>CAIGQZ010001336.1:5751622-5787638 GCA_903798205.1 Danio tinwini | reverse complement strand
ATATATATATATATATATATATATATATATATATATATAATTATTTTTTTTTTACTTTTACTATTTGACATTCAAACCACTGTAGAAATGTTCGAACCAACAGTCCTATGTCATACTGTACAGATACATTCCTAATAAATAAGCTACTATAAATTAAAAGCATTAACTTATGCTATATATTTTTGTTTTCAGAAGTTTTGGAGATGTAACGTAAATTATGCTTTTAAATACTAGGTCATCTGAGCCACGGCTGCTTTCAAAAATAAATGTTTTTTAAAGTGCACTGCGATGGGAGCGCAATTGTCAATATGAAAGTCACTAAAACTGGACTGTAAAAATACTTTGAAACTAAATTACGCATAAGAGAGATGACTTTAATGTTTTTTTCATCTAATCATTACAAGTTTAAATGTTGGAATGTTCAAAATTAATAGGGCATGGGGGGATAACTGGGAATAAAACACAACCAGGGACTATGCTTCTAACTACAGCTCTAGAGGTGTAGTTAGAAACATACAAGTTTGCGACGCAGTTTGCGAATGTTCATTGGAATGACGGATTTGGGACATGTCAAATCAACGAACTATGTTCGTAACAATGCAACTTGCAACCTTAGTTGGCTAACCATGGTTTACGGAAATGCACCCTAGGCTAGCAGCTGCTTACATTGACAATGCATTTTAGACTGGATGCAACAAGAAAAATAACCTCTAAGATGATCAAACGTGTGCTTAGACCAAATGTGAAAATTTTCTATTCTGCAAATCCAATTAATTCTTTAAATATATCTTTTGCCCCCAGCTCCTTGTCCTCCAGCTCAATTAAGTGTTGTCCCTCGTACAGTAGTAAACGGCATACAGATCTTGAGGGCATCCTGGTCAACTGTGAATTGCTCTAAGTCTGAATACCTCCTGGCACTCAAAGGCTGCATTCACGGCAACCACAACACACAATCTGACCTTACCTCCTACTGGACAGTTTGCACATTCTTTGAGATCCCTCTTCCTTGTGGCTCCTCGTACAGCGCGACCATCAGGGCGAGGAACTTTGCAGCCACAAGCGACGAGTCTCCTGCTGTCAATGGAACAACAGGTGCATAATATCAGCCCAATAGCACTACTTTCCTCCTTGCTTAAATGTGAAATAAAATGCTGTCAAGTAAAAAATATTGACACATATAACTTAATTCCTCTTCCTTTGTTTCCTTTAGTACCTTGTGCACCTTCAAGTGTCGCATTCACTGCATCATTAGCACAAGTGGCATGGACGGAGTCTGTATTTGCTACAAACTACACTGTTTATGGGGTCACTTCTTCTGACAGGATAACAATCTGCATGACCTCACAGCTTCTCTGCTCGATCAGTAACTTCAGCAGTGGCAGCATTGTTGTAACTGCCAGCAATGCTGCCGGGGAGAGTGAAGACTCAGAGCCTGTTTCAAGTAAGTGGGTTTCAGAGAATAATTAATCAAATGTCAAGTATTTGAAAAAGGCTGCTTTGGTGACAGTCTTGTAATTTTTTGACCTTGTCCATCTTTAGTTTAAGCCGGTGGCAGAAGAAGATGAGACCTGGCACAGAGAAAGGTGAGATGATGCTTAAGCAGAAATAAGTATATGTAAAATGCATGAAAGATTAATTAATCAACATCTTATTTTCTTTATGTTGAAACATACATATTTACAGGTGACTTAAATGCCATCAAGTCTTATAGTAATGACACTATTTTCTCCACACCAGGCCTGCCCAACTCCTGAGTGAATTTTCTCTTCCCAATCAAGCCTTTGGCTCTTGAAAATTACAGCAGTTTCCTAAGAATTTGTAATGTTCTGTGTTGCCTCTTTTTTTGGTTCAAGGTTCTTTTTCTTCACAATATATATGGGTGGAATAGATTGACTGAGTAAATATATATATTTCTTTTTAAATTTAAGTTCCAAAATCTGTTATATTTGTGATAAATTATGAACTCATGGCCTTATAAATTATGACATGTAAAGCTCATGTGGAATAAAATAATGCTACACAAAACCTCTGCTGTTCAATAAAACGGATCTTATGAGGAACTTACCAAGACACAAGTGACTTATTCAAATCCAAATAAAATGTGCCTTCCAAAATAATAAACATGTACTACTCATTTGAACTAATAATTACATTACTTGATGGGACTAGTTTCTCACTTGCATAGTAATAGCAACTTTTTTGACCTCTTTACTATAAGGGCAGAGATGTATAGTAACGAAGTAGAACTAAAAGGTTGTATCTGTACTCTACTGGAGTATTGTTTTTTCAGTTTGAGCTATCCATAAGAGTTAGATAAGTTAACTGCCATTAGCTACCTGCGGTTAATATCAAGCTGCAATGTTCACATAACGTTAACTGTCTATCATAAAGGCTACGCTGAATGGTGTTTTTGACCCATCATATATATATACTGTACATTATAACATTTATACATTATAAATTGTAAACCATGGTTTTTATGTTCTGCATAATCCTGTGCCCCAAAAAGGATATTTAAAATAAACAAAACAATGTCTTTTGACTGCTTTTTAAAAAATAACTACATAACGCAATACTTGTACTTTTACTTTCAGTACTTTAGTACATTTTTAAACAAACTACTTGCAATACTTAAGTACAAAACATGTTGAATACTTCAGTACTTCCACTTAAGTATTAGGTCAATAGTACTTTATACATCTCTGTATAAGAGATACTGGATTGCAAAAACAAAGTTGAAAAAAAAATACAGCAGAAACATGTCTTAACTGAACCACTGAAAATCGTATGGGTCCATGTTAGTGGAGACCATCAACAAACTACTTTGCTTAATGACAAAAATATACAAGTCTGAGCAATTCTATTCCATACAATTTTATTAGAAAATGAGATGCAACAGAGCAATGAATCAAACAGCACAATGTCAGCAAAGCTTTTGGCTCCCTGTGCCACAAACTCAACTCAGTGGACACTCTGTTGAAATTTAAAACATTCTCTGAGCTCTATGTACAAAGCCATTTGTGGAAATTCTGAAAACAAATCGGGGAGAAAGGGAAATAATAATAAAAAAAGATTTTAAAATGTCACCTTTAGTCCTGACATTTATAAATGGGCAACTGAGAGAAAATTACATTTTTAATATCTACACAACTGGTGGATAACAGTGCAGAGAAAAATCCAGGCTTTTGCCTTTTAACAAGGGGATTAAAAGAAAAGAACATGAAGTAATAAGAGAGGGACCGGAATAAAGTTGCAGAGGGAATCTGAGTGAGAGAGAAAGGGGAAAAGACAGACTTAAATCAGGGAGAATCTGCTCGAACACTGTTTGTTTTTTCTCCAGGTTCAGAACTGGGGCGCTCTTGTTTTGCATGTATTTGTTCATTGCTGGATTCCCGACGGTGCGATCGCTCTTTGCTGTGGCTGCGCTTGTGTTGGCGATCCTTACTATGGCTGCGTTCCCGCTTCCTGTTCTTCTCTTCCCCTGCTTCCTGCCTGCTCCTGCTGCCAGAGCGGGAGCGTTTTTTGCTAGATCTCTCAGCTTTGTGTTTCCGGTCTCTGCTTCTGCTTCTTGAACGTTTACTTCTCTTTTCTTCCCTGTGTTTTTTCTCCTCCTTATCATCCTTGTGCCTCCGCTCTTCTCCCTCTCCTTTACTCCTCTTGTCTTTTGACCTCTCTCTATCTTTATGGTGCTCTCTGTCTTTCTTGCGACTACGCTCTCTCTCACTCTCTGCCTCTCTGTCTTTATCTCGGTCTTTCCTCTCGGTCCTCTTGTCTCGGCTGGAGCTGCGACTCCGGCGTCGTTCCCTGCTCCGGCTCCTCCGGCGTTCTGTGTTTCGGTCTGGAGTTCTGGAACGTCGTCTATCTCTGTCTCTCTCCCTGTCTCTCTCTCGGTCCCTGTCTCTATCCCGGTCCTTTCCTTCCCGTTCTTTACGCTGACGGTCTCGTTCTCTCTCCAGTTCATGATCAAAGCTAGCACCATGCCTTTCTCTGTGATGGCTGCGACTCCGGGAGCGATTCTGGGTTTTCCTGGGACTTGGACTTCTCCTAGGTGTCCTGAAGCCACACACACACAAAAGCAGAAATCATTGAAAAGCAGTTCCATGCATGAAGCAAGAATGCACAAGAAACTGGCATGTCAAATGCAAACACATCAGTCACAGTCAGTACACCACACCAATCTCCCAGAAACAAATCAGTTAAATTTTAGTGCACTGCAGCTGCCTCACATTTACCAGCAATATTCAACAACAAATAAATAAATTAGGCTCAAGAATTACCATTAAATAACCCAATTTCTAAAATTATTCATATTAATAACAAAAACACCATGTTGAGAAACATTTGTCTCATGACAAGGCTCAAATTGAAGTGTTATTGCCATTCATTTTTTTGATTAATCCAAGTACTGTCAAATGTACTTAAGTTTAATTTTGTCGATTCATCACTGAATAGGTTTGAATCACATTTAGTGCCAGCAAAAATCACAAGCTGAACATGAAGTAACAGACGCTTTTGTAGAGGCTTGTAAAAAACTGTCTATAACAGTGTTCTCATTTTTCCCTGGCAAAACATAAAGACAGACTTTTGACAAATTAAAACAAACTTTATTGCTTTTATTATTAATAATAGTGTATATAACCATATAGTTATAAAAAAGATTGCAGACAAACATTTTCATCACAAGCTTAATAAAATAATATTAAAAGGAATTTAACAAAACCTGCATCCTTACATCAAACAACACCACAAACACTGGTCGTTGCTCATCTGGTTAGCCAAATAATCTCATTCCACCCACACACATAACCAATGTACCTGGAACGGCGCCTATCTCCATGCCTGCCTGTATCGGCTGCTACTGCTGCCGCTGCCACCTCTTCTTCCTCCTCTTCCTGCTCATCTTTTTGTGGGGGTTTACGCGGTCGGCTCTTCATGTGTTGGTCAATTGCCTTCTGCACAGGTACAGGTATTCGCGGAAACAATGTTGAGAACCACTCCAGCTTGGTCAGAAAGGAGCGAAGCATCTCTCCAACCGTCATTACACACCCTCCTCCAGCTTTCACGTCCAGCTCCTGATCACAAGAGGAGGAGGAAACCATTAACACCGTAAATCACAAAAACAGCTCACACATGCTCTTATCACACAGCAGTGGGGTTGTAGCACATGTTAATTTAACTCTAATAATTACATCCTAAACGCATAACACTATAAACTGTTCTGGGTAATATGCTTCATTTGTGATGACCAAATACTGAGTCTTCACCTCTGCTCTCACCTGACTTAATATTCAGAATTTAAAGGTTGTGTTGTCTTGTTTTATTGACTGTTACATTGGACTTTATAATAAAAAATAAGCAGCGTGGATGAAAAAAACTACACAATGTCATTATATAAATTCCATATTCCTTAGTATCTAATCCTGGACATGTGACAGGTGCTCCTACAAATAAACAGCATTTTCTATGCAGCCTAACGGAATTCATTTACATGCAAAAATATTTTATAAAGGACATTCAGTTCAGCTTTACTATATAGAATTGAGAATGCAAAGTTACATTACTTATGTCCATCCCCCATACAAATAAAAGTTTTTTTATATAATAATATCATATATCAATATAATAAAACTATATATTATTAGATATTATAATATATCATTAAGAGATCAAGTACTGCTTAACTTGAAAATCATAAGTTTCCACAACATCACTTTTTACTATGCACTAACTCAAAATAGATGTGATGCCTTGCAGGTTGAAGGACAGCTGACATATTTTGCTGTACCAGTGCGTGTGAAGGGGTGGAGTGGGTGGGTGAGCGAGCTTGTCTAACTGCACTCACGAACGTCAGCCAAGAGTGTGGAGCGCACCCTATATCCAATCCACCCGCATCACAAGGGCCATCTGGGAGAGAGAACAGGGCAGTCAGCCAACACAATCACGCCTGGCAGCAATGTCTGCTGAAATGTGATTTAGATCTCCTTTTCTAGGCTATTTCTAAAATATATAATCATTACAAACTGCTTTACAGGTGACAGTGAGTGCATATGCTTGTATGTGTTGAGGTAGAACCCAGTAATGGAGCTGATATTTATGATTAAGTATAAATCACTATGAATCTAACTGCCATATAGAGATTTATCTGCACTAAAGGAACACTGCATGCAATCATCCAACTCACATTTTACCAGAGGAAGCTCAAAAGACAGTTTACTAAGCTGATCTCAGAACAGACATGACAAACCCTGCTTGTGTAAGAAATCAGTCATCTGATGTCTTGGGTAAACCTGGCACCACAAATACAGCTGCAGCTGTTAATTCTCAAAAAGAACATTAAGCCAAATGAGGTCAAAGGTTGAAGGACAGCAATGTGCATCACAATCAGCATTCAGCCTGGATATGTCTAGTTACAACTGTGTACATTTGAAATAAGAGAGGTGAAGGCATTACCCGTGGCGACATACCTCCTCGTCGTCAAGGAACTCATCATACCAGTCAACCAAGTCAGGAGGAGGTTGAGAATACCTGGAAAACACAAATTATAAAATAAATGTGTATTCACTTAGATGTGCTCTAATCAAAACAGAATACAGGCAAATGTCTTGAAATAAAAAATTCTGTGCTACATGCCTATTCATTTCATAAATCAGACCCCATAGTTTTTCGTGATTTTGCGATCGCTGAATCCAACGCAAAATTAAAAAAGCAGCAAATTTTTGCAATCCAGCGAAATTCTTAATTTAAATGCAAAATAATTGCAAAAAATGCAAATCTCATAAAACATTTAATTCCAAAGCATATAATCAAAATATACTTATTTCAGTTTGCAATTTATAGTTTTAAATGACTTATAGACGTCCGATGTGATGTGACCGAATTGAAGGACAATATTTGTGCTTTAAATGTATGGATGGTATTATGTGCATCAAATCCATAAATGATTTTGTTTAACTCTTTCCCTGCCGTTAACGAAAGAAAATGCTTCCCTGCTATTGATGCTTAATCCCTACCGTTTTAGATCTGCTTTAGATCTTGTCTTGGCAAGAGACCAAAATTAAGCTTTATTTTTATGATTTGTGTCATTGGGTCAGATTGCACACATCAGTAATTTAAATCACAAAAAAAAAAACAATTGTGAAAATCTAGGGGGTCTAATAAATTCAGTTAGAATTTGATTATTCAAAGTAGGTTACCCATGTAAACCTCTAGAGTAAATGGCAAAACAAGACTTCAAAAATGATGAATAACTCAGTTCATGCCATACCTGATGTACATGAAGCCCAATGCCCTGATATAGGGTGAATCTGAGTGAGTGATAAGACCCATCACTTGTTTCCGTGTCAGCTTCAATGTGAACAGCTTATACAGCAAACAAAATGCTGTGGACACGATTCCACCTGTCCCGACTCCTCGAACCTGCAGGAGAAACATCATGAGACTTAGCTTGACAGATGTTGTGCATAAATTAATCTCTCCCTGAATTTAATCAGTGACAAAGAGGACGGGAGGATAAAGTTGAAGAGTTCTCGAGGCACGTACTTCTACTTACCCCTCCGCACATTCCCGTCTGCCCAGCTGTCTTCCTGCTGCCTTTTTCCCATGGCTCTACATGGTTGACCTGAGGAAACGAAACAGATCAAAATCTAACATCAAGTTCTGTAAATCACTTGACTGAACAATTTAAACAACAACCCAACCTCAATGTTGTTTCCTAATAAATACAACAAACACTTTAATAAAAAGCCTAAAATTAATATATCAACTGGAAAGGAATAGTTAACCCAAAACTACAAACGACAGTTTCAGCTAAGAAAAATTTTATATTTTACAGAAGAAAAAACAAGAACAATGTTGGCCAGAGGGTTAGTAAAAATAATTTCAATGGCTATTTCATCTGTGGGTGAACCTAAACTCTAAAACTTTGCAAAAAATTAAAATAAACAAAAAAGGCTTTAGAATCTTTTTCAATCGTTTCCCCCACAACAGTAATAAAAAGATGGCAACGTTACAGGCCTGTAGCCAGGGGGGTTCGGAAGACCCACCCCTCACTGACAAAGGTCCAGAAATTGTCCTATGTGAGCTTATTTGTCCTATTTTGACTGCTATGCCATAACGGTTAAAAAAACCCATCGAAAAAGACTTTAAGACTAAGCAGAATCCTTTGTTGGCTGTTGCTTTGGTGTGACTTTAGCTAATCAGTTTTGGCCAATGCTAACAAATATTTTTCATGAGTCCAACATCCAGCTGTGCAAGAAAACATACAATCTGACGTCATTTTTCGCTACTGTGTTGTTTTTAACCAGAGAAAACATTTCTTCGACCTTATTCTTGAAACAAAAAATGACCAATAAAAAGGTGTGAAACACCAAAAGTGGCCCATATTAAAACTTATTTGAATACTATTCTGGCTTATAAAAAATCAAGTGTAGTTATGATGACCATTTGACAAGCTAATTCAGAATAGTGCTCAAAATGTCAATAGAGTTTTTAAATTTCAGAATTAAATAGTAAATTAAGCGTATGATTGGAAAAAGGTCCACTTTTTGATAAAAAAAGAACCATGAACCAATGTTAAGTGTAACGTTAACAATTTCGACAGTAGACAAATGCCGTCCATACCAAGATTGACGAATGTTTATAATCGTTCGACGGTGCACAACACGGCACAAAAAACTAGGGAACACTCTCCGCGCTATTTTTCTTCCAGCTGAACAATAAAAACATTGACAGCCAATCACAAGTCGCCAGTTTGAGCTTTCAGCGGCAGATCTCTCACACATACACACAAGCAGCCCACAACAATTATAAAAGACACGTTCTCGACGCTTGGGGTGGTATCTAATGAAGTTATAAGTATAGTTACTGTTATGAACAACGGGCTTTAACTGTTGAAAAGCTATTTGGGAGATACGTTATTTAATTTATTTGCCCGCACGAACACCCTCACGAGTTAACTTAACGATTTTCCAATAACTTTACAATCAAAATGTGGTGAATGAAGTGATTACTGTGTATATATATTTCATCTAACTACTTCAGAAAATCGGGCATACCAACGTTAGTTGGTCAACAATGACAGGATTTTCATTCTATGTAATCAAACCCGGTTTATATAAAACGTTAGCGCTATTTTGAGAGAGTTAGCATAACCAAGTTAGCATTCATGGCCTAACACGGTCTTCTTCAATGTACATAAATATAACCAAAAGGGAGTGATTTTATAAAAACCTACTGCATGAATTACTACCCAAACGACAAATTTAACACAAATAGGAAAACCACGGGCTTTACAGGAATCGGCCCGGGTTAATTTCGCCACCTTGAAGTAAATCTCGTCCACCACCTCGTGGTACGTCTTGAGCTCGTACAGCTGGACCTTGAAGTAGGGTGAAGAAAGCACGTTTGTCAGAATCATCGGGTTGAGGTTCATAGTCTTCTCGTTGCCCCATAATGGCAAATTGTTGCCGTGTTTTCCGCCGGTCGGTTTGCTCACGGCCTGCTGCTGTTGTTGCTGCTGACTAACCGCCATGGTAGTTCCTTCACAACGCCATTAAATGAGAAAACAAACAAAAATAGTCGTTAACCTTAACGAATATCGCGAATAAACGCGTCCGACGAGGTGCGCGAGATGCGGACCGACGTATCTTAATTCATTCAAGTCTGTTTTTAGGTCGTTTTGTTTCTTATTCTCTGGGATGGAGGCAGACGCACGCGAAGCGTTCTGTTACGCCGAGTTGTGGGGACAAGATGGCGCGCGGAAGAGGGCGGCGGAAAGGGAGGCGAGGATGGGGGTTACCAGGTATATCACTAACTTGTTCTTATTCCCAGGACTTAAAATAATTAAAATTCGACCCAAACAACAAATCACATGTCATTTCCTGTTTTGGTTAAATTGTTTGTATTACATTATGAAATCGAAACAAACTGTTCTCTCACGGGTTGCGAAATATTTCACATAAACTCTAATGCCGGGGATGAAGTATAACAAAGGACCTGGCAACACCGATTTTTGATGTAGTTTGTGCTAGTCTGCAGATGTCTTGCAAAATCCGTCTGATAAATGTTGTGAAATAAATAAATTATATATATATATATATATATATATATATATATATATATATATATATAAATAAAATATATTTATTGTCATTAAGGTTACGACTTGTGTACAGTATTTCTATTGCATCATAATGTGGCATGTTTGCTAAATTAGAGGTATTCAATCTTGTCAATGCCACTAATAATTTTCAGACAATAGATTTCTTGAATAAAATATCAAATAAAACTTCTTTAATAAAAAATGCAAGTATCACAAAAATAACATTTGTTAGATTATATATGATTTTGGGTCATTAATTAATTTAATTACATTTTTCCAGGAATAATTTTACAACTATAAGATTATGTGGACAACAATATCTTAATTTAATGTTTATTTTTGTCTTTTATGAATAATTACAATTTCTATTGTATCAATTTGTATTGTATCAATTTCTATTGTATTTGTATCTACTTTCATTTTAATACATTTTCTCCAAACATTTCCACATACCTCGCCAATGCTAATATGTAAACATTAAAATGTAAAATGTGCTTAAGTTAATCAGCAAAAATTTAAACAGCAACCATAAATTTTCCAGCAAATCAGCAACAAATCAAACCTAAAGAGCCGAATACTTATCATTTCTATAATTAATAAGTAATTATAAATTTTATATTTATATATATATAAAAAAAACATTCTAATCAATGCACTCCTTAAATGCAATACAATTGACTGCTTGTGCAGTTTCTGCTGAAATGCCAGACAACTACTAACTACTTTAGTTTTTGTTTATTGACAATTGTCACTTGACAAACATAACATAAATTCACAACTTCCTTATACACAACAATCTTCAGATATAACAGCTCTGTAATCTACAATAAGAATTATTAGCCTTTAAAATGGCATGTTTATTACTGGAAAACATTGTCTGAACTTTGAACAAATTATAAAATCCCACATATTCAATCTCCTTTAAACAAACAAACAACAAAAAACTGTAAATGAAACCTGAATCATGGATCAGGCCTTGTGCATATCTCTGAACCATACAGGAATGCCTGTAAAATGAATGTGCATTATGGTATTTAAACAAAGTCATTTCGTTTAAATGTCTTGAAATATCTACCATTTACAGCATTCTCAATCCACATACAATTTATGGATGATTACACTAGACAGTGCGAAACAATTATATAAGTAACCCACTTGTCAGCTATGTAATAGCTTCTTTAAGAGTTCAGAAAATCTTACCTGTCTTATATATATATATATATATATTATAAATGAACATATTTGTAACATGACCTTACAAAAATACTTTTATCAGAAATATGATTTCAAGTTGTCCACTTAAAGTAACTATTTTACATTAAACAAGTACACTTGTCTTTTCAAATCAGCAGCATCTGTTAAAAGCAACACTGGACAGAAGAAAAAGTCCATGTCAACAGATTTAGGAAAATATAAAGAGGGTTAAATAGAATATCCCTGGAAAACTTTAAAAAGTCTTTTCAGTTCTGCCAGCGTTAGAGTGATTGTTCACTCCCAAATTTACTTAAATTTACTCACCCTCAATTAGTTCCAAACATTTTATTTTGTTGAACACAAAAAAGGATATTCTGAAGAAGGTTGGAAACTGATAGCCAGTCTATAATATAAAAAAAACAAATACTATGGAAGTCAATGGCTACCAGTTTCCAACATTTTTCCAAACATAATCTTTTCTGTTCAAAATACAGGTTTGGAACAAGCTGAAGGTAAATAAATGATGACAGAATTGAAATTTTTTTGTGTGAACGATCCCTTAAAGTCTCTTTCCGTGAACTATAAACATCTATTTTTGCTATTAATCCAAATATTTTCTGTTACTTTTAGCTACAAAAAAAGTTTCTGTCTGTCTCCAGAGATGACCAGTAGGGGGAGCAGGAATCCCACAATCTCTCGAGCCCATGCATGTGTCAGTAGCCCAGTATAGTAGTGCTGCCTGAGATGGAAGACTGCCGTCCCCTCGTTTGACACAAGATATTACATCACCTTCCCCCATGGACGTTCAGTCTAGCGTTTTATAACCACCTGTTCAAAAGCTCCAGCACCAACCCTGAGTGACAGAAAATGAGAGATAAACGGCATTGTATTACATTATAGAATTACATTACAGCAGTGTGCAATTTGATGATATTTCCAGAGCTCATGTAACATTATACCTCTCAATAATTGGCTTATCATAATGCAAAACACAATGACCATGCATCGCGCAAGGACGGCGTGAGCAGAGGATGCCAGTTGATGTGTTGACCTTGCGGCAGGGATGTTACATAATCTCACCTGCTGTGCTGAGACCCCAGTGCAGTGCTGCCTCCTGGCCCAACAAACAGCCGCAGACCCTCCTCTGAAACGCACATTTTGACTTCAGTCAGTGGTAAGGCTTACAAAAACATAAGACAAAAAAATGATGTACCATATTTAGAGATGCCTCTATTTTGCTCCCATTTTACATTAGGTGGCCTTAACTGATATGATGTACTTACAATGTACTTATTGTGTAAATACGCGCTTTTACATTGTACTCATGATTTATTAAATACTGGCATGTCATTACATTTAATTTTGACCATGCCTTACACCTTAACCCATCCTTAAACCTACCCATACATCAAACCTGTCCTAAACCCTACCTGTGTCCCACCACAAGTGATCTGCAATACATTATGAACACAGTAAGTACTTGTATTTATTTGTTGATGCAAGAATATAGTAGTCAAGGCCATCTAATATAAAGCGGGATCCATATTTTTAGCAATGCCTTGGCAAAACTTTTGTTTTGACTAGCAGTAATTAAACAATGAATGCTGTTTAATTTTTACATAACTATAATACATTTTATTATCTTAGTATGGTTTCGATTTAGGTGTCACGGTGGCTCGGTGGTTAGCACTGTCGCCTCACAGCAAGAAGGTCACTGGTTCAAGTTCCAGCTGGGTCAGTTGGCATTTCTGTGTGGAGTTTGCATGATCTCCCTGCGTGGGTTTCCGACAGTCCAAAGACATGCAGTATATGTGAATTGAATAAACTAAATTGGCCGTAGTTTGTGTGTGTGTGTGTGTGTGTGTGTGTGTGTGTGTGCGCATGTGAGAGTGTATGGATGTTTCCCAGTACTGGGTTGTGGCTGGAAGGGCATCCGCTGTGTAAAACACATGCTGGATAAGTTGGCGGTTCATTCCGCTGTGGTGACCCCTGATGAAGGGACTAAGCCGAAGAAAAATGAACGAACGAATGGTCTTGATTTATATAAAAATTATACTGAGATAACAAAATGTTAAAATGTTAGATGTTTATGTAAAAATACATAATAAACAACATATATTTAATGCTTTTTATATAATTTACACAGAAAGTACATTAAAAGCAACTAAATTCAAATATATTTAATAAAAATAAAATGTCAAAATAAAGGTGGAATAATGTTCCATGGTCAGAGTATAACACATGTGCTATGTAAATACTAAACAACATGCTCATTCTGATCCATACTTATAAAAGGCATGATAATGAAAATTCTGCTCATTTCATTTATTCGTCCTCCACTTGTGGCTTGAGAGTTTCTTCCCTTTATTGAACACAAAACTGGATATTTTAAAGATTGTTGGAAACTGGTAACTATTGACATCCATAGTAAGAAAGAAAAAAAATACTTTGGAGAAAAATTTGAAACCATTCGATGGTGAGTAAATTTTCATTTTTGTGACAACCATGCTTTTGATCATGCTTTTAAGTTTTTTTTCCTGCCACAGTAAGACTGAAAACTTTCATAAGAAGTAGATCAGAGGGAAGAATTCAGACTGACTTTATGCTAATAGAAAAGGACTCAAGTGCGATATAGACATGCACTCACTGATCACTTTATTAGGTACACCTGTCCAACTGCTTGTTAACGCTAATTTCTAATCAGCCAATCACATGGCAGCAACTCAATGCATTTAGGCATGTAGACATGATCAAGACGATGTAGCAGTTCAAACCAAGCATCAGAATGGGGAAGAAAGGTGATTTAAGTGACTTTGAACATGGCATGGTTGTTGGTGCCAGACGGGTCTGTGTATTTTAGAAACTACTGGGATTTTCATGCAAAAAAGAGAAAATATCCAGTGAGCGGCAGTTCTGTGAGCGCAAATGCCTTGTTGATGTCAGAGGAGAATACCCAGACTGGTTCAAGCTCAAATAACTCAAATAACCACTCATTACAACTGAGGTATGCAAAAGAGCATCTCTAAAGGCACAACACATCCAACCTTGAGGCGGATGGCCTACAGCAACAAAAGACCACACTGGGTGCAACTCCTGTGAGCTAAGAACAGGAAACTGAGGCTACAATCCATACAGGCTCACCAAAATTGGACAATAGAAGATTGGAAAACATTGCCTGGCCTGATTAATCTCAATTTCTGCTGCGATATTTGGATGGTAGGGTCAGAATTTGACATCAACAACATGAAAGGATCCATCCTGCCTTGTATCAACGATTCAGGCTGCTGGTGGTGGTGGTGTAATGGTGTAGAAGACATTTTCTTGGCACACTTTGGGCCCATTAGTACCAATTGAGCATCGTGTCAATGCCACAGCCTACCTGAGTACTGATGCTGAACATGTTCATCCCTTTATGACCACAGTGTACCCATCTTCTGATGGCTACTTCCAGTAGGATAACGCACCATGTCATAAAGTGCGAATCATCTCAGACTGGTTTCTTGAACATGACAACGAGTTCACAGTACTCAAATGGCCTCCACAGTCACCAGATCTTAATCCAATAGAGCACCTTTGGGATGTGGTGGAACGGGAGATTCACATCATGTATGTGCAGCCGACAAATCTGCAGCAACTGCGTGATGCTAATATAGACCACAATCTATGAGGAATATTTCCAGTACCTTGTTGAATCTGTGCCATAAAGGATTAAGGCAGTTCTGAAGGCAAAAGGGGGTTCAACCCAGTATTAGTAAGCTGTACCTAATAAACAGCCGGTGAGTGTATGTGTGCATTTGTATATGCATATGTAGGTTTTAGGTCTTATTTTTACTGTTTTACAAGCTGCTCTTTTTCACTGCACAAAGAATTCCTCTGTACTCACAAGGCGGGTACATATGGCAAATAAAGTTCTTGACTTCTTGATTTGACTAATTACTATAAAAAAAGAATAAGTGACCATACCCCATTTTAAAACGATTCAAATGTTTTAATGATATATGGGTAAAATATAATGTTATTAAGAATAGTGGCAATAAAGATTAATTAGTATTTAGAAGCTGCAATGTTACTCTCAATGTTATGAGTCTTTTAATATGTCATCAAATGCTTTGCTTCCAGAGGAAAGATATTGTGGCAACTGCAAGTTGAAAGTCATCTCTGAGGTCTATTTATGAGTCAGGGAAAGAGAGAGAAAGAGAGAGAGAGAAGAGGGGAAACTCCATCTGTTTGTTTGAGACTTTAGTAACCATAGTAAATGTTCATTTTACAATGCCACAATGTAGTGCATATAAAAGTGCAATGTGTCTGTGGTAAAACAACTCACAATTTCCTTGTCCTGAATTTGTGTCTTGTGAATGCATTTTGCTCCTGCTATGGAACAGTGTGTGTTCAGTGTGTGTGGTAAAAGTCTGTACGAGTTAGTCTTACACAATATATTTCCATGTGTGTGTTTGTAGTCTGCCTGCTGTTATGGAGATAGAAATAATTGTGCAGACAAAAACAGGGATGTTACCACTCGAAATACCCTTGTTGAAATATTTAGAGTACATGTTAATATCTGTGTTATGCGCATGTGTACACTTTCTACAAAGTAGTCCTGGTACTATTTTTAAACAAAAACAATAGCATTTAACTTGAATGTAGTTTAGTTTTACTTGATTGTTTGTCATTCTCTCCACGACCAGCCTGTTTTACTACAGTAAGCTGTAAAATGTCTTACAGATTGGGTGCATTAAATTAATCTAAAGTGACAGAAAAGATGTTTATAATGTTACAAAACAAAAAAATTAATAAAAAATTCACAATTTATAAATCATATTTTCATTTTTGTTTGACCTATCCCTTTCCCTAATAATAAGGCATGTTTATTGATCAGCAATATCAAAAAGGTTTCTAAAGAAGCTTGTTACACTAAATTCTGCAGTAATGCCATAAAGGGATAAATAACATGAAAATGCATTTAAAAAGGACAGCTATTTCAAATTCTAATAACATTTAGCAATATTTCTGTTATTCCCAATTTCTGTTTAACAGAAAGAAGATTTTTCAACACTTTTCTAAACATAATAGTTTTAATAACTCATTTCTAATAACTGATTTATTTTATCTTTGCCATGATGACAGTAAATAATATTTTACTGATATTTTTCAAGACATTTCTATACAGTTTAAAGTGACATTTAAAGGCTTATCTAGGTTAATTATGTTAATTAGGTTAACTAGGCAGGTTAGGGTAATTAGGCAAGTTATTGCATAATTATGGTTTGTTCTGTAGACTAGAAGAAAAAATATTATCAGACATACTGTGAAAATTTCCTTGCACTGTTAAACATCATTTGGGAAACATTTAAAAAAAAAAAAAATTCAAAGGGGGGCTAATAACTGTGTATATTTGTATATATATATTTGTATATATATATAAACATATTTAATACTTTATATAAAAGGCCTTTTGGTGATGGCAGCTTAAAGAATCATTGTCTTGCTGAAATGTCCACCCTGGTTTCATCTTCATCGTCCTGCTAATGTAGTTGTTGGACTAAAGCAGCTATTATTCATTTATATTGAGGAAGGGCAGAGGGTTACTATAAAACTACTGAGAGATTTCAGCTGCTGTCTGGGCTTTCACTGCCTTTCTACACCTCCCTTTCTTCATGTGTTCAATACTTTTTCCTCGCGTCATTTCATTTTTTACACATAACTTAATTTAACTAATTTAAACTAATTTGATTTGTTGTCTTTGCATATATGGATTTATTTTGATGTTACCAACATCTGAGGAAAATTTCAAGTCAACAGCACTTTTAGAAATATGTTTTCTGAGAAAAATAGTGCTGTATTCAATACTTATTGTACAGGCTTGGCAAGCAGCATATCAAGTGTACAAGAGCCATACATTTTTAAATAGCATTGCATGTCTTCAAAATGCACCATACTGCTATTTTCAGTGAGCTATTACAATCTTTTTTTTTTTTTACATAATTACACCATACACTACATAACATCTAAACTACAAATTCTGCAAATATCAAAGTGCCCTGTAGAAATCAGGAAAATATGGTTAATAAAAATGAACGGTACCTTCATTACTGGAGTCCAGAATGCTGTGGCTGAAGTCTTGACCCTGTAGGATTGTTTCAATGATATCATCAGCGTCCACTCTTGTAGCGTCCACTCGCTTTAACTGACACTCAACCGAGTCCTGCTTTACAGGGTGTCTGAAAT
This sequence comes from Danio tinwini, assembly GCA_903798205.1. NCBI lineage: Eukaryota > Metazoa > Chordata > Actinopteri > Cypriniformes > Danionidae > Danio > Danio tinwini. The sequence goes on along the minus strand of CAIGQZ010001336.1, from coordinate 5,770,120 downwards.
ACAAACATACACTCTGTTAACGGCTTTTCTCAAAGATTTCTCTGAAAACTGCAATCGTGCATTGCATGTTTACCTGCTGGCTGCGATCACATTGTGTGACGGCGTGAGTAAATGCTGTGGTAAAGGTGTGCGGGACTCTCTGTCCTCACTAGGCTCTGGAAGACTACCTATCCCAGTGGAGGCACTGCCCACAGACAAGTTCCTCCGGTGAGAGAGCTCTGTCAGGCTGGAGGAACGAGAGTGACCTGTGCTGTAACCTGAGGGGATGTTCAGAATGATTGATATATTATTATGTAATATTATTCAAACATACTATTGAATAATATGATAAAAAGGAAAGCAAAACAATCAACTAGATCTCAGTTTCTCAACCACATTCCTGGAGGACCACCAGCACTGCATGTTTTGGATGTCTCATTTGTCTGTCACACCCATTACAGGTCTTTCAGTCTCTACTAATAAGCTGATGGTCTGAATAAGGTGTGTTTGGTTAAGGAGACATTAATGTGCAGAGCTGGTGGTCCTCCAGGAACGTTGTTGAGAAACACTGAACAGGTTCATGAACAAACCGGAGAACTTGGACTGCTGGCTGGCGTAGCTGGCGGTTCTTGAGTGGCCACACTTTCCCAGTTCATCTGGAACCGAACCATGACTGAAGCCACTTTTTCCTAAGCTTTCTAGAAAACAAATAAAAGCAATGGAATGTTAGTTACCAATATTTATTCATTTTGTAACACTATGCCAGCACAAGACTATCTTCAGGGGAATCTTATAGTTTACAGAGGGTATACAATTTAAAAGTCATTTCAAGTCAACACTAGATTCTAAAATCCTAGGGTTTTAGTTTGATAGTGATCTAAAATTTAACAAACAAGTAAAATAAGTTGTTAAATCCTATTATCAGATCTCCTACATGTATATAATCCTGGTAGGTCACTAGGGTCTTCTGATCAGTTTATTCTTTTTGTACCAAGGTCCCGGTTTAAGAGGAGTGGGGATCGGGCTTTTGCTGTCATTGCCCCAAAATACTGGAACAAGCTTCCACCCCACATTAGACACGCTCCAAGTTTATCTGTTTTTTAAAAAATCCTGAAACTGCATCTTTGTTCTGTAGCATTTGAGCCTTTTAAATGTTTAGGGGTTTGTCTTATGTTTTAATTGTTATGTATGTGCTGTAGGACTGTATTGATTGTGTTCAGCACTTTGGGCAATGTTGTGTTGTAAAAAATGCACTATATAAATGAACTGAAAAGCAAAAGCAAAAATATGTTAAGCACATGCTATGTCCCAATTCACATACTATCTTTTCTAAATAGTATTTGACAATAGAATTAGTATGTATTATGTTGAAAAAGTGTATGCTAAAGGTTTCTGCATAGTGTACTATATCTGGTAAAAATTCGAAGTGTAGAACTGTACTCTGGGACGTGCAGTCGCTTTCAAAGGGACATGTGCAGAAGTGAGGAGTTGGGAGTTGGGGGGTTGAGGTTGGTCATCATGAACTGAAGACCGGGGGGAGTGGCGTTCGCAAACTGGAGAGGGGGGAGTTTTTGTGTATCTGCTGGTAAAACCGAAAACAGTGAATGGAGGCGCTCACAAACTGGAGAGGGGAGGGGGAGTTTTTGTGTATCTGCTGGTAAAACTGAAAAGTGGGGATGGGGGCGATCGCGAACTGAAGAGCGAGGGGGGCACTTTTTGGAAGGGCACTTTATATCCTAGACTAAAAAGGGCTTGTGCACTGCATAGGTTGAGCCCTGCTCTAACAGCTAATATTGCCCACAATACATTGCATGTGAGATAACTTAGGTGAAAAGTGTAAACAAACTACAAATATGGCAGACTCGTGAGACCAACCATCAAGTAGAGAGGGTTTGGTAAAGTTGTTTGTATGACTATTAATTAATATCTAGCCCACTTGTAAATATTTAAATGACATTTTCCGTGTTTAATCTGCAACAAAAATGAGAACTTCTATAAAGATGTGTTTGGACATTAACTTCTGAATGAATAATTATCCAAAGACCTGAGAAAATTTCTCTGCATGAAAGCCTCACGGATGGCAGATTAACCTGCTTTTGCTTCTACAATACTGTAAGGTAGGTAATTAAATATGAAAGAAATGTGGATTGTGTGTTGAGATGATTGACAGGCTCGGAACTAAAAAACATAAGGGTCCATTAATGAGAAAGTATTATGTCCCGAAGCTTGCGTACCTTTTGTACCTTTTCTTTACAAACGCAGTAGCAGCAATACCTCTGAATAAAACGGTTGTGTATTTACATTTAAAATAGTGCTGTCTTGTAAAATATGCTTAGAAGTAAATTCAGTCTAATCAATACTTGGTATTATTGTGAATTCTGGAATGGCTGAAATGTTTTACAAGGAACTAAAGTGTTCAGCATAAATAAGTGCACCCCTGAGCGATCTCTCTTTTAAAGTAATACTTTTCTATATGAGGCTTTATAATAATATTTTTGTGCATATAAATTAGTTGGTCAGTACCAAAACCAAAACTGGAACTAAAACTAGAACTAAAACTGAGGATCACACTCCAAAAATTAGTAAACCCAAATTAATATATTGGGGAAAAATATTAAATAGAATTTTAATAAACAGTAAAAATCAGGAGAAACATTAAAATATATAAAATGTAAGTCAATAAAAAAAAATAATAATTTAGTAGTTTGTATTTTTTTTGCCGATAACATTTAAATTTAAATATATTATCTTTCTATGGGGTATGATCACTTATTCTTTTTTATATTAATTAGTCAAATCAAGAAGTCAAGAACTTTATTTGCCATGTGTACCCACCTTGTGAGTACAGAGGAATTCTTTGTGCAGTGAAAAAGAGCAGCTTGTAAAACAGTAAAAATAAGATACCTTTACCCATAACATCTAAAGATATTAGGTGACCAAACTCACATTTTAATGAATATAACGCTTAATAAAACAGTTTATAAATATTTGCTGCATTTACTGAGAAACGGATAAAAATACTCACTTATGCTGAGCACTGTATATTGCCGGTGGTTTTCTATACTTAATACATTGATATGCTTTATACCTGTAAAGTAATTCGTTGTCTTTGGAGCCTCTCCTCTTCTGTCTTCATGCAGACATGTCTCTGTGTCTCCTGGAAATCCAATTGTCATCGCAGTGGATGGAGGCCTAGAACAGTCAAAAATCATCCCCATTAAAACATATAAACATATGAAAACTAGGGTTGTCGCGATACCATTAATTCATCTTACGATTCTATACCAGCTGAAGTATCATGATACCAAGTAGTATTGCAATACTGTTATTCATAATGGTAAATATAAAGTTTATAAAGAAAATGGTCAGAAATACTATATTTTACATGTTATAATAGGTCTTGAATTTAATTATTAATTCCCTTATTATTGAAAAAAAGTATTATTTGCACATCACTTCACCTAAACTTTATTCATTCTTTGTTTATTTTGTAGATAACTGACCAACAAAAAAATACATTAAAATAAAGATACAAATATACCAAATGAAATGTTACAAAATGAGCATTTTTTTCAACAAAATTAGGCTATATGAAGTGGTCAAAATTATTTTAATGTTGTTGCTATTTAGGGGTTTTCATCTATAGTTTTTTTAGTCTTATCAAAAGTAATTAAAAATTTCCCTTTGTGAGTTGTTCTTTTTAAGAGATTGTCGCACTTGTTGTAGCTACTAAATCATATTAAGGAACAGAAATTAACTGATTCAGATGTACATTTGAAATGTCAGAAAACTTGCAACCTTAAAGGGTTCCACAGAATATAAAATTAAAAAGGTCTATTGTTGCACAAACGTGTGAGCATTTTAGTGACTTTTCCACATCCAACATTATCTATTATAGATAGACGGTTAATGACGATACTACATTTTCAAACTACAGTGGCACTGCCGGTATTTTGGAGCCATAGTACTGTGATTTGTGATACTTCCATAGTACCATGGTAAACCATGTAACCCTAATGAAAACTATTTAACAATAGAGTGCATTATGCATTAAGTGTTTTTTGTGTCAGCATCTCAAAGACTTAAAAAAAAATTTTTTTTTTTCTTTTTTACAGTTTAAGCCTAGTGAGGCTTTATTCTGCGAAAAAAAACCCTATCCTGGATGTATTTTACCCTACTTATTACATTTATTAAATCTTTAATGAAATGCAATGCTGACAGAAAGACACAAACAAAACTGTAGGGGTGTCAAAATTAATTGTTTCTTTGGTGCACCGCAATGCAGACGCGAACAATTCGGTATCGGTTTAGTAATAATCATAACTGGTTATTATGTACTGACGTCATTGATCTCATATGCGCTGACGCCGTAGCTTGCTATGGCGAGATAGGCGAGCCGCGAGCACAAGTATTTACAACGCTCTAACTACTTAAAAACGCAGAAACTGTGCACAATTTCACTGCGTGTGTGTTTGCTGGACAGTCTTTCACTGACACTTACAGCAGAAGCCCCTATTTCACTACGATTGAGAGAATGAAAGTAAACTCTCTCTCTCTCTCTCTCTCTCTCTCTCACACTGTGGCACAGTGTCACTCATCTGTGAAGAGCGCAGCGTGCAAGAGCCAATCGCAGCCCTTTCTGTTGAGCATGTGTCCAATCATAGGGGTGTAAGAGAACTTGGTAGACAAGGATCAAAAAGCGAGCGGGATATTCATATTGGTTTATATTATTTGTTATAAATGCTTGTGTTGTTTAAAGGTACAGTTTATATATCTGACTGTTTATATTAAAGAACAAAATTGTAATACAAATAGTATATAAATATAAATATATTTATACATTTTAATATAAGAATTGCTGCTGTGAAGAAAATATAAAACTGTGTATGGAAAGCATCGTCAATGCACCGTGATGCACCGAGATATCGAATTGAACCGAATTGATGGCATGATAATCGTAACCGAACCGTGAGACCAGTGTAGGTTCACAGCTCTACAAAACTGCCTGAGTAAAGCTGATGGAGCATACAACAACCTGCGTATTATTGAGTGACAAGATGGTGTGTCACTGTGGTTTGCAAACAGTAGCGGTTAACGGTTCTACAATATGTTGCATATAGTTAAGTCACTAAAATGCTCAAACATTTGTGCCAGAAAATAATCAATATACCACTTTATTATTGCAATAACAACAAAAGAGTCACATTATCTACAAAAATAATAACATTTCTAAATTGAATTTATTATGACATATAATAGCATTTCTAATAATTTGCTTTATTTCATAGATTTGAGTTCTGAATTAATACAGTATCGCAATACTACTTAGTATCATGATACTTCAGCTGGTATAGTATCGTGGCCTGAATTGATGGTATTGTGACAATCCTAGTATGTAAGCATATGGATGTGAATGTTTTCAATGACAATCAATGGGATTCAAAGTTCCCAGATGATCATGTGTTATTTAGCGGTTGTTATCTCGAAATAACATACCTCAGAATGTCACGACTGACCAATCAAAAGTGAGTATTCCAGACATGCGTAAGTACTTAGTATAAATAATAAGTATAAATAAAACAGTTTTTTTTTTTTTTTACGTGAACAGTAACTTACAGTAAAAAAAATATTTATTGCATGATTACTACAGAATTAAGTTTAGACTCCTAATTGTTCACATGAGAGCCATAAGATTTTAAAAAGGTCAAAGTAAAAAGTAATTTGTACGAAAAGAACAATGAAAAGAAGGACAAAAAAGAAACAACTTAAATAACAAATGGGTTACTTATTTATTTTCCTTCGGCTTAGTCACTATTTCAGAGGTCGCCACAGTGGAATGAACCGCCAACTATTCCAGCATATGTTTTACGCAGCGGATAACCTTCCAGATGCAACCCAGCACTGGGAAACACCCATACACACATTCTTACACACACACATACACTATGGCCAATTTAGTTTCTTCAATTCACCTATAGCGCGTGTCTTTGGACTGTGGGGGAAACCGGAGCTCCCAGAGGAAACCAACTCTAACACGGGGATAATATAAAAACTCCACACAGAAATGCCAACTGATCCAGCCGGGACTCGAACCACGCAACCTTCTTGCAGTGAGGCGACAGTGCTAACCATTAAGCCACCGTGCCATCCAAAAATAAGTTAAATTTAAATAATTATTGCAATCATTTAAAAATGTCAGTGAAACGTTCAATCAACATTCCATGACTTCAGACTTACAAATATGAATAAATAAAAATATTTGTATGTGATTTAAGCTGTTTATTTTTATATATACAGTTCCACCTGTCAAATTGGCTAGTGGACGCTTCTGTGTTACACACCACCGCTGGAATCCACCCACACTGGCAGGTTGGTGGGTGTTAATGTCAAACTTGATCACAGATGGTGAAATTCCTTACCGCAGATCTGCACAGCATGTACAGTAAATATGGTAATACGATATATACACATACAGTATTAACATATACAATTACAATATACATTTACAATTCAAGGGGGACATGGTGGCTCAATGGTTAGCACTGTCGCCTCACAGCAAAAAGGTCGCTGGTTTGAGTCCCGGCTGGACCAGTTGATATTTCTGTATGGAGTTTGCATGTTCTCCCTGTGTGCTTCCTCCGGGTGCTTCGGTTTGCCCCACAGTCAAAAGACATGCGCTATAGGTGAATTGAATAAGCTTAATTGGCCGTAGTGTATGAGTGTGAATGCAAGAGTGTATATGTGTTTCCCAGTGCTGGGTTGCAGCTGGAAGGGCATAGGCTGCATAAAACATATGCTGGATAAGTTGGTGGTTCATTCCAATGTGGCGGCCCCTGATTAATAAAGGGACTAAGCCAAAAAGAAAATGAATGAATGAATGAATGAATACTGTAATATGATTGTCAAAGACCATCAAAGATATATGGTGCATGAACTTTTCCCTATATAAGATGAACCCAGTCAAACTATATTAAATAATTTTAGAATAGGAACAATTTATAAAACATTCATTTCTGAGCGATATTAATCCATACTAATCCGCCATTTCACTGGTCTTAGTGCATCTAAAAGCATCTATGACGCACCAGTGAGGGCTAAAAGCACTGTAGACGCAGTTTGAGAAGTCCCACACATGCACACACCCCCATAACACTTCTGTGGGCCTCACATAAACGCATACTCACAGGGAAACACCACCAAACACTCTGATTTATGACTGCGTATGACTATTTCTGACAACCATCCGCAGCGAAGGAATGATACAACTCTCATTAGAGCATGATTCTTATGGCTGTGACGACAGAAGTGGGTACAGACACACACACACACACACACACACACACACACACAACTTCATGGGGGTTAATTCATCACTCATTTCGCTTACTAATGCACTGCCAGATCACTGTATGTGTTGTTTTATTGGTGGATTGTGTGCCAGCCGCTTATATAACAGGAAGCGCACCTTTCAGAGTGTGTGTCCGGGTGCTGTGTGAGATGATGAATTCTCCCCCCTCTAAATGTCAGAATAAATGTCAACTATTTCAACACACATACATACATACAAAACACATCCACACAATTACTCTGATCTGAAACCACACCAACTATAAACAGCTTCAAGCCCTAGTCTACTTGCACAGCCTCTGACCAAAAATATAAAGAGAAAAAAAGCAAAATGACAAGATTGAAAAATAAAATACGGGTCAGTCTGTTACAAACACATTTCCTGTTATCAATGTTAACGTTTAATATTATTGTGTGGCATGTTTGTTGAAGCTGTGTAAGATCTGAACGTAAGGTCAGGAGCTACAGAACTATTTATTTGGTTTTACTTGTATATAAGTCAAAGGGTAACCATTGTTTTGCATTATATGACTCACCAAGCACCTAAGTTTCAGTTATTAACATGCATAAATCGTAAGTTGTTGAGACTTTTATTTACTTAAGTAAATTTATTTAATTATTAGTAATTTGTTTATTACTTCCAACTAAAAACTAAAACTGAATTGCACATCATTCTCTTGTAGCAAACTAATGGTAAAGTCTAGGGGTAGTTGCGGATACTCACATCAATATAGCATAATTTTTGTGACACTGTACGACAATTAATATTTTTACATTACTATGAGGGCTGGTGTAAGGGTAGATGTTAATAAAATACAATTGAATGGGTACTTTAATAAGTAATATGAATAATACTCGTTAACTTCTGGCCATGGGGCGGCACGGTGGCTCAGTGGTTAGCACTGTTGCCTCACAGCAAGAAGATCGCTGGTTTGAGTCCTGGCTGGGCCAGTTGACATTTCTGTGTGTAGTTTGCATGTTCTCTCCGAGTTTGCATGAGTTTCCTCCAGCTTTCCTCCTCACAGTCTAAAGACATGCAGTATAAGTTAGTTGTGTAAGCTAAACAGTCCGTAGTGTATGAGTATGTGTGTTAATAAGTGTGTATGGGTGTTTCCCAGTACTGTGTTGCCGCTGGAAGGGCATCTGCTGCGTAAAACATATGCTGGAATAGTTTATTCCATATTTATGCTGGCAGTCTATTCTGCTGTGGCGACCTCTGAAATACAGACTAAGCCAAAGGAAAATGAATGAATGAATGAACTTCCGGCTGCAGTTATATCCCTTTCCTAACGCAAACTAACTTTAAGAGTGGCGTGGTTAAGAATATCAAGATGCAGTTGCTTTGGAAGTTGCTTTTTGGTTGACGTCAACAGAAGGACCGTCAGTCCAAATGAAAAAAAGAAAATAGTCATACTTCATTAAAGATTACCAAAACAAACTAATCTTTTTTCAGTGGATTAACTTGCATGGATTAATTTTCAACTTAGGAATATCAATAAGAGCTAAAAAAAAAAATGGTAAATTTTGATTTCAAGTAGACTTTAACGTTCTGCTAAAGAAAACAAAATCACCATTAGCCACGTCTGAGCATTCTATAGCCTTAAAATAATTGTCTTTAATTTAATACATTTTAAAATATATTTTTATCTTACATTTTCAGATTAAGCTCATTTAAAAGTTAATATATATATATACATTAGTGCTAAGCAAAGATCACAGATTAATCACATCTAAAATAAGTTGGTTTTGACATAATACACTCACCGGCCACTTTATTAGGAACACCTGTCCAACTGCTCGTTAACGCAAATTTGTAATCAGCCAATCACATGGCAGCAAGACAATCTGCTGCAGCTCAAACTGAGCATCAGAATAGTGAAGAAAGGTGATTTAAGTGACTTTCAACGTGGCATGGTTGTTGGTGCCAGACGAGCTGGTCTGAGTATTTCAGAAACTGCTGATCTACTGGGATTTTCATGCACAACCATCTCTATGGTTTACAGAGAATGGTTAGAAAAAGAGAAAATCTCCAGTGAGTGGCAGTTCTGTGGGTGCAAATGTCTTGTTGATGCCAGAGGTCAGAGGAGAATGGTCAGACTGGTTCGAGCTGATAGAAAGGCAACTGTAACTCAAATAACGACTTGTTACAACCGATGTATGCAGAAGAGCATCTCTGAACGCACAACACTCAAACTTTGAGGCGGATAGGCTACAGCAGCAGAAGACCACCAGGTGCCACTACTGTCAGCGAAGAACAGGAAACTGAGGCTACAATTTGCATAGGCTCACCAAAACTGGACAATAGAAGATTGTAAAAATGTTGCCTGGTCTGCTAAGTCTCGATTTCTGCTGCGACATTCAGATGGTAGGGTCACAATTTGACATCAAACATGAAAGTATGGATCCATCCTGCCTTTTATCAACAGTTCAGGCTGGTGATGGTGGTGTATTTGTGTGAATTTGGGGGGATGTTTTCTTGGCTCACTTTGGGCCCATTAGTACCAATTGAGCATCGTGTCAATGCCACAGCCTACCTGAGTATTGTTGCTAGCCATGTCCATCCTTTTCTGACCACAGTGTACCCATCTTCTGATGGTTACTTCCAGCAAAATAACACACCATGTCATAAAGCATGAATCATCTCGGACTGGTTTCTTGAACATGAAAATGAGTTCAAATGGCCTCCACAGTCACCATATCTCAATCCAATAGAGCACGTTTGGGATGTGGTGGAATGGGAGATTCACATCATAAATGTGCAGCCGACAAATCTGCAGCAATCTCTAAGGAATATTTCCAGTACCATGTTGAATCTATGCCACGAAATATTAAAGCAGTTTTGAAGGCAAAAGGGTGTCCAACCAGGTGCTAGTAAGGTGTACCTAATAAAGTGGCCCGTGCATGTATATGTGTGTTGTGTGTATTTATTATGTATATATAAATACACACATGCATTTGAGTTTATTAATAAATGTTTATTTATATTTAGATATAAAATATATATGTATATGATACAAATTATATATACATTTAAATATCTATGCAAAAAAATTTTGTAGTTTTTTTTTGTATGTGTGTGCATTACATATACATAATAAATATATACAATTAATACACACATATCATATGTAAAACCAAACTTTTATTTTGGTTGTGATTAATTGCAATTAATCTTTGCCCAGCACAAATTAATATATAACTACATACATATAATAATACATACATTAATTTCAAGCTAAACTTCAGTCTCCAGTGTGTCACATTATGCCTTTCCATCCTAACTAGTTTAATTAGGCTTCGAGTTTCAGACACTAAAAAAGAAACCTCTGTGTGTTTTTCAAAACATTACCAAGGAAGTGGTTGAACCAGACTTCCTAAGTTCATGCAGTACTAGACTGTGGTGTCAGACAATAGTACAAACACACACTTGTACATCAGCACAGACACGCGAACATAAACAGAAGCATCACATGTCTGCTGGGTTACTGTTATAATTATTCTGTTGAAGAGACTAGATTAAAACAATGCTGGTTTATGAAACTGGCATAGTTTGGCCAGAGTGGTGCTTAAAAGGATAATTCACCCAAAACTGAAATTCTGTCATAATTTACTCCCCTTCCACTTGTTTCAAATCGGTTTGTGTTTTGTTCATCAAAACAAAATATTTTGAAGAATATTGATATACTATGAATGTTATTGGCTACCTGCATTCTTCAAATGACCTTTTCTGTTCAACCACTTGAAGGTGAACAAAGGGTGAGTACATTTTCAGTTTTAAATGAATTAGCCCATTAAGACTCACTTTTCAGGCTAAAAAAAGGTTGCAGACCTTGATTGAAAACAAAATTATAACATTTTAAATGTATTGAAAGTAACCACTTACGTTTTAAAGCAGGGATCACCCGACATTAGATGCATACTGATTATCACCTACAGTAAGAGAGAGAAAGGTGGTGAGCAGTTATATATGCTACGGGTTTAGCAGATTATACATTCCTAATGCCCCTGTAAAATGCCTTCTGGTTCTGGGGATCATGGTAAATTGTACCGTCATCAAGGTGAGACTTCATAATCTGTACCATGTATGAACCATTTAAGAAGTTAATGCAAAACATTATAACCAACGTGCACTATACTGTATACACAGATGAAATAATCAGTGAACATAAATATACTCATCGGCCACTTTATTAGATATACCTGTCCAACTGCTCGTTAACGCAATTAACTAATGCTCAGCCAATCAGCCCATCACATGGCAGCAACTCAATGCATTTAAGCATGTAGACATGGTCAAGCTGATCTGCTGCATGGGTAAATGGGGAAGAAAGGTAATTTAAGTGACTTTGAATGTGGCATGGTTGTTGGTGCCAGATGAGCTGGTCTGAGTATTTCAGAAACTGCTGATCTACTGGGATTTTTACACACAACCGCCTTTAGGGTTTACATAGAATGGTCTGAAAAAGAGAAAATATTCAGTAAGTGGCAGTTATGTGGGCACAAATGCCTTGTTGATGCCACAGGTCAGAGGAAAATGGCCAAATGGCTGAATGGTTCGAGCTGATAGAAAGACAACAGTAACTCAAACAACTCGTTACAACCGAGATATGCAGAAGAGCATCTCTGAATGCACAACACGTCCAACCTTGAGGTGGATGGGATATAGCAGCAGAAAATCACACCGGGTGCCACTCCTGTCAGCTAAGAACAGGAAACTGAGGCTACAATTCGCACAGACTCACCAAAATTGGACATTAGAAGATTGAAAAAATGTTGCCTGGTCTGAAGTGTGCTGCGACAGTTGGATGGTAGGGTCAGAATTTTGCGTCAACGTCGTAACAGCATGTACCCATCCTGCCTGCCTTGTATAATGGTTCAGGCTGGTGGTGGTGGTGTAATGGTGTGGGGGACATTTTCTTGGCACACTTTGGGCCCATTAGTACCAACTGAGCATTGTGTCAACGCCACCATTGTGTACCCATCTTCTGATGACTACTTCCAGCAGGATAACACAGCATGTCATAAAGTGCAAATCATCTCAGACTGGTTTCTTGAACATGACAATGAGTTCACTGTACTCAAATGGCCTCCACTGTCACCATACCTTAATCCAATAGAGCACCTTTGGGATGTGGTGGAACGGGAGATTGGCATCATGGATGTGCAGCGGACAAATCTACAGCAACTTTGTGATGCTATCATGTCAATATGGACCAAAATCTCTGAAGAATATTTCCAGTATCTTGTTGAATCTATGCAACAAAGGATCAAGGCAGTTCTTAAGGCAAAAGGGGGTCCAACACGGTACTAGTAAGGTGTACCTAATAAAGTGGCCGGTGAGCATATACAATAAGTTTGTTTAGGCATGTCAATATAAATAATATATATTTTTAATATACATTTTTGTCATATTGCTGTTTTTTTTATTATTGATGACCCGACAACTGTTACAATTTAACACACTCAAAACAAAAAAAATATATAGAAAAAAGTAAACATAATTCAAATAGTAAATACCACAGAAAACCTCTTTAAGACACATGGTGTATACATAACCATGATGCTCTGCCTCAAATGCCTTGTTTCTATAAAAAAAGCCTTTCTTTCCAACTGTTACTGTACTGTGGTGACGCAATATAAAATGTCACAATGGTTGCGTGCGTGGCTGTCTGTTGCTATAAATGTGCCAGCATGTGGAATTCTGGGTGCTCTCTGAACAGCTCCAGGCGGAGGTGGAAGGATCGAGGACTGAGGAATTCTGGGTACTCTGAACAGCTCAAGGCACAGGTGGGGGTTGTGCATTGGAAAAACACAGCTCAACACAGGCCTGAGCATGCCATACGTAACCCACATGAAGCGGAACAAAGTAACACAACACCACACAGATCTGACAGGACACGCCCCTAGTAACAGTGTGTTTATGATATAAATAAACTAAAGGATACAATATAGAGAGTATGCGATTTCTAGATAAAGGGTACAGCTGTCTTATAGTATGTGTGTGTATCTTCATTATGAAGCTGTTCTACTATATACAGTTGAAGTCAGAATTATTAACCCCCGTGATTTTTTTCTTTACCAATTTCTGTTTAATGGAGAGAAGATTTTTTCAACACATTTCTAAACATAATAGTTTTAATAACTTATCTCTAATAACTGATTTATTTCATCTTTGTCATGATGATTGTAAATAATATTTGACTTGATATTTTTCAAGACACTTTTATACAGCTTAAAGTTACATTTAAAGGCTTAACTAGGTTAATTAGGTTAACAAGGCAGGTTAGGGTAATTAGGTAAGTTATTGTATAAGGATGGTTTGTTCTGTAGACTATTAAAAAATAGCTTAAAGGGGCTAATAATTTTGACTAAAATGCTTCTTAAAAAATTTAAAACTTTTTATTCTAGCTGAAATGCAACAAATAAGACTTTCTCCAGAAGAAAAAATATTATCAGACATACTGTGAAAATGTCTTTCCTCTGTTAAACATCATTTGGGAAATATTTAAAAAAGAAAAAAATTCAAAGGGGGGCTAATAATTCTGACTTTAACTATATAGTGCTTGGTATAACTGAGTACAACCCCTTTTTGAATATGAATATTTTATCCATTTCTCAGTTAATATAGCTAAAAGCTTTTGGTGCACTTAAAACATTTTTATCCATTAAAATAAGAGTTTGGTCACCTAACATCTTAAGGAATAGAAAGATATTACGTTTAAATTCAAGCTGTATTTTTTCTGTCTATGAAAAAAATATTTAATATTTTCCCTCTATATATAAATTTGGTTTGATTAGTTCTTGTTCTGGTACAGACTAAACAAATGTACAGTGGTACCTTGCCATAATGCGGTTCACCTTTCGCAGTTTCACCAAGTTTTTTAGTGCAATTTGACATGCATTTTTTCACAGTGCCTTTTGTTCTGCATAGCGCATTTTATTCTGCGTCCCGATTGGCTGTAGATCATGGTCAATCAATGTCCTCCATGCCTTGTCTTCTGTACAGTACAGAATGCATTCAGCTTGCCAAATTTGCATGAATCTTCGATCGCTGTCAGTTTGACTCTGAAGTGCTGTACTGTATGTTTGCAAGTTTTCTCCCCAACAAACCCCATAATGTCGACGAAACATTCTGCACCATCAAAGGCACCCACGGTAGCACCCAAAATGCAGAGGAAGATGCTAACCATCACACAAAAAGTTGGACTTCTGGGCATGCTAAAGGAAAGTAGAAGTTACACGAGTGTTTAAGTAAGAGAGAAAAGTGTGAAAAGGTTCATGCATATCTGAGAAAAGTTTATAAAGAGTGTAGTAAGGGGTTTTAAAGCCTCACTACTTTGCGTATTTCACCTATTGTGGGCTATTTTTAGAACTTAACTCCCGTGATTAACGAGGGACCACTGTATATGCACAAATATATTATTGTAAAGCGCTCCACTATTTATTCATTATTTTCTTTTCAGCTTAGTGCCTTTATTAATCAGGCGTTGCCACAGCGGAAAGAGTCACTAACTTATCCAGCATATGTTTTACACAGTGGATGCCCTACCAGCTGCAACCCAACACTGGGAAACACCCATACACTCTTTCATTCACACATATACACTACAGCCAATTTAGCTTATTTAATTCACCTATAGCGCATGTCTTTGGACTGTGGGGGAAACCGAAGCACCCGAAGGAAACCACTGACAACACTGGGAGAACATGCAAACTCCACACTGAAATGCCAACGCACCCAGCCGAGGGCTCAAACCAGCAACCTTCTTGCTGTGAGGTGATCATGCTGTCCACTGTGCCACCGTGACGCCGCGCTCTACTATTGTTATATAATTTCTCTCATTAAAGCTCTCTAAGAGAGTTAGTATGGTAATGAATACTATGAATCAGAAAACGTGATGTGTTTGATCTTGGTGAAATAAATTTGCTACGCTGCTGCTTTTATCATTGGTGCAAAGCAAATACTGAGACTTGGCACTGCCAATATATTCACAGATATGCTGTCTGAGAATATAAAAACAATCATAACATATATGATTATGGCATAGATTGGAACAACTTGAGGGTGAGTAATTAATAACACAACTTACATAATTTTTTTTGGGTGAACTAACCCTTTAAACTACTTTAATTAGTGGTTTGTATTGGAGAGCTCTGTAACAAACTTAAAAGCTTCTCAATGGATTTCACAGGACTTGTTAGGGGTCTTGTAAACTACTTTTTTATTGTGTGCAGTTCAGTCAGTAAGTGCATTAAATTCCCTTGTGATGCATCTCATACGCAACAGAACATCATTGCTTTTAGTTTAGCAAATCAATAGTGGCATCATCTAATCAAATTCTGTTACATTTGTGGGTAAATAGGTAGAAACATGCAACAATTTCCTCACAGTCTAGGGCCCTGTTATTGTTTGTACCTTCAGTATAGAGTTGTCTTGACGTGTGTTTTTGGTGTTGTATCCCTCCAATAGACAGCGTCTCGTGGTGCTTCCTGAACCAGCAAACTCAGCCAAGTTTAAATCAGCAAAACCAAGCTGTGTGACATAAAACACTGTGTCAGCACCAGTAATCTGAAAGAAAACATTTCATAATCCTTGGATAAACAGAGATTACCTTTGCAAACGTCTTCCCACCTTTGAGCTCCTTCATAAGAGAACATAACAAATCTGAATGAAAATCTCAACTAATCCAACAACATTTGCACAAAAACTTTTCTTTAGAGTTCAATTTAATATATTAATATATAAACTATACCTTTCTTACAGATACCCGAAAAACACAAGGATCCAGCACCCCTGTTCCGGCGTTTGCACTCAGCTTACATATAAAGGAGAATCTTCTCTTCCATTTAACACAATTCACCAAAACGGGCTCTCTGTAAAAAAACACAAGAAAGAGAGAGACAGAGAGAAACGGGCCGATAATTAGACTGGAAGATAGAAAGATTATGATAGAAAACAACATAAACAGACAGACAGACACTGTAGACAAAGATTTGCAGAAAAACAGACATATGACAGGCAAACAAAGCACAAATAACACTTACTGACAGACAAAGAGACACGCTATTGGTATATAGACAAACAGGTAACAGCAGACAGACACCTGATAGAAACAGTAGATAGAAAAACAGACAGACAGATAGATAGATTTCACATTGTAACTGTGCTATTATGCAAAATAATTTAGACAAGGCATTTGTAAAGGCATGGTTTTAAACGAGAAGACGCATTTCAGTAATTTAGTAATTAAAGAGGATTAGTTTGTAACAGTGTCTCTTACTTCATATTTGTTCTAGTTGTGAAAGACTGTGCTTTCTTTAATGAATGTTGAAAAGCTTCCTGCAGCTGTTTCGCTGACTTAGAATATGTACTGTACTCATTCAAAAGACTCTTCTAAGTGTCCTGAAATGCCAAACCACTGAGGTAAACATTTATCTGCGGTGTTTATGAGTAGAAACGTCGGGCATTCCGACAGACTGAATTGCAACAGGTCTGTTAGCATTTTGTAAAATGCACAAGTCCAGAGACTCCAGCCTCGACGGTTGGAGGAAGGAAAGGATTAGCTAATCAACCACTGCCCACTTTACAGACCTGTTGAGGTCCTTAAAAACACGCCCCCCTCATTCGACCCCTGCCAAAATACACGTTTTTCTGTAAAAAAAAAAAAAAAAAAAAAAAAACAAAATAATAACCAACTACCTAACTTTACACTGCGTTTTAAATGTCTCGACATCTTTTCAGATGTAAATTCGTTCTGGTGAAAGGAAGATGAAAACAAACTCTGTCATCTGCCATCGTCTAAACGTCTAACTTTCATTTAAGATTAAAACAACATATTCTTTTGTGACTATTTGCTAACTTAACGTTAGATGTCCTTAATCACTAACCTACAATAGATTCAAACACAAATCCACGGGTAAAAAAAATATTTTTGCTTAAAATTATCCTTTATTATAGTTGCCAAAACATATTTTTTTTTCATTTAGTTAGTCTCACCTCGAAGACTCCTCTGAAAAGCCTCCGTCAGTCAGTCGGACCTTGCAGAACAGAACTCCGTTCACGTACGGGACAGATGACAGCTCCTCCAGCTCCACATCCACTTTAAACTTAAACCTTTTCTTTTTCATCATGATGAAGGCCATTGATTGGAAATACGAAGGACGACAGAATTGCTGCTGTACTTCTCGAACAGGGTTTAAAGACAGGATCCCGCACTCTTTGACGCGCCTCTGCGTTGAGTGAATCTCTGTGTGCAAAACCGGAGTTTTTTTAAACGCCGCTGAGTGAACTGAGAAGAACTGACAACTGACTACACTTTAAAATAAAAGTCCATCCAAGATATTTGGAATGAGACATTCCGTGCTCACAGTTAGAAAGATATATCTAATTATTCATTTATATAATTAATAATGTGTGAAATAATGTGTGTTTGTTTATATCTGTGTTTTTATCTAACAAATATATAAACGTAGAATTACTTTTATATTTGTGTTTATATTTGCTAGTATTTTAGGTTGTGGTTCTTAACGCAAGAAATTACTTATTTATCAGGTTTTATTATTAAAAACAATGATACATTTTTACGTGTTTCAAGAAACGTCTTTGTTATATTCTATAAACTAATAATGGCACTGCTTATTTTAAAATTTACACATTTTGGTATAAAAAAGACAATTTTAGCACAATACCAATGTTTTAACCTCAGAGGAGTTAAGGAAGCAAATTCTAGTGGAATTTGTCATTCAACAGTTATTTTATGTTGAAATTGTTTTTTAAGGAATGTTATCAGACATTTACAGAGTAAAACTTTCTGATAAATTCCACATATAGTAGATTCAGTAAATCCACATAATCCATAGAATAAAAAAAAGAAATATCACAATCACACAATACCTTATACTATTAATAGTTTCACAGAATATATTAGAACATCATTTAGGTATGTACGTGTAAATTATATTTTATTTATTTACATGTTATATTTATTTGTATATGTTTTTTTATTATTATCATTTTGCTAAAATTTGTTTTAGCATGGTCTTGGAGAGCCTCTGCTGGTTTAAACTGGAACATCATACATCTCTTTACAAGTATCTTTTTCTATTGACACTGGCATAAAACTTTATTTTCATTCGTGTTACTGTAACCTTTTTATGATTTTTAACTGTTTT
>CAIGQZ010001336.1:5720013-5746622 GCA_903798205.1 Danio tinwini | reverse complement strand
GAGAGAGAGAGAGAGAGAGAGAGAGAGAGAGAGAGAGAGAGAGAGATTTCTGAATGATTCCACATGCTGAATGAAAGTGACACTCTCCGTGAACGGGACGCAGCAGCGGCTTTTTTCCAGTCTCGCTTTGGGAAGGAAGGACTCAATACAGCCGGTGCAGCATGTAAAAGTTCAACACGGGCGACTTTTTTTTACACATTTTGCAACCAGCCTTAGATCATTAAGCATTTCCATCGCACTGATTTCTCCACTGAAATGCCGTCATGTCACGCGTGAATGTCAGCTGGATTATTACGGTGCTCGCAGTGGAGCTCGCGACACTGTCCACCGCGCGCGCTCACAGCTGTCACGAGGTGAAAACGGCGTTTCAGGTGCGCCAGATCGGCCAGCTGAAGTGGGTGCCGGAAACACCTGCTACAGGTGAGTCTGAACGCCATGGATAATCGTTTGTCATCTTGGTTAACAGCGTTTTTTTGGTAAAGGAGATTGTATTGATGTACAATGATGATTGATTCACCATGGTAAAGTTAGTTGCATCCGAAATGTCTTTGCGACTGCTAAACCTGTTTGTCTTGTAAAAACTCACAGCTTTTGAAGCAAAAATATGCCAATTATTTTACTTCTGCACCATCCTGAAATGTAAAATGCGACTATATTATTTCATACATAAAACAAACTGTATAGACCATTTCAATGTGGTCATGTCATTGGCCCATGAACATTTCCTGCTAGTTATCAAACAATTTCTTAACTGTAACAACAAGAGGCAATTCAGTCATAACCCTAATGTTAAAACAGCTGCTGTCATAACATTATTTATCAATGTGTGGCTCTTTTTGGATTCTCAGAAGCTATAGAAATGAAAAATGTGAAACAGGAAATACGTTGGGACTATTGTTTTGTTGTTGTTTACATCTCCCAAAATGGTCTATTGAATAAATGTTTTTTAAATATTATCTGGGTCGTATTTTAATGTTTTTTTTGCAACAATTTTATTTGAAATGCTTTTTTTTAAATATATTGTATGATTTTATAATTATATTTATTCAAACATTTCAAATACCACCTAGCACTGCTTTGTCCCCCCTGATCCCATTTAGAAAATCACTAGTTTATTAGATGTTTTGTCTGAAGCTATGGTTGCTTGATTTAATTTTCATTGTTGCAATGCAGCAACCAGGTGCTGTGGCTGCTGTAATGGCTCATATATTTCATAGTAATTTTCTCTTTGTAAAATAAATTAGTTTGTTTATTTATATAGCACATTTAATGCAGCCAAAGATGCCCGAAGTGCTTCAAAATCTTATACAAAATCTGTAAAATAGCAGAAAACCACAGATTAATAAAAGCTCTTTTTGAAGTACATTTAGTGCACTAAAAAATGCAGGGTTCGACACAACTCATTCATGTTGTCCCAACACAAATTGATTAGGATAACACTTAAAAAAAAATTAATGTGGATTGAACATAAAAAAATGTTGTCCCAATGAAATCTCAAGAATTGTGTTGTTTCAGCTCATTTTAAATAAGAAGTTTGAACGAGCAAAAAACAATATTCTTTTGAGTGTTGACCAAAACAAGCATAAAGATATATAGTTGGGTTTCTTAAGTACAATTTAACCACAAGGAGTGACTTTTAGGGTGCTTTCACACTAGCATGTTTTGTCCACACCTGGGTTTAAAGTCAGAGTTCGGTATGATTAGCTAGTGTGAACGTGTCTTTTGAACTCAGGTGTCCACCCTTGAACCGTACCCGAGTCCGCCTGAAAGAGGTGGTCTGGGGTACGGATTGTGTGAACTGGTACGGTTTACTTCTGATATGAATGCAATCATATCAAATAATGGAAGTGAACAGCCAACTGTATAACAAACTTTAGTTTTCATAACGTTCTTTTGTGTGTGTTTGTCTGTGTATCATCTACCTTTGTGACAAGCAGGACTAGCCCAGTGCAAACAGTGATAATGTCTGCTTGTCTCTACCAAAAACGACTTTGCAGACATTGTGTGATGTTTTGAACATCATTAATATTTTTTTGCGGCAGAGAGATGTGAGTGACTCTCTGTATTTCGGTTTTGGTAACAAAAGCAAAGATTCAGTATAGTAGAATGACCGTGATATGCGGATGTCTCGATTTTGGCGCTTTGCTTTCGTGTGTACGTCTACAGGATGGTTATGAGGGTTCTGTCCCAATCAGCATTCTAGTTCACATTTTTGACTGATTTGATTGAAACAATTCTGCAAATGTTTGATTCCTTATCTGTATTTGAATAAGTAAATGCTGTCATTTGAATCTTGTTGCACATTGAAGAACCAGATTAAGGCATCTAAAAAATAGCATATGTTGGTTTATCTTCCAAACACTCCTTGGTGCTAAACAAGCTGCAGACCAAAGACATCCAAATAGACCAAAAACAGGATATAGGATGTTACATGATCCATTCATAAAAGAGCACCAAATGGTCAAACAAATTCCTAGCTGTTTTTATTAAATGAATTATGTTGGTACACGTCAGTAATGCCACCTTGCACAGATCTTCATTTGTGTATGATGGAAGAATTCCTGGTTCTGTTTTACAGCTTTACACATTTTATGTCAACTGGTAAAAAGACCATCACATGTATTCACACACAATGAGTGCATTCAGCCCAGCACACAGCATTGTTTTAAAAGTACAGTTCAGAAAATATTTGTCATAAAAAGCCATTTTTTAACTATCATGTTTGGTCTTAAAAACAACAAAGACTAATAAATCTGCACGATATTGGGGAAAAACTGACATTGCGATTTATTTAAATTTTTTTTGCTATGCACATTGCGATATTATTAAGTATAATTTCACCAGATGACTTAAATGTTTCTATTTGAAAAGAATTTGTCAATGTTTTACATTAGTTGGGATAATATTGCAGGCCAGTACATTTGGATAAAATATAATAAATTACAAGCACTGATAAATACAGTAGCAAAGATACAAATGAAACAAACAGTACTTTATACATAGTTTTCTGGGAGTCTAGAAGTATTCAGCTACATAAGTTACATTTATAAACGTAAAATAACACTGTATATACTTCATTAATCTTTCTTTAAGTTGCAAACATTAAAAATTGTTTGCCCGAATACTTAAAACTGCCTTGGAATGCGTAGACAGTCATAGACCGTAGAAATATATGCAAATGATACAATTTTTGTTAAACTTGTAGAGTTAGTGCAAAGTGTAACAATAAATAATATGTTTGTTGAACTGTGGTTACTATGGCTATACTGCTGATTTTACATTTCAGATACTGCAATGTGTCTATTGCAAATGCTCACATTGTGATATTGATGCTAAAACGGTATATTGTGCAGCCCTAACTAAATGTATTATTTTCTTTTTCATCTGGACCAAAAGAGCCAAGAAAACCAAACTACAAGTGTGAACACACCCTTAGCTGCCTAGCCCAGGGACTCATCCATTTCTGGTCCTGTCAGATTGGTTCCAGTGTTACTGAAACATTTGCATCCTAAAAATTCCCACAGTGCACTGTTAAAAACCATCAGCTGTTCACTATATTGACTTACTGGAAATGTTGTCATGTCTCTGCATGTTTCATGCTGCCCCTGTATTTTTAACTGCTGAGGTGGTGCTTGATAAACATATTGGTGATGTGATAAAGTGCATATTAATATGCAGAGTTGATTGGATGGGACTCCTAATTCCAATTATCAAATTGTTCAAATGAATATTTTTGACGTATTATTAGAATTCTGGAGTATTTAGTTTGTCTTGTAGCTCCTGACAGGAAATATAATGTAATAAGCTTCAGTTTAATAGGTTCAAAGCCGTGGTCACACTGCACTTTTCTCCCCATAGACTTCCATTTATACGCACGCGAATGTGACAGACTGGAATCGCAAACCCCTGCAACAAATTTCACAGTTCACAGCGTTGCAAAATTCAAGCTTGGTGAACTCTGACCTGCAAAATCGCATTACATGACTCTGTGAGACCAATCAAAGATCAAAACATAACCTCTCTGTACAGAAATTTTAAATATGGACCAATCTATTGCTTTTTAAAATGTCTAATCATCTTGTTTAATCCTGCCCCTTTTCGCTGCGCCATACAACAGAATGTTGCATGTGCAAACTCTAGTGTGACCGCGGCATAAGGCTCTTGACTTTCTACTGTAAATAATACATCTTGGTGAACTTCAGACAAGAATCGTGTCAGGTTAGTGGAATCGGTGTTGACAGATACATTCAGCCAGCTGCTTTGACACATGACTCGGTGAACAGAAGTGAGTCCTGCTGTAATGAGACAGCTTAAGCTTACCGGGTGCAGTATCATTGGGCCAGAGTTCTCACAGTGTGTGGACTAACAGCCAGGTCCGCTTCTCCTATGACAGGGGTGGCCATCTTGCTCCTACAGGTCAGCCTACCTGTGCAGTTTAGTAATCAGACACTAATCTTACACACTTGAACTGGTAAATCAAGGTCTTTGAGGTCACTAGAGAAGGTGTCTGGCTCTGAAACACAAGCCAATCGTTCTATGATATCACTTTATTGTATTCTGCCCATTCAATTGTTCTCTGCTGTTTTATCAATCAGCCATTATCTATCTGTCTGTCCGTCTGTCCGTCTGTCCATCCGTCCGTCTGTCCGTCCACAGTGCATCCAGAAAATATTCATAGCGCTTAACTTTTTCCATTTTTTTGTCTTATTCCGAATTGGATTAAATTAATTTATTTCCTCAAAATTCTACACACAATACCCCATAATGACAATGTAAAAAAATATTTTTTGAAATTGTTGCAAATTTATAAAAAAAACCCAAAAAACTTAAAATCACATGTATATAAATATTCACAGTCTTTTTAATGAAGGTCTAAATTGAGTTTAGTTCAGTTGACATTCTGTTTCCACTGATCATTCTTGAGATGTTTCAGCAGCTTCATTGGGGTTCACCTGTGGTAAATTCAGTTGATTGGACATGATTTGAAAAGGCAAAAACATTTGTCAAAGCACAAACCAAGCATGATGACAAAGGAATTGTCTGTAGACATTCAAGACAGGATTGTCTTGAGGCACAAGGCTGGGAGGCTGGGAAGGTTGGGAAGAAAAAATTCTGCAGCTTTGAAAGTTCTAATGAGCACAGTGGCCTCCATCATCCCGTAAGTGGAAGATCTTTGGAACCCCCAGGACTCTTCCTAGAGCTGGCCGGCCATCTAAGCTTAGGGCTTACTCACACTATGCTATCTGAACAGACCCGTTTCCTGGATCGTTTGAGAAGTGTGAGTGCTCTAAATCGGGCTCAGGCACGGTACACTTGGCCGGCCCTGGCCTGGTTGGAAGAGGTGGGCCAGAGCACAGTTCACTTGGGCTCAGGTGCGGTATGCTTACAGTGTGAGTGCAAGCGTGCCTGAGCCCTAAACTGAAAGCGAGACGTGACTTTTAAGGGACTGTTTCATATAGAGTAATTAATCATTCGTACTGTTCAATGAATGCAAACTGTCGTAGATTATTAAAGACTCAAATCCCTCACTGCACGTCAGCTGCGCCTTCAGCAAACTTCCTAATTCCTGCAGCACGAGGACTGTTTATGAGCGTCAAAAGTGGCTGATCTGTTCGGCGAAATATTAGATTGCGTGTCTCCGCATATCAAACGACTTAAACGATATAACTAAAGAAATGTCCACTGTGCTGAGCGAGAGCTCTTACTGAGGAGCGCGTCATCGATGACGTAAGCGCGCCCAGGCTCAAATGTAATGTGAGTGCAGGCTGTCGGGGGAGACAGGAGGAGGGACAAGCGTGCTTTGGCCCGGTTCAGGGCAACTGTACATAGTTTGAGTTCGGCCTTAGTGACAGGGGGAGAAGAGCCTTATTCAGGGAGGTGATTAATAACACGATGGTCATTCTGTCTGAGCTCCAGCGTTCTTCTGTGGAGAGAGGAGAACCTTACAGAAGGACAACCATCTGTGCAGCAATCCACCAATCAGGCCTGTATATTTATAATATTTTCACATTGTCATTATGGGGTATTGTGTGTAGAATTTTGAGGAAATAAATTAATCCATTTTGGAATAAGGCTGCAACATTAAAAAAATGTGGAAAAAAAGTGCTATGAATACTTTCCGGATGCACTCCATCCGTCCGTCCGCCCGCCCGCTCTGGGCGCCTGCTCTGTCGTTCTGTCTATTGCTGTATTTGATGCTCTTTCTGTCGTACTAATCATCATTCTTTTTTTCGATTCCATTGAAATAAATGTGCTAAAGCCCTTGCTACTAACAAAGTGATTGGTGAAAAATAACTAAAACCTTTCTCTTGAGGTTTGTGAGACATAATTAGGCGAAGACATATGTCAAGTTACTGATTCCAGCTATTAAAGTCTTAAAGAGCAAGCTTTCAATGATAGTGCTAACTAGGGTTAAAACTAAACGTTAAATGCAGAATTGTTTTGTTGGTTTGTATTTTGGTTGTGAGCTATAACCCTTCTTTAAATAAGGGTTATGTGTGAGCATGCACTGACATTTTGACAAGCGTGGTCTGTCAGATGACATCCTGTGTCCTTAGGTACAGTTTCTCCTGTTTATTTGACTGAATGCTGATTTGTGGACTTAGTATAGAAATCGTTCCCCGGGAACCAAGACCATACCACAGCAAAACCATAATTACAATATATCTCAGGTTTAAGTGGTTTTGCCTTCCTCCTAAGATCATTAATCTCTTTATTTCCTTCTTGTGGTCTGCAAAATAAAGGTTTAAAGCGAAATGAGTTCTAAATTGCTTTTGTTGCAGAAAGACTGGAATTTGTAAGAGAATGAAGCTGTTTTTTCATTATTAAAACAGAGCATGTATCCTTTACCAGATGTCTATCAATTTAGCATTCATCTTAAAATGTTCCAAAAAATAAATGATCTTCTCTTTTGTTCCTTGGAGGAAAAAAGTAATTTAAATTTGGAATGACTTGAGACAATTTTTTAATGCAATTATTCAGCATATCAGACTATGCCAGATTTAAGGAAAATGCTCACACAGCTCCAGGATGTGTTCATTATCATTAAGCACTAACCTGATAACTGAAAGCTGTTCTCGAATCAGCAGTTAAGTGAAGGACTACACAGTCTGTTCATTTTCCACAGTGACTTGGCACAATAAAGGCTGAAGCAGCAGCCAAAACCAAAACAGATGAAAGCACAAGACTCTACTTTGCACTTACATTTACATTTAGTCATTCAACAAGAAGAGGCAACAGACACAAGAAGTGCTAATTATACAAAAAACAAAAAAAAACTATTGCTCAGAGAATTAAGTCCTAGAGTAAGACCAAGTGTTTTTATAGAGAAAGATATATATATCTTTATAGAGAAAGCTAGTGTTTCTACAGGTGGTTTGTCAAACCAACTCACCTATGTGAAGCACAGACTTTATAAAAGCTTTTTTTGTAAGAACGTGTCTGGTGCAAATGTGCAAAACTGGTGCAAGTGTTGGTTAAAGTGTCATGGGCATTAACCAGACGTGGCTTATGCGCGAATATAGTGATTTATTTGCAGAATTGTCTGCTTGAACATTTTGAGTTAACTCTGTTATTTGCACGTCAAATTTGTGTCAAATTCACTTCACAATAGACATGGATTTGCATCATGGGAGGGGCGTCTGTCTGCCTGGAGACTCCAGTTTCATTGCTAAATGGCTGACATGAATTTTATGTTTTAGTAGCTGTGCTTTATGTGCTTTAGGAAGGCTAGATTTGTTAGGTGCTGTGTCTGAATACATCAGATCCTTTAGGAGTGTACTCAGCTTTGTAAGTTCATAAACTACTTCATAAGATGCACCTGGATGACGGCTGCTTTTTGCCGTAATAATTATTCCTTACATTTATATAGCGCTTTTCTGGACACTCAAAGTGCTTTACACAATGGGGGGAATATCCTCATCCGCCACCAGTGTGCAGCATCCACCTGGATGACATGACGGCAACCATATTGCTCCAGACCACACACCAGCTGATTGGTGGGGAGCTGTGATAAAGCCAGTTATCATATGGCGATGGTTAGGAGGCCATGATGGACAGAGGCCAGTGGGCAGATTTGGCCAGGATGCCTGGGATTTTTAATGACCACAGAGAGTCAGGACCTCGATTTAATGTCTCATCCGAAAGATGGCACTCACTGAGCAGTATATAGTCTCCTTCAATATACTGGGGCATTAGGACACACGCAGACCACAGATAGTCTCCACTTCTGGAGCAACCCAGCTTTCCCATGTGATCTCTCATCCAGGTATTGACCTGGCGCAGCCCTGCTTAGCTTCAGTGGGCAACCATGTGAGAGCTAGCTGCCGGCTGCTACTTCTAATTGAGCCAATCCCAGTTTAATGACCCATTGTCCCGTGTTGGCAGGAGGATTTCCCATCAGGGCACTAACAACAGGCGCAAGCTCCTGATTGGTTAATGTGGCGCTGATGTCGACAAAGTTTAGATTTTTCAACTCGATCGATTTGTGTGGATCACACATTAAGCGTGTCAAATGACTGAAAGCTCAATTTGCACCGTGTGAGCTATTTGATTTGCATCATTTGCGCCGCCTCATTTGCACGAATATCGCTGCAGGATGTATAGTAACGTCTTTTACATTGACTTAATCGAGCTTAACACTTCATCCGCATCTAGTGTGAACATACCGTAAGAGATAAAACCGTGTGTTTTCTACAGGTGGTTTTCTACAAGCCAACTCACCTGTGTGAGGCACTCAGAATTTATATTAGTATAGTAAATAATCAGATTTACTATTATACCATATAATCAGATAAAACTTTAAATAGTTTAATTAGGTGAGCATTTAGTTGCAGCAGTGCTGTATGGATTGCGTGTAATGGTAGTTGCTTTAGCTGCAGGAATAGCAGCCCACTTCTTTGGTGACAGCTGATGGGCATCGAGCAGTGAGACAGAAGCCGAGAGGTCGACTTGCATGCAAGACAGCAGCCACAGACAAGAGGCTTTGAGCAAGAGTCTGGAATCTCAGACACGACGGAATGTTTCCAAACACTATCACTGATGGGCAAAAACTCAAGACACCTCAGAATAGAGCCCAGTACTTGCAGTATATCATTCTATAGTTTAATTTTATGATTTAATTGTTCATTTACAACATTCCTTGTGTGACAGGATTTGTGGAAGTATGTGCTTCAGACTACATTTCAGTGAAACTGCAAAAATGTACTTAAACATACTCACTGGCCACTTTATTAGGTATACCTTACTAATACCGGGTTTTTAGTTTCAAATTTTAGTTTTTTAGTATCAATGAGTCACTTTTGTTGCTTTTATTAACAGCTTAAATTATAAAATATGTATATATTTTTTAAGTTTTTGTCATTTTGGTGCTTTTTCTTCTTTTGTTCTTAAGTTCCAAGTTTTGTAAGTTTTAATAAAAAAAAAAAATCCAATTAAGAAGTATGTAATTATGTAAGAGCGTATACACTCACTGTATAAACTAGTACCTGTTTGAACCCCATTTTGCCTTTAGAACTGCCATAATCCTTCGTGGCATAGATTTAGAAGGTACTGGAGAGATTTTGGTCCATATTTACATGATCATGCAGTTGCTGCAGATTTGTCGGCTGCACATTCATGATGTGAATCTCCCGTTCCACCACATCCCAAAGGTGCTCTATTGGATTGAGATCTGGTGACTGTGGAGGCCATTTGAGTACAGTGAACTCATTGTCATGTTCAAGAAACCAGTCTGAGATGATTCACGCTTTGACATGGCCCGTTATCTTGCTGGAAGTAGCCATCAGAAGATGGGTACACTGTGATCATAAAGGGATGGACATGGTCAGCAACAATACTCAGGTAGGCTGTGGCATTGACAAGATGCTCAATTGGTACTAATGGGCCCAAAGTATGCCAAGAAAATTTCCCCTATTACACCACTACCAGCCTGAACCATTGATACAAGGCAGGATGGATCCATGCTTTCATGTTGTTGATGCCAAATTCTGACCCTACCATCTGAATGTCGTTAACAAGCAGTTGGACAGGTGTACCTAATAAAGTGGCCGGTGAGTGTACTTTTAACTGCAGTTTTTAGGTAAAAACGAATGCTAAGGGGGCTACACAATGCCAAATAAATACCACAAAACACCTTAACAGTGTCTATGATTCATAATCGAATATGTTTGCCTCCCCTATCTATCGTCATATGGGAAACTTTTGTAAATGTACTCAGAGCAATGTACTTTACATTTCACTGAGGCACGTATTTTTAATGAGCCTGAGCTGCATTTGTTTTAATGTTAGTTTGCACTGTCATTCATTTGATCACTTGCTCATTTTATTGTTGTTTAGGGCTTATTCTGTCATTCCTTATTTCTGTCTGTTACTTAAAGCACATTGATGGATTTGCTCTTTAGTGTTTGGACTCTCAGTAGTGATTATTAACCCACACTGACCTGAGCTAAACTGAACTGAACTTAAACTCTGAAAACTGAACTGACACTGTTTCAATTCACTATAAACTTCAATGTGAAGCTGCTTTGACAATCTACATTGTATAAGCGCTATACAAATAAAGATGAATTGAATTGAATTAAAGAATTTAAATGTTAGCTGTGACAACAAAAGTTGTATGTTGCTGTGGTAAATTTAAGGGAATAGCCACAAATACGTTGTATGAGTCAAAATTGTTGATTTTAAAACAACCCTAAATCAGAAAAGTTGGGACCGTATGTAAAAAAGTATAGTAATTTCTAAATTTACTTTGACTACAGCAAACATTATTTAATGTGTTCCTCATGATTTTTATTGTTTGCCCCCCAATAAACACACATTCCAATTTTGGTTCTTGCAGCACATATCAAATCAAGTTGGGACAGAAACAGGGTTAGTAATCAGGTAAATTGGTTAATGATTTAAAACAGGTGATGTCAACAGGTGATTGTAATTATGATTTGGTACAAAACCAGCATCCAATAAAGGCTTAGTCCTTTAGGAACAAAGATGGGCAGAGGATCACCAGTTTGCCAGCAAAATGCTACAACGAGGACCCTGTACTGTTGCCCACCTTAAGACTTGTTTGCAGGAAGAATGGGACAAAATTACACCCTTCATCACTTGGTGTCCCTAAACATCTTTTAAGTGTTGTGAAAAGGAATGGCAGCATTACAAAGTGGTAAGTGCTTTACTGTACCAACTTTTTTGAAATGTGTTGCAAGAACCAAAATTGGAATTTGTGATTATTTTGAAAAGAATGAAACAATAAAAATTATGAACACATTAAATAATGTTTGTTGTATCATCTGCAATGAAACAAGTAGAATTGGGTAGGCTAAATTGTCTGTAGTGTATGTGTGTGAGAGAGTTTATGGGTGTTTCCCAGGTATGGGTTGCAGCTGAAAGGGCGTCCTCTACGTAAAACACATGTTGGATAAGTTGAGGGTTCATTCCATAAAGGGACCAATGCTACGTTCACACCAGACGCAGAAGAACTGTCAAGCGCAAGTGATTTACATGTTAAGTCAATGCAAAGACATGAATAGACATCCTGCGGCGCAATACGCAAGAATGTGGTGGCGCGAATGACGCGAGTTAAGAGTTTTGTGCGACTCGCTCAAGTTGTAAAATCTGAACTTCAGCGGACATTAACGCCATGTTAACCTATCAGGAGCTTTCTCTTGTAGGTGTGTGATTATAACATAGCGCCTGTTGTTGGTGTCCCGGGGGAAAAACATTCTGTCGACACCGGACAACAGTTCAGTAAACTGGGCTCGGTTCAGTCAGAAACACAGCTGAAAGCTTCCATCATTCAGGTACAGTTTCTAGAGGAGTTTATGAGCTCACAGAGCTGGTCCACCTCAAAATGGATCTAGTGGACTCAGACACGGCTCCAAACTGATCAATGCTGTTTTTCAGTCTTCCTAAAGCACATAAACGGCTATTCTCTCAATAAAATCCTTGTTAGCCATTTAGCAACAAAGCTACACTCAAAAAAAACTTTTTTTGCTCGTTCAAACTATTTATTTAAAATGAGCTGAAACAATGCAATTCTTGATATTTCATTGGGACAACTTAATTTTTTTATGTTCATTCCACATAATTTTGTTAAAAGTGTTAAATTAACTTAATGAATGAATTGTATGAAACCCTGCATTTTTTACAGTGTACAGTCACTGGGCAGACAGAAGCCCCGCACCCATGACGAGAATTCACATCTGTTCTGAAGTGAATTTGATGTGCGAATAAAGCAGATTTGATGTGCAAATGAAATTAGTAAACTCAAAATGTTCACGCGTCTATTTACACGCAAATAGCGCAATTTATCCGCACATACTGCGTCTGGTGTGAACACCACATTAGCAGAAAAGAACGTAATGAATTAAATACAAGTCACAGTAAATTTAGAAATCACTACGTACTTTTTTATTGTTATTTGCATTTTTCATACTGTCCCAACCTTTACAGATTTCAGGTTGTACATTTTATAAATGCTTTATCATAAATATATCATAAATAGAAACCTCTTCTTTGTTATTTTTCTCTGGATTTATTGTATTTTTTTGAACACTCAGATTTTCAAATAGTTGTCTCATCCAAATATTGTCCTATCCTAACAAACCATATGTCAATGGAAATACTAGTTATTCAATCTCAATTAAACAATGACACTTATGACACTTATGACTGGTTTTGTGGTCCATTTTTTTTATCATGATGCTTATTTGCTCTGTCTTTCATCCATTCAACATCTGCCTGTGTTTCTTGTTATTACTTGTTGGTTTTAGAAGATAATTTGGTCTATTTTTATTATTATAGCTATTCTCTCTTTCATTCTGTCATTTTTTTTTTTCAGTTGTTCTGTAACTTGTTTGTTCTGTCATTTTATCGTATATATATATTTTTTTTTTTTTTTTCATAGTTCTTCTGCCATACTATAATTCTATCAATCCATCATTTGTTGTCATTCTTTAATTTTGTTTTATTTTTCATAATTTTTTGAATCATTTAATAATTTAGTTTATTTGTTTAAACTAAGCATTTGTTGTTCTATTGTTAGTGTAGTGCTAAGGCTGACTAATTCTTCTGCGTCAAGCGCATGCATATGATTTATGGCTGATGCCGACGCTGACGTGCACCTCTCAAAAATGTAACTACACGTCGCAACGAAGAGTAGCACAAGCTCTGTGATTCGTCGACTTGGTACCAGTGACGAGCGTAGGCGGTACTGAGAGCCACGAACTCGGAGTGAGTGTTTACAAATATCGAGTCCCGTGAAGCTCCTGATGGAAACTTTTGCTTTGTGTCTACCTTATGATTGTTGTTGCACATCCGCCAGTTTCTGCCTCAGAATGAGCGAGTTTTAGCTACTTTTAACGTTCAGAAAAAACTAAATACCTGCGAAGAAACTCGGCACAGAAGAACATAAACACCTACTGCCAGCTAGTTTTTTGGAAGTGTTATTGCAGAGCAACACAAACAGCACGCAGAAGTATAAATGCACTACTACACGCAAGGCCGGCGGCGTGGGTCAGGTTGATCACGATCAAAAGTATAAATCAACCTTTAGTATTGCTAGTGTAGTCTTTCTTTTTCATCTGTCATCACGTAATTCCAACTAATCATCCCTCCATTAATTTATCACTTTCAATTGCTTTATCATCCTGGTTGGTTCTTCTATCATGCCTTTGCAGTTTATCAGCCCTCTATTGTGTGCCTCTAGATAGGCCACTTTAAACTTTTTAAGCTTTCTAGTTGTTTGTAGCTCCAAGAGGAGGTCTTAAGGTTGCAGATGCTTGAAATCTGGGTTCGCTCTTGCTCTCTCAAGTGCTGACAGTATCAGCGGGCAATAAGACCGACTGTGTGTTCTCAGATAAGATGCCAAGCAAAGCAGCTCCCTGAATCTCCACTTCTGAAATCCTTCAAAAAAGAGCTGTGTAGCTAAACCCACTAGTCTTTGAGAGGCCAGAGGAGTGTAGATATTTGAAAGTAATTTCAGGACATTCCTTCTTTTGTTTGTGTTTAATTTCTATCTCACAGTCATCTTTAGTATATAGACATTTTCTCCTCTGCCTTGATGTTACTTTTTAAAGAGCCTTATAAAAAAAGAAGTTAATTATGACTTTAATGAAATGAAGCAGCAATCAAATATTTAAAGGCCAGTCTGAATGTCCTGCACTCCACACCATTAAATCTGGCTTGTACAGGCCTAATTAATCAGTATTGGATTTCCAGCCATTCTGTAGGGTTTAAAATCTTTCACTTAATTAAGTTGCAGAGACCTCTATCTGTGTCATCCGTATAGAGGTTTGTGGGCTGAGGAGATAGACAGGTTACTGTCAGTTACAACACAAAATGTAAATAGTTTATTTTTTTCATAAAAACAGTCTGATTTAGCTAATGTCTGCTGCATTGTTTTATCATTAACTATAGACAAATTATTTGCTGAGAAGGAGCTTCTGTCATCAACAAGGGCTCAAGAGCCAATATTGGTACTTTGCCTATTTGTGGTTCCTTAAGTTGCTCATAAAGAAGCTGAAGAATAACCTTTTAACTAATTGGAACAGATTAAAATGTTTGTTTGTTTTTTTATTTTTTATTTATTTATATTAATTTTATAAAAAAATGTATCATGATTATATTTCAGTTTCATAATAATGTTTAGCAGATTTGTAATAGTTAATAATTTTATTAAAAAAAAACTTCTTGCTAGGGCCGCATGGTGGCTCAGTGGTTAGCACTGTCACCTCGCAGCAAGAAGGTCACAGATTTGAGTCCCAGCTGCACCAGTTGGCATTTCTGTGTGGAGTTTGCATGTTCTCCCTATGTTGATGTGGGTTTCCTCCAAGTGCTCCAGTTTCCCCACAGTCGAAAGACATGCGCTATAGGTGAATTGAGTAAACTAAATTGGCTGTAGTGTATGAGTGTGTGTGTGTAAATGTGAGAGAAACTTTGTTGCGACTGGAAGGGCATCTGCTGCTTAAAAAATATGCCGGAATAGTTGGTGGTTCATTACGCTGTGGCGACCCCTGATAAATATGGGACTAAGCCGAAGTAAAATAAATAAACCACCATAACAATATTTTTCTGACTCAGATCAGGCCCACACGTTAATATTTTGCTTGGCCCACGTGCCACAGTGAATTACGTTATATGATTGGACTAAGTTTGCATAGGTGAATTGAGTAAACTAAATTGACCTGTGTGTGAATGTGAGCATGTATGGGTGTTTCCCAGTACTGGGTTGCAGCTGGAAGAGCATTTGCTGTTTAAAACATATGCCGGAATAGTTGGCAGTTCATTACGCTGTGGCGACCCCTGATGAATAAGGGCAAATGAATATATATGAAATAAGAAATAAGCAAAATGAATGAACCCACATAGCAAAAATATTTCTGGCCCACACATTCAGCTTTTGCTTGGCCCACATGCCATAGTGAATTGCGGTGTATTATTGGACCAAGTGGATTGGCTTCCATACAAGGGCCTTGAACTTGAACTGGTGTGTTACGACTGCATTTGATAAACCACAGATTAAATGTTTTTTAAATGTGGGTCAAGATAGGCCAAACTTACATGGCCCACATATAAATTTTTAACATCTGGGTCGAATACTACATTTGATCTGGCCCAAGTCTTATGTGCCACCTTAAAGATGATGCCACCTCTGCCAAACCCAGGTCATGTGTGGCCCACATGCTGTATGCCAGTGCCGGATGAATGCCTGCTTTGCCAGCTTTATGCCAAAACTGGGCCAGAATTCTTTGATACCTGGGAATGAATAACACCTGGTTATACAGTTAAAGGCCAAATTATTAGCCATCCTGTAAAACCTAAAAAAATATATTTCCCAAGTGATGTGTAACAGAGAGATTTTTATTCAATTTTTTTATACAATAGCTTTAATAACGAATTTCTATTAACTAATTTCTTTTGTTTTTGCCATGAAACAGCCATGACAGTAGATAATATTTTGCTAGTTATGTTGTAAGATACAAGTATTCAGCTTAAAGTGCAATTTAAAAACTTAATTAGGTTAACTACACTGTAAAAAACTTCTAAACTTTCTAAAATTAAGTTAGAACATGATTAACTTAGTTTAATCAGTTACAATGAACTAAAAACATATGCTGTCATGACTAATTGTTCATATAATTTTTTACAGTTTAAGCAATTTATTGGAAAGTTTATTAATAAAAATAATAGTTAAAGATATATACAATATATAAAAATATTTATATATATATATATATATATATATCCTAGCTATGTTTAAAATTATTTGCAAATATTTTACAAAAAGTCAAAGTTTCCCTGGAGGTCTAATAATTTTGTCTTTAACTGTATATACTTTTTTATTAAAAGTATCCAGAAACTAAATGTGACTGGAATGTAAACAGCTAGACCCATTGCTTTAATTAACCCCACTGACTATCCCACCGCTGATTTTTAAATTCCCATTTTGAACATCAAATGTTTTTTGATGGGGACTCTTGAGATTAATGCTGTTTAATGATTAAATGGCCTGTGCATTCATTGCTTTCAATCTCTGGCATGAAAAGAAAGACCAAACGGCTTTGCATATTTACTCTTCCTCAGGCTTTAACACCTGCTGGCCCTACTCTTATTTTTTTCTGCCCTCAGCACAACACCTTTTTAGTACACCTAGAACCCTGTATATTAATACCAAAGCATGTTGATTTTTGCATTTTAAATATAGCTTGATAAATAAAACTTTGGGCTGGTCACTACAAATTTGTTGGTTCAGGCTAATGTTGAGCCATGACCTTTATGTCCTTAAGATAGTTAGTCAAATGTTTAAACTTGGTCAACCTATTCAAATTTCTTTTGTTTATGGGTGCCAGCAAACAGCATACTTCAAAGTATCTTCTATTGTGTTCAATCACAAGGCTTTAAAACCACACAAGGGAGAATGAATGATGTCATTTTAATTTTTGGGTGAACTATCCCTTTAAGTTGCCTTAGAAACATGGTCTTGGCATGACTTTACCACTCAGTCTTCATCCAGTCAGTACCTGGTAGGGTTGTTTATTCCCAAAAGACCTCATTATAGGTTCAATCTGTCTAGTTCTCTCTTCGAGTTCTTGTAAGAACAGATCACAGTCTCCACCTGATCTTCTTATGTGTCTGACAAGCTATCACAGACTTTAATTGGATTGGAGGTGCCAGTATTTTTTTTTTATTTCTCTCTCACCTCAGCTTTGTAGAGTACTCAAGGGAAAAGCTCAAATTAGGGTCTACTTTAGTTTGGAGGGATTTGCTATATCCCCTTACCTCTCCACAGGAGAGAGGTATTATATTGCTTTCAAATACACTCAATGGGCATTTTATTAAGATATGTTCAACTGCTTGTTAATGCAAATATCTAATCAACGAATCATGTGGGAGCAACTCAGTACATTTAGCTGCTGAAGATCAAGCTGAGCATCAGAGTAAATGCTCAAACTATAAAATGAATACTAGAAAATCCTGATCTGCTAGGATGTTCACGCACCATCATCTCTTGAGTTCACAGAGAATGTAAAGTATAAACCATTAAGAGAGTGGGAGGTCTGTTGGTGAAAACGCAATCATTACAGAGGTTAGAAGAAAATGAGTGCTTTTTTCAAGTTAATATAAAGGACCACAGGCAAATAACCACTTGTTACAACTGAGATCTGCAGAAGAGCTTTTCTGAATGCCCAACCTTGAATCAGATGGGCTACAGCAGCAGAAGAAGAGCACACCGGCACCACTCCTGTCCGATTTAAAAACAGCAAAATAAGGCTACAAATAACATGGGCTCACCAAAATTGGGAGATGGAAGATTGAAAAAAAAAATAGCCTTGTCTGAGGAGTCAGGATTTCTGCTAAACTATTTGGGTGTCAGGGCCAGAATTTTATGTAATTAGCATGAAAGCATGGACCTATCTTGCCTTATCTTGCCTTAATGTTGTGGAGAATTTTTTTGGGTACACTTTGGGTCTCTTAATATTGTTGAGGATCATTTAAACAGCATAGGCTACCTAAGTACTGCTGCTGACCCTGTCCATATCTTTATGACCACAGTCTGCCAGTCTTGTAATGCCTACTTCCAGCAAGGTAAAGCCATGGTCACACTAGAGTTTGACCATGCAAAATTCTGTGGTACAGCTCTGCAAAACGGGGTGGGATTAGACAAGATGATTAGACATTAAAAAAGCAAGCGATTGCTCAATATTTTTCATTTCTATACAGACAGGTCATGTTTTGATCTTTGATTGTTCTCACGCAACCACTTGATGTGATTTCGCAGGTCAGAGTTCACAAAGCATAAACTTTGCAAAGCAGCGACAAGCAGAACTTGTCGCACGAGCTTGCGTTTCCAGTCTGCCACATTCGCATGTGTATGCAAGTCCGTGGGGCAAAAAGTGCAGTGTGACCACCGCTTAACACAGTCACAAAACTCAACTCATCTCTAGCTGTTTCTTGAACATCATTATGAATTCACCATACGCATATGACCTCCACAGTCACCATAGCACATTTGTTATGTGCTGGAAAGGGAGATTTATCATGGATGTGTGTGACTATCATATCAACATGGAGTAAAATATCTGAGGAATGATTTTAGCACTTTGTTGAACCAATGGCACAATGATTTAAGACAAGACAAGTTTATTTATATAGCACATTTCATACACAGTGGCAATTCAAAGTGCTTTACATAAACAGGAATAAAAGAGACAAGAGTCAAAAATAAATACAAATTTTAAGTAAAAACAGACTAAAATGTGTTAAAACAAGTTATAAAAGAATGAAAAAGAAAAGAAAAACACAACAGTGCAATCCGTCAGACGTAGCACAATGCTCAATGTGTTTTCAGTCTTGATTTGAATGTGCCTAATGTTGGAGCACATCTGATCATTTCTCGAAGCTGATTCCAGCAGCAGGGGCACAGTAGCTGAAGGCTGATTCACCCTGCTTTGACTAAACCCTTAGTTTCTAGTTTAGTTTATATGATCCTAAAGATTTGAGTGATCTGTTAGGTTTGTATTCAGTGGGGATGTCTGTAATGCATTGAGGTCCTAGGCCATTTAGTGATTTATAGACAAGTAATAATACCTTAAAATCTATTCTGAATGTAACTGGGAGCCAGTGTAAAGACCTGAGGACAGGTGTGATGTGCTCTGATTTTCTGGTTCTGGTCAGAATCTTGGCCGCAGCATCCTGGATGGTCTTTTTGGTAAGGCCAGTGTGGAGTCCATTTAAGTAATCCACCCTGCTGCTGATAAAAGCATGAACATGTTTCTCACTGGAAACAAAGCATCTAATTCTTGCAATGTTTTGAGATGATAGCATGCTGATTTAGTTACTACTTTGACACGACTACTGAAACGCCAAGTTTCTTGACCTTATTTTTTGTTGTTTGACCCTTAGAGCCAAGATACGCGTTCAACTTCAGAGCCTCATCTCTGTTCCCAAACGCTATAACTTAAAATTTCTCTTTGTTTAACTGAAGAAAGTTTTGGCACATCCAACTGTTAATTTCATCAATGCACTGGCAGAGGGTGTCAATGGGGCTGAACTCATTAGGCAGTAAGGCTAAGTAGATGTGAGTGTCATCAGCATAGCTGTGGTAGGAGATTTGGTTCTTTCTCATTATAGTGGGAGCATATCAAAGTTGAAGGCAGTTTTGAAGGAAAACAATGTCCAACCTTGGACTAGCAAGGTGTAGCTACCTAATAAAGTGAGCAGTGAGTGCATAACCATTGATACTCATACTTAGATATTCTTAGACTTTAATACCCAGGTGTCTGTGGTTGCTTAGTCTTTTGAATCTAATACAAGAATTCCTGGTATGTTTTAATAGCCAGGTCAAGGTGGTATTATATCTGCCTTGTTTGAGCTGCTGAGGCCAGGTAAAGATATTCCTGCTGTTTTGACTGAACTCAGAGTACCTGAGCCAGGAATTCTAGGAACCACTGGATGTTTAAGGTTATATTTGTGTTATTAACTTTGTACTCCGTGCTTGATATCTGTATACACTTGAAGGTTTTGAGAACTTGTGCGCTAGTGGTCACTTTGGCTTCTGGATTGTGATTGGAGCTCCTGTCTGGCCTGACCATGGATTTAGCTTTGACTAAACTTGGACTCCTGTATGAACCTCCACTTTAAGGTTCCACACTTCTGATTTCAGCCCAATCCGCCAGCTTTTCCTCTGCATCAGCTTTTTGCTCTCTTAATGTGGGCTTAAATGCCAGCCAGTGCTCCACAAAGCTAAACACCGGAGCCGCACGCTTGTGGCTTGGTGAAATGCAGGTGTGCTGCCCAAGTCTTTGAGAGATGTTTTCTTTCAACAAGGTCCCTCCCAAAAACAGCACATCAGTTGTGGGTAAATATCCTGCTGGTTCCAGCATGTGCCAGCACTTCAAAGCGGCAAGGGCTTCCTGAGAAGAGCCAGGGGTTAAACCAGTTGGGTTGCTGTCTTCTTTAATGACTTTCCGCTCCCATAAATTTGCTTCAGCACTTCAAGCGTCAGGAAACTGCTGAAGTTGTTACCTAAATAAACCATAACATTTTCATTCCTCACTGAGGATTCAGTGTTTGGGTTCTGCGCAACTTGCTTTGGTTGACCTGTGGTGAGAATTTTGTGTGACCTCAGAATCACCGGTGGTCATTGTGATGCTGCAAATGTGAAGAGAAGAAAGGGTGGCCCATCAAATGAATGGATTTTGTCACCTGAGGACGATTTGTGGGATCGGGTTGGCTGAGTTTGAACCCCAGACAGAAGGACGAATAAAGAAATGTCTGTTACGGCAGAACCACAGACACCTGCTGGGGTCCTAATTAACTTGCTAGGGGCTGAATTCATTCCATCGTCTCTTGATTAAGGCTTGGAAAGAGACTGTTGCCAGTTATGGTTTCGGACAGTCTTCTTACACAAAGTTTTTTTTTTACACTGATGTTCTTTAAAGATAGAGGCTTAATAATGAAGTGTATCAATACACATTATTCATTTGCAAGTCACTTTGGATAAAATCATCTGCTAAATGAATATAATTATAAATATTTTGTGTGTGGGTTAGGGACAGGTTTGGTGTATGGGTACAGTAGGTTTAAGGGTGGGTTAAGGGTTAAGGGATGTTCAACAGTGCAATTACAGAAAATAATTACAGATGTAATTACATGCAGGTTTTTATCGATCATAAGGGCAATGTAAAAACGTTGTATTAACCGATGGTGGAAAGAGTACTGAAATCATACTCAAGTAAAAGTACCATTACTTGCCTAAAAATGTAGTGCACGTACAGTAAAAGTATCTGCAGTAAATATTACACAAAGTATGAGTAAAAAGCAGCCCTTTTAGAAGTACTCAAAAGTAGTGAGTATTATGCTGTCAAAAGCTGATGTGTTTACATGTAATTTCTGCATCTGTGTGTAAACGCAACATTCTGTAGTGCATTTACTGTAGTTATTGCCCAGCAGGCACACAGTAGAGTTCAACGTCAATCAGACGTCATGTTGACGTCTTGTGCCTGCTGGATGTTTAAGGCCATTTCGGTCATCATACAGTAAACATCCGTCATCTTCTCATCAGTGACATGCATCTAAACAGTCTCTGGGTCAATGCACGTGAAGATTTTTAACATCTTCATGGACACTTCTACAGTATGTGCGATTTGATTGGACAGGAATCTGAGGACTAAATTTTCCAATCTCCATAGACAAGAAAAATTAAGTAGTGACTGCAGGTTGAAAGGAAGTAGTGGAGTAAAAGTAGTGATACTGCTCTAAAAATGTACCGATCTGCTTGACCTTTATTTTAAATTTAAATTTAAAAATTTTATTTGACCGTGTATTTTTTTTCTTGTTCACAATCAGAGAGATTTTAGTGATAGTTTTGGAACTTGTCTGAGTATATTATGGCTAAAATTCACTACACATCTATACTGATAGACTGTATTCAAACAGCAATAAATTTAGTTAAATTGACATGCATACATAAAGCGTAGTGCTAATATAAATACC
Source organism: Danio tinwini (assembly GCA_903798205.1). Classification (NCBI taxonomy): domain Eukaryota; kingdom Metazoa; phylum Chordata; class Actinopteri; order Cypriniformes; family Danionidae; genus Danio; species Danio tinwini. Next base: position 5,724,632 of record CAIGQZ010001336.1, on the reverse strand, counting down.
CCCTTATTAACCATAGGCTGTTAAATAAACACAAACGGTTGGACGTGATGACTTCAGTAATATGCAAGTTGATGCATGACAATCTAGCAACATTTTCTTTTCGGGCTGTATATAGAGTTAGCAACACTGGACTGTGATGGGCCGTGAAGGTCTTCAGTTCACCGCACTCACCGCTGTTTACTGAGTGTAAACACAGATACAGGGACCATTCATCAGTCAATGGATATAGATAAGTCAATTTATCGCGGATCGCTCGTTTGTCAGCTTATAAACAGACCAACTTTCTTCACAGCTTTTTAAAATGCTCCAGTGTCCCTGTATCTGTGTTTACACTCAGTAAACAGCGGTGAGTTTGGTGAGCTGACGACCTTCACGGCCAATCACAGTCATTTCTGTTAAAATGGCAAATCAGCTGTGTTTAAGAACGTGCTTAACAGCGCTCAAATGTTAGTGGGAAATAAACGTTTTTAAAAATTTCAGTACCGAAGTCCACTATTATGGCAACCCTAGTCTGTAGCCATTAATAATTTCAGCAACATTTTTTTTTATTGTTATACTGTAGGAAAGTCACCTATTCTTTACAGTATATAGCCTGTAAATGATAAATTAACAGCAAGTAAACTTTTTTTTAACTATACTTAACTTTTAATACAAGTTCTGACCTCACTTCAATTATTCTCACACTGAAAAACCCAACAGTCAACTTTATCAAATGAAATGAGTGTAGTTAACTCAATAGCTCAATAGCTGTTTCCTCAAACAGTTTGAGTTGTTTAAACTAACTGAGTACTGTAAAACCCAATAAGTTAGAGTTCTCCATTTATTGGGGTTCACTGTGCTCAAATTGCTTCATTTACGCAAATGGAGTAAGTTCACAGTACTCATTAGCATTAGTTTTTGCACTTAAATGGGTTTTACAGTGCATGATTTCTGTCCAGTCTATAGAAAGCAGACATTTCTTTGTTTCCCAAAACATGTTTAGATGTACTATTTATTTCTTCATGTGCGTTTCCCACATCGCCAGAGAACTGAAGCATGTTATGACCCTTTTATTGTCAAATTAACTTTTTTCTTATTGTTTTTATGTTGTTTATGATAAATATTTCCTTTTATTATAATCATTATTTTCATATTGAGTTTTGTTATTCAAAGGTTTTCTAGGTAATTTCTCCTCTGCCAACTCCTGTATCATTAGACTGATTCCCGCTGAGTTAATAGAGCCTTAAAGCTCTTTAATCTCTCTCTCTCTCTCTCTCTCTCTCTCTCTCTCTCTCTCTCTCTCTCCTTCTCAAGTTCAAGTTCAGGTTACTTTATTGGAATTACATTTTTGTACAGTATTGCCAAAGGATTTTACATATGCATAAGATATGTAATATAATAATATATACAGTAAATAAGAAATAAACGACAAAAAAAACAACAGATAATACATTTAATAATTATAACAATAATAATAATAATAATAATAATAATAATAATAATAATAATAATAATAATAATAATTATAAAATCTAAATTATTAACAAGACTTTTTACATTACTTTTACATTAACCATTTCTTCTCTTGTGTAAGGTGTATAGATATTTTGCAGCCAGTTTAGACATCACAAAAAATGTACAAAGGCTAAACAAAATCAATATCCTATTCTTAAGGGGACCTATTATGCAAAAATCATTTTTTTTTATAAAGGGTTTAAACATCGTTGTGTGGCAACAATGTATAAATATGGCCAGCTTCTTGTGGCAATTTTTTTTATGATGACATTCTATAAAAAACAGTTTGTAGAAACACTTGATTGGCATTCCCTATTTGTACGTGTCATCTAAAGGGGAAAGCCCTGCCCATTAGTAATGGTCACTCGCTCATTAGCTTAAACAGCCCTAAGTGAAAAGCAGCCGTCCCCCATTACAGTTTGAATCTGTCAATATGCTGACACATAGGTGTTTATAGCTCTACCTTCTTTTAAAAAGAGGGCTGAGAGCACAATCTCATGTGAATTTAAAGTGATAGTCACCAAAGTGGCACAATTTGGTTCAGAGCTTAAAAGTGGCAGTTTCAAAAAGTTATAAAAAATGATCTGTGTGGTATTTTGAGCTGAAACTTACACACTCTAGGGACATCAGATACTTATTTTACATCTTGTAAATACACTACCTGACAAAAGTCTTGTCGCCTATCCAAGTTTTAGGAACAACAAATACTAACTTAACTTCTGTTTGATCATTTGGTATCAGAAGTGGCTTATTTGGAACACAAACGCCTCTAGATTACACTTATTTTACCAAAATAAAACATGATCATGCCTTGATTTTTAATTATTTAATTAGGAAATTAAGTTCTGACTTTGCTTAGTCCACTGGAATGGCAAAGAAAGCGTTATTGCAGGACTCTGATTTCATCAAGATTTTTTTGATTCATCTTCAATGCCTCCTCCTTCATCTTACCCCAGACATGCTCAATAATATTCATATCTGGTGACTGAGCTGACCAATCCTGGAGCATCGTGACCTTCTTTGCTTTCAGGAACTTTGATGTGGAGGCTGAAGTATGAGAAGGAGCGCTATCCTGCTGAAGAATTTGCCCTCTCCTGTAGTGTGTAATGTAAGGGGCAGCACAAATGTCTTGATACCTCAGGCTGTTGATGTTGTCATCCACTCTCTAGATCTCTCGCATAACCCCATACTGAATGTAACCCCAAACCATGATTTTTTCCTTCACCAAACTTGACTGATTTCTTTGAGAATCTTGGGTCTATGCTGGTTCCAATAGGTCTTCTGCAGTATTTGTCATGATTACAGTTCAACAGATGATTCATCTGAAAAATTTACCTTCTGCCACTTTTCCAAATGATCAACTAGAAGTCAAGTTATTATTTGTTGCTCCTACAAATAGGATTTACATCAAGACTTTTGTCAGGTAGTGTAATTGGTCCCCTTTAAGATAAGAAGATGTGATCAGATGTGCTAGAAGCTGAACATTATTTGCAGCATTATTCCCTTTAAATCACAGCCTCGGCAAATGGTCCTGAGCATGTTCAGCGCAGTGTTTAAACCTGTTTGTCAACCAATCAAAACCAAGCAACCTTGTAGTGTAATACTAGTCAATATAAGTCAACACTCTGAAACAAATTTGAACCATATGATACTTAGTGACTGAAAGGTCAGCATGCACCATGTTTCCGTCATCCCTAAGGCTCGTCTTGTCAGCTGCGGGCTTGTGATGTGATCACATGTACCTGTATATGTGCGTGTCATACCGCTGTTATTCGCGCTCTTCTAAAGAGCAGGTGCTTGTGGTTTTTACTTGTATTTGTTGACCTGAATCCCGGTGCAGTTGAGGTCTGTCTGCCCACTTGCAAAGCCAGTGAAACTCAATCTCTGATAGTACTTCATTAATGTCCCATGAGTCACAGTAGTGACCCAGAGTCTCCAAAGTGCAAAGCGGCCGTCTGTACGCCATGGAAAAGGAATGAAGCTTCCTCGCAGGCCTAACATCAGTCATCATGGACAGACAGCTCAGTCTGCGTGTCTCATTTTTCCTCTGCTGTGCGTTTCTTGTTGTTTAGCAAAAGTTAGTAATTAGTCACAGAATTACCAGAGTGTTTGGATTACAGTATCAGCGATAATGGAGTATGCTCTTAAACACACATGCATTGGTTTAGTTTGGATTGGTGTTTATTTTGGGTTGTGGAACGTTTATGTTTGGTTAAGCAGATTTAATCAGATGTTTAGTTTTGGTGTGTCTAGTGGGACACTTAAGTTTGTGATGTACAATAATGGAGAGTCTCAAGCTCAGTGGAAAAACAAGTCTCATTGCAAAGTAATGCATTCGTGCAAATTGTGCCAGTGGTGAATTATTAGAAAATAAAATAACATCCTACACTAAACCCTTCTCTAAAACTAAGCAGTAGTGTTAACAAATGCAAGTGTGAAATGAAAACATTTATTTAAGTTACTTGCTTGCTTATGCCCTCCACCCCTTCCAGGGTATGAGCCGCCAGACGTCAATCTCCAGAGGTATCTTTCTACCTCCTTCTTTCTACTTGTCTCCAAGTGTAACCCATCCATGTGATGTCTGCCTCTAGGTCACGACGCCAGGTGTTTCTTGGACGTTCTCTCTTCAGCTTACTTTGGGGGTTCCATCTGAGAAGCCTGTCTGGTGATGCTAGTTGGTGGTTTTCGTAGAGTGTGCCCTGTCCAACCTCATCTTCTCTTTCAGATTTCTTCCTCTATTGGAGTTGCCCATAGATCAGTGACTGTTACTGATTTTTCAGGCCAGCGAATGTCTAGAATCTTTCTGGGACAGGTGTTGATGAATGCCTGCATTCTTCGGTTGGTAGTTTTGGTTCTTCTCCAGATTTTAACCCCGTAGAACAATACTGACTTCACAATGGAGTTGAACAAACGGGCCTTGGTAGTTAAAGTAAGTTCTCTTGAAGCCCAGAAGTTCTTGAGCTGGATGAAAGCTGTTCTTGCTTTGCCAATTCTTGCCTTAATGTCTGTATTTGTTCCACCCTGCTGGTCAATGGTGCTGCCCAGGTAGGTAAAAGCAGGGCTTAATTTGTGCCGGAATAAGCCGGATTTGGATCCAGCACCTCTGAAATTTAATCATTTTACCG
>CAIGQZ010001336.1:5686248-5698770 GCA_903798205.1 Danio tinwini | reverse complement strand
TCCATCCATCCATCCATCCATCCATCCATCCATCCATCCATCCATCCTTAAATAAGTGAAATGCATAATAATATAAAACATCCATTTATATTATTGCAGTCCTATTTCACTGTTTTATTTATTATTAATTAATAGTTTTATGGTTAATTTATTTGTAAATATAGCATTGTTCATTGCAAATATTATTTACTTTATTTTCAATTAATTAAATTATTTTTTATTGTTTATTTGCTTATACCAATTTAATGCTAATTTATACACAATAAAAATTTTGTTGTGTTTTGTTATGTAGAAATTAACCAAGATTAACAAATGACAAAAGTGTTTGTTAAATAATGATACCTTATCTGTCATCTAATAGTAACAAATTAAATGTACTTTTTTTTTTTTTTTACATACAGTGGGAATGGAAAGTATTCAGACCCCCTTAAATTTTTCACTCTTTGTTAAATTGCAGCAGCCATTTCCTAAAATCATTTTTAAGGTCATTTGTTTTTCATTAATCTACACACAGCACCCTGTATTGACAGAAAAACACAGAATTGTTGACATTTTTGCAGATTTATTAAAAAAGAAAAACTTAAATGTCACATGGTCCCAAGTATTTAAACCCTTCACTGTGACACTCGTATATTTAACTCGGGTGCTGTCTATTTCTTCTGATCATCCTTAAGATGGTTCTACACCTTCATTTGAGTCCAGCTGTGTTTGATTATACTGATTAGACTTGATTAGGAAAGCTGCACACCTGTCTATATAAGACCTTACAGCTCACAATGCATGTCAGAGCAAATGAGAATCATGAGGTTAAAGGAACTGCCTGAAGAGCTCAGAGACAGAATCGTGGCACAGATCTGGTCAAGGGTACAAAAATAAATTCTGTTGCACTTAAGGTTCCTAAGAACACAGTGGCCTCCATAATCCGTAAATGGAAGACATTTGGAGAACGTCCAAGAACCCTTCCTAGAGCTTGCTGTCTGGCCAAACTGAGCTATCGAGGGGAGAGGAGCCTTGGTGAGAGAGGTAAAGAAGAACCCAAAGATCACTGTGGCTGAGCTTCAGAGATGCAGTCGCAAAATGCGAGAAAGTTGTCAACCATTACTGCAGCCCTCCATCAGTTGGGGCTTTATGGCAGATAGGCCTGACACATGAAAGCCAGCATGGAGTTTGCTTAAAGACATCTGAAGGACTCCAAGATGGTGAGAAATAAGATTCTCTCATCTGATGGTCTAATTCTAACTGCTATGTATGGAAAAAAAACAGGCACTGCTTATGCAGTCCAATGTAGTCCCATCAGTGAATCATGGTGGTGGCAACATCATGCTTTGGGGCTGTTTTTAGCTGCAGGAACAGGATGACTGGTTGAAATTTAGAGAAAGATGAATGTGGTCAAGTACAGGGATATTCTGGATGAAAACCTTCACCAGAGTGCTCAGGACCTCAGACTGGGCCAAAGGTTTTCCTTCCAACAAGACAATGACCCTATGCACACAGCTAAAATAACGAAGCAGTGGCTTCACAACAACTTCATGATTGTTCTTGAATGGCAAGCCAGAGCCCTGACTGAAACCCAATTGAGTATCTTTGGAGAGTCCAAAAAATGGCAGTTCACCAACGTTTACCAGCCAACCTGACAGAACTGGAGAGGATCTGCAAGGAGGAATCCTCAAATCCAGGTGTGAATAACTTGTTGCATCTTTTCCCAAAAGACTTATGGCTGTATTAATCAAAAAGGTGCTTCTACTAAATACTGAGCAAAGGGTCTGGATACTTAGGACCACTGATTATCTGTCCATACCCACTGTACACAGTATATCTCTTACATTTTATAATTGCTGATTTATCCCCCTCCATCCAATTCTTTAAAAAAATAAAATGTGTGACCCATCATGTAAACCGGTTGTGTACAAAACATCTATAATGTGTAAAATTGATAATGCTATTAGTCATAAAAAAGTAGAAAAATGAATCAACTAGTTTAACAGATCATGATCATGCATCGAGAAGGTTTTGTAATGAGGTGCAGGCCACAGTCAAACTTTTTTTATACACACAAAACACAGGCATTTCATATGATATCCTGTCTTAATATGATATTAGATATTAACTTAATTAATAGCTTTCACAGTGTAAACCATGAAATTCAGTCTTTCAGTGCTTTTAAAGTCTTCATAGGACATTAAAATATACCATATCCATGGAAAGTGCCAGTAAAAACCTCATTACAGCTCAGCTTTGACGACAGACGCCTTCTCGGTGGCATTATGCCAGTGGTGCTGCAGGGAAACCCTTCTTTCTCACTCCCATTCTTTCTTTCCCATTGTTGTTTTCGTCTTTTCCCCCATCTTCATCAGCGATCGCATGACTCTGGAAGTCTCAGAGGAATCTCCCTCCTCCTGCACGCCCTCCTCCCACAGATCATTTGGCCTTTTTGGAGGGTAGATTTATCCATTGACTAATTGAGCTTGCCATGTTACTTCCTTAGCTGGCCTTGCACCGAAACTTGTGTCCCCTAAAGAGAAAAATAAAAAGCGAAGGATTGAGGAAGAGAGACAGTTTGGCCTGAGCTGACGGGTCGACCCAAAACCCAGCGCCTGATGTCAGCGGTGAGTGGGATTGGGACAGGAAGAGATGTTCATACCGTAACTCTGAGCAAATCTAGTGGCTTAACATGCGATGCACCTGCTGTATCAATCCCATGATAACAGTAAACATCCCGTCCGGGCCCTGCTGATGGATGCTCATGTTCAGAGAATGATGCTGGCCTGTTGTTTGCCATACCAAACTAAATTATTGCTTTTGTTATCTGTTCCAACTAAAGAAGAGAAAAAGCATCTTATGCAATTGTGTAGAGTTAAAAACAAGTGAGTTTAGCTTTCTGTAGATGTGAAAGACAAAACTCTTGTTGAGTTAACTTTGTATACTGTTTACCCTTTGTGTCAAAAATGACCTGACTGAAATTCAGTCCTCCAAATTTATTTTGCATCAACCTCATCTTCATAACAAACTCTGTGAACAGTTAGGTTTTTCCCTCATCAGTGATTGACATATTTCATTAGTGTTTATTCAATGGACAACACTCGTTTTTGACTGAAGTAAATGGTGTATTTTCTAATGCTTAAAGAGCCCCTATTATGGGTTCTTGAAAATGACCTTTCATGTAGTGTGTAACACAGCTCTAATTGAAGTAAAATATCCAGCTAAGGCTTAAATCTGAAAGTGGACAGTGTTTATAACTATCGATTCATCTAAAAAAAAAAGAGTCGACTTATTGTGATTTAAATGAATCGTCTTGATTAGAGTCTTTAGCCGTTTCGGCATGACATGGATACGAAACATAATTGTTGCATGCACAGCTTGTCAGAGGACAGAGGAGGAGCGCTGGTGAGCATTACAATCCTCCGGCTGGGGATGTGATTGTTGGGCAAAGCAGAGTACAGGTAAGCCCTGAGAACATATAACACTTCACACAAGAGGTGCCACAGCAATGATTGCAAATAGAAATGATCTACATGTTTTGTTACTTGTAACCGCTTGTACTGTATCAGGTTAACTCTTCATTTTCTCATATCGTGTCTAATGGCACGCGATGCGTGCTGCTTTGTTTACGGATTTAAATGCGTTTGTAAGCTCGTTCCACTGCCATTTGTGGTTGCTATGGCCACCGTTAGCTGATCCCACACACGTGCAGCGGTCAAGGTTCAAAATAGTTTTGCTTTTGCTGCTGTGTGGATTAATACTGAATGTGTGTCATACTTAAGAATAGAGAAAAATGCTGGCGTTTAACTGCAGTGCTTTCGGGGGTGAGGTGTCTGAATAAAACTGTTGAGAACCGGGTACTGTTTACTGTGGCGTTAGTAAGTTTACTATGAAGCGTGTTTCAGGCGTTTACATTTTAAGATGCTGTAAAATGGTGCTCCGATGATTTTTGACCTATAAGACAACAGGAGGGTTAAGGTGCTGGTTAATTGATTTCACATACAATATATTGTAGGTTCATGTGTATGAACAGGGACCTGAAGCATTAAGATGGATTAGTTGGCTAGCCAGTTCATTTCAGTTTATTTTGCAACAGGTAACATGAAGGCAGCTCGACCTTAATCACTCTTTCTTTCCATTGTATTAGCTGAGCTCAGCTGCTTCATGAGTTACCTTCATGGTACCTAAAACCCAGCATTGGTGCAAACTAAACTTAAATTTATTGAACTTAAACTTAACTTTAATGTTGCCTGCTAATCTGGCTTCATGGTACTAGTCCAAAGTTCTTGAACAATTTCTGATTTGGTTGGAGATAGCTAAGAAGAGAAAATAAATTCTGCCACATTCTTGAAGAATTTGTTCACACATTACTCTGCCCCCAGGAGAATCTATTGTGTGACGGGAGAAAAAGCTGGTCTATTGGTGTCTAGATGACCTGCTTAATTTGGTAGTCTTTTATGGTTATGAAGTAGAACAGAGTACATGCTTTAATGCAGGAATACAAAGTGTGTACACACACACACACACACACACACACACACACACACACACACAGCACATGCATTTACATTTGCAACTGTTTTTCACGCAAATGTGACAGGATACACCTTAATATCCACTGCTGTACGAATATCCATTGTTAATGTACAAAATAAATCTGATTTAGCGTCCACAAATCGGGATTGAAGCATCTTCTTTTATAATTGTACTGACATAATAGGATAGGATAAACTTTATTTGATTACATAGATTATATAGATTATATAGATTAAATCACGGCGAGATTTCTCGTCGAGGTAAAAAGTTGTCTCATGTGTCGTGAGTAGATGTTATCATGATGGAGCGTGAGGGTAAATTTAGCATTGAAGATTGGAAGCAGGATTGAATTTAAACCGCAAATCAAGTGCTTTGCACACACCTGGTGAGGCTGGCCTTTGTGTTGCTCATGTCAATCGGTTGGGCGGGTGGGTGTGACGTAACCGCTTTTTTTTTTTTTTCACCGGCCAAAGGTCTGCTGCGTCATTCATGTCCAAGCAGAGGCTGCAACTATAGCCACTCAAATTAACCATGGACATTACCACGCGATGAAATGTCACTTTAGATGTGCTGAAAATCGCATTATTGAAGTGCAGTACATATATGTAAACACCGAAATCAAACTATTAGGCTACAATGGTGTAGGACTTTTAGCCGCATTTTGCGATAGGACAGTCCACACAGCTGTTTGACACAATATTCTCTGCACCTACACACATCTCTAAGAGCGCACACACATACTGAACTGCTGGAGACTCAACACACCCGCCTTCATCATTACCGATTACCAAACACGTTCATGCTGTACGTGAAAAGCGGACGTTTTCTTTTGCTGGTTCAAGTGACCAAATTCCACACAGGGACTGAAAAAGCTTTTATATGTGTGATGTAGCACAAGTATTTAAGCATGTTCACGAGAGAGAAAGAGCGCACTATCCGCCACGTAACCAATCTGTCGCATATGTGCAGAAATCACGCCATGAACATTGCATCAAGATACCTACTGGTTTAAAAAGGCCTAGATTAAAAGAAAATGGCCAAATTAGAACATTTTTGTCATAAACTACAGCAAAACAACTTGTCAAGAAGAAAATAAAAAAATGAAACCATGCGAACTGAATAAATACAGGAATGGAGAAAAAAAGAGCGCTTTATTATCAGCTGTTAGTCAGCGCCCGTTCTTTTTTTCTGGTCATTGTGCCTTTTGCCGTGTGCTGTGTAAATGCAGTCAATCATGTACGTCACATTTAAAAGATGAAAAATGTAAGCAGGTCATCAAAAATATCTGACACTGTCAGAAAACCCGAATTGACCATCAAGTTCTGCAATGTAAATACTCTGAATTGCTATAGGAAAAAAGCCTGTCAGTAGAGTTTGCTATTTTCTATTTAAATATTAACAAATATTTTGCAGTGTTTGCATGTTCATTGAATAGAAATCAATTTAAACTAATATAAAACTATTGCATACGTAAAAGTATGGGAATAATTAATTGTGCACATAAAAAAATGGAAGTAAACTCATTACAAGTTAATTAAAAAACACCTAAATTGTTTTGCATTTTTTTTATATGTTTTCCATTCATATATTAGCAAAACATTTGAATTCTAAGATTATTCCATTAATATTCATCATTAAGGATTTCTTTAAAATAGTGTAAAAATCTCGTCTCGTCTCGTTCTCGTGAACCCAATCTCTTGTCTCGTCTCGTCTCGTGGAGTAGGCGTCTCGTCACACCCCTACTAAGCAGACAATAAAATAAAACAAACAAAACAGAACAAAAAATTAAGAGCATACATTGTTTATAAAATAAGACCATATATAAATATGAAATATAAAAAGCACAGAACACAGTCAAGTGCTAATGTACTACAGGTGCATTGTTCTTGAGTTCAACAGTTTTATTGAGGTAGGAACAAATGAATTGGTCTTACACATTGGCGTTCTCAGTCTTTTTCCTGATGGTAACAGCTGATATTCACTGAAAAGAGGATGTTTGGAGTCTAGTCTGATCTCACAAGAAAACTAAAAATATTTTACGTTTTGTCAGTTTAGTGGCTAATTCATATGAATTTGTACAAGTTCAGTCGTATGAAAATGTACGATTTTAAAAAGGAGGCATGGCACCCAACCCTGCCCCTAAACCAACCGCCATTGGTTGATGAGCAAATCATACTAAATTGTATGAATTAGATCGTACAAATTCATACGAATTAGCCAATAATTGCTGTGAGTTTGCATTTTTGGAATCAGCACTAATATTTATTGCTCTTTTCATGACATGTTCATATAGAGCAGGGTTTATTAATCTCGGTTCTGGAGGGCTGGTGTACCTGCAGGGTTTAGCTCCAACTTGCCTTAACATACCTGCCAGGGTGTTTCAAGTATACCTAGTAAGACCTTGATTAGCTTGTTCAGGTGTTTGATTAGGGTTGGAGCTAAAATCTGCAGGGCACCGGCTCTCCAGAAACAAGTTTGGAGACCCCTGATATAGAGTCTGCATGGGCTCTTATTGTATTAATCCTATGATTTTCATGGCTGTTTTTTTTATATAAACCAATTTATTTTTCAGTTGAACAGGCAGATTTCCAAACCAGACTGTGATTCCATAGCGAATAAGACTTTCAAACATAGCTTGGTTTAAAAAAAAAAAAGCAAGATATTGCTACCCAGCCCATACAATCTCAGCCTTCTTAAAAAAAAGCCTCTGTTGTAGTTGTGTGCACAAGCGGTCAATGTGTGTTCTCCAACAAACAACACTGTCCATATAGAGCGCAAGGTAATGATGTAACTTGCTGTATCACTGTGTCTTTAATGATTACAGGCCTATGTTCAGATACATTTCTTGGGTCAAGGACCACTTCTTGTGTCTTTTTTACTTTTAACACAAGACCGTTTTTGTCACACCACTGAATGAAATGATCGATTTCACTGTACTGCTGTGGTGATGAAGTAAAGACGGTAAAATCTGTGTTCTTCATTATACACATGCACTGTTTTAAAAACGTTCTAAACTTGTAAAACTCATTCTTGATCACATTTGATGATCACAGAGAGCTGAACAGATCTTTAAATCCTGGTTGCTTTGCGCACATTCAGTCTTGTTGATGTTTATATACATTACTAAGGAGACATGTTAACATGTGGCTGTCAATCAATTCGGTGGGCGGGGAAACCGCACTCCTACGTCACATTCCGGTGGGCCTCAAAATGGGAAGGATTTGGATCCTATTTTAACATCAGGAAATTAAAAAAATAGACTTATTGTGTTTATATCACCCCGATACAGTATGACTATTTGAATATATGAATATATAGACTAGTTCTGTCCAAATAGCTTACAAAAGATGATTTTCATCATAAGTGCCCTTTTAAGAAATCTACAGGGCAGTCAAGTTGTGGCCCAAAGGATGTTGAAATGCATTTGCTATGGTGTCCTGGTTTTTTGCATGATCCTTGCAAGTTTATTGTGGGTGTCAAAAGAAAGTGTATGCATCCAGGTTTAATATAATAATAGTAATAATGATGCTTAACCTATCAGCCATCACTAATGAGAGATATAGGAGAATGGATGAAGGAAATATGAGCACAAGTAGTGTTTAGGCCAGGGGGCGTCTGAGGAGAAAGGGAGTGGTATCATCTCTGGAGTGTCATTGCGGCCACTCACACGGCTTTTAGGTTGGCGTCTCATTGCTTCATGTCTCATTATTCACTTCATTGCCTCAGACTGAAATGGACAACCAAACAGACGATCCAAACCCAATCATAGCTCAAACTCTCCACCCTCTCCCCTCTTCTCTTCCAACATCATTAGGTGGTTTTAATACTGGGAGGGAAAGACAGAGAAGAGTTGGTGCCCTGCTTTCCTGTTGTTCAGTCTTTCCTAGGCACACAGTGAAGCTTTAAGGAGAATGACCTGCCACCAGTCATCACGTAACATGTTTGAGATGTCTGAACAGCTGGAACTAGAAGAAAGCATTCAGTTAGAAGAGAAAAACAGTTTTTATTTTGGAATAAAAAGATCATCAGTTCTTTTTACTTTAGTGTTTCTGGCCTCAGTTTAGTCCATGTTCCTCTCTCGGCCTTTTTTTTCCCAACTGTCCAATCTCATGTTTTACTCACAACCTGACTGCACTTTTCCCAGATTTTTTCTAGTTTGCTGAAATTCTTATGTCATGAGGCTGTTGAATGCTTCATTTTGATTAGTTGAATTAAGTGGAATGGACAGCTAAAGTGGATTCAGGTTTTGAGTGGTTCTGATTTTATTTTTTTATTCACTTGCCCATTATTAATTATTCCTTCATGAATCATGACAAATGAGTAAATCATGAATAGATGTAGTTCTAAATGTATCTCTGTATTATTGAACATCGGTCTTAAAATAGCCTGTGTGTCATGTAAGGGTTTGGGACAATAGATGTGAGGATTTATGTGCAGTTTATTAAACAGAAAAGACAGGCAGGCAACGGTCAAACAGGGGCAAACATAAACATACAGGAATCTAAGAGCGTAATCAAAAGTAGGGATGGCTGACGTGAAACTGACTTTTCAACACAGTGTCGAGATCTCAAAGCACAATGTTTTGAAACATTGAATCATGATTCGAAATACCCAGGTCACATGACTAAAGCGATTAAAGGCATTGATTATTTTAGAAGCATTTCAAGATCTGCCAAATCTGCGTTTGACTGACAGGCTCAGAAATAAATTCTATTTCATGTAGCCTAGTGGACCGGTTTTGTGCACAGAGTAACTGCTCTGCAAATGGCGCGAGTTTGAATCCTGACTTGTACACATATTTAGATATTGTGACTTGATGTATTTTTAATAATGTTAATTTTTTATTACCTAAACAATTTTTATTTACAAAGTTGCTAAAAGGCTAAAACAGAACATGTTACAAGAAAAGAGCATTTAAAGCTAACATCTATAGTAATACAGTATGACTATTTGAATATATGAATATATAGACTAGTTCTGTCCAAATAGCTTACAAAAGATGATTTTCATCATAAGTGCCTTTTTAAGAAATCTACAGGGCAGTCAAGTTGTGGCCCAAAGGATGTTGAAATGCATTTGCTATGGTGTCCTGGTTTTTTGCATGATCCTTGCAAGTTTATTGTGTGTGTCAAAAGAAAGTGTATGCATCCAGGTTTAATATAATAATAGTAATAATGAAAAGAAAAGAGCATTTAAAGCTAACATCTATAGTTGCATCACCCTGGATTCGAACCCATTATTTTGGCATACTAGTCTCACCGCTTCACTAAATCACTTGAAACCTCAATTTTACAAAGTGGGGTTTAATACCTCAATTTGCTTAACTGGATCTTTGCTGAAGCTGTTTTAGAGCAATACATAAAAATCACCACTAGGTTTCACTGTAGAGACGGGTTTCGAAACGTTTCGACACATTTGTTTAGACTTTTTCAGTGTTCGACTGTTAGACTGTTTTCAGTGTTTCATGGACATGTTTTCCTTTGCCCACCACTAGTCAAAAGCAGGCAAATAGTCAGGTCAGGCGACAAAACAACGTAAACAGTGACTACGCTTACATGTACATCAGTAATCAAATTATTTAAGAGAAGAATAAGCCTAGGGTTTTTACATAAGTTGCTTTTTGAGTGTTACTTTCATGATCGCATTTTACATGGTATAGCACATAATTCGATTAATGTCATTGCATCACCGAGCTATCCGCATTTCCTCCGGAGTTTCATGTAATTTCGGGTGTTTCATTTTCAATTTGTTGACTTTAACTGCAGTTTGGCACTTTCACTTTCGTTCACGAACATTTCATGCAAGCCCACCATGACAAACGAGATATTGGATGCAACTATAACATTTTTTAGCGATACCAAACAGCATTTCCCGTTGATTATATCCTTGTTTACGTCCTCGCTACAGCATAGCGTTAACGCTAGAAACTGTGCCTTTAGTTGATCAATTTTAACAAATCAAAATACTTACAGGTTGCGGCTCACAATGCACAGCTTTGTCGGTTGAGGAGTTTTAGCTGAATCCAGCACTGAACTGGGAGAGATTCTGGAAGCTCTCCTTTGTCAAATGCTAGAGTTATATCTTTTTTTTTTTTTATAATTCTCTGAAACATAATTAAAATTAAACAGTAAGCACTTCTGTCTTTGAGTTGTGTCCTTTGGAAGCCCACATACAGAAACAAAAGAAGCTCTGTGGAAATAGCAGCGTTTGGATGGCATTTTAGCTTTCACTGCTATAACGTGTGTGTGCGCGAGGTGAATGCATGTAACTTGGAAGCCCTTTTGATCTCACTAGCCCGGATGTATTTTTTTGTAGTCCCCAAACTTTGTTTGCTGTAGGCTTTGCTAAGCTAACTTTGTAAAAGCCATGTCTCCCTTTGCATTGAACTTTGAGCATATTACATTCAGAGATGTTGTTTATGTTCACACAGCCACATTACACATCAAGTAAAGTTTAAAATATGACATTGTAGTGGACCACCCATTTAAAGGAAATTTTGTTTAGCATTTTCACTGTCCACACAACATTCTCCTCAGCAAGATTAGACTAAACTTTGATTCTTACTGCTGATGATGGTTTGGTTATAGCTTTGAGTCCAAATTTATGACACTGAATGTTGAGATGCAGATCTTTATGCTGTTCAGAGTTGAACTGGAGTCCAGTTCTATCTGTAGTGTTGCACATTGAGATTTTCTGCGTTATTCTGTTTTCTTTTGGACCTTGTGTTTCATGTAGCCTACATCCAGCCTTTTTAAAGGACTTGATGAATGGTTGATTCATGAGGTGGTGACATTGTATAGATTTGTAATGACCAGTTTCGTGCCATGATTGACACGACAAGAATGGCTCTGTTTAACCTGCTGTCAGAGGGTTTTCAGCCACTTTTTAATGGTGAAACTTTTTTTTTTTTTTTTTTTTTTTTTTTTTTTTTTTTTTTTTTTTTTTACAAAATATCTTTTGTGTGTAACAGAATAAAGAAACTCAAACAGCTTTGGAACAAATAAATGATGAGTAAATGATTGCAGAATTATCAGTTTTGAGTAAACTGTCACTTTAAGTATGCTGGTCTTCAAAATAAATCCAAGTCACTTATACATCATGATTGGCTAGAGGGTGAGTAAATTAACAGCAAAATTTAATTTTGGGTTAACTATCACTTTTTAAACATTGCATTACAAGCCTTTTTTGAGTGTCTTAAGACTAAAGACACACATGCATATAATTATGGGCAACACAAATATTTCAAATCAGTTGTTTTCCAGAAACAATTTGCATTTATACAGCAATTCAGCACATTGTTTCTGGACCGCAGAGACTCTTGCTCAACCGAGACACAGTCCAGAAGTGAATGGCGATGATTGGGCTGTTCAGATTATCGGTGGAGCGATCAGGAGACAGACGTCACTCACATTGAACCAGACAAGCCGATCACCCCTTCAGAAATCACAGTGTTTTTTTTTTCACATGCACACACACTTTCTCTACATCCGACATCTTAGGATTTGTTTTTCTTAGGGACTTTCGATGTATAAAATGGCAGACATTTAAATTGCATTCTGATGAGAGAGATATTGGAGAGACATTCCTCCACAGCCTCCACCTGTTTCCTTCTGACAGCAGAGCTGTTTTTCGACAGGTGCTTATGTCTAGTTTGTTTCCTAATGGGAAGCATTAAGTGCTGTTGATTTAACCTTCTGTACGCACATATGTGTGTTTACTGAGCGATTCTGAACTCAAGATTTGGATTTGAGTGGATTGAGTTTTAATTCATTTCAGTTTGGTGCCAAAAATGTCTTTAATGGGCTGCCTTTATTGAGAGTTGTTATAGCAATGGCTTTTTACTGGTCAAATCAACATTTAGATCATAAACACTGACCGAAATTCAGTGAGAAATTATACTGAACTGTCAAAAAGAGGGCTCGTTTGACCAAGATGGCGGCGCGTACACATCGCGAGGCTCGGCGTCTCTCCAGTTTCTGCAATTTTGCAGTATTTTTCCTGCTCATT
>CAIGQZ010001336.1:5641589-5676248 GCA_903798205.1 Danio tinwini | reverse complement strand
ATACCTTTATATTTATAGTATTTATACCTAATATATGTATATATGTGTATATATGTATATATATCATGTATGTAGGATCACATGATTATGATTGAAAATGGCTGGTTCTGCATTAACTATGTATGATCCACCAATCAGACGATTCCTAACCCATTATAAAGAGCCAGGGTTTCTTACTACAGTCATTTTCGATGTGAAGAACCCCCCCCCCCCTCCACCCCTACTCCTACACCTTTCCCTTCATAGGATGGCACGGTGGCCCAGTGATTAACACTGTTGCCTCACAGCAAGAACATCACCGGTTCTAGTCCTTTAACAGGCCGGCTGTCGTTTCTGTGCGAAGTTAGCATGTTCTTCCCGTGCTCGCGTGGGTTTCCCCTGGGTTCTCCAGTTTCCTCCCACATTCCAAAAACATGCACTACAAGTTAATTGATCAATCTAAATTTAGCACTACAGTCAAACTCTCATCCAGCAGCATATCTCTTCATAGCAATCATTTTCTGCCTAACTTGCTTTATAATCAATCATCAGCTAAGTGTGAACTCTTGAAACACAGTTTTAAAATTTTTAAAAGCCATTTTAGGGTCAAAATTATTAGCCCCTTTAAGATATATATTTTTTCGATACTCTACACAAAACAAACCATCGTTATACAATAACTTGCCTATTTACCCTCACCTGCCTAGTTAACCTAATTACCCTAGTTAAGCCTTTTAAATATCACTTTAAGCTGTATAGAAGCATCTTGAAAAATATCTAATCAAATATTATTTACTGTCATCATGGCAAAGATAAATTAAACCAGTTGTGACAGTGTGTTATATGTGTTATATATGTAGCTAATATTTAACCCAAGTGCTGCTTTAAAAAAAAACAAACAAAAAAAACTATTAGCTTAATTTTACCAAAATCTCTGTGTACTTATACAAAGTACTGTGCATGTTTTATTTACACTGTACGAAATGCAGGGTTCCACACAATTCATTCATGTTATCTCAACACAAATCAAGTAACCTTAATTGTTTTTACAAATTAAGCGGATTGAACATAAAACAATTAAGTTGCCCCCCAAAAAGCCTCAAGAATTGTTGATTCAGTTCATTTTAAATAAGTAGTTTAAACAAGTAGCAAAAATATTTTTTTATATGTATTTCCGCCTTTGATTTATCATTTTTCACACTCATTTCTTTCCATTCTCCAGCCTCTCGTGCAGACGTTGCATGTGGTAAAGTGACGTGTTTTCCTTTTAACAGCTGTTTTAGTCAGAGGACATGGATGTATGTATTGTCGTTAATTAAAGTAGGATTTTATAGCCCCCCTACAGAGGTGATGAACTCATATCTGCGTCTGACCCATATGAAACATGAGCTCTTGGCTGGATTACAGGGCTTTCGGGGTGGAAGATGATCGACAGACGATTGGCCCTCATGTCCTGACCAGCCAGGGCGCTGAATGATGACCGCAGTGACTGTGAAAAAAGTGGGTCACTGAGGGCTATCAGGTTTTACTGGATCAAACATACACTTTTACAGTTGAATCCAGTTCGGAAATGATGTATTTAGCAGCAACTTCTATATGTTTTTTTGCATTAACATTCAGCGCTGTGGTGTTTGTGACATCAGGAAATGTTTATCCATTAAGTTTGCCTTTAAAGTCCTTTATATCTTATCGTTCCACCATCATTTGTTCAATTTTACTCATCCGACTGAATCCCTTCGCCAGCAGACCGTGCGTTTAGGAAATGAGTCTCGGTCATTAAGTGGATTAGTCATCTCTAAAAGCCTTTTGTAGTCCTCCTTAAGAGGCTATATAACATCCAATTACATGGCTGTAAATCTGGCCTTCATCTTGGCTCGCTGGCACTTGTGAAGCACTGCAGTAATCCAGCTCACAAAACCAGTAACTTAGAGCATCATTTTTTTCTGGAGCGTACTGACTTGGATTAATGTTCCAATCATAAACCTTTATTTTTCTGCTTTGAGCTCATTTGGATTCAGAGATGTTGGTGTATTATACTCAAAGGTCAGATGAAATAAAAATCAAGTTTTTTAGATGTTAATATTGTTAGTTTTTAGGATGGATATATATAGTTGAAGTCAGAATTATTTGCCCCCCTGAATTATTAGCCCCTCTGTTTATTTTTTCCCCCAATTTCTGTTTAATGAAGAGAAATTTTTTAACACATTTCTAATCATAATAGTTTTAATAACTCATTTCCAATAACTGATTTATTTTATCTTTGCCATGATGACCGTAAATAATATTTTACTAGAATAGTTTCAAGATACTTCTATACAGCTTAAAGTGATATTTAAATGCTTATATATGTTAATTAGGTTAACTAGGCAGGTTAGGGTAATTAGGCAAGTTATTGTATAACGATGGTTTGTTCTGTAGACTATTAAAAATATATAGCTTAAAGGGGCTAATAATTTTGACCTTAAAATGTTTTTAAAAAAATTCAAAAACTGCTTTTACTCTAGCTGAAATAAAACAAATAAGACTTTTTCCAGAAGAAAATATTATCTGACATACTGTGAAAATGTCCTTGCTCTGTAAAACATCATTTGGGAATATTAAATTTATTTTTTTCTAAAGGGGGCGGCTAATAATTCTGACTTCAACTGTGTGTCTAAAAGGATCAAAGGTTTTATTCAGATCACGTCATACTTCAGTTTCTCATCAAATCTTGACCAAATAAATGTTCTCTAGTATCGGACATGCCTCGCCCCCTTCAAAAGGCTTCTCATTTGATGTACTTGAGCTCAATCAGAGCTGTGATAAAAACGAAACGCTATTGGCCGTTTTTTTAAAAGGGGGAGCTATACTATGTCCCACCCTCTCTTCATGTTTCAGTCGAGGTTACGTGAAACATCTATTTAAAATGTTCATTTCAAAGCACTTCACGGGACCTTTAAGGTGACCATATTTGTCAGAGTACAGTACTGGATGAATGGGTAACAGTTGGAAGAGCATTTGCATTTTGCTGAACTGTTGTGAATGGCTAATGTTTGCTAATGTCATCTCAGTGAAAATTTGTTGTTTTGACGCAGCATCTCGTCTTTGGGAAATTCATGTTATTCAGAGTGCATTTGTCATTTTGCAAATAAATGACATTGTTTTGTGTTTGTAATCAAATTTGATGTGAATAATGTGTCCAAAGACATTGTAAGCATTTTTTTCCTATCTACACTCTGGGTTTGCTTATATTAGCATCATGCATACAGCCAAAACTTAACACTCAAGGCAGACAACAGTAGACCAACAGGCAATAGTCGATATGTTTATAAAAACCTTTGGGTGCATTTCCAAAACTCTGTGCCGTAGGATGAATCAAAGTGAAATCAAAATGTAGTGTTTTTTGTTGTTTTTTTTTGTGCGATTTAGAAAAAGCTGTGATTGTCATTAACATCTTGTCAGGGAAGCACGGCTCTGTGATCAGTACTTTGTTAAAATAGTTGGGTTAAAAATACTTCAACATATAACCCAACTATAGGTTATTATAGCACTTTCCCAACTATTGTTTTTTTTAACCCAATACACTAGGTTACATAATTTAACCCAGTGCATTGGGTTATTTTGATTAAATTTTTTTTTTCATTCTGGTATTACTATTGCTACCATTACTAGTATTGCTATTAGTTTTATAATTATGACTGTGTAAATAAATAACATACAGTACTCAAAAGTATTTAAAATGCTTTTTTTTACATTACATTTTAGTTCCAGACACTTTTTTTTAGGTGCAAGGTAAATCTAAAATTACAAACAATGAACACACAGAACAAAGTACAGACAGTTATAAACAGTGCAATGAGAAAATCATGTGTTATTTGAGCAGAATATGGAGTTTTGTGTGTTGTAGAGACTGTCCAGCAGATGCAGCAGGCTTCACTCAGTGTCCACAATGTACAATACATTTTAACCACATCCAAACGCTTCTAAAAGATGGTCTTGGATGGTAAAACGGATATAAAAACATGACATGAAGCGGTAATTTGATAAAAATAAACAACAATATTATTGCTTTATAGCTTAAATAAACTTTATAACGCAAAAACGTGTATTTTTTTGTAATATTTTTTTTTTGCTTTTTTTCTTGCCATAATAAAAATATATTTGTAGAGCAACCCATGTTCAGTTGGCATTAATATTTTAATAAACTTTAATAGGTAAAACTGTCCGAAATAGCAACAAAAGCAAGTGATGCATCAAAGTTTGATTAAAAAAAATCTTGAATGGTTATAAAAATCCTTATAATCATTAAAATAACTTATAAAAACAAAAAAAAAATAATTAGTTTAAAAATCTTGAATGATATTAATATGACGTAGTTCCGGAAACTTTCTACTTCTCTGTTTATCCATCTGCTTCTTTTGACTGCCCCCTGTTGTTTCAAAGATTATCACAATGGCGAACGTGGCAAGTAAAAAAAGCCTCATCCGTTCCGCGAGGTGCGCGCGATGCACCGCCAGGCGAAAGTATAAATCCAGCTTCAAAGGGACTTTATGTAAGTGCAGCACCGCTTTGTTTACAGCAGTAACCCAGGAAACGTGGTATCACTGCTGTTCAAAAACGCCACCTGCTGGCGGAGAGTGAAATTGCACCATTCATCTCGTTTATTGTTACCCTTAACAAAACTAAAGTCAGAGCATTCTGTTTTTACCTCAAATTTCATTTTTTTTGTAATTTAGATTAAACTGGCTCATACTGCATGTACAGTATGCTGCATCTTTGCTTGAATCAAATTTTAGATGTAAAGAGCACAGCCTTTGTTTAAAAGAGGTTACATTTATTTGCGTAAGTTTATTTGATTTAGGGTTAGTTTTTAAATTTTTTATTAGTTTTATTTCAGAAAGAAATCTGCAGTAATAGCATGATAAAAGGAAACTTCTTTACAGTGTAATGTCTTCTAACTCATTTTGTGAAAGAAAAATTGTGAATTTGAATTATGAAATCAAAATGGTGGATTGAATCCAATCTTGTGTTCTGTGAATCATTCTTTTCTATACATTTAAGAACCAATATATCTACAACAAACACTAACCCTAACCCATAAAAATAAAATTAGTTTCGAATTGGTGTTATAAATTGATCAGAAAATCTTTGTTAAAATCTCCAAGTGTCACATGCATTCAGAAAATATACACACTTTGAAATAGTGTTAGTATTACAAACAAACACGCATGCAGACTTAATTGTTGAGCGACATAAAAGAAAGAATCAATACGCATTTGTGTTGTATGAAACAAACACAGCATTTAAAGCTTTTTAATTTATCCAGCAATAGTTCTGACAAATCAGATGAACAATGTCTGGCAGTTCTGCACTAACGGCGAAGCACTAATGGAGCAACAAATGGTTTCAAATAGCTTTTTCCCAGCTGTCAGACCACTGTTGGTTTCTGTACAGGACATTAAGTTTGATGCGCGTGCTTGTCTGAGTGGTGTCAGCCGTTCTGTGAGTTTCTCATGGGAGACCTCCTCTCTCGCCTTTTCTCTTTTTTGTCTTATGTTCAAATGCCTGTTTCTTAACCATGCAATGAAGTGCATGCAGCTTCAATATGGATCATCCTAGATTCTTTTGGATTTAGTGGTTAGTTCCATCTGAAAACAGCATCAGAATTATGCTTTGTGTATGGTCATCTTCTAGTCTAAACACATTTGTGCTGTTGGGGATGTTTTCATCCACTCTGGGGGGATTTTGTGTCTTAATTTGGCCATAACTTTCTCTATGTTTCAGCTAGCCGAATGATTTATGTTGACAAATGCAACAATACACTCAAATGGTGTAGTATTGGATACTCAATTTTATTCACAAAGTTTTAGCATAAATCTGTTAATCAACCTCAGTTCTGATTAAAACTACTAAATTGTTTGGACAATTACAGGATTTTAACTCTTTAATTGCCAACATTTTTAAATGATGTCACTGATTTGGTAAAAAAGCACACAAAATTTCTTATTTTCAATGTAAAAATTGTGAATAATTATTTTTTTTTACCTTTTTTAACCTTTTCATTGTTGTCTTAGTAACAACAATGCCTTTGAAGCATTGTTAGTTTTTGTGCAGCACCACACGCAGGTAACCAGATTTATTACAAAGCCATGACATCATATATTCATGCATTTTTAGTTGTTGGTGGTTTTCCCTGTTGGGAAGAGGTAGAATTTGTCATTTTTACTGTTGATCATCAGTTGGCATCATTAACCCTTTAGATAGGTCTGTGCAAATTTTGGGGGGATTTTATATGGAGTTCTATGGAGTATAGCAGCAAATTAAAGTGTGTGTCTGTAAGTGTGTGAGAGTGACCTTTGCACACTTACCTTAATATGTCTGAGATAATCAAAATACGCATCTCAGCTCTCAAAACTACATAGAGTAAACAAAAACAAAGACTGTTTATTTATGCAAAAAAGAAAAAAAAAGTATCTGATGCATTTTTCAAGCATTTTAATTTAATGGATGTTTTCATTCCGAACACAATGTAGTACGTTGAACAGTGCACAAGGGTTAAGTTGAAGACTCTGTGTACTGACTATGGCCACGTTGTTAAGTTTCAAGAGTGACAGCCACATTTACATATGGGGGTTGATTCTCTAAATCAGGCAGTTTGTTTTATAATTGTCATATTTTTGACTAGAGTAAAATTACAACAACAATAATATTACAGCAAGACCTATTATGCTCAGAGATTTTAACTAAACCGTAGTCAAGACGTGTTGTTTTATGTTTAGCCAATGCAATCTCATGGCAATTCATAACTTTTTAATTTAGTGGCTAATTCGTTTTAATTTGTACAATCTCATTTGTATAATTTAGTGCAATTTGCTCATCCCCTATTGAGGTGTGGGGACAACTCTCCTTTTGTGAAATTGTACAGTGAAGTCATATTAACCACTTTTCTTACAATACTACAGTTTCCTCATGAGATCAGACTGCTTTTGTAGGTCTTTTTTGAAGTGTTGCTTTGGGCTTAAGTGATTGTTTTAATGATGTTAAGTCAGCTAGTGGAAGTCGCTACATTTTGGTATGTGGATTATATATATAGAACATTTATAATAAAAGTAAATCTGGCAACAGTAATAAGTCAAAAAGTACTTCATTCCCTTTGATTTCTTGCTACATGCATTGAAAAGATAGACAACTATGTATATAAATACAGTGAGGAAAAGAAATATTGAAACCTATACATTACATATAGAAACATATTTCTATGGGTGCTGTTGACTTGAAATTTTCACCAGATGTTGATAAGAGCCAAAGAATTACATATGTGAAAAAAACTAATCTAATTAGTTTACAAATTAAGTTCTGTGTATAAAAAAGAAATGACACAGGGAAAAAGTATTGAACACATGAAGAAAGGGAGGGTGTAGAAAGGCAGTGAAATCCCAGACAGCAGCTAAAGTCTATCAGAAGTTATTCAGCATCTCTCTGCCCTTCATCATTATAAATATACTTATAGTATAACATGTTATCCTAGCTGCCTAAATTTAATCATGATCACTATTCAAAACAAAACAACTAAATTGGTGTCAGTTAATCCAGAATTTTACAGCTTTAATTTAGAGGTGACAGTTTTTTCATCTGTGCTTTTTACCTGAGCATGAGACACTGGACTTGAACAAAGGACTTGACAATAAATAAGCCCATAAGTGTTGCATAAAGTAATTCAACCAAAAGTAGTCTGGGAAAACTCTACATTAAGAGAGTGATTTTAGCTGCATTGATGTGATTTCAACAATCGCTCAGAGCTCATACACTACCTGACAAAAGTCTTGATGTTGATCCCAGTTGTAAGAGCAACAAATAATAACTTGATCTCTAGTTGATCATTTGGAAGTGGCAGAAGGTAGATTTTGCTGATGGATCATCTGTTGAAATGCTTTCCAATCATAACAAATACTGCAGAAGACCTTTTGGAACCTGCATGGACCCAAGATTCACACAGAAATCAGTCAAAATTATGGTTTGGGGTTACATTCAGTATGGGGAGTGGATGGCAATATCAACAGTCTGAGATATCAAGACATTTGTGCTGCCCATTACATTACAAACCACAGGAGTGTAAGTTCTTCAGCAGGATAGCTCTCCTTCTATTACTTCAGCCTCCACTATAAAGTTTCATAAAGCAAAGAAGGTCAAGGTGCTCCAGGATTGGCCAACCCAGTCACCAGACATGAACCTTAATAAGCATAATGTATGGATGCAGTCCTCCAAGCTTATGGGAGTCATACACAATTTTTTTTCCTCTGCACCATGACTTTATATTCTATACTGGACATTATTTCTGTTAAGTGACAAGACTTTTGTCTCAGCAAAGTCAGACCTTACTGTCCTAATTAAATAATTAAAAGATCTTGATCAGATTTTATTTTGGTAAAATGTGTAATCTGGAGGTATTTGCCTTTCATATAAGCCACTTCTGACACCAAATAACCAACTAGAAGTCAGGTTATTATTTGTTGTTCCTAAAACGTGGATAGGCGACAAGACTTACATGTATGTTAGGTAGTGTAGTGTCAAAAAGTCAGTAATCGATCAACGTACTAGAAATGCTGCATCTTTAAAATTTGGAATTGGTTCTAAAATAGAACCCATTCTCGATACCTGACCCTACTTATAAATGACTGATTAAGTGCTAAAAGGTGAACTGGCAAAGAAATGTTGCTGCAGTGTAGCCTATAAATAACTTTGCAACAACATATCAGCTTCTGTTAACATGAATACGAACCCTAATGTCACGACCAGCTAATACTGCGGGGCTATTCCATTTTTTTTTCTCACAGCCTCCTAAATATGATCATCCTTATGTTTTATATTTAATGAAAGGCAAAAAACTATCCAAATCTTTAAATAATGACTAAAAACCTTATATTATGCTTGCCTGGTCAGTATTTGGCTTAACTTTGTTATGAAACACTATGCTGTAGTAACCTGTAGGCTGCTATTGTTGTTTTGGTTGTTAAGTTGCCTTGTATATTTGTGGACTGAACACATAACATGACTTTACACAACATTTTTAGTAGTTTACACTGAGATGATTATGGTTTCTTTTCCTATTTTCTTGGACAACAAACACCACCTCTCCTAATTTAGTCTTTATCTTTGAAAAAACAAACAACCATTCCTTTTCAATGCACACTTTTTCAGATATATTAGCTTTTAAATGAAAACCAGCTCTTTTTTTTTGTTGATGTTGTCAGAGATGGTCAGAGGTTTTCAGAGGTGTGAGTCTTCAAAGCAAAACAAATTCACTTCTCTCAACTCTGTCAGTTTCTTTGTCTGCTTGTCTCCCCCTCTGCCACTTCTGGTGTTTTTACGGAGCTCTCGTGGCATGAGGCTGCCCTCTGAAATGCTGTAACACTACACTGGCACATTCTGCTTGTGGTTTGCGCTCTCATTCCAACCATCTCGCCTGTATGGACACACACACACTTACAGTAAATATGCAGACACGAACACACAGCGGGACAAGGCAAGGGGCCTTTCCAGTCGCCACTTTCTCCTTCTGCGGTGCTCTTTCTTCTGTTTGGTCTTGCGGTTCATATGTTCTCAGACACTTAAGGCTGTGGTGCTCAAATGGGCGCTATTTGAATGTGAATTTCACAAATCTCTCTTTTCTTCTCCTAAGCCTCTCTGTAATGTTCTGGTGAACACATATTTTGTGTCATTGTGGTTTAGTCAGTGTGGTTTTACCACAGCTTCATCAAACCAGATATATGACCTTGAATGTCGGGTCATAAAGCAATATATGCTGCTTTTAAAGTTATATATTTGTGTATTTTATTTATGTATTTATTTTTAGGTGAAAGTTGCTTTATAATTATATTGTACTTATTTATGATACATGTAGAATTTTTTTATTTTTATTTTTAGAAATTTAACAAAAGTTATGTTGCAAAGATGTATTAAAATAAGTGAGTGTTACATATGGGTTGGGACAATGGAGGTGATGAATCCACATGCTCTTTTATTAAGTAGTCAGGCAGGCAATGGTCAAACAGGAGCAAATGGGTACATGCAAGGAAATCCAAAAGCATAGTCAGGTCACAGGCAAATGGTCGAAACAGCAACTCAATACATTTAGGCATGGGTAAGACAAGAATCTGCTGCAGTCTAAACCGAGCATCAAAATGGGGAAGAAAGGTGATTTAAGTGAACGTGGCATGGGTGTTGGTGCCAGACGACTAACGGTTCAGGCTGCTGGTGGTAGTGTAAGGGTGTGGGGGATATTGTCTTGACACACTTTGGGCCCATTAGTACCAATTAAGCATCGTGTCAACACCACAACAACCTACCTGAGTATTGTTGCTGACCATGTCCATCCTTTTATGACCACAGTGTACCTGTCTTCTGATGGTTACTTCCAGCAGGATAACACAGCATGTCATATAGTGCGAATCATCTCAGGCTGATTTCTTGAACATTACAATAAGTTCACTCTACTCAAATGGCATCCACAGTCACCAAATGTTAATCTAATAGAGCACGTCTGGGATTTGGAGGAAGAGGAGATTCGCATCATGGATGTGCAGCCGACAAATCTGCAGCAACTGCATGATGCTTTCATGTGAATATGGACCAAACTCTCTGAGGAATATTTCCAATGCCTTGTTGAATCTATGCCACAAAGAATTAAGGCAGTTCTGAAGGCAAAAGGGGTCTAACCCAGTACTATTAAGGTGTACCTAATAAAATGGCCGGTGTGTATATACTGTGTATATACTAATTACTTGAGCAGCTCACATCTGTGTGTGTAATCAAAGGTGAACTGGAACAGGATTGTAGTCAGAGTGAAAGTAAATAACTAAAAGCTATCTACAAGCATTGGTTATTTGTGACAGTAAGTAATGCACTGTACTTTTTTTTTGTTAAAGCAAATTAACTTTTCTTGTCATTTCAACTTGCATCAATCAAACTGGCTAAAATATTAAGTAAACTGTATAACTTGATTAACTTATTAAAATAAGTTAAAGCAACTTAAAATATATGTTGCCTTAACTGTTTGTCATTCAATTCTTTTACAGTGTGGTGGTTCGACTTATAATAAAGCATCATAAAAAGCGGAAAAATATATCACAATTTCTACACAAATGTCAAGCAGCACAACTGACTTTAATAGTAATCTTGAACACCTAATATTCACAGTGTTCTAAATGTAATGTTTTCTTGAATAAAGCTGAGTAACTGGAGATTTTGTAATAAGAGATGAAAAGAAAGATAAATCCTGATACCACAATTTTGAAAGAAAGATGATGTTAACATATACAGTGGGGAAAAACGTATGGAACATGCCATGCTTTTTTTCTGGGAATAATACGTTTAGATTTTGATGATAACCCAGACAATACACACAAAAAATCTGAAAGAATTGATATGTGTAATAACAATGAAATGACAAGGAGAAAGTACTGAACTATTGAAATGTATTTAATACTTTTATAAAAAATATTTTTTTGGTGATGGCAGCTTAAAGACTCATCTTATATGGTGAATGAAGTCACATCCATTGCTCAAGTGTGATTTTTTTTTCACAGACTTTACCAGTGTGTAAAAATATTGATGGTTCTGTGGGTCTCGTCTATCAAGTCTGATATTTAATTAGTATTTTCTAGATTCAAGTCAGGTGATTGGCTGGGCCATTCTACAGCTTGATTTTCTTTCTCTGAAAGCATTTAAGAATTTCCTTGGCTGTGTTTTAGATCATTGTCTTGCTGAATTGTCCACCCTGGTTTCATATTCATCATCCTGATAATGTAGATGTTGGACTGAAGCGGCTAATATTTATTTACAATGACGAAGGGCAGAGGGTTGCTGAACAACTACTGAGAGATTTCAGCTGCTGTCTGGGCGTTCACTACTGTTCTACACCTCCCTTTCTTCGTGTGTTCAAAACTTTTTTCCTGTGTCGTTTCATTTTATTACACATAACTTAATTTGTAAGCTAATTAGATTTATTTTCTTTGCATATACACCACAAAATCCTCTGAGTAAAAATGTACTCACTTAGAAGAGTATTTGGTCCCTCTTTAAATAAGGGCAAACAGGTTGGTAATAAGTAAAGCTGCTGTTTGTGGGGTTGCTTAATGATCCTCTGCTGAGATTTTGAAAGATTCAATGTATTATATTTCAGCTGATTTGATCTAAGGCTGTGACTGAAGTCAGTCGTAGTTCTGTGTTTCTCTTTTTCTGTTTTTTAACAGCAGGTGTTCATCATCAGTGCTCAGTCATTACCTTATTAATCATTTCATTGTCTCGTTAACTTGAGTAACTTTAAAGGGGCAGTATGTACGTTTGACACCCAGTGGTTGAACTAGGTATTGCACTCCTGGATCAAAATAAAAGCAATGACACGCGATAAAGGGAATGTTTTTCATATTAAAAGGAGTTTTGGTTCTAACCAACACCTCAAATTGATATATTGGAAACGGCTTCTATTTCTCACAGCTGAACAACAGAAACCTATGACAGTGATCACCTCAGGTTAACCTTGTGAGCTTTATTCAGTGCTAAATGCTAACAATGTGAGTTTGAATAGATTCTAAACCTTACCGTTTCGTGAGTGACTGCATATTCTGTGCTTCTGAATGGCTGTTTTTTCATCTGGTGCAAAAAGGCAAATACTCATCACTGCGTATCTTGTCACAAAGCGTGTTGTTAGGACACGCGGTTACAATGTAACCCGCTCACCTAATGTTTACGTTCGTAATATTTATATCATTTGCTAATTAATAACCTCATGTGGAACTGAATCGGTCTCATTTCGACGTCTGATACTGTCTATTTTGGTCATAGACACATGCTTTCAGAGCCTTTCTGAATGAATGAATGAAATAAGCTGTTTTCCAACAAGGCAACCCGAGGTGCTGAAATGTAATTGGCTAAACTGGCATTGTGCAGGTTAAATTTACCTAAACAAAGACAGCGTTCTGGCATGGAAAAATAATTTTCAAAGCAGAATATCTGATTCAGCATTGTTTTTCAGTTAAACAAGTATGTTCACTTGGGGTGTTTTTTTTTAATTTCTGCACACATATTATGGCATTTTTATGCTTTAGAAGAGTTAAAAACTTACATACAGCACCTTTAACTCAGTTTAGAGAGGGACCTAGTACTATCTACACTGACTACATTTCACTCACAGGATTTTCCTGTATATAGATTTCTTTGGCTGTTACCATCATCCAGGTAAAATTTTAAGTCAACGGCACCTTTAGAAATATGTTTCCTGAGAAAAATTGTGACGTGTTGAATATTTATTTTCCCGCTATATGTAGTTTAATATGCGGCACTTATCAGCAATAAAAGTAAAGTGTGTATGGGCTGTTAAAATATAATATCCATTACAGCAGCATGGTTTAATTATGAACTCTTAATACGATCAAGGTTCACTCAATGTGCTGATTGGTCTATTGTTTTTAAAACTTTGGAAGTTTCAGAGTAGCATCTTTACAAGTTTCTGAAACAGCGTGACAATACGCAGTCTACACGATGCACATTTACACAAGCCAACAATTAAAGACATCGTTCACCTTTCAAAATGTTAATTCTGTCATTTATTTGCCCTTTAGTTTTTTAAAATCTTACTTTCTTTCTTCTATTAAACACAAAAGAAGATATTTTGAATAAAGCTGGAAATCTGTACCCATTGACTTCCATAGTATTTGTTTTTTCTACTATGAAAGTCAAATGTGAATGGTAAATAGTGAGTACATTTTCATGTTTGGTTGAACTATCCCTTTAAAAACAGTGCAGACATAATGCAGGAACACTTTTAGCGTGAATGGCTCTTTATGGGGGTCTGCATGTTTGGGGCTACAGCTGTCATGATTGAGGGAGTTTAGTTGTTGTCCTGGTTCATTGTGACGGCACTGATGGAAGCCTCCGCAGCTTATAGACTGAAATGGAGAGCTTGGCTTCTGTGTGTGCGTGTGTGTGTGTGTGTGTGTGTGTGTGTGCTGACTGGTCTCAGTTTCGGTCCAGTTGCTGCTGTTCCTCCATCCCCTAACATGCCTTCAGTCTGACATCAGTGGCCTTAGAGAGAACAGCACCCTGGGTACAGCATGTGTGTGTGTGTGGTTATGCTCGACTACTGCACAGCTGAATAGACAGGCTGCTTCTGCTAACAAACCACTGACCAAACACAAGTCTAGGCACGTGTATGTTATTGTGTGTGTGTAATACTGTGTATGTGACATAAAAACCACAGAACTGAGCCATAGACACCACACCAATTCCTTTTTTCTGTTCTTTCTGTGACACAGAATTGCGACCTGGTTTCAAAGAAGTAGTCTAGACAAGATGAACTTGTCTTTTACTAACCATCATTTTGTTTTAAATCTATAACATTCTTTTTCATTAGAAAACAAAGTTAGCCAGTGTTGTTATTTTACTTTCATTCTTAGAAAATGGCTGCATAAAACAAGCATAATACAATAGTTCATACAAATGGTCACACTGTGTGTTTTCTGAAGCTACAGAGGCCTTGAGGAACTGAATTAAATGGATAGCTGATGCAAAAATGAAATTCTGTCATTTACTCACCCTTAATTTGTAAAAAATCAAGTAGTTTCTTTTTCTCTTAAACACAAAATGAGTCATTTTGAAAATCAATCTGAAAACCTGTAACAATTGACTTCAGTGGTTACAACTTTCCATTGTAGGGTTGCACCAGCTTTTTTTTTTCTTTCTTAAACTGGAGCGTAAAGTCCACACTAGGGGTTTAGTAATTACTAGCTAGTTTGTAACTATATTTGTTCTCATTTCGGTTGCACCACATGTACTTAAGGCAAACCGTAGTTAGTAGGTTGTAAGCTCTCCGGAGAGTCATGTGTAGTTGCATTGAATGACGTAATATCCAATAAAAAGCATTAAAATCTTTAAACTGCTTTAAAATTCTGTAATTAATGCATTTATATATAACTCTTATGACAATTATATATTTACATTTTTATGGTACATTCTGTAATCAGGGAATGTGACACCGACAACAGAGGTGCGGATCCACATGCAGGTTTATTGACAAGGTCAGGTAAGCAGTGGTCGAAACAAAAACAAACAGATGTATATGGGCAATCCAGAGTCGTAGTCGTAATAGCAGCCAGATGGTCACAAGGCAGGCAGCAATACAGGATGAACAGACAGACGAGGCAAAGATCAAAACCAGGCAAAACAAGACAAAATAAATGCGTTGTAATGTCACTTACAGTAAACAAGACTCAGCAACAGTGTTTGTGTTTGTGAAGTACTTATAGTCCATGTAATCAGTATCTGAGCAGCTTCAGCTGTGTGTTTGCAATCACTGGTGACTTGTATCAGGTGCGTGTGTGGCATGACTGAATATGTAGTCCATGAACATGGCCGATTTGTAGTCCATATGAATGTGAGTGTGTTTACCAGCAATCTCTGGTAGTAGATCGCTGGTGATCATGCCACATTTATAGGGCTGGGCGATTAATCAAAGTAATTGAAATCAACATTCAGAACATATAATTGATAAAATTTTACCAGGTCAATTTTTTTTCAATTACTTTTCTTAAGACATGTGTGACCCCAATTTAAGTCTGATTTATACTTCTGTGTCGAACGCACGGGTATGGTCCGGCGCAACCTTTGTGAGGTTGCATATCCCTCGCACCTCTCAAAAAATGTAACTACACATCACATGTTTGCACTATATTGACAGATGACAGGAAGCTGCGCCAGGGATGCCTTGAGATGGCATGTTTTCATTTTCATTTCATGTTTTTACATTAAAACATTTGTTTACAGAAGATTCAAGAAATGCACTCTTTAAAATATTAATTACAGACTATGTAAGAGTCATTTTATTTAGAAGAGATATTTTCTAAACTTTAAAAATAATTAATTTTGTTTCCAAAAGTGCAAGTTATTTATTTTCACTTTTTTTATAAGAAAGAATGTGACTGCTGGTTTTAGGCAATGTGTGTTTTAATTTTAGTTGTTCAACATTCAAAATCTATCACTTGTAATATGTGAGCATAATTACTGTACAAAAGTAAATTGTGAGGGCATAAATAAATGTATAAATAAATAAAATAATCATTCAAGTTATAATGTTCAATAAATCGAGATTTGGATTTTAGGTCAAATTGCCCAGCCCTAGTACATTACATTACAGTCAGTCACTATAACAGACGACGCACACACCTGCATCGCGAGCTGTGAATGCACATAAAATACACATAAAGTTATCAAAGCATTAAAATTGATTTAATTTTTTTTTTTATTCTACACATAAAAGAGAAAAGAGCAGGGAGAAAAACTCATGGAGAAATTCTTGTATTAATTGATGGGTACAATTAACACAAAACACTCATTGAAAGAAAATTAAACTCTTCTTTCACAAACTGAAAAAACATGGTGAGATTTGGGAAGAAATTAAGGCTGTGAGTAGAGGGAGATCATCCTTCATTAATACCGTGAGCTCTTCAATGTAAACTAATCTCACGGTCATCTGTTTTCTACGGTTATACTTGGGGTGGTGTGGGGGGGGCTGCTGTAAATATTAAGTTGGAATGTAGTGTTACATTTAAACTAAGTTCGGTGGTGCAACACAAAAATATTTAGTAATTTGTACGTTGTAACTTAGTGTCTCTTTACGTCACAACTAGGCTACGTTTTAACTTGCACACTGCTGGTGCAACTAGCCCCAGCTCCCTTCAAAATATTTTCTTTTACATTAATCAGAAAAAAGAAACTCATTAGGGTTAAGAACCACTTGAGGGTGAGTCAATTTTAATTTTTTGGGGTGAACTATCCCTTTAATGCCATTTATTAAATTATTTTGCTTTAGTCACCATTCCCTTTGAATAAATAAAAAAGTATCTTTTTATGTTTGTCATTCATCGTCACCTAAAATAGTCTTCCAGCTAAAAGTAAAAGCTCTACCAATAGCATGTATTTTAGGGCAAAGCTATACATTTGTCTGATCAATGGCTACTGGCTCAGAAATCACATTTATTCACCCTCAAGATGTTCCTAAACTGTTTGAATGAACTTTTTCAGTTCTTCTGATGATAGAAAAAAATCTACACAAATCAATCACCTTTTACCCCCCATTTTCAAAATACCTTCACATGTGTCCAACCCGCAAAGGAATTCATTTTTTAGTGCTTGTATTTAGTATTGAGACTTTGTGTGTGTTATATTTTTATTTTAAGCCTTGTGTGCTGTTAGAGATGTTTTCATCCACTCTGGGGTGATTTAGAATCTTAATTTGGCCACATCTTTCTCTGTGTTTCAGCAATGGAATGATTTTTGGTGACAAACACATTTTGACACATATTCAGGCAAAATGTTTTGAATATTTTCAAAAATTCAGCAATACGCTCTGGGCAAATTTACTACCTTTTCATTATGTTTGTAGCTGTATTTGCCTGATTGACTTCTATTATAATGAAATTTTTTGATTGCAAAGCCCATACAATCATGCAGTCTTGTTGCTGGTTTTCCCTGTTGGGAAGAGGCACAATGTTTAATTTTAACTGTTTATCATCGGTTGCAGTCCAAAAAAGCTTAGTTTCTGCCTTTACGGAGTATAATGTGTTTGTGTGTCTGCGTGTGTGAAAGAGAGAGACCTTTGCGCTTTTACCTTGATATGTCTGAGAAAATCACAATAAGCTCAGCTCTCAGAACATAATAAACATACTAAATGTATTTATGCAAACACACACACACACACTATAATCTGCTGTTTTACTCCATAGAACTCCATATAAAAGCCAGACCTATCTAAAGGGTTAATGCTGCCAACTGATGATAAACAGTAAAAATCCCACATTTTACCTCTTTCCAACAGGGAAAACTACCAACAATCAAGAATGCGTGATTACATACTATCATGCTTTGCAATCAAAAAAATGTCCCTATGATGTAGTCAATGGGGCAAAAACAGCCACAAACATAACAAAAGGGCATAGACATTTACATTAGATGTCGCCTATGCTGTTGTTGTCTATTGGAAGAAATGCATCAATAGAGCTGCCATTTTGGTACAGGGTAATTAACGTGGGACCAAGGTGCAGTGGAGGACTGGCCATCCGGAGCCAGAGATATATAAACATATATCTATGATCATGAATTTTTCCGGTGGTCAGTATGCAAATATATATATATTTTAATTGCTATTACAGTATTTTATATCACTTTTCTATATCAATGGATAAGTGACCGCATGGACATTTCCAACATGCACGTGTTTGTGTGCATGGAAATGTATTATCCTTCATCCCTGTTAAATTTGATATAATCCATGTGCTGAAATACACCCCTTCTCCTGCTTTCATTTCTAATTCTAACAAAGGGAGCGATTCGTTTGTGAATGAATCTTCATTATGAAAGACTCATCATAACCATCGATATCCCTGTGCCTCAATGTGCATTTTCACCTTTCTGATCTAAATGGTATTTAGCGTTTGTAATATTCAATAATTAAGGGTGGACAGTATGCAAATAGAGGCGCAGACACTTATGTTATCAGGCACCCTTATAAGATACTTCAAAAACTAGCCGTTACTTCACTTAGCCAACAATAATACAAGTTTCTGGCACTGCAGCATCTTGTAATATTTTATTTACATTGCGTGCTGATTTTATTCAACAAAACTAGCATAAGCCTAGAATTTAGTGCAAGTTGGTGCTACTTTGCTTATGCTCAGTAAGTGATCAGTAAGTGATTGTATTATCATCAATTACGTTTCTTGAGCACAAAAGTTTGTAACAAAAAAATCTTACCTATGAAATATTCTGCCTTTATGCTGTGTTTTCTTTGTTTGCTTGTTACTACACAACTACGCAGTGCAAAAGTCCAGCATTTTCAGATTGACTTTAGTCTTGACTAGTGCGGTTGAATGACTTTTGTCCTGGGGGAACTGTACAAATGTGGAGGTGGTTTTGATAAATGCTCAGGGTCTGAATGCGATATCTAGTGTACAGTGTATATCTATGACGATAGGGTAGTCAATTTGAACAGCACACAAGGGTGAAGACCACTGATCATTCTATTGTTTACACTCATTTAAATCTTTCTTCTCTTTCAGATACGTTCCAGTCTCTAATATCCTTCTCCCAGAACCACCTGATCTCTCTATTCGAGACCACATACTCGTCCCTCATGTCGTCCATCTCCCCTCACATCATCTGCCTCTTCACGGACCTCTCTCGCTTTCTCCAGGGCACCGGCAATGTCTCGGTGGAAGCTGCTGTGCACTGTTTCTTCGACAGCCTTTTCCCATTGGTCCATACTCAGATTGTCAATCCCGGTATGGAAGGGAGTATCGGGACAGATACTTCTGAAGGCAACCAGCTTGGTGACTGTCTCCGAATGACTAGGCAGGATGTAAACCCCTTTGGTCCGCACCCAAAAGCAATGGCAAAAGATCTGGCGGATGCATTGCGGGCCGGGAGGGTGCTCAGCTTGGCACTCACCGAAGGGTCAGAGGTGATGAACATTACGGAAACAGCAGAGTTAACAAAAGAGTGCACGCGGGCTCTGGTACGCATGCATTACTGCTCTCATTGCCGTGGACTCACCCTGATCCATGCGTGCAGTGGCTACTGTCTCAACGTCATGCGTGGGTGCTTGGCGAGCTTCTCCGAGCTCCACCAGCCCTGGAGACAGTACGTCACCGTGTTGCAGGACCTCACGCAAATGGTCGCTGGAGCTCACAATCTGGAGTTGGCGTTACTGGGGATCAGAGGTCAGGTCGAGGAGGCCATACTCTATGCTCAGCTTCATGGGCCCAGACTAACTGCCACTGTGAGTATTAGCTTTTTTACGCTTTTACATCTACCATTGGATTGTATTGTCGCATGAAAAAAGGTCTACGGAGTTATTCAATTCAATTCACCTTTATTTGTATAGCACTTATACAATGTAGATTGTCAAAGCAGCTTCACATTCAAGATTACAGTAAACTGAAACTGTGTCAGTTCAATTTTCAGATTTTCAGATCAGTTCAGTTTAGCTCAGTTCAGTGTGGGTTAATAATCACTACTGAGAGTCCAAACACTGAAGAGCAATTCCATCGATGCGCAGCTCTACAGATCCCGAACCATGCAAGCCAGTGGTGACAGCGGTGAGGAAAAAACTTCACCAATTGGTGGAAGTGAAACCAGGCTCAGTTGGGCACGACCATTTCTCCTATGGCCAAACGTCTTGTGCAGAGCTGCAGTTAAGGCGCCGGAAGCTGGAGTATGCTGGACCATCTGGAGCATCACAGGAATCAGTCTCATGCTCATCTCGTCGCTGGTCTTGGATCGCATCAGTGGCACTAAATAGTTTGAGGGCCTCGGGATGAGTACCCCCAGGTGGAAATAGAGAATAAAGAGAATAATTAGCATAGCTGCTGTTCATAGTGTATATAAACAAGATGCAAAAACCTTTGTGGGGCACAATCATGCGTCATACCGCTAAGTGATGCACTGAGTGTATGCTTTGCTAAAAAGAAAGGTCTTTAATCTAGTTTTTAACTGTGAGAGTGTGTCTGAGCCTCGGACATTATCAGGAAGGCTATTCAAGAGTTTAGGGGCCATAAATGTGAAGCCTTGACCTCTTTTACTTGACTTTGCTATTCTAGGTACTACCAGAAGCCCTGAGTTTTGAGATCTTAAAGAGCCAGGTCACCCTTGTAAATAAGATCTGATCTCAATGGGTTTTTATCTGGTTAAATATTGAAATGTATATATGACTAACTATTACTGTGCATAATTATTAGGCAACTTAACAAAAAAGAAATATATACCCATTTCAATTATTTATTTTCACCAGTGAAACCAATATAACATCTCAACATTCACAAATACACATTTCTGACATTCAAAAACAAAACAAAAACAAATCAGTGACCAATATAGCCACCTTTCTTTGCAAGGACACTCAAAAGCCTGTCAGTGTTTTGATCTGTTCACCATCAACATTGCATGCAGCAGCAACCACAGCCTCCCAGACACTGTTCAGAGAGGTGTAATGTCTTCCCTCCTTGTAAATCTCACTTTTGACCATGTCATT
Source organism: Danio tinwini (assembly GCA_903798205.1). NCBI lineage: Eukaryota > Metazoa > Chordata > Actinopteri > Cypriniformes > Danionidae > Danio > Danio tinwini. The sequence goes on along the minus strand of CAIGQZ010001336.1, from coordinate 5,655,211 downwards.
AGTTTTTCTTCTTTTAGACCCTTTCTTCCAGCCACGATGTGGAGTACTTGGACGCATGTGATAGAGCATTGTCCTTCATGAAAATCATGTTTTTCTTGAAGGATGCAGACTTCTTTCTGTACCACTGCTTGAAGAAGGTGTCTTCCAGAAACTGGCAGTAGGACTGGGAGTTGAGCTTGACTCCATCCTCAACCCGAAAAGGCCCAACATCTCATCTTTGATGATACCAGCCCAAACCAGTACTCCACCTCCACCTTGCTGGCTTCTGAGTCGGACTGGAGCTCTCTGCCCTTTACTGATCCAGCCACAAGCCCATCCATCTGGCCCATCAAGACTCACTCTCATTTCATCAGTCCATAAAACCTTAGAAAAATCAGTCTTGAGATATTTCTTGGCCCAGTCTTGATGTTTCAGCTTGTGTGTCTTGTTCAGTGGTGGCCGTTTTTCAGCATTTCTTACCTTGGCCATGGCTCTGAGTATTGCACACCTTGTGCTTTTGGGCACTCCAGTGATGTTGCAGCTCTGAAATATGGCAAAACTGGTGGCAAGTGGCATCTTGGCAGCTGCACGCTGGACTTTTCTCAGCTCATGGGCAGTTATTTTGCGCCTTGGTTTTTCCACACGCTTCTTGCGACCCTGTTGACTATTTTGAATGAAACGCTTGATTGTTCGATGATCACGCTTCAGAAGCTTGGCAATTTAAAGAGTGCTGCATCCCTCTGCAAGATATCTGACTATTTTTGACTTTTCTGAGCCTGTCAAGTCCTTCTTTTGACCCATTTTGCTAAAAGAAAGGAAGTTGCCTAATAATTATGCACACTTGATATAGGGTGTTGATGTCATTAGACCACACCCCTTCTCATTACAGAGATGCACATCACCTAATATCCTTAATTGGTAGTAGGCTTTCGAGCCTATACGTACAGCTTGGAGTAAGACAACATGCATAAAGAGGATGATGTGGTCAAAATACATATGTGCCTAATAATTCTGCACTCCCTGTGTGTGTATATATATATATATATATATATATATATATATGTATATCTTGTTTATAAATGAGCATAAAAACACACACCATTTCTGATTTATTTTAAACTTACTCAAGTCCTATACCTGCTATGTAGACATCAGAGAACAAATTAACATATTGAATCAATACACTATATATAGCTCCTTTTAATACTTGACAAAAAAAGAACACAATTACAATTAATAAAGTTATAATAAAATGTCCAAGATGTTATAAAACGTGCCAGGAAATCACTATGGCCAATTAATGGAAATGCTGATTTCTGACTGTGTGCTTAGTTAAGTTATATACTGTAGGGCTGTTGTAAGCACCGTGGCAAAAAAAAAAAAAATCTAAAAGCTCATGGAAATTCAGAAAGGGTTCAGGCAAGTTCACCATTTCTGCAAGATTCTTCTGGTGCTTTGTGTTTAAACAAAGTGTCTCTTGGGTTGCTGTTATCTGTTGGTGTACAGTATGTGTGTGAACGAGTATTTGGAAACAAATTTTGGCAGATTATTGTATGTACATTAGTCATTGACATACGTATACACACATTCTCTAAGCTTTGAACTGTAAGTCCATTTGTCACATGCTTAGTCAAACTAACTTTTATTCATACTTCAAAGCCTCATCATGGATTGGAAAGACCCCGCCAAAGTGAACAAAGGTCACTTTATTTTCATAGTGACACTCCATTAAAATACTGGAATTACACTGTGTACCAGTGTGTTTGTGTTATTTTGAAGCTCACTCACTTTAACACAGTGTGATTTGGTTAACTTTTGAGTGATCTGATTGGCTAACAGGATTAAGTAAGGGGTGTGAGCGTTTGGGTTTTTAAAATATTTTTTTACTTGCATTTAATATGTATATACACTCACCGGCCACTTTATTAGATACACCTTACTAGTACCAGGTTGGACCCCCTTTTGCCTTCAGAACTGCCTTAATCCTCCATGGCATAGATTCAACAAAGTATTGCAAATATTCCTCAGAGATTTTGGTCCATATTAACATGATATCATCACACAGTTGCTGCAGATTTGTCGGCTGCACATCCAGGATGCCAAACTCTGGTTCCACCACATCCCAAAGGTGCTCTGGCCTATTGGATTAAGCTCTGGTGACTGTGGAGGCCATTTGAGTACAGTGATCTCAATGTCATGTTCAAGAAACCAGTCTGAAATGATTCACACTTTATGACATGTTGCATTAACCTGCTGGAAGTAGCCATCAGAAGATGGATACACTGTGATCATAAAGAGATGGACATGGTCAGTTACAATACTCAGGTAGGCCGTGGTGTTGACACAATGCTCAGTTGGTACTAATGGGCCAAAAGTGTGCCAAGAAAATACCCCTCACACCATTACACCACCATCACCAGCCTGAACCATTGATACAAGGCAGGATGGATACATACTTTCATGCTTGTGTTAACGAGCACTTAGACAGAAGTACCTAATAAAGTGGCCAGTGAGTGTATGTGACATTTGCATATGATTACTTTTGTTAATTAAATTTAAAGGTATTGTTTACCCAAAAATGTAAATTCTGTCATCTGACTTGAAACCAGTTTGAGTTTTTTTTTATTCTGTTGAACACAACACAAAAGAAGATGTTTTGAACAATGTTGGATATCCATAGTGAGAAAAATAAATACTAGAACGGAAGTCAATGGTTACCGGTTTCTAACATTCTTCAATATATCTTCTCATGTGTTCAACAGAACAAAAAACAAACTTATTAATATTGAGTAAATGATGACAATTTTGGTTGAACAATCCTTTTAATTTTGACCCATATACTGTAGATGTATAAAACATTATACAAATAATGTCATTTGTCGCACTTGACAAGAAGGGTCAATTTGTGTTTATTGGAAATTGTTCATAATGACCTTTTCCTTTGTTTGTATTGTATTTAATTTTTCTTATTTATTTTTAGTCTACAGACTTTCTGAGACAATATCAGAAGGGCAAATTTTTAGGTTTGGTTGCAAGAAAATGCTTTCATAAAGCCTCTTTAAGAAACGTTCTCCTTAGTAATGTTAAAAGCAGTGCTGCTTAATATTTTCACTGCAAAAAAAGAAAAAGAAGCATTTTTTTTACAATAAAAAAATAGTGTCTTGTTTTTACTTAAAACAAGCAAAATAATCTGTCAATGGAGTAAGCAAAATAATCTTATGTCAAAATGAAAAAAAAATATTTTGGCATATTAATTCTTAAAACAAAACAACTTTTTTTGCTTTGCTTGTCTAAAAATGCTTCTTGATTTAAGGATTTTTTTAGCCATTTTGGACTGATAATAAAAAGATAAAAAATGTAAGAAAGAACACACATTTTTTGCAGTGTTTGTGTAGACCCCAATTGTTTTTCAATATTCTTTGATGTTCAGAAGATCAGAAAAACATGATATTGCATTGTTATTTTGTAGTGTTTAAGTGTCTTCTTAACTGTTACTTTTGATCTGTTTAATGTGTGCTTAAAAATTCAATTATGGTAATGCTTTAGTTTAAGTACCAATTCTCAATATTGCTTATTCAATTATTCTTTTTCCTTCATCTTAGTTCTTTATTTATCAGAGGTTGCCACAGCTGAATGAACCGCCAAGTATTCTGGCATATGTTTTACACAGCGGATGTCCTTCCAGCTGAAACCCAGTACTGGGAAATAATTTTTAATATTACCTAGTGGCTATTACGTCCCTATTATTAAGGTATTGGCTGTTCATTTATGCTTATAAAGTACATCTGCATGATCTTATTCTACATCTCAAATCCTACCCAATAGCAAACCCAACTGCCACCTTAATAACTTTTTTTCAGCAGAAAATTAGGAGTTTATTGAGGCCAAAGTTAATAGTTTAATAGCGTGAATTGTACCTTAAAATAAAGTGTAACAGAAATGATTAATTCTATCAGTATTGGATTATGGAGATATACTTTATTTACACACCAAACACACACCAAACAATTGGATATTGTTTATCATAGTGCCTTATGATTTGTCACTGGTTCAAGTGCACATACACATCACTGTAATTTATATAAAATGACAGAATGGACCTCATTACAGTTGAGGAAACAACATATCTTAGTTTTAATTTTTAAAGCTTTAATTGATAAATTTATAGAGGTTATATCTAGTTTGTTGAAATACTGTTCAAATACTTACAATACCAGATCAGCAGATATACTCTTCATTTTAGGTGTTTTCACACCTGCCTTATTCAGTTCAGTTGAATCGCACTAGAGTTTGTTTTCCCTCTTGGTGCAGTTCGTTTGGGCAGGTGTGAATGTAGCAATCGCACTTGAGTGCGCATTAAAAGCACACCGTAAAAAAAACCTCCTTGAAGAGGTGGTCTTGGTACGCTTTCAAACTAACTCTGGAGCGATTTGTTTGAGGTGAGAACATAATCCGAACTATTACAGACCCAATAGCAAAATGTACTGGGCCTTTTTGGACTAATCCAGCTGCCGTAGTCCGATGCCCTTTCCCATCTTATAGGGTGTGGAGGAAAAATATTTGTTGACACCACTTTACCAACAATTTTAAACAGAGAGAGGGAGGGAAAAACATTACCTAATGGATAGTGGTAATATTTCCGGAAGAGGACCATGTCACAGTTTAGCTAAATTAATTCACGCCTCCTTCTGAAGTGACTTGCGATGTGCCTTCGCTGTTTGCAATGCATTAAAACATTGTTGTCCAGCCACAGCCACGCTTCATTCTCGAAATGTTTAGTTTGTCTAATGTGACGTCCCTCTATAGTAAAAAGCGACATTTTGTGTCTGCAAGTTTGTTTACTTGCCGGAGTTCCATTGGCATTTTCCTGCATGTTAATGGCCCGTTTCCACTGAGTGGTACGGTTCGGTTCGATACACTTTCATGGCCGTTTCCACTGTCAAAAGGCGTACCGTACCGCTTTTTAATCACCCTTTGCAAAGTGTACCAAGGGTACCAAAAGGCGGAGCTAGACGCACAGCTGAATGCTATTGGTTTACAGAGATATGTCATTCGCTCGCGCAACAAGCCAGAATGAAAATAAAGGAACCACCATGTTTTAAATACACAGCCGAGACATTACACCGTAATAATATATACATATAATAATGAGCCACCTGAGCTCAAACAAACCTTGTCGTCATCTTGACGAACAGCCACAAATCCAAGAAGAAGAGCAGATTCTACCTTGTGCCCCGAGCAGTTTCACTTTCTCGCTTGCGCTCACGTCTATATTTGAAATAACAATTTGACCAGCCGAAAAGCAGTTTAGGAAATACGCTCAATAACGTCTGGCCAATGAGTGATGTGGATTTTGTCACATGACTGCATTTTGGTTCTTTTCAACTGGTTTGGACCAAAGCAATCAGTGTGGTTTATAAAGGCCCCAAAAATGACCAAATGAACCGAACCACAGATGTGAAAGCAACCTAAGATGACTTTTTTTTTTACACAGAATTAGGTCGAACTGCATTTTCTGAATATGCTGCATATGCTTGGAATGAGCTTCAAGATATACTACAAATGAAATCCGTACCATCTATCACTATATTTAAAATATTTTAAAGACAATTTAGAACAGTGCATATGTTTTAACAATTGATTATGGTTTATATTATTTTTGTGTGTGTCTATGTGTTGTGATATATATTTTTTTGTTTTTTTTTGTAACTTTTTGTTTTCTGAGATATTGTGTCTCAATGGGACATTCCTGGTTAAATAACTAAATAAATACAATTAAAGTTATTAATTCCATTTTAAAAAGGTCTTACCTCAGCTTTTAAACAAGAATGTACGAAAAAGTGAAGCCTTTCTGAGATGAAGTATTTCTAATCATGAATAGATTCTTTCTGCTAGTAAAATCCTATGGGCTGTGCAGGGATCAAATCCTGCTGTAAATGATGGAAAAGTTTTGGAGATTGTTTCTGGCAGGCTGCTTCTGTTTTCCTCTGCTGCTGTGTGTAAATCTCCACAGTTTTCTTTACACTGAGCAATGAGTTTGAAAGAAAATAGTCAGACTGAAACCCAGCTGGATAATCATCTTAATAATAGACTCCATTACCCACAATCCCCTTTTCTTGTGCTTTTATCTCCTGATAAAGCTGTATTCAGTTCCTGCTAAAATAACTCACAACATTGTTCTGCCTCTCATTTTTATATTCTCCATCCAAAGATCATAAACTGTAGACTCACTACAGACGCGAGTGTGTGTGTGTGCGTGTGTGCGTGTGTGTGTGTGTGTGTGTGTGTGTGTGTGTGTGTGTGTGTGTGTGTGTGTGTGCATGAGTGTGTCTACATGGCGAGATGTTATTAGAGGAATTATAGCAGTGGTTTGATTTACACTGGGATACTTTCCCAAACGGATTGCGGTTGGCATTCAGTCCCATCATGTGTGCGCGTGTGTGGGCTTGTGCTTGTATAGTGTGTGTGCACATATGTGTCCGTAGTGCATGTGTGTGTTTGTGCATGTGTTTGTCTTTGTAGTGAGTGTGAATGTGTGTAATGCGTTTGCGTGTTCATGTGTTCATGTGTTCATTCGTGTGTGGTGTTTGTGCATTTTTGTGAATGTATAGTATTTGTGTGTGTGTGTGTGTGTGTGTGTGTGTGTGTGTTTGTAGCGTATGCGATGTGTGTAGTGCATTTGTGTTCATGTGAAGTGTGTGTGTGGTTTGTATAAAGTGTGTATGTGTGCACGCATATGTGTCTTTGAGTATGCGGTTTGTGTAGTTTAGTGTTTGTGTGTGTGTTTGTAGCATATGTAGGGTGTGTGTGTGTGTGTGTGTTTGTAGTGTATATAATGTGTGTAGTGCTTTTGTATTTGTCTGTAACTTGTACAAAGTTTGTGTGTTTTTGTTTTTTTGTTGTGTGTGTGTGTGTGCGCATATGCGTGTTTATGTAGTTTGTGTAGTTTAGTGTTTGTTTGTGTGTGTGTGTGTGTGTGTGTGTGTGCATGTGTTGTGTTTTTGCATGCAGTGTGTGTTTGTAGCATGTGTAGTACATGTTTGTAGCATATATAAAGTGTAGCAGGTGTGTGTGTGTTTGTTGGTGAGTGTAGTATATATGTGTGTGGTTTGTGCATGCTTTTGTGTGTGTGTGTGTGTGTGTGTGTGTGTGTGCGTGCGCATATGTGTGTTTATGTACATAGTTTGTGTACTTTAGTGTTTGTGTGTGCACGTGTGTGTTTGTGCATGTACCGTGTTTGTTTGTATCGTATGTAGAGTGTGTAGTGCATTTGTGTTTGTGAGTGCTGTGTGTGTGTGTGGTTTGTGCATGTTTGTTATTGTGTTTGTTGGTAAGTGTAGGATGTGTGTGTGTACACACGTGTGCGTTTGTGCATGTAGTTTGGTTAGTGTGTTTGTGATGTGTATCTGTGCATGTAGTGTGTGTTTGTAGTGCATGTAATGTGTGTAGTGCATTTGTGTTTGTGTGTGTAGTGTGTTTTTGCATACAGTGTGTTTGTAGTATATGTTTGTATTGTGTGTGTGTGTGTGTTTTATGTGTGTTTGTTGGTGAGTGAAGTATATATGTGTGTGTGTGCTTGTGGTTTATGCATGCTTTTGTGTGTGCACTTGTGTGTTTGTGCATGTGCCGTGTGTGTTTGTAGCGTATGTAGAGTGTGTAGCGCATTTGTGTGTAGCGTGTTTGTGTTTGTGCATAGCGTGTGTGTGGTTTGTGTTTTTATGCGTTGGTTAGTGTAGCTTGTGTGTGTAGTTAGTGTGTTTTTGTGCGTTGGCTAGTGTAGTCGGTGTGTGTCTGTGTGTGTGTGTGTGTGTGTGTGTGTGTGTGTGCTCGCTCATTTCTTTGTTTGTGCTTGTAGTTTAGTGCTTATGTGTGCGTGTGTGTGCGTGTGTGTGTGTGTGTGTGTGTGTGTGTCTGTCTGTCTGTGTGTGTGTGTGTGTGTGTGTGTGTGGGTCTGTGTGTGTGTGTGTCTCTCTCTGTGTGTGTGTGTGTGTGTGTGTGTATAGTGTGCTCATGTGTTGTGTGTCTGGTTTGTGTGTGTGTTTCCATGCAGTGTGTGTGTGTGTGTGTGTCCAGGGATCAGGTTTAAGAGGTCTGTCGAGACACTGGAGGTGCTGACAGCGCTGGCTGCCCTCGTGCGTGTCTGAAAGACTTCTATTGACCAGTACTGTACGACTGAGCCCAGAGCAGCGAGAGTGTAAATCGAGAGCTTTTTAAAACAGCTCTGGGTGTCTGTTTTCATCTCTGTGGTTTTAGTGTGTTGTGTGTGTGTGTGGTTTCAAATCTCTGAAGATCATTTGTCATACATGTACCCTCGGATTTAGGTGATACTGGGCTGTGGACTTGTGTTATGATGTGTGTGTGTATATATATATATTATATATATATTTATATTTATGTGCGTGTTGCATGCAGTGCACATTCCTTTCATTGTCTGTTTGAATTCTGGACTGTCAGTGCTGGTTATACAATTAAGAACACAGCCTTCATTCATTGTTTGTCTACTTTCTGGTGTAAGGGGTCCTCTGTGCTTATTTTGGCCAAAGATATGCCAGCTCAGACAGGAATTGGCTTTATGACTGACAGTTGAAATGACCAACCATGCAGTGTGCGTTTCTAATCTGTAATTAGATACAACCCTAAGACCCGAGGAGTAATGTATACAGTAGGTGTGATCAAGGATATCTTGTTTACGTGCCAATAAATATGTTCAGCCCGCAGCAGGATTCAGCTGTCAGGTTTCAAGATGCATCTCTTGACCTTGTATATATTTATATACCCACACATAAAACAACCTACAAATTTTGAGGTTACTGCTTAGTTCTATATAAAGTATTCTAGTTTTTAGTCATATTTCATAAGTTATATATTCTGAAACCGTTTAAAAATTTAAATGCAAACATGGACCACAAAACCAGTCATAAGTGTCCAGTTTTATATATCATATATAATAGGCATGAATAAATAAGCTTTTCATTGATGCATGGCTTGTTAGATAGGACAATATTTGGTTGAGAACTACATTCACTGGCCACTTTATTAGGAACACCTGTTCAACCGCTTGTTAACGCAAATTTATAATCAGCCAATCACATGGCAGCAACTCAATGCATTTAGGAGTGTAGACATGGGCAAGATGATCTGCTGCACTTCAAACTGAGCATCAGAATGGGGAAGAAAGGTGATTTAAGTGACTTTCAATGTGGCATGGTTGTTGGTGCCAGACAGGCTGGTCTGAGTATTTCAAAAACTGCTGATCTACTGGGGTTTTCATGCACAACCATCTCTAGGGTTTGCAGAGAATGGTCTGAGGAAGAGAAAATATCCAGTGAGCGGCAGTTCTGTGGGCGCAAATGCCTTTGTTGATGCCAGAGGTCAGAGAAGAATGGCCAGACTGGATCCAGCTGATAGAAAGGCAACAGTAACTCAAATAACCACTCGTTATAACCGAGGTATGCAGAAGAGCATTTCTGAACACTCAACTTGTCAAACCTTGAGGCAGGTGGGCTACAGCAGCAGAAGACCACACCGGGTGCCACTCCTGTCAGTTAAGAACAGGAAACTGAGGCTACAATTCACACAGACTCACCAAAACTGGACAATAAAAGATTGTAAAAATGTTGCCTGGTCTGGCGAGTCTCTATTTCTGTTGCGACATTCGGATTGTAGGGTCAGAATTTGGCAACAGCAACATAAAAGCATGGATCCATCTTGCCTTGTGTCAATGGTTCAGGCTGGTGATAGTGGTGTAATGGTGTGGGGGTATTTTCTTGGCACACTTTGGGCGCATTAGTACCAATTGAGCATTGTGTCAATGCCACAGCCTACCTGTGACCATGTCCATTCCTTTATGACCACAGTGTACCCATCTTCTGATGGCTATTTTTCCAGCAGGATAACGCACCATGTCATAAAGCGTGAATCATCTCGGACTGGTTTCTTGAACATGACATTAAGTTCACTATACTCAAATGGCCTCCACAGTCACCAAATTTCAGTCCAATAGAGCACCTTTGGGATGTGTTGGAACAGGAGATTCACATCATAGATGTGCATCTGATAAATCTGCAGCAACTGCTGCCTCACAGCAAGAAGATAGCTGGTTCAAGTCCCAGTTGGGTCAGTTTGCATTTCTGCATGGAGTTTGCATGTTTTCCCTGTGTTCGCATGGGTTTTCTCTGGGTGCTCTTTGGTTTCCCCCACAGTCCAAAAACGTGTGTTATAAGTGAATTGACATAAGTGTGTGTGCATTTGAGAGTATATGGGTGTTTCCCAGTATTGGGTTTCATTTGGAAGGGCATCCGCTGTGTAAAACATATGCTGGATAAGTTGCCGGTTTATTCTGCTGTGGCAACCCCTGATAAATAAAGCGACTAAGCCGAAGGAAAATGAATGAATGATAAATGAAAAAAAATGTACTCAATAACTTATACTGATTAAAAAAAACCCACACATAGCAGCATTTTATTGACACTGAAAAAGAGACGTCATTTTACTAACGTTGCCATGACAGCACAGTAGCACTATTGCAAGCAACATCAACTAGTATACTACATATAAATGTCTTGTTGCCACTTTTTTTTTTTTTAATGGATTTGTTTTTTTCAGCTATACGATTCATACAAAGATATACATGTTGTACCAGAGTAAAGTATCCACTCAATAATCAATACTTTTATACTTAAAATACTAAAAAATAATGCAACTGGAATAACTACAACAGTCACCATCATCAATTTTATATGAAGTAAGAGATCGCAATGACATATAATGATGTGTGCTAGTGTTGTAGTGCTGTCCCATTTCTTAAGGGTAGAATTTGAAGCCCTTCACCTTCACACTCTGTTTCAAGGGACAAGGGGTAGGGGTAAAAAAAAAATGAATTGGGATTGGGCCTTATTGTGTCTCCGTGTAAACAAACTGTCTTTCTGTGACCCCTGAGTGCATGTCTGATGACAACCAAAAGCAAATGTCAGGCAAAAATGAGAAAAATGTAAGAAGTCATTATCCGCCATCCCGAGCATTGCTGCTCTACCTTATTTCCTCCGAGGTTTAACCGAGGGCTCTAATTACAGTCTTACACAGGAATTTTAATAGTAGCTTGTGCTTTTTAGATAATGGAAACAAGGCCCCCGGGATTAGAAAAAGATTTCCAAAGCCCAGAACACAGCCAGCGATGAAAGTGAGGGTCAGTAAAAGAGCCCTGTGTCTCTCACTCTAATTTACCTAATTGCTTTATTCACTTCACTTTTTTATCATGCGGTTTGAACCCAACATGTAAGGGATTCTTATTTAATTTTATTTTAATGCACTGCTTTTTGGGGGGCTTCTTATTAATTTTGTTGCTCTTTTGCTATACTTTTTTTTTTTGTTGCAAACATCATAAAATAACAGTGCACTTATAGGATTGATATCGACCCCTTCAAAAAGGAAAGGAAAAAAAATTATGTACAACCCTATTTATGGAAAGTGCCACATCATGGTATCTCTCCCTCCAGCTGTTCATCTTTACCATGAGTAAAAAGTGAGGAATAAATTACCTCACAGAGTTTATAATCCTCAGCAGAGCGATTTATTTTCCGACCTGAATCCTGGAAAGACCCCCCACTTATGTTTTTTCCCCCCATTTTCCCAATTCTTTTTCAGTCTTTCCTGATGCTGAAAGTGCAGTCTTTATCCCTTGGTACCATATAATCATTCCTGCAAACACAGATTTATGGATACAGGAAATTATTATGTGCATTGATGCAATAGGACTTCATGGAGTAAAGGTCCATTTGATGTGAGCGATTAGGAGAAAATGAGAATCTGTCTAGAAATGTTTGGATTGTAATTATGGGAGGATATATTTTAAGATTATATGAACTTATACATTCATTGCAGTGTTTGTGTTTGGGCCTGAAAGCTTAATTTTGAAAAAGTAGAACAGGTCTGGAAATGAAGAATCCGATCAGAGCTCTGACGCTGACTTATGCAGATTTTTATCAACATGGATTTTAATATTAATGTGCTATGTTAATATGTGGCATATTCCCAGCACTATAACCTTTAAAATTTCTGGAGAGATAGTAATTAGAGTGAGAATAATTAAATTAAATTAAATTAAATTAAATTAAATTAAATTAAATTAAATTAAATTAAATTAAATTAAATTAAATTAAATTAAATTAATTTAAATTTAATTTTAATGAAATTTTAATTGAATTTAGCTTAGTTGTAATTTATTTTCATTTATTTTATTTCATTTTATTTTTATTAATTTATTTTAAATTTGTTTTATTTTTATTTTTATTTAGTTTGTCATTTTATTTTTAGTCATTTAATTAAATTTTGTTTTATTTTATTTGAATTTAATAGTAATTTATTTTCATTATTTTATTTAATCATTTAATAGGTTGATATAATTTTTATTTAATTTAATTTTCATTTAATTTTAATTGTTCTTTTTAAATATATATTTTACTTTTTAATAAATAAAACTATTTGGATTTTATTTTAACCATTTATTTATTTATTTATCAAGGAAAATTCACATCAAATAATGAGCTAAATTGTAATGTAATTTAATAGTTCGGCTGTTACAGGCACCAAATGTTTAAATGATGTGGGTGAATTTCCTTTCTCTTGTTATTGCACATTTATGGTTTCTAAACAGAGATCTGTCTGATTTGTTTTTCCAGTGCATCGTCTTTCAAAATGTTGTTTACATTGATATTTTAAAGAGGCGGGAACATTAGAGGCTGGCGACATCCGCTTGCTGGGAAACCAGACTGCAAATCATGTGTGAGCAATAATGACAAACTGCCGAGAATCTGGAAATATGATTGTAAACAGAGTTTGGAGGGAACTGTGCAGGAGAGAAAACAAGATCTGAGAAGGGAATGGAGGAGATGAGAAGAACGAGGAGATCTGAGAGAATGGATGAGGAGTGGGAAGAGGAGATTTAAGAGAGAGGTAGAGGATTGAGTCAAAGAGAGGAGACCTGAGAGGACAGGAGTAGCAGGATGAGGAGAGAAAGGAAGATCTCAGAGGATTATAGAGGAAACGAGTGGGGTAAGGAGAAATAAGCAAATATAAGAGAAGAGGAGTGGGATGACGTAAAACTACACTGTGAAAAAAGACTTGAAATGTAATTCACAGTATTTTACTGGTAAAAATGCAGTACAAACTTTAAAGGACACCTATTTTACCCCTTTTTCTGGATTTAAGATACCTTTTGTGCCTCCAGAATGTGTCTGTAAGGTTTCAGCTCAAAATACCCATCAGATTATTTATTATACTTTTGTGTATATTGGAAATGTGAGCTGTTTTGACCTTGTAGCTGTTTTTGTTGTCTGTGCCTTTAATGGCAATGAGCTGGTTCTCCCCGCCCACCTTTCCCACGAGCGTGTCAGAGCCAAAGAGATCGCTCACTGATGGGTGTAGCTTCTCCTGCTGCATCTCACGCATAAGCAGCACAGTATTAGACAAGAATGAAGCAGATCTCCTTTACTACAGTAAGAACTTTATCAACAGGTATTTGATGTATTTGTTGTGGAGTTAATTCAAGCCTTTCTACAATGAGTCACCCACAAAGTCGTTATAATGTTTGCGAGTGAGCACACACACACACACACACACACACACACACACACACACACACACAC
>CAIGQZ010001336.1:5629807-5639807 GCA_903798205.1 Danio tinwini | reverse complement strand
GTGTGTGAGTGAGCTCATTTCCCAGAATGCATTGAGTCTGGGGCAAAAGAGCACTGAGAATGTTGCGTTGGCTCTGGAGCAGATTCTTACATCAACAAACTTCATCACACACCAACACCACACCGTGAAACTCAATACACCCCCAGAGAGAGACTTACACAAACACGACGATTAAAGGAAAAGTCAGTCCTTAAAACAGAAAGTCCTCTGAAAGAGATATAGATTTGCTTGTTCACTGGTGGGCACATAAAGATCACATGCTTTTAAATTGGCCTTCCTCATCGCCTACTGCAGCCAAACCGCTTGCCACTACCACAAATACACAGTCGGGTTTGTAGTTTGAGGTCAGACGCATGTGTCTTCCTCTGAGACTCCATCCGCATGGGATAAAGCACCATTCAGACCCTTCTAATCATACTCCGAATGTTTCACGCACTGGCATTTCACAGATATTACAAGGCCAGGCAGGTGCACTCATTTTCACCAGACAAGAGCAAACCTCTGCTTTCAACAGTGGCTAATTGAGTAGCAGTTGAGCAGTGGAATGATGACCCATTGTGTTTAACGTCAGAGATCAGGGCTTCCCTGAGGTCAATTCATCCTCTTTCTTTTGATTCTTATTCAAAATTCAGTGTTTTTGTTTAAAGTGTGTGTAATCCGGAAGTTGGCAACTTTAATTTCAGTATGCTGATGTACTTCCAACTGGAATGGAATATTGAGTAGGGGGCGGGGCTTTCTTTTTGCGCATCATTTCCTCATAACAAATAGGGATGTTCCGATACTCTTTTCTCCATGATACCGATTCCGATACCTGAGCTCAAGGTATCGACCAATACCGAGTACCGAACCAAATCCTGAGTGTGTATCTGTAGAAACAGTTGTGTATACAACTACTAGCCCTGTATAAATTGACAGAATTACTATACAGTGCTTCAGACTTGCCTACCTATTAAAACATGAACAAATACATACAGTGAACTATAGTATTTGTTAACGCTTTATAATAACTACACACTATGAATCATTTATTAAGCGTTAGCAAATAGTTAACTCATTTTCTCTACATTAATAGACGTTAGTAAGCAGTTTATACATACATATACAAATGCTGTAATCTTGACTTATAAGCGCATGTATAATGTGCTTACTGATTGTATTTTCATACTTTGTAAGTTATTATTTTTCCATTACCAAATTAAGTATTGCATCATTTACAAGCTGGTAATTGAAGAATAGTTGGTGCTATTTTAAGATCATTCAGAACGCATAAGTAAATGATTAATAAACTATTCAAATTAACATGTATATACATTATTATTCAGGCATATACTAATAGTTAATTTGTATGTTAATAAATGCTTTATTAACACAACTTCATGCAGTTTTGTGGCCTAATCTAAAGTGAGGACTATTTGTGCTTTATAAATCCCTTATAAATGACAATTAAAGACTAAAAAACAATTAAAGAAAAAAAGAAAGAAAATAAATGACTTTATTCATTTCTATTCATTTGAAGAGACCCAAATGAAACTGCATCAAATGAAAAATAAATCTTTGCATTTTTAACTAAAATAAAATGTATGTGCAGTTTAAACATGGCTAAATAACATTAAATGTATCGTAATATATTGTTAAATTATTATTTTGTTGTTGTTTTATGAAACTTTATTTAATTGTATTTATTTCTATTTGTATTTTGACACTCCTGTTATTCGGCACTGTTTAAAGTTTACAGTCATTTAAATTTTTTAGATAAGATTGCAAAAATGTATTGTTCATGTGATACTGAGCCTTTAATGATCATTTGTAAGTGATTTACAAAGCATAAATAGTCCTCACTTTAGGTCACGAAACTGGATGAAGTTGAGTTAATAAGGCATTTATTAACATGTCATGCACAGTAACCATTACTCTATGCCTGAGTAATCAAATAAATAAATGTTGATTTGAATAGTTTATTAATTGTTTATTAACTCATTCTGAATGATTCTAAAAGCCAACTACTCTTAAAAACAAATGGTTTATAAATAATTCAATACTTAATTTAATAATGAGCAATTAATAAGTAATAAAGTGTTTTCATACAATTATTCAGCATTTATATCTGTATTTATAAACTGCTTACTAATGTCTATTAATGTAGATTTATTGCTTTCACAAATAATGAATTCACAATATGTTAATACTTAATAAATGATTTATAGTGTGTAGTTATTATAAAGTGTTACCCAGTGGTGGAAAGAGTACTGAAAAATCATACTCAAGTAAAAGTACCATTACTTGCCTAAAAAAGTAGTGCAAGTAGAGTAAAAGTATCTGTTGTAAATATTCCCCAAAGTATGAGTAAAAAGTAGCCCTTTTAAAAAAACTCGAGTAGTGAGTATTATGCTGTCAAAAGCTGATATGTTTACATGTCATGTGTGCATGTGTGTGTAAACGTAACATTCTGTAGTGCATTTAGTTATTTAAAGTCCAGCATCGAGCCAACGTCTTAAACCAACATCATATATGACGTCAAATACTGACATTTATTCGTCAGGTACGGCAACCTAAATCCAACGTCTGATAGATGTCATAGTGGTAACGTTCACAAAATGTCAAGCTGTGTTGTTGATATTTGGTTGGTTTTAGGTTGGACATTGGACATTGGCCTGACGTTGAGTTCAGACGTCAACCCAATTTTTTTCATTTCCAAACAAAATGCAAAGTCCCCATGATGTTAGAGTTCAACGTCAATCAGACGTAATGTTGGCGTCCTGTGCCTGCTGGGTGTTTAGGGCCATTTCGGTCATCATACAGTAAACATCTGTCATCTTCTCATCAGTGACATGCATCTAAACAGTCTCTGGGTCAATGCACGTAAAGATTTTGAACATATTCATGGACACTTTTAATACTTCCAAACAGTTTGCTGCAATTATAAAGTGCACACGTCTTGAGGCAGCTCATTAAGATGCGATTTACCTTTTACGGTATGTGCGATTTGATTGGACAGGAATCTCAGGACTGATTTTTCTAATCCCCATGGACAAGAAAAATAAAGTAGTGACTGCAGGTTTAAAGAAAGTAGTGGATTAGAAGTACCGATACTGCACTAAAAATGTACTCAAGGAAAAATAAAAGTACACATTTTTAAAACTACTGAGTAAATTACAATTCCTGAGAAAAACTACTTACAGTAATTTAAGTATTTGTAATTAGTTACTTTACACCACTGGTGTTACTGTATTGTAACACAATTACATATATATATATATAACACCAGTGGTGTTAAGTAACTAATTACTATATATAAAATAACTGCACAATTTAAAACCTTAATAAAGGGATTTATTCATATTATAATAAAGTATTACCTGTCAATCATCCACTCTGGTGAAACAAGTGTTTTCATAAAAAAGTTGAAGTAGTGTGCACATTCATTCATTCATTTTCCTTATGCTTAGTCCCTTTATTAATCTGGGGTCACCACAGCGGAATGAACCGCCAACTTATCCAGCATATGTTTTACACAGCAGATGCCCTTTCAGCTGAAACACAGTACTTAGAAGCATCCATACATTGTGTGTACATTCAAAATGCAATTTTGCAATGCAATGACTATCTCTGAAAGTTAATAAAAGTAACTAATCTCAAAAGATAGTGTACTCAATTTACATCTAGAGTATTTCTAATAAACCATTAACAAAAATGGTTCAAACACTTCATAGGGAACTGTACAGAAAAAGAAATAACCAACACAAATGGCAAGGAGGGGGAAACTGGAGGAGGGTCACTGGGTTCATTCTGGGCTGCAGATACTTTGACTTTATCATTACAAAGTATGTCTTGTTTTATAGAAAATATTTTGGGGGTTTATTGAATTTCTGTAAACTTATAAAATTAGCCAAGCCTCACAGGAAAAAAAAAGTTCCCAGACTTTCTGAATGGAAAATAAATGATTCCGCATATACGGAATAAACTTTTCCGGATATAAAGAAATTCCATATGTGCATAAGGAATCTCCTTGCTCCTTGCTATACTGAATCTGAATATTATTTACTTATATTTTTTAATAAGCTGTATCAGACCTGCAGATGATTTCTAATCTGAGTCTGTAGAAAATACCCTTAGAACCGGATAAATCAGTCTCGGTTCATTGATAATCACTGTGTATCTGAGGTCTCTGTCTAAACTAAACTCCACCATGGGTTTATTTACGGGGAAGCGACTGTTCCCATGCTGTTCGTCAAAAAGGAAGAGGAAAAAATATTTACAATAGAGGGTAAATCAATAAACTGCAGCAAATACAACAAAATCAAAACACAAATATTTCCCCAGCACTCCCACATTTTTTGGCTGATATTCATAATGCCTTTCTCTTCAGCCTTGAAAGCTTCTAAGAGTAAAAGAAAGGCATTGATTTAGTTTATTATTACTTATTAAAGCTGATATTTAACACATGTCACTGTTTCATAATGTTTGCACAAGACTGTAATTCTATTAAGTGCACTGATATTAGATATCCTAAATATTCTGTGGTTTAAGAAATGCTTTAAATGTGCTTGTCTTTTACCCTGGTATGATGTCTGATTCTTACAGACTCCGCATGTGTTTTTTTGGAGGTGTTTTTTTCAGAAATGACACTTCAGCTTTTTTTTGTGTTATTATTTTTGCAATAGGTGCCAATTCATTTATTCAATATTTATTAAAGCAAAAATTTTGTATTAATAGCAGGGACGGGCTTTTGTCTGAGACACGTTTTGGAGATTTGAAAAATTGACTTGCATTTAGATTTAATAATGAATGACATTTAGCAATTTATGTTTTCATAGCAAGCCATTTTAGCATTTCTTAGGACATTTTAAGAAATTTGTACCATTTTATATCATAGATTTGGACCCATTATATCATTATAAACTGGCACAAATATTTGTAAATGTAAAATATTGTTAAATAAATGTTATAGCGACGCAGTGGCGCAGTAGGTAGTGCTGTCGCCTCACAGCAAGAAGGTCGCTGGTTCGAGCCTCGGCTGGGTCAGCTGGCATTTCTGTGTGGAGTTTGCATGTTCTCCCTGCGTTCGCGTAGGTTTCCTCCGGGTGCTCCGGTTTCCCCCACAGTCCAAAGACATGCGGTACAGGTGAATTGTGTATGCTAAATTGTCCGTAGTGTATGTGTGTAAATGAGTGTGTATGGATGTTTCCCAGAGATGGGTTGCCACTAGAAGGCCATCCGTAAAGCAAATGCTGGATAAGTTGGTGGTTCACTCCGCTGTGGCGACCTCAAGGGACTAAGCCGAAAATGAATGAATGAATGAATGAATAAATGTTATAATTAAATAATAATAATGATTATATACACCAGTATTAACATTTATCGATAACCCATTAGACAAACAATATTACGTATATTTTGGTAGCTGGCTTGATTTCAAATGTGTAATGAGTCGGGGTACAACAGAGATGAGGATCCAAATGCAGTTTATTAAGAGAATCATCAGACAGGCAAAAGGTCGAAACAGGGACAGACAGAAGCATGCAGATAATCCAAAAGCATGGTCCGAATCAGTGGCGGATCTAAGAATTACATTTTTTAAGGCAGGGGCCAAAGTAGGGCCACAGTTTACAGAGGGGGGCAAAGTTATTCAATTGGTGCTTGCACTATATGTTTAGAACATATGACTCTTTTTGTCCTATTAAAATTACAGCATATATTACTATATATAGGCCTATCATATCTTTTCAGGGGTTAATTTTGCATCTGCAAACAGCAGAGATGTCAGAAATCATAATTTTACCTGCAGCGTTTCTGTGAGAAACATGTGGCTAGTTTACACTTCCCATATTAGCAGACAGAAACAACATCAACATTCATCTATATCATACACTCCAAGATCCCTTTAATCTTACAGGAGACATTGCATGTCTTTGAGCAAAATTGCAGGTTTTATCATTATTATTATTATTTTTTTAAAAGCTGATTCTCACGACAAACAAATATTTCCCCCTAGCATTCATTAGATGAAAAAAAACTTGCATAATCTAAAGAAGCTGTTTTATTAGTTTAGTGTTATGCTAAGCACTCAAGCTATCTTCAATCCCACATGCTAAAAAGTAACTATGTTATAGCTGGTGCATTTTAGTACATTGTTTTCTTTTTTGTAGTGTGCCTAGGCAGTGAAAGCAAAGGACAGACAGTCGCGTTCCTGCAGAAATGTGTCAGATGTTGTTGGTTCTGGATGCACAGACTCTTCATTCAAGGGCAGCCATCTACCTTTGCAAGAAATTGACACAAATTTTAAACTGACTAAACACTTAAGAAATGTACACTATCCTGTAAACTCTCACAATTTATATAAGTTTAAAGTTATTAAAGATAATAAATACACTGTATACCACAAATGCACAGACACACATTGCTTGTATACATGGTTTACAGAGACTCTCCAAATGCATAAATATTTTATACAGTAAAAAACACTTCTAATATGGCCCTACTCCAGGAAACCTGTGGCAGAAATTACGTTAAAGGGATAATTCACCCAAAACTGAAATTGACATAATTTACTCCCTCAGCCTTCACTTGTTCCAAACATGTTTGACTTTCTTTCTTCTGTTGAACACAAGATAAAATATTTTAAAGCAAGATGGAAACCTGTAACCATTGACTTCCATAGTATTTGTTGTTCCCACTAAGTTAATGGTTACAGGTTTTCAGCGTTCTTCAAAGAATCTTCTTTTGTTTTCAACAGTAGAAAGACATTTGATTAAATTGGAGTTATTTTTCATTTTGGTTGAACTATTCCTTTAAATAAAAATAAAAAAATCGTCAGTTAGTTGACTTTGTTCTTTAATAACGTTTTTGCATAAACTGGATATAGGGTTGATCTTCATCAAACTGAAATAACTTTAACTCTGTATTCTGGCTTAATCTATAACTGTGAAGAACACGATTAAATGTGTTAAGTCCTAACCTAATACACAGCTATCATGTGTGGTAAATGTCATGCATGATGCAGCTATTTGAAAAATAAAAAAGGCAGATTTTTTTAGACGGGATGTTTGTCATAGATATCAGATATCAGGTCACGTTCGGTAAATGATGCCAGTCATTTTGACAGATTTGCTCTCACAATTGTTCTGTAACCTTCATATAGTGATAAAAAGCACAGTAATTTTAAACATAAAGTGTCCGTGTTGGACCGTAAATGCCGTCTTTGATTTCACTAACGATTTCGCTATGAAGCGTACCTTCACCGTTGACATGACAGCTCAAAATGGTAATTTAAAATAGCGCATATATAACAACTATGAGCTGAATCGCAAAAAATAAACCTTGTAACTCTGGTCAACGAATGGCATGCTTAGTCTACTCGCATATGACTATCAGTTTTGATCTGTTTTAAAACAATCTGCTTTAAAACGCGAACCATACAGCAACGTGGTTACAATTTTAATCCTGTTTCAAGACAAGCCAGTCGATCTGCAGGGATGAAAACACTCATCATACAAGAAAAATAGCTTTAGTAACAGGTATCACCGGCGTTCAACATGAATTAAAGTGCATCTTTATGTCCGAGCTTTGATATAAATCAGCAATTACTTAGAGGAGAGGCACAACAGAGGCCATACCGATTTAAATAGGGGCCAGTGCCCCTAGGGCCCCACCCCTAGATCCGCCCCTGGTCCGAATGCAGGCGAATGGTCGGTACAGGCGGCAAAATAACATAAACAGTAAAAGAAAACAAAGTGAAAAACCATGACAAGACAAGGAAAAAGCTTCGGTAAGGCTCACTTAGAGATCACAAGACTCAGCAAAGTGTGTGTGTGTGTGTGTGAATGAGGTGTCTATATAGCTCTTGTTATCAGTCTATGATGAGCTTCCAGCTGTGTATGCACAATCAGGGAGAGAACTGGAACTGGTGTGTGTGTCGTGAGGTGCATGATGGGATTTGTAGTTCTTATCAGTTGCAGATTGTAGTTCTCCAGCGATCTGCAACTGCTAGATCACTGGTGATCATGACTAAATGGCTGTTTAAGCATTTTAAGTCAACACAATCCCACAGCAATTCGTAACTTTTCATTTTAGTGGCTAATTTGTATTCATTTGTACGATCTCGTTTGTACATTTTAGTATGATTTGCTCATCCTCTAATAAGAGGTAGGGTTATGGGCAGAGTTTGGGGACACATCTTCCTTTGAAAATTGTATGTTTTCATACAAATGAAATCGTATGAATTAGTATAAATTAGCTTCTTTTCTGACTATATGTAAAATAGTTAAGTTTCTTTGTAAGATTGGGCTTTATTAGGTGTAACATAGTTACATTTTTTCTTTGTATGTATGTAAACTATAAAGTAGGGAAGATATTTAATTAATAGCCAGTACAAATGCCCAGTATGATGCCCAGTTTTATAAATATACTTTCATTTGACTTAATCTTAAGCAGTTTCATACAGTGCACTATCAGAAATAAAGGTACAAAATCTGTCACTGGGTGACACAGTAGCGAAGTGGGTAGCATTAACAAGAAGGTTGCTGGTTCAAACCTCGGCTGGTCAGTTGGCATTTCTGTGTGGAATTTGCATGTTCTCCCCGTGTTCGCGTGGGTTTCCTCCGGGTGCTCCGGTTTCCCAAGTTCGATTGTCCCCCCTTGCGACCTTCTCGGCTGGTTTTGTTAACACTGTCTTTTTTTTTTTTTTCTGAACCCTGGTACGCTTGCGTCATCGAGCTGATGTGTTGTGTACGGCTGTTGCTAGGTGACAGACATGAAAGCAAAGCACCAAAATGGAAAGACGTCTGCACATCGTGGCCTTCTGCTTTTACTGAATCTTTTGGTTTTGAACATATATATTATAAACGTTCAGAACATCACACAGTGTCTGCAGAAGCTGTTTTGGGAGGAGACAAGCAGACTATCACCGTGCTTGTTCTGGCTTAGTCCTGCTTGTCACCAAGGTACAATACATGAGACACGCACGCACGCTCACGTACACGTGAACCGTACCCCAGACCTCTTTCAGGCACCCCAGTTCAGATGACACGTTCACACTAGCTAAACGTATCGTTCTCTGACGTCAAACGAACCAGGGTGCGGACCAAAGGTGTTAGTGTGAAAGCACCCTAAGGTTCACTTTTGTGCCCTTAAGGTACTGAAGAACATATTTGTATTTTTTGGGTATTAATATGTACCTTTTAAGGACCTGTTAGGAACAAAAATGTACCTTTTAAAAAGGTACCGCCCCAGTGACAGATTCTGTCCCTGTATTTCTGGAAGTGTGTGGTAAGTTTTTATTTTATATAAAATTTTAATAATTAGTAAAAATGATCTGTGTAATCTAATGGTGATTTCTAAATGAACATTGCTTGTGTGCCATTTTTGTACATGTATCCACATACAGTCAAGCCTGAAATTATTCATAGCCCTGGAAAATGCCGGCGGTCACTTTTTGTTCAAAGGTAAATACAAGCTAAATACTTTTTTTCTTGTACATCATCTTATTATCTTTTGGGAAATGCCTGTGTCATTTCCAGTCACTTGCTGGTTAAATCAAAGTAGCAAAGTCTGAATTTGCAAGGGGTATGAGTAATTTTGGGCTTGACTGTTGAGAAGTGGCAAAGTGAACACTGTCTTTTTCCTGACCTCCATCTTCGCATACGTGTTCCCAGAGCAATGACAAACGATGCGGGAGATAAGAATTTATTAAAGCCAAATAAAATTGTCATTATTAAAGGTGACTGATAGGAGAGGGCAGAAACCGGGGTAATCATTTGGATCGCTGAAGTTGGTTCGCTTTGACTAATGGACTGGTGACGTCTGCCGGAGCTTTTAGTGGGATGAAACGCCATTGATTTAAATGCGTGTGTGAGATCGAGGATGAGACCGAGGTGAAGGAGCTGCAGATATAAAAGCAAATGCAGATTGAGATCCTGTGTTACAGCAGCAGCCTCTGATGAGATAAGCAGCTTTTTACACACACACACACACACACACACACACACACACACACACACACACA
>CAIGQZ010001336.1:5564072-5577238 GCA_903798205.1 Danio tinwini | reverse complement strand
TAAAGTAAAGTAAAGTAAAGTAAAGTAAAGTAAAGTAAAGTAAAGTAAAGTGTTTGGCAATGCTACAGGAAGAGTAAAGCCAGACATCATTGCCCTTTTTTTGTTTGTATTTCATTTATTTTTTTGTTTTGTATTTTAGAAACAAACAAAAAACTAATTAGCACATAGTTTTTAATAACTTAAAACAAAACTTATTAGAGCAAGCTGAATTTTAACAACACCAAATAAAATAACTCATTATCTTTTGTTTTAAGTTTACAGTGTAAATCCAATTAGAACCACTTGTTTGGTAAACAAAGCTACAGTAGTTCTCTCTATAAAACACCCACTAAAAGACAGAATATATTACTAAGTGGATAAGTGTATTGTACAAAAATCAGCTAAATATTTCATAATTTTTATTAACAGTACTGAGATTTAAATAAAATCTGAATATGTACCAAGAGTTAAAAGCCTCTACTGTAAGTGCCATCTGAAATTTATTATAAAACAAGCATTTTTTTCTTCAGCCTCTAGTGTTCATGTTCAGTTATTTAACTTTAAAAGCAATGAAAAGAACCTAAAAATTTAGAAGGAAATATCTTATGGCAATTGCAGGCTTTTGCATCTGAACTCTTTATATTTACAGTACAAGTAAATAAATACTGTAGATTGAATCCCAAAATTGGCAAAAAATAAAAATAAAAAAAACTCCTAATAGCACGTATGCTTGTTTGTGGTTGGATTATATTGCATTTTAAAATGCTCTTAATCTATTACAGTAACTTTTAATGGATTACTTGTTGACAGTACAATAATTTCAAAGTTTGAATAATTTAATTAACATGATTCTCCTTCATATATTTTACTCCTTTATATATTTCCATACTATTCAGCAATGACCAACTTTTTGCAGATTGTTCATGTCATTTTTTTTGTCAGTCAGTCAGTCTCTTTTTCATCATGTGATTTGTAATAAGTAACAGATTACAGTCTGGATGTACAGATGAAGTCAGAATTATTAGACCCACTGTATATTTTTTCCACAATTTCTGTTTAATGGAGAGAACATTTTTTCAACATATTTCTAAACATAATAGTTTTAATAACTCATTTATAATAACTGATTTATTTCATCTTTGCCGTGATGACAGTACATAATATTTCACTAGATATTTTTCAAGATACTAGTATTCAGCTTTAAGTTACATTTAAAGCCTTAACTAGGTTAATTTGGCAAGTTAGGGTAGTTAGGCAAGCCATTGTATAACTGGTTTGTTCTGTAGACAATCGTAAACAAATAATGCTTAAGGGGGCTAATAATATTGACCTTAAAATGGTTTAAAAAAACTGATTTTATTCTAGCTGAAATAAAACAATTAAGACTTTCTCCAGAAGGAAAAATATTATAGGAAATACTGTGGAAAAATTCCTTGCTCTGTTAAACATCGTTTGGGAAATATTTGAAATAGAAAAAAAATTCACAGGAGGGCTAATAATTCTGACGTCAACTGTAATCTATCCAACATTGATACCTAAGTACATTCAAGTTGCCTACTGTAGATGGTTAGATGATAGCTATATTGTGACACTAGATAGACTCTTTATTTTGTTGGACATCTCACTTGAGCTGAATTACACTCTCTCTTTCACACACATCTTTTGAGAGCAGCTCATCCTTGTCTGTGTGTGATTGCTGTTTTCTGTCAGCTGTGTCTTCATGCATGCAGCCTGCCATTGTGTGTCTGTTCTGAGAGAGAGAGAGAGAGAGACGTATGGAGGACAATAGAGCTGTCCAAACAGCAGCGGATTCAGAGAAAGTTAGAGAAGCCGGAGCTTGTAATTTACATGTCTGTGTCATGACTCTCTCTGCCAGTTTATCGCGCTCCAAACCTCTAATTTATCCAGATCAGATTTGCACATACTAGTGGTTCTCATTCACTCTCTGCCGCCCCATTAATTACAGAGCAGCTCGGCTGTTTGCAATCTAAGATCTCATTTCTGTTTCTCTTCCCTCTTTCACAAATACTGTCATGTTGCGACTGTTTTTGTTCTCCTGTTGGCATGCTTTGCTTTAAGACACTTTCATGGTTTTACATGGTTCTTTGCAACAGTTGTAGGTTCTGAGAAGAATAGTCTTGTTATAAATAGCCATATTTAACTTTGGTGGATTAGTTCTTTGGTGATTAAAATGATGCTACATTATTCATGGGTATTGTTAGATCACACTCTTCATGCCAGAAAAATTTGATCTAGCCCCAAACGCCAGATCCTGTCAGAAAAATGTCTGTTTCGCTGAGTATCCACCAAAGCCACCCAATACCCAAACTTGTTAACCAGTATTCAACGGATTTAACAATCTCCTATTAATGTAGTAGGAGTTGACTGAGAAAGCCAGAGAGGAGCAGAAGCAGGAGATGAAGTAATGATGATAAAGAAAGAGCAGAGTTTATTGAATAATCTTTGTTGTGTATGATTCAGTACTCAGGTTTCGTCTGACCCATAGACTAAAAGATATGGACGTGGTATCTGTGACATCACCCATAGGTTTCTAAAGAGTGTAAATGAAGCTACAAGCAGGCATGGCCAACTGTCACCATTTTGTTGGCTTGTCATCACACTGACTGGGGCTGACCAAAATAGGGCAAAGAGGCAGAGCGTCAGTGGAGCTACAGAAGCCTGCTAGCATTTTGCTTAGGCTTTTCTTTGGGAGAAACGCTTAATACTTAATTACCTGCGACTCGTTTGTGTTCTGACCACATGAGCCTGGTTGTACACTATATCACTAAAGTGTTTAGTGTTTTAAAATACAAAAACAAATTCTGGAGTGCATTCAAGTTCTAAAGAAAAATATAAATGATAAATGATCCTAAATAAAACAAATACATTTTAGAGATGATATATTAGTTATAATTTCACTCACCTGGGAAATGGAGACTACAAGAAGGGTTTGTAAGCACAGTTAAGTGCACACAGCATGCTATATTATCTGATAATTGTAGGAAATAATTCCAAAAGGCAATTGACTGTGTAAAGCCACATAAAACAACACAAAAATATGATATATATGCAGAGCTCAGTGGCTAATCAGCCGGAATCAGCTGAGAAGTGACAGCAACCAGCGAGACCTAGCTGTCACTCAAGTGGCCCCGTCTTTAATTATGCAGACTTAATATAACCTAATATAAACGAATGAAACAGATGAGTTTTAAAAAAAAATTCACCCCCTCACAGTTGTCATGTAGGCTGTAAGCATGTTTTTATCAGCTGCAAAATTGGCCAGTTTAGCATTGCAGTCAGTGAACATCTGCACTTTCTGGAGTCGTTGAATTGCAGTTTCAGTTACTTCCGTGTTGGCTTCACGAGCGAGATCGGGAGGTTGCCAAAAATCGGTTTTCACACTAACACGTGACGCTCCCTTCTGGGCTCCCATAGTTCCCCCTGCATTGCTATAGAAACACACAAACAACATGCAGCGAGCAGAGGAGAACTCGGACAAATGTTGCGCTCTTTAAAAAAATATATATATGTAATTCATAATTCACGGCTCGCAGTAACGCATTCACCATGAGACGTGCACATTTGAAACTGTGCACTTGTATTTCTCACAGTAAGAAGTAATGGGTATGACAATTAATGGAGAAGACGAGCATATAAAAGGAACTGATACATACAATGTAAATATTTATGACTGTTACCGATCTAATGGAATCCAACGATGCTGTATCCAGATAAATGACGTGACCCTGCCGCAAATGTGTTCATTACTGTAAATATCAACAGTGACAAAACTTGCCCAGTGCACTAGACTAGTCTACTAAATGCAGAGACCTCAAATAAAAGCAATAAAATGCAACCCACTGGCCTAATGACAGTAATTTATATGAACTGATATAACAGAAAATAAAAATGAATAAACCCCTGAATGCATGTTCATTAAAAAAAATCATCTTGAAAAAGGTCCCTCTTTTAACAATCATTATGATTTTACTTTCACTGTAGTTTACTTTCTGTACTGTTACTGTAATTGTATAAAATGGTGAAATGTATACTATTTTTATTAAAGTCGTGTATGCAATTATAAACAGAGATTGTGAAATTTGATCTTTAAATGGCAGCTTTTTTTCTTTGATATTTTGATATCCTGTAATTAATTATAATTATGACAAGGTTAATAACCTTTAACTCCAAGCATTTTTTTTTTGTGGAGGAAAAAATCCATTTAAATCCTAATTCCAGCACTAATGGAAACTATGGATAGGTTCTGTTGATCCGTAATTGTCACACCCTCTGCTCGTTCCTGCAATCCCAATCACCGCTCTTACTCACCATCCACCACAAACCACACCCGTGAACCCTCAGCTGATTACTAATCACCCGCACCTGCACCTGGAATCACCCATGCACTATATATACTCACCTCACTCACTCACTCATCGGCTGGAATCAAAGACACATGGTTCTCCTCGTCTTCTCGAATTCTTCTGTACTCTTCCGTGGATGTTCTCCACCTGTGGATGCAAATACACCTGTTTAAAGGAAGTGACTGTTTTTATGTTGGTGTTTACCAAAGTTCTAAAATTACCAGCTGAACTGTTTGTGTGTGCGATCGCTCAGCCTCTACAACGCCATTCAGCTGCTTCACCTTACTATTGTTGTTGCTATGCTTGAATAAATACCCTTGAAGTTTTATCCTCCTTCCTCTGTCTTCCCTGACAGTAATGTGTTTTCCTGTCTGTTGGTAATCTGAAAGATTTTGTCAAGACCAAAGTAACCTAAGAAAGGATTTCATATCATTTTCAAGAGGTCACTTCCAGTTGATGGTCACCATTGATTTTCACAGTATTTACCTTTTGTATTATTCTTTTGTTTGCCTTCTATTGAAGACATTGGTGATCATAAACTGTTCTGATACTTTTTATCTTCATTTGGATTCAACAGACGCAAAAAAGAGGGTGAGGAAATAATGACAGAATTTCATCTTGGAAGAGAACATCTCCTTTAAGAGCTTTCAAAACTTTGCTCATTGCATCAGCTTTTATTTATTTTAAAACTTTAATTTTCAAGAATGCAGATGCATGTGGAAAATAATTCCCAAAATAGCTGTCTTCATTTTTGGATGCCTCACAGTTTGTTTTTTTTACAAGCAACTTATGATCAGAAGCATTTACATGTGCTTTTCATGCTCAACCATCATTATTTTCAAAGCTTTTTGGAGTTGCTTCTGTTTCCATGAGACTTTTGTGTGCTGGGAACCCGACAGCATCCTGTCAGAGATGCTTTTAACGTGTTTATTTTTGTGCAGTGCTATTCAAAGTTTGTTTTTATTTGCATAATTGTTTGCATATTCTTAAAGTTATGTAAGGCTCTATACATTTCAGCCATTTATACTTTATATATTAGGTTGTGTTTGAAGTTATTGTAGTGTTGATTTATTTGATTTCAGTTTTATTTTTCTAATTAAGTTCATTCATTTTCCTGCATTCGTTCAATTAATTTTTATGTGTATTTAGTTGTCATCTAGTAAAATTAAATATATTTCTGTTTAGTAGTTAGAGTAGTACAATATATGTAACATTTCATTCAGCATTTCATTCAAAGCTTAAAATAATGATATATGTTTTTAATGGCTCTATAGAGAAGAATGCAGACACATCTCCCAGAACTAAGGCTGCTGAAGTTCTAGCCGGCATCTATTAACACTAAAATCTCTTCATCCTTATCTTTCTGAGAGGGAGCAGATTACAGTAATGCAAAATGATCCTGCTATAAAAGATGTCCAGACTTGAGCAAATGCAAGTTGTTGAATCTTTATAGAGAGAAAGACTGCGTGTGTTCAATAAGGAGGATTCATGGTTCTTGCTCTCTCCTCTGGGTTACGCCCAGGGATTATAGGCTTTCGTAGTAGTACACCATCATTAAAAGAGAGAGAGAGAAAGAGAGAGGGAGGGGCATTCTCTTTCAGCCATTATAATAGAGCAGTAAATATATGTCTTTGTATGTCACCAATACTGTATGTATGACTTGATAAGAATTTTAATGTGTAAATCCAGAATCAAGCAAAACATGCTTTAGGGATAATTAATGTGTCAGTGCTCTTTGGATAAGAGATTCATAAAAAATAAGCAAACTAAAAGTCCAAGCCACTCAAAGTAAGTGAAAAGGTTAAAAAGCCATAAAAAAAACACTGGCCATGTTAATAAAGGCTTTTTAAAATTTTGGGGAATAAAAAGGGTACATTTCTAGATTTTATATGTATTCAATTTTTTATTTTATTTTATTTTCAAATGTAAAGACTAAAATCTGACCAATCAGAATTTGTTTTTGTGTGTGTGTATTTTGCGGAGCTACTACTTTTACAGATTGTTGAAAGTATAACAATCATCATATGCATTTTGTTTTTATTGCAAACCATGTCTTTTTCACCAAAAAGCCCAAAACAGATTCCAAAGGCAGAAGTGCACGGTGTGGTTACATACACTGTTAAAAAAAAAAAAAAGTAGACTAAACTTATTATTTTAAGTCAGCTAGCTTCAGGACGTTTTTTGCTCAATTTTACTCAACTTACATCTAGTTAAATGCAATACTTGGATTGACAGTTGAGTCAACTCAAACAAGCCCTGCAGCATCTTGCCTTACAATTTTATTGATGGAGCTCTTAATTGGTCAGTTTGAATGTCTCAGTATTTGAGCTTTTGTCAGGTGGTCTAGAAAGAGACAAATCTAGAGTGTAATTTTTGCCCTGTCTCTTTTTTTTCTCTGGCTCTCCTGCTATCTAGCTCTCTCTTTGGGCCCTACTCTCTGTCTTAGTCTCTCTCTCCCTTTATTTTTCATTTAAGCTGGGTACAATTAATAATATAAGTTTTTTATCAATGTCTTTTATACAGTTATTTTGTAACAAATTCAGTTGCAACCATAACAAAATTTTGTTTTAAATTTAATTTTCAAGTATTTTACGAATTGCTTTTGATTTACAGTCAACACTTAATTTCCCCATATTGCAAAACAATTTCACATATTAGCAACACTCTCCCACATATTTAGCTATTAGAACTGTCCTTGTTTCTGTTGGTTGGTATATGGTTTGACTAGAAATGCACAGTTTTTCCACTGTCTTATTGATAACATTTTTAGTCATATGGCAGAACTGCAGTCAGAACTGCTATAGTTACCTACCCATTCAGTTTTTAGATTGATATACAGTGCTCAGCATATATGAGTACAGCCCCCATACATTAATATTTTCTATAGGATGCTTTACAATATTATATTTGTGCGTATACATTAGTTTAGTCAGTACTGAAGCCAAATCTGAAGCTAATCTAACAAAATAACTTAGAATAATGGTTAAAAAATTAGTATGCTAAATGTATTGTTAGAGAAAAATATTAAATACAATTTTCAAAAATAGCAAAAATCGAAAGAAACAAAAAAAATAAAAATGTTGAAATGTTGTAGTTTGTATTTTTTTTGCAATAGTTTGCATGAATTTAAATGTATTATCTTTCCATTTCTAAAGATGTTCTGTGACTAAAATCTTACTTTAATAAATATATCTGTTTAATAAATCAGTTTTGTTTAAATGTACTAATATACTGTATATTGCCCATATTCTCTGAGAAATTTTCAAAATGAGGTGTATTACCTTAGAATTGTTAGGTTTTATCTGACGTTTTTGTCAAAACTGAGTTATTGACATATTCTTATTAAATGACAACTTATTTACATTATGGGATGTTTTTTTATAAGTTGTTTACATTTTAAGTCTGAAAACAAATGTTACACACTGTTTGCTATATGAAATGCAAAAACTTTGAAGCTCAATATCTCAAAGTCATTCAGAACGCAGATAGAACCTTATAATTCCAAGGTGATGATATGCGAAGCGCTGTATCACCTTAACACTTCTGGAATATGTTTCCAATTTTTTTTTCAAAGATGCTGCCATGATAGTTGTAAAACAGTAATCATATGAGAAAATACATGAGTTCTGATTTTTGATTTAACTTTATAGTTTTCTGCCAGCTCAATTTTATATTGAACTTATTCTTCACGTCTAGTGGACGCAGCTATTGGAATATTTTTGGCTTCAGACTTCCGGCCTCATTCACTTTCATTTGTTTTTAGATGTTAAAAACAGCTTGTTATGGTGCTTGATGACTAATATTTCCTTATTATATTATTCTACTTTTTATGTACAGTCAAGAACACACTTGTTTGTGGATCAAGCAGTTTGGCCGTTTTCTGCCGCTTATTATTCCTAGTCGTTTGTACCATTGGAAACTGAATTAGAAGTTCTAACACAATCACAAAATGAGCGCACATCCACATTGTAGCATAAGGTCAATACTTAATTAACATAGAAATCAAATTGATTTTTTATTGTAACATGTATACAACTTTGATTTGAGCAAACTAAGTAAGACGGTGTAGTGGAATGACAACTAGATAAACCAAAAAGACTAGAAACTCATTGCTACATTAGTAACTCAAAAGGGCAGAAAAGCAATAAACTGAAAGCAACATAATCCTGCAGTATATACTGCACTCATATTTCAAATGTACTTATGAGGTTAAGTTACTAAAAAAGCATGACTGTTACAGAATTCATGTTTGCAACATGGCTGAGTCATTTATAAAAAGTCTCATCTCAATTGTAACTTGCTTTAGACAAAAGCGCCTAAATGTAAATGTAAATAAGGTTGTTTTGCAACTTAATATCTCAGTCAAGTTTCAGGCAAAATAAAAGACCCTTACATAACGCTTTGACTAAAAAAAAGATGAAGTCTTATCTTCAGAATCTTTCACTGTGCCAAATGTGAACTACAAATTATTGTGATATTTTTACCCAGCAATTGGTCAATGTTATGGTTCACACCTCTCTATGGAAGTGTTTATGGCTTGAAGTAAGGATGATTCATGGCCAACCTCTGTTGTTCCTTTGGGCGATGCAATTTAACGTTAGTTTGTGTGGAGATGGACCATAACATGGGCTAATTTCATGCATTAGGAATCATTTTAATCATATTTATCACTCTAATCCAATTTTAAAAAGAGCGCCCACACAAAATTCACTTAACGTTCAAGCACACACTCAAACCCGTATGTATAAACCTTCTGTTTGTGTGTTCTCATCACATCTTAAAATTGGGAGATGAATAATGTATTTTTAGTGTGTGGGTTGAAAAGTCACGCTTTCAGAAATAACATTGGCAAGTCTTTTGTAACAGCATGATAATGAGAGAGAGAGAGAGAGAGAGAGAGAGATAGGTATACTGCATTTGTAATTACTTAGCTTTTTCTGTGTGCAAGTTTTTTGAGGATCTCACACCTTCAACTGAAAGAACTGAACAGATAATTAATATTTTTTCAATCACTCTTTCTCTCCACTTTATTTTGATACCGCCTTTACTGTATTACTCATCCTTTCACCCTGTGGCTTGACTATTGCAGTAACTGTGTTCTTTAATGGACTCTTCATAGTGCAATTGTCCCGATTAGGGTGTAGGGAAGTGGCAAGGACGTCAGAATGCAAGAAATTAGTTTTTTTTATCTTAGAAAAAACAAATCAAACAAACAGAAATTACCTAATAGGGGAAGAACATCAACAAACTGGGCTGGCAAGGCAGGACTGGACACAACACTGGATAGGATTACTCCAAACACCAAATGGAAGACACTGGCTGTTTCTCAATTCCAAGAATGCAGAGAATGGACTTTTCGTTTTTGTGAGGAGTGGTCTTGCCAGGTCACCTCGGAAGAGCGAACTCGGGAGACCACGAGACCACGAGAACAGAGAACGTCTCTGAGAAATGAGATGCTGCATTCTTCCTGATGGTCACATGACCTTCATGTGTTTTTAACGGAAAATTATTTAAACATAACAGCATTAATACAACAATTTATTGTTTTTCCCCTTTTAAAATATATACTATGCATAAAGACTTTAGAAATATACGTTGCACAATATAAATAAAACAGATTTTAATGTGAATTTCAGCTAATAAACTCCCTTATTCCTTTATTAAGATTTTTCAGGGTAATGTTTTTATTCACCATTTTATTGAGTTTGGTGCTGAAGCTTGCATCTATGCATCCTCAATATCAAGAACACATCCAGGAAGTTTCATGCGTCCTCCGTTCTTGCGGTCTTGAGTATTGGAACTGAGCTTTGGCAGCTGATGAGGACGTTACACGAGACACGAGGACAAGAAGGACGCAAGAGAAACAGCCACTGAACTGGCACATGACAGCAGACAAGTGGGAGCTATAAGGATAAATAGTTAACAAACAGACAGGTGAACATAATAAACTAATAATGGGATAACAAGGAGGGTGGGACTAGACCAGGGATGGACAAACTTGATCCTGGAGGGCCAGTGTCCCTGCAGACTTTTGCTCCAACACTAGACAAACACACCTGAACACTCTAATCAGTGTCTTCAAGATCACTAGAAAGCTGCAGGCAGGTGTGTTTGATTAGGGTTGGAGCAAAAGTCTGCAGGGACACCGGCCCTCCAGGATCAAGTTTGCCCATCCCTGGACTATACATTAGACAAGAGAGTACGTGACACAAAGAAAAAAACAGTCCATGTGCTCACATGAAAACAGGACTAGAACATGCAGCCAATGAGAGAGCACATTAACCATGTTGACATGAAACAAAACACTACAGCACACGGCCACAATGTTGACATGAAGCCACGTGCTTACACAACACCAACACAAAGTGCAAGACAGGAGTACATGATAAATAAAACGCGTATCATGCACGCACACATGTGGCATGCATATTATGATCCCAGCGCCAACCAAAACAGAAACCTACTAGACTGGAGCACTGAGAACGAAAACGCCATGCTGCAAACGAACAACACACACCAGGATGAGAGCCTGCATCCCGAGCATGCCCGGACCCCACACCGTGATACTGGTAAATATCTGAAACATTTCCAGAACAACTTCACTGGTGAATTCAAAAAAGTGCTGTTCACACAGACAAGAACGTTCTGGAATTTTTCAGAAAAAGACTGTTTACACATCCATTTCAAAATACTGGTTTATTCTGACATCATTAACCAGAAATGAGCTCTAAACGGCTGCGCTTGGATTCGTAAACATAGAAGTGGTCAGGCTTTTGTTGATGGTTTCACTTTTTATTTAAAGCTTTAACATTTATGCAGCTGCTGTTGTCCCAGAGACATCCAAAGACAGAAGCGCGATCCGCAGCTAAATGTTTACACATTTGACTACATTACCAATTCTGTGGATAAATAAGTATTGTGAACAACTTTGATGAAAACATATGGAGGAACACTTTCGCATGTTGAGATGTTCATAATATGTGTGTGTGTGTGTGCTGGTGCTCACCGGCTCCTTCACGTGCACACGCGTCAAGCAACTGAAGTAGAGCTTGAAGGTAAACAAACAGCGGTTTATCATAAGCATTTTATCGATAATTTTTCCAGTTGGCATTAAGAAAGAAACGTTAGAAACGTTATCTGACTAACATCTAGCAGCTAAATATGTCTAGAAAAATATTCAAAGGCTTTTATTTTCATAAACAGCATGGATGTGAATGCATCTGAATGTTCTAATTGGCTGGAGACGTCTCACGTCAGCATGTTCTAGACATGAATGCGCTCTTTCCAGCAATCTTCCTTGAATGTTAACACAGAGCAGCATTTCGGCAAATTACTGCTAATGTTACAACTTCTCTTTCCAGAAAAACGCCGGAACAAATTTACCAGTATTTTCAAAAAGGGCCTGTCCACACGTAATCCCTTTTTTTCAGAAAATTCCCAGAAAGGTTTGTATGTGTGAAAGGGGCTATAATAACAGGAAATATAAGTGCTGAACCCCGAGAAAGCTTGAGCCGAGCACAACATACAAGACAAGACAGGACTAGTGTCTGGACTCTGCCACCAAAACCAGAATTGTCAACACTGAAGTGGAAGAATCCTGACAGCAATAGCTCCTGAACTCAGGGATACACTGGAATATCTGTAATTAGCAGTTTTCTATATTTTGTTATTCATGTTTTTAATATAAATATATTTTTATTCTTTTAAATTACATTATGGGACCTTGATCTTTCTTCCAACAACTTCTAAGCTTAAAAAGTTTAAAAAGTGACTTTTATTGACATTTTTAATAGTTGTGAAAACGTGATATATTGTCTGGGTTGATGTTTTTAAGTACGGTACAAAAACCTTGTAATAAACTGCCAGTACATTTCTGTTATTTTACAGACTAATTTCTCTTTATATTATTTCTTATTCATTCATTCAATCATTCATTCATTCATTCATTCATTTTCTTTTCAACTTATTCCCTTTATTAATCTGGGGTCGCCACAGCAGAATGAACCACCAACTTATCCAGCATATGTTTTACACAGTGGATGACCTTCCAGCTTCAACCCAGTGCTGGAAAACACCCGTACATTTCCATTCACACACATACACTAAAGTCAATTTAGCTTACACAATTCACCTATAGCGCATGTATTTGGACTTATGGGGAAAACTGGAGCACCCGGAGGAAACCCATGTGAACACGAGGAGAACATGCAAACTCCACACAGATTGTTTTACATTTTATTATTCCAAACTACAAAAATGTCAATTAAAGTCACTTTATTAAACTGTAGAATTTATTTTTCAACATCAAAAGTCCATTGAGCCTAGATCAACATCCCATAATGCCATTTACAACTGTAAATAAACAGAAAACACTTGTGAATCACAAAATATAGAAAATGTTAATTACCAGCAGTGACTGTGTGTCTGCTCTCAGCACTTTAGTTAATCCTTCAGTCTGGTCTCCAAAAACAAATATCCAGTTGACAATGCACTATAGGTTCAGAACTGATGTGAATCATAAACTTACACTGTAAAAAAAGTATGTTAATTAGCAGTTTTTTGTATTTTGTGATTCATGGGTGGTTTCAGTTAATTAACGGTTATGAATCAGAATCAGAATAAGCTTTATATGCCAAATGTGCAAGCCCACAAAGACTTTTTAGTGGTTTGCAGGAGCTCCGGGTACATGCATACACATCGACACAAGACAACAGAAACACATTTAAATATGTGGAAAATGAAGTAAACGCTAAAAATATTATAATATAATATAATATAATATAATATAATATAATATAATATAATATAATATAATATAATATA
>CAIGQZ010001336.1:5554989-5564062 GCA_903798205.1 Danio tinwini | reverse complement strand
TAATATAATATAATATAATATAATATAATATAATATAATATAATATATACATCTATGGTTTATGTACATTGTATTATGGGAACTTGATTTGCATTATCCAACACAGGCTTATTCTGAGAACGTAGCCCTATATACATTCCTGGAGATCGCAAATTATGTAGCCAGAGGTAAATATGGCTGCATTTCATTTTTAAAACAAACGCTACAGGGCCGTTCCTTTTTTGCACTTACTAATTTGCGCTGACTAATTAACTCCATATTGACGTCTTTTCGGCTGCTACCAGTTTGTCCAGTAGCTCCACATGTACGTCGGCAGACTTGAGATGCAGATCGGAGTTGACCGCAACAACGGGGTTTGAGTCCGGTGAAGAACGGTTCCAGAAAGCAGGTCAGACAAAAACAAAAGCTAAAAAATAAAATAAACAAGTAAATAACAGTGCGAGAATGTGGCAAAATCTGAAAACGTGGTAAAAATAAGGGGGCTTTTCTTGTTCTGGATTGCTTTTTAAAACACTGTGGTTGCATTTAGGGAAGGGGGTGGGTAGGTCAATTGGTGCTTTTTAAAACGCTA
This sequence comes from Danio tinwini, assembly GCA_903798205.1. Taxonomy (NCBI): domain Eukaryota; kingdom Metazoa; phylum Chordata; class Actinopteri; order Cypriniformes; family Danionidae; genus Danio; species Danio tinwini. The sequence continues at coordinate 5,563,491 of CAIGQZ010001336.1, read as the reverse complement.
TTAGTTGGGTTTAGGGAAGGGGGAGGGTGGGGTTATCGGTTGGTTGGTCAGTCAGTAAATCAGTCAGTCAAGAGTGGCCTCTGGTGGATTTACGTAAGAACAGCAGATGCAAATGGCACTCGCAAGAGAAATTTGAGATCTGAAAAAGCATACACAGTGGGCTATGGTGGATTGACGAAAGCAAAAACTGCAAAAAACCCCCCCCAAAAAAACACTAAAAAATGTAGCTCCTGGGACGTATTTTGCTCTCTCCAAAAATGTATATAGGGCTTCGTAGTCAGAATTAGCCTGGGTTGCAATTATGGGACCTTGATCTCAGCTTTGTCTACTTTGATGTTAAAAATTCAACCTCTTTAACCACTAGGCTATTGCGCCAACATATAGTGTAGTAGCACGTCAGGGCGCCCCAAGTTCAAATCCAGGCTCGAGGACATTTCCAAACCTTACCCCCCCTGTCTCTTTCTCCCACTTTGCTTCCGGTCTCAATACGGTCCAATCCAATAAAGACAAAAAGCCCAAAAATAAATCTTTAAAAAAAATTCAACATTAAAGTGTAGCAGAGTGACTTATGTTGACATTTTAGTAATTTGAAGCAATACATTAAATAAAAATTACAAAAAGCTACTGTCAGTTTTTTACCAGGCTTTTGAATCATAATTTACAACACCAATAAAGACAATATATCACTTCAATGTTAATATATCACAACTATTAAAAATGTCAATAAATTCACTTTTTCAGACTTTTCAAAATCAAAAGTTGCCTGAGGAAAGATCAATGTCCCATAATACAATTCAAAAGCATTAAAAAACATATAAAAGTATAGAAAACATCTAATTTATGGATATTTTTACACTCTTACAGTAACCTATTGTGTTTAATCAACATCTACAACTACCTCAACCCTAAACTTCCCTTAATGAGAACAAAAAAAATAACAACAGTATTTATTGTTCCACAGAGCCTCAAAAATGATGCCATATTGATTAGCACATGCTCAGTAGCCGCAGAAACCCTTTTAACATGACCTACACATAGCAGAATTTCTTCCCACTTGACGCTCTCCCAACCTCCTTGCTGCATAAGTCCCTCCCACTTGGAGGTCTCTGAGCTCCAGCAATATATATAGTTGACTGATATTGCTTGAGTCAAAATGTTCTTCAGTGTAAAACCCTGAGAATAACAAAACCATCAGTAACCATGAAAAACAGTGCTCCTCAATGTCACTGCAAACCCAAACAATATACCTCACTGCAAACCTTATTTGCTCTTATTTCAAATTTATATTTATTGCATATGCAAAGTCACAAAGCACAAACCACTCAAAGATATTCTGTATATCATTAAGCACTATTTTTGAACACCCTCAAATCCCCTGAGTGCTGAGTTCTCTTTTACAGTATTAGAATAGCCTGATTTTAGATATTTCCCACCCAAGGCTGCGAGGCTTGGTTAAGTTGCAGAATTAACATGCTTTTGCCCTGTTTGAGAGAAACTGTTTCAAACTTTATTTTAAGGTACAATTCTTGCTATTAACACACTTTTAAGTATGACTTTTGCATAATAACTCCTAATTTGCTGCTCATTATTAGTTATTAAGGTAGAAGTTGGGATTAGGTATTAGGTAGGATTAGAAATGTAGAATAAGATCATTCATTCATTCAGTTTCTTTTCAGCTTAGTCCCTTTATTAATCTGGGTTCGCCACAGCGGAATGAACCACCAACTTATCTAGCATATGTTTTTTTTTACGCAGTGAATGTCCTTCCAGCTGCAACCCATCACTGGGAAACATCTATACATTACACACTCATTCACTACAGACAATTTTAGCCAATGAAAACGCCACAGAAACGCCAATAACCCAGCTGAGGCTCGAATCAGCGACCTTCTTGCTGTCAGGCGAGCGTGCTACGCACTGCGCCACCGTGCAGCCTATAATAAGATCATGTAGAATATGTACCTTAGTACTAATAAATAGCTGGTATCTTAATAATAATCAAGTAATAGCCACTAGTTAATAGTGAGAATGGATAAATAAACTATATTAAAGTAGATCCGTAGGCAACAATTTATAGATACACATGTAATTTCTTTATCAACTGTTAATTGAGGTAACATTATGTACTTTGTGTGAATTTGACAGTTGATACAAACAAACAAACAAACACATTTTAAAAAAGTACAATATATCACATGGCACATAAAGACTTTTTTCTGGGGTAACTGCAGTCATAAGCTGAAAAGGCACCGCCCTCTTCAGGAGAGGGGTGGAGAGCAGCTTCTCATTTGCATTTAAAGAGAGACAAAACAGCGGTTTGTTTATTTATTATTATATTACTACCACTCAAACTGAGAGATTGTTTACAATATCATATATGATATGTGAGGTATTTTGTGCTGGAACTTCCCTGACACATTCTGGGGACATCTGAAAGTTATATAAATTTCTATTATCATGCGGAGGGCATCTTGAACCCCTTTAAGGACAACATACCTCAAGATACCAAATCTGCAGTGCCGCAGTTTTACTCTGAATTTCTATTTCTTTCTTTTTTGTCTTTCTTTCTTGCTTGCTCTTTCATCTGTCTCTCTTTTATCCTACACTGCTGTTAAAAATGGTCTAACATCTAAAGATCTAACAGCAACATTCCGTTTTCCATACAATATAAACAGTCAAAACTGTGCACTCTGGGCAATCATTTGCCCTTTATTGTTCAACATTGATTTGCTGCTTTTATGTAATACAACCCCCCCCAACCCCCCTGCCCGCCAAGTTCAAACTCCTTACTGGACTGCTATAAAAACACAAAAATGTAAAACAATTCAACGTTTGATATGTTCTTATTATTGGAAACTGTTTTAAACCATTTAAAAGTACAACATGTTACACTTTATACTGTGATTCAAGATATTTTTCAATATTTATTTTTTTGTTTTTGTGTATGTGCTTCATACATGCTTTGTGTAGAATTTTAAAATAAATATAGGATTTGATTTGTATCTGTCATGATCACCAGCGACCTAATCTTTGCAGATAGCTGGAGAACTACACATCTGTCGCTGAACTGGACCACAAATACCATCATGCACCTCACACACACCAGTTCCTGATTCCTCCTGATTACACACACACACAGCTGGTAACTCATCATGGGCTGATAACCTGGACTTTACATTCACCTTTTACACGTGCGCACACACACACACACACACACACACACACACACACACACACACACACACAGACAGACACAGGCACACGCACACACCCACACACACACACAGACACACACACAGACACACACACACACACAGACACACACAGACACACACAGACACAGACACACACACGCACATGCACGCACGCACACACACACACACACACTCACACACACTTTGCTGAGTCTTGTTTTTTTGTAACACTACAAAGCGTTTCCTTGTGGACAAAACTAGGCGGGCAAAACGAGGCTTCATGAAACACTGAAACATTCTAAGCAAATGTGTCAAAGCTTCAAAACGTTTCTAAACCCATCTCTACAGCGACAAATAGTGGCCATTTTATGTATTGCTCTGGAATAATCTCAAGTAAAGAAACAGTTATGGAAATTGAGGAATTATACCTCATGTTGTAGCATTGAATTTTCAATTGATTTAGTGGAGCGGTGAGAATTCCAGACTAGCATGCAAGGATAATGGGTTCGAATCCAGGGTGATGCAGCTATAGATGTTAATTATAAATGATCTGTTCTTGTAACGTGTTTTATTTTAACATTGGTCTGACATCTGAATTAAAACTTTGTGAATAAATATGTCTTCGTATTCGCACATGATGGGATTCAAACAGACTTTTGAAGCATAGTTAGTATGTGCACACACACAGTCCACTAGGCTACATTAGATAGAGGTTATTTGTCCGACCTTGTCAGTCAAACACAGATTCGCGAGGTCTCGAAACACTTCTGAAATGACTGATGCTTTAAATCGCTTTAGTCACATGATCCTGGTGTTTCGAAACACCTTAGTCAGTTTCATGTCAGCCATCCCTATCCTTGTTTTGTCTTTCCGTGCCGTGTTTCCTGTCCCTCGCTTTGTGTATTGTTCATGCTGTTAGCCGCCTGGACCGATTTCTTTGCTTGTGACCCGACTACTCTTCTGGACTGTCCTTAAACTGAATACTTGCTTCCTCTTGGATTGTTTATTTATGTTGTTTAATAAAGACACTGCATTTTGATTCTCAACTCCATTGCCAGAACCGTATATGTTATAGAATTCTTTCTAAAGTGTTTATTGTTTTTTATACATTTTCCAATATCATAAATTAAGATGGTGTGTAACCCATATAACAAAATATTGAACTGTTAACTGTACTAAAGGTTCACTAATTATTCAGAAAACTTTATAAGTGAAATAATATGTGTTTGGCAGTTATATATTCAAATTATATAAAAAAAATACTGCATTTATTTATTTTTACAGTAAAAGGCTATAAATGAATTACAGTGTAAATACTCTATTATTACAGTAGATTACTGGTGTCTGTGTTGCCAGTACTTAACTGCTTTTGACAAAACAAAAAATTACATAATTTGTTTTACAGTGTACCTTAGGTAGCTATCTCACCTTGATATTAAATTCTCAAATTGGTCCTGTTGTTTTTCTCTTTTCTCTCTGTACCATTCACTTTTTCTAAATTATTTCATTCAATGCTCCACATTTTTATTCTGAACTGCCGGAGTTTCCTTTTCCTTTCTGACTTTCTCATTTTACAATTAGCAAATATTCAGTGCTAATAAGAGATCTCCCACCCCCATTCATGTAGTGTGTAAGCAGTCCAGACACATTTCTCTATAGCCTCTTACAAGACTCTAATTAGCCTCATTTCTAACCCTCACTTACAGCCGTTCTCCTCTTTTATTATTCCACAGCAGTATTTTCTCACTCACTGCCTCATCAATACTCTCACAAATATCCAAGCGAAATCTCCCACAGCTCACACACACACACATACACACACACACACACACACACACACACACACACACACACTAGCAATTAGACTTTATAATTTATCGTTTCTGTCAGGGGATCTAGAAGTCCAGAATATTGATCTCTTAGCCTGTCAGGACAGAATGCGGTCCATGTCACGATGAAGCCAAACAATGGATTGAAGATTTAAGCTTCCAAAGGACCTCAGCTAAGCCGAAATAACAGCTGACCTGCTTTTAATGTTTTCTTTTTCTTTTTCTCTCTCTCTTTCTCTTTTTCTCTCAGTTATACTGCAAGAGTGGTGGGCAATGGAGTTCTTGCGCAGAGACAGAATCCAGAAGTAAGAGTCAGAGGTTTCAACCCAGTGCTTATGGATGTCAAAAACAGACTCGAGCTCTTCAACATGGTAAGTAATATCATGGTTCAAATGTGGTATCTGTCACAACGTAAAATGCATACCTTGGCTCTAAGAGTCGAGCATCAAAAAATAAGGTCAAGAATCTTGGTGTGATTTGGTGTCAGATCTTAGGTCCAGTAGTCCTGTAAAAGCAGTAACTAAAGCAGCATTTTATCATCTCAAAAACATTGCAATAATTCCAGTGAATAGGCTTGCGAGGGTTACTTTAAAAATATATTCTGATACAGTTACAAATTACTTAGTTTAAAAAAAAGTATTCAGTAACATTAATCTGAGCACCAAAATATGAAAGTAATAACTCTGATTACCTTTGGATTCCTTTAAGTCTCATCTGTCACATCTTAAAATGTATACCTTGGCTCTAAGTGTCGAACATCAAAAAATTAGGTCAAGAATCGTAGTGTGATTCTGGAGTCAGATATTGGGTTCAGTAGTCATGTCAAAGCAGTAACTAAATCACCATTTTAGCATCTCAAAAAACATTGCAAGAATTAGATGCTTTGTTTCCAGTGAGCAGGCTTGGGAGGGTTACTTTTAAAATGTGTACAGTTACTTTTACAAATTACTTAATTAAAAAGGTGTTCAGTAACTTAATCCAAGCACCAAAATATGAAAGTAATAACTCTGATTACCTTTGGATTCCTTTAAGTCTCATCTGTCACATCTTAAAAAGTGTACCTTGGCTTTTGGGGTTGAACGTTAAAAGAATAAGGTCAAGAATCTTGTGATTCTGGAGTCAGATCTTGGGTTCAGGAGTCCTGTCAAAGCAGTAACTAAATCATCATATTATCATCTCAAAAGCATCTGCAAGAATTAGATGCTTTGTTTCCAGTGAGCAGACTTATGTATTCTGATACAGTTACAAAAAATATTCAATAACTTAATCCAATCATCAAAATATAGAAGTAATATCTCTGATTACCATCTAACCGGAGCACCTGGAGGAAACCCACACGAACATGGGAGAGAACATGCACACTCCACACAGAAATGCCAACTGACCCAGCTGGGACTTGAACCAACGGCCTTCTTGCTGTGAGGCGACAGCGCTACCCATATATATAGTATATAATATATGCAAAACTGTTGTGTTACATATTAAATTGTGTATATAAACGATATATATTTGTATCATATACACATATATTTTATATCTAAATATAATTAAACATTTTGTCAATGATATACATGCATGTGTGTATTTATATATAAACATCATAAATATACACAGTACACACACTTAAATTGTCAATACAAATGTTTATATATCGGAGGACCACAAGTGGCGGTTAGAAATAAAATGATGAATCAAATTATCAATTTAATAATTGAATCATTAAAAAGTGTATAAATAAATCACAATTTAAATGAATATATAATGGACAATTAAATAGACTTTTTAAAATGTGTTTTAATTTAAATGTGTTAAATTATTTAAACTGTGTATTTAAATGACATTTAATAAAGCAATAAATCAATGCATTGAAAAAAAACTTTTGAATGTATAAATAAATAGACAATTTTATAAATGTTTAATTCATGTTTTAAAACGCTGATTAATCAAACAATAAAAACAAATATTTGTAGATAATTTAAAATGAATTTAAATGGACAATTTAAATAGCTTTTTAAAAAAGGCATTTGACATGCTTTTCTCTCGCTATTTGCTACTTGCTTTTCTTTTCCTTTTGCTTCATCCATTTCTCAAGTTGAAGAAATAAATCGAGTTAAAAAATGCCATTGGACAGTTCACACGTGGAAGCAACCAATCAACTTTCTCCTCAAGTCAAGCTAAACCCTCTTTTGCCTGTAAATTAAATACGCACCATCATTGGACAGACAAAACCATAGCTCATTTTAGCGGGAGTTTAAAGATCAGCGAAGCAACTCAAATCATTTTACTTTTTCCACATTTTTTATGTTACAGCCTTATTCCAAAATTAATTAAATTCATTTTTTTCTCAAAATTCTACACACAATAACCCATAATGACAATGTGAAAAAATATTTTTTTTAATTGTTGCAAATTGATTAAAAATATAAAACCTGAAAAATCACATGTACATAAGTATTCACAGCCTTTGGCGTGAAGCTCTAAATTGAACTCAGGTACATTGTTTCCACTGATCATTCTTGAGATTTGAAAAGGCATACATCTGTCTGTATAAGGTCTCAGGGTTGACAGTGCATGTCAAAGCACAAACCAAGCATGAAGACAAAGGAATTGTCTGTGGACCTCCGAGACAGGATTGTCTCGAGGCACAAGGCTGGACAAAGTTCCAATGAGCACAGTGGCGTCCATCATCCATAAGTGGAAGATGTTTGGAACCACCAGGACTCTTCCTAGATATGGCCATCCATCTAAGCTGAATGATCGGTGGAGAAGGGCCTAAGTCAGGGAGGTGATCAATAACACGATGGTCACTCTGTCTGAGCTCCAGCATTCTTCTGTGGAGAGAGGAGAACCTTACAGAAGGACAACCATCTGTGCAGCAATCCACCAATCAGGCCTGTATATTAAAGTGGCCAGACGTAAGCCACTCCCCGCCTGGAATCAGCCAAAAGGCATCAGAAGGACTCTTAGATAATAGGAAATAAAATTCTCTGGTCTGATGAGACTAAAATTGAACTCTTTGGAGTGAATCACTAGGCACCACTCATCACCAGACTAATACCATCCCTACAGTGAAGCATGGTGGTGGCAGCATCATGCTCTGGGAATGTTTTTCAGCAGCAGGAACTAGTCAGCATAGAGGGAAAGATGAATGCAGCAATGTACAGAGACATCCTGAATGAAAACCTGCTTCAGAGTGCACTTGACATCAGACTGAGGCAACGGTTCATCTTCCAGCAGGACAATGACCCAAAGCACAGCACCAAAATATCAATGGAGTGGCTTCACAACAACTCAGTGAATGTCCTTGAGTGGAGCCAGAGCCCAGACCTAAATCTTATTGAACATCTCTGGAGAGATCTGAAAATGGCTGTACACCATCGCTTTCCATCCAACCTGAAAGAGCTTGAGAGGTACTGCAAAGAGGAATGGGCAAAAATTCCCAAAGACAGGTGTGCCACTTGTGGCATCACATTCAAAAA
>CAIGQZ010001336.1:5536137-5547489 GCA_903798205.1 Danio tinwini | reverse complement strand
ATATATATATATATATATATATATATATATATATATATATATATATATTTTAGAACTTGAATGCACTCCAGAATCTGACAGATTGATTAGCTGTAGGCTCAAGAACAGTCGTCTGAAACGTTGTCATACAGTCGTATGCCTGGATTTCATCAATAGACTTGCATTTACTAACACAGACTATATAGACTATATTTAAAGTGTTTGGAAGTGATTTGTGTTTTCCTCCTGTAGGAAATGTCATAAGAACAATGTTTAGTGGCTCAATGTATTACAACAATGTTTTTAAAGGACTTAACACTTTATTGCTATAGTATACAACCAACCACATGTGGTCAGAACACAAACGAGTCGCAGGTAATGAAGTATTAAGCGTTTGTCTCAAAGAAAAGCCTGTCTAAGCAATATGTCTTTAGCTCCACTCTCGCTTCGCCTCTTTGCCCTTATTTGGTTACCCCTGGTTGGAGGGATGACTAGTGCAAACAAAATGGTGCTGATTGGCCACGCCCACTTGTAGCTTCATTTGCGTCCTTCAGAAACCTATGGGTGTAGCCACGGATACTATGTCCATATCTTTTGCAGTCTATGGTTACAACAGCCCTTACTTGAAGTTGCCAGCATAGTTTCATTGCAGTGTCCCCTAGTGGTCAGGAGATATGAATTTTAGGAGACCAAAAATCACAAGATAAAATTGAGAGCAGCATGTCATTTTCCCATGTTGAAACATGCTATTTATACGTGTATTTTTAAAGCACTGACCTATACTAACACAAAACTACAATTATTGTTTACTGTTTTTGTGTATCTGAAAACCATTATTAATGATGTTTTATTTGTGTCTCTTAGAGTATATCATATCCATATCATATAACAATACGTTGGCCTAAATGTGCATGTCTTACTTTGGTGTTTTAGGATATTTTATCTTGATGGGAAACACCCACATAGATGTGTTAGTCAGCGAACCAGAATGAGGAGCTTAAGTCCAGATTCAGATCAAATGGACTGATCTCCTTTTCAGCCTGCAGTTTAAGATCATTCCTCTTTGTGCTCATTGTTTGAAACTTTGGATTTTATTGGCCAAATGCAGGAAATTACCGTCTGGAGAATTTAGTTTAAGTTACAGTAACTGAACATACTTCAGAGCCTTTCAGTTACAGTAGACTTCAGGTTTATATAAGCAAGTGCTTCTTGAGAGGTAATAAAAGCAAAAGTGTATTATAATAATTAGAATCCTTTTCTGATATTTAACTTTCATGAAAAACTTTGTGGTTGATAATATATATTTTATTATGATCACCAAGGCTTAGTTGGTTCACTAAAAGTAATAGTGAGACATATTATTAACATTTTAACAAGTAAAAAAAAATTGTATGTAATTTATTTTAGTGATTGAAAAGATGAGTTTCACCAGCCATTACTCCAGACTTCAATATCACATGATCCTTAAGAAATTGTTCACTAAACCTATTTCCTATTATTATCAATAAGCAACTTTTATAGACTTATTTTTCGGCAAGGATGCATGAATTTGATCAAAAATGATAGTAAATCATAAAGTACTTTTTATTTTATCATTATTAATAATCATTTATTTATAAAAATATATATTTTAAAATAATATATTACTTAAGTTTCTTTTAAATTGTATGAATATACCTGAGAGTTGAGAGGCAAAATAGTTAATTGCATTAAAATATATGCATATATTTTTACTAATGTTTTGTTCTTGTTCCTGCCCAGCTTGTAGAGTAACAGAAATATTAAAATATATTATAATTTAGGATAGTGTCTATGAAAACAAGCCTTGGTATTCTATATACAGTAGAATTTAACTACAGGATTAAATAAAAATGCTAATTATTATTATTTTTTTATTTGTGCAATCTGTTCATACTAGTGCATAAACAATTTAGTATCATTAAATCCCCTAAAAATTTAATGAAAAATCAATCAATAAATAAATAAAATCAAACAAAGCAGTTTTGTACTAAAAGTGCATACATTTAAGCAGCTCAAGAATAAAAAACTATGCTTATTTCCATAAATAGGTCAACTAAAAATCGCAAGGAATATCAGATTTCCTCAGTGGATGTTCAAGTACACTTGAAAGAAGCAAGCCATGGTGTGATGCCTGTAGTGCAGGTCAGCTGTGGCCTGTCCCTCCCATTAAAACTCAATAAATAAATCTAATTCCCTGTAAATATCCCGACTGAAATCTGGAGGTCAGACCAGCGACACAGCTGCTTTTGGGTGTGGAGACTGTTAGTGTTTGTGTGTTTTTCAGCTTGTCATCACACTCACGAGTGTAAATGTGGACCACTGGGAGGAGGTTTGAGTTTGAAAAGGGGTTTGTGTTGACCTGCGGCGCTACTGTTCTCCAACACCTGCTCTAAAGGAAGTCTGCCATACATCATTACCCTCAGCTCATTTATTGGCTGCTCCGTTTGGACTGCCAGTGCGTTTGGGTGGATTTAGTTCTGGAGCAACAGCATCAATTAAATAGCAGTTCAGCCCAAAAATGAAATGCAGTCATACCTTCTTTACTTTCATTCTATGCCAAGTTTGTATGACTTACTTTTTGACATTGAACAGTAAAGGGAAAGTTTAACTGACTTATTTCCAGCCCCTTCCCTTTCCTTCAACTAACAATGAAAGTAAGTTGTTACCATTAAATGTAAAAATGGCTCAAAACAAAAATTCAATGATTTAACACCAGAACTACAGAGGCGGCCATTTTGACCATTCATTCATTAATTTTCCTTCAGCATAGTCACTTTATTCATCAGGGGTCACCACAGTGGAATGAGCCGCCAACTTATCCAGCATATGTTTTACACAGCAGATGCCCTTCCAGCTGCAATCCAGTACTGAGAAACGTCCATACACACTCATTCACACTCATAAACTATGGCCAATTTAGTTTATTCAATTCACCTATACCGCATGTCTTTGGACTGTGGAGGAAACTGGAGCACCCGGAGGAAACCCACGCCAATATGGGGAGAACATGCAAACTCCACACAGAAACGCCTACTGACCCAGCCAGTACTCAAGCCAGCGACCTTCATGCTATGAGGCGACAGTGTTAACCACTGAGCCAACGTGTGCCTCTTATTTTGACCATTTTTTTATTAAAATTAAAACACACATTCATATGTATCTTTCAAAACAGCATACTCAGTGCTGCAAAAAAGCCATCTCCTCTGCTTGTGAAAATGAAAGGAGGTGTGGATGTTCGCAGGTGGTCTAGGATTCTAGCGATACATTTATAGGCTGTATTACCAAAAATATTGTATATTTAGGGTGATGACAGACATTCAAAGTATATATGTAATATCTCAATAGAAGCTTCAAATGTAAATATGAATGTAAATATGACCTGACAATATGGCGTCTTATATGAGAATGGTCCGCTATGGTAATTCTAGTAGGTATAGAATTCTGGTAGTTCCAGTGTTAAAAAAAACACATGGAAATTAGAAGTAATAGAAATAGTTATTTCAACAGTGAATGTTTTAGGTGAATACAGCAGAGTAAATAAATATTAAAAGTCATGTTTTTTTTCTGGGAATAATATTTCTGAAGGAGCTGTTGACATGGAATTGAACCAGATTTTGGTAAAAACCCAAACAATACAAACATAAAAAAAACAACAACTGAAGAATGATTTATGTGTAATAACAATGAAATGACACAAGGCAAGGCAAGTTTATTTATATAGCACATTTCATAAACAGCGGCAATTCAAAGTGCTTACATAAACAGGAATAAAAGTATAAGAAAAAAAAACAAATAATAAAAATGATTAAGATTAAAATGTGTTAAAAACAGGTTATAAAAGAATGAAAAAGAAAAGAAAGACAGCACAGTGGCTCACAGTAGCACAGTGCTCTTCAGTAAAGGCACAGCTAAACCAGCTAGATCTCAAAAGGAAACGTGAGTAGTTTACATTTTATCAGTTTAGTGAGTTGAGTCATATGAAAATGTACGATTTTAAAAAGGAGGCGTGGCATCATACTCAATTGTACGAATTAGATCATATGAATTCATCCGAATTAGCCACTAAATCAAAAAGTTACGAATTGCCGTGAGATTGCGTTGGCTAAACAGATGTGTTTTCAGTCTTGATTTGAATGTGCCTAATGTTGGAGCACATCTGATCATTTCTGGAGGCTGATTCCAGCAGCGAGGGGCGTAGTAGCTGAAGGCTGATTCACCCTGCTTTAACTGAACTCTTGGAATTTCTAGTTTATATGATCCTAAAGATCTGAGTGATCTGTTAGGTTTGTATTCAGTGAGCATATCTGTAATGTATTAAGGTCCTAGACCATTTAGTGATTTATAGACAAGTAATAATACCTTAAAATCTATTCTGAATGTAACTGGGAGCCAGTGTAAAGACCTGAGGACAGGTGTGATGTGCTCTGATTTTCTTGTTCTGGTCAGAATCCTGGCTGCAGCGTTCTGGATGAGCTGCAACTGTCTGACTGTCATTTTGGGAAAGCCAGTGAGAAGTCCATAACAGTAATCCACCCTGCTGCTGATAAAAGCATGAACAACTTTCTCTAAGTCTTCACTGGAAACAAAGCATCTGATTCTTGCAATGTTTTTGAGATAATAGTATGCTGATTTACTAACTGCTTTGACATGACTATTGAAACTCAGATCTGACTCCAGAGTCACATCAACATTCTTGACCTTATTTTTTGTTGTTTGACCTTTAGAGCCAAGGTACGCATTCACCTTGAGAACTTCAGTTTTTATGACTTCAGTTTTCTCTTTGTTTAACTGAAGAAAGTTTTGGCAAATCCAACTGTTCATTTCATTTCAATGCATTGGCAGAGGGTGTCAATAGGACGGAAGTCATTAGGCAATAAGGCTAAGTAGATCTGAGTGTCATCAGCATAGCTGTGGAAGGAGATTTGGTTCTTTCTTATTATTTGGCTCAGAGGCAGCATATAAAGGTTAAACACAAGAAGAAAGTGCTGAACTACTGAAACGTATTTAATACTTTATATAAAAGTCTTTTTTTCTGATGGAAGCTTAAAGACGCTTCTCAGATGGAGAATGAAGTCGCATGAATCGCTCGGGTGTGATTTTGTTCACAGACTTCAACAGAGTGTACAAATTCTGATGGTTTTGTGGGTCTTGTCTATCATTCTTATTTGATTTAAGTCAGGTGTCTACAGCTTTTTCTTCCTCTGAAAGCATTTGAGAGTTTCCTTAGCTGTGTTTTGGATCATTGCCTTGCTGAAATGTCCTCCCTGGTTTCATCTTCATCATCCTGATAACGTAGATGTTGGACTGAAGCAGCTAATGTTAATTTACGATGACGAAAGGCAATGGGTTGCTGAAGAACTACTGAGAGATTTCAGCTGCTGTCTGGGCTTTCACTGCCTTTCTACACCTCCCTTTCTTCGTGTGTTCAATACCTTTTTTTCCTGTGTCATTTCATTTTATTACACATAACTTCATTTATGAACTAATTCGTTTTGTTTTTTTCTTTGCATATATGAATTTCTTTGGTTGTTACCAACATCCAGTAAAAAATTCAAGTCAACAGCTAATTTAGAATATGTTTTCTGAGAAAAATTGTGACGTGTTCAATACTTATTTGAATTATCTTGTTAATTAAACTGGTCTAGAACGCAGTTTACTCTAGAGCCAACTGATCTCAATCAATTGGGGAACCAGAATTTTCTACTTTGCTTATTGCCAAGCACAGTTGTTGCTATCTATCTAATATTTTTTGAGCTTGGCATCCCTTAATCAGATTTAATTTCATTGTTAGATAAAAAAACAGCATTGTGTTACATCTTTAAAGAAAAAGAGTTTACAATGAGTTAAGTTTAAAAATAAGTAACAAATATTATTTAGGGAGACTTCTTTCTTTCTCAGCAATTTTCATTGACTAAGTTCACATGGACATCAGTTTTCAAATTATTTGCCTTAATCTGAATAAGACAATATTATGATTAAGGTGTTTACATGAGTTGCATTTTGAATGCTACAGTACTTTCATTATCACGTTTTACATGTTATAGCACATAATTCGTTTAACGTCATTGCATCATCATGCTATCATACTTTACTCTAGAGTTTTTTTTTGTAATTTTAAGTGTTTCATTTTTTATTTGTTGACCTAAACTGCAGTTTGGCACTATCACTTTCATTCGGGAACATTCCTTTCATGTGCCCCTTGTGAAACAAGATAGATGCGAGTATGAACTGCTGGAAGTGTGTTGTTTAATGGAATTTGATATTGAACACCATATGAAAAAAAAAAACCCTCAGTATTTTGCGATGCAGGTGTCTGTGGTCCTATACTGACTGGATAAGTGCAGATATTAGTGTCAAACAGCCGTGTGTGTATAGACTATCCTGTCGCAAAATGTGTTGAAAATCCTACACGATGGTAATAGTGTGATTAAGGTGTTTACATGTCTGTACTGCACTTGAATAATGCGACTCCACATACTCCACGTCTTAATTCAAATTCAAAATTTGATTATTGGTGTCCATCTAAACGTACTCATTGTTTCCTTTTATTCAATCTACTGTTCTAAATTTAATTTAATTTAAATTTTAGATGTTTTTAGGGTGTTAGAAAGGATAGTCTATCCAAAAATGAAAATTGTTACTATTCTCAGTCTCAGACTGATCTTCTTTTTTCTGGGAAGAAGTTATTCTGATGGATACAAACTGTTTCAGTTCCCACTGACTTCTATTAAATGGATAACTTTAATGAGTAGAATTTAGGAACTGAAACAATAAGATCACATCATTCTTTAAATATATATATGTTTGTGTTCCCAAGGAGAAAACCATGAGATGAGAATGATATTATTATGAAGTCAATAACAACAAGATTAAAAATGTTCTAATCCTCCCTATATCATATTACACTTTCACACACACGCAGTGTTAGTTGTTTCAGTCATCAGTCAGATTGAGTTCGGAGTGTATTGATCATTTAATCTGCTTTATCATCACTTATCCTGTATTTCTCTCAGTGGTTCTTTCTCTGATGGCCGGGTATCGTGTGTGTGTGGGTGTGTGTGTGTGTGTGTGTGTGTGTGTGTGTGTGTGTGTGTGTGTGTGTGTGAATGCAGTGTAGTGGTGTTCAGTATCAAAGGCTCATCTCTAGTTTGAGGCCTTGGGGAGAACAACAAACCGTTTGAAGTGGCAGAAGTATGTCTACAGCTTTATCAAGAGCTCACTGAACACTCAGCACTGTCCAACACACGTTTGACTTCACTTTACAAGAATGTCAACAGTCCTGTGTTCACTCGGTAATTGCAAGTGCAACAGAATTGGCAAATAAAACATTAAATTAAAGGGCTAAATGCAGAACACAGAAATTCTTGTTTTTAGTCACACCGGTGGCCATTCTGTGAACTGCAAGAGACAGAATATGCGTTACAATGTACACTGTAAAAAATATCCGTAAATGATCAGTTTACTGATTTATTTATGCTTTTGAATTGCATTAAGGGACCTTGAGCTTTCTTCTAAACAACTTTTAACTTTATAAAGTTCGAAAAATTGACTTTTATTAACATTATTAATAGATTAAAGTGATATATTGTCTAGGTTGGTGTTGTATAATGTGGTACAAAAACCTTGTAATAAACTGCCAGTGCATTTTCTGTTACTCACAACACAACGGAAATATTTCAAGGGGACCCAAAAATGTGACGGATGCCGCTGTG
This sequence comes from Danio tinwini, assembly GCA_903798205.1. NCBI lineage: Eukaryota > Metazoa > Chordata > Actinopteri > Cypriniformes > Danionidae > Danio > Danio tinwini. The sequence continues at coordinate 5,539,777 of CAIGQZ010001336.1, read as the reverse complement.
CTGTGACTATTGCTCAGTAAAGTTGTAGGTGATCTTTGAAAGGTTGTTTATTTTAACAGTTTGTAAATTTTTACTTTTTTTTGTATTTTAATAGCCTAAATAACTGGTTGTGTCCAAAACTGCATACTTCCATACTAATAGGCTAAAATCAGTATGCGAGCCGAGTAGTATGTCCGAATTCTTAGAATTCGAAAAGCAGTATGCGAGAAGTATCCTGGATGACCTCTACTGCCCGGGAGATTCTGAATTGCACATCCAATGGACGCTACGCTTTTCCATGATGCACCGTGAGGGAATTCCTGAATGGGAGTCAAGTGACGCGGGTAGGTAATGTGATCATGACAAAATTGGCAGATCTAGTACGTCCTAGTTCTATTCATACTGCTCACATTCATACTATATAGAACATACTTTTCTAAAGGTCGAGTAGTACATTTAATTCAAATACAGTACCTATGGAGTAGAAGGGGATTTTGGACACAGCGCATAACCCAAACAGCCGAGTCCGTCATGTTTTAGGGTCCCCTTGAAACATTTCTGTTGTGTTCCATGCTATTTGAAAGTGTTGTAAATTTGTAAATTGTTCACGTTGCGAGAAAATGCAGTGCGTTTTTTTTTTATGTGTTTGCATTGTGAGGATTTGCACCACATGTGCTGTAAAATAGATGTAGATTTTTTTCTTAGTTTACTGGTGTTTTTTGTAATTAAATGTTTTCTTAAATTGCAGCACATTGCGCTTTCTCTGCTACCATAGAAACTGTTAATTAACAGATTTTTTTAAAGTTCTTTTCAGTTCAGACATTTACTCATTTGTTAAGCATTGGCAATTTGAGTGATAAATATTTTTACACACTTTTGAGTGTGTAAATATTTGTTGGGTCACATTTTATTTTGATGGTCCGCTTGTTACAGTGCATCTACATGTCAATTAATTCTCACTAGATTATAAGGTGACTATTAGGTTGGGGTTAGGGTTGGTGTAAATTGACATGTACTTGCAAAGTTTCTTATAGTCAGTTAAAGGTCTGTTTAAGAAGCAGAATCAACATATTAAAATCTAAACTCTTCTAAAGAATAAAAATACCATAATATTTGTGCAGATATTTAAGAAACATGCCAAGTGAACATACTTGTTTAACTGAAAAAACAATGCTGAAGTCAGATATTCTGCTTTAAAAAAATGTTGTTTTTTTTTTCTGTGCCGGAACGCTGTCTTTGTTTAGGTAAATTTAACCTGCACAATGCCAGTTTAGCCAATTATAATTCAGCACCCCGGGTTGCCTTGCTGGAAAACAGTGTATTTCAGTCATTCATTCAGAAAGACTCTGAAAGCATGCGTCCGTGAGCAAAATGCGACAGTGTCAGTGGACAGTATCAGATGTCCAAATGAAACAGATTCAGTTCCACATGAAGTTATTAATTAGCAAATTATATAAATATTATGAACGTGAGCAGATTACATTGTAACAGCATGTCCAAACAACACACTGTGACGAGATACACAGTGATGAGCAATTTGGCTGTTTGCACCAGACCAAACGCAACAGAAATTTAAATGCAGCCTTTCAGAAGCACAGAATATGCAGTCATTTACGAGAAGGTAAGGTTTAGAATCTATTTAATACATGTTAACCCTCTTTAACATTAGTAAAGATGCTGAAGCACTCAAATGTGTTTAGTTCTAAAGTTCAATTTCAAACAGTTTATTGTATTTTCAAGATCTGAGGTGTACTATCTGCTGCTGCTTTCAGTATATGGCAATAAACGTCATGTAAAATGGCATTCAAACTCACATTGTTAGCATTTAGCACACAAGCACACAAGGTTTATGAGGTGATCGCTGTCAAATGTTTCTGTTGTTCAGCTGTGAGAAATAGAAGCTGTTTGTAATATATCAATTCAAGGTGTTGGTTAGAACCAAAAGTCCTTTTAATATGGAAAATATTTCCTCTATCACGTGTCGTTGCTTTTATTTAGAACACAGTTTAAATCACTCGCTCCTGTACTCAATCTGGCATCCCTCGCTTGCGTTTATTTTGATCCAGGACTGCAATACCTAGTTTAAGCACTGGGTGTCAAACTTACATACTGCACCTTTAAGCAGACAGTCTACTAATACTCAAGTGGACCATCAAAATAAAGCGTTACTATTGGTTGTTTTGTTGCTTATATTTTGGCTATTAAAACATATTTGCATCTCTTGAGCTATGTTAACACTGCAATAAAATGTGGCCCAAATCCTATTTTCCTTTCCAGATGTGACTGGTGCTTTTAATCACATAACATTTATTTTAGGGTTCAGAAATTGAAATGCACATCAGTACCAGCAAAACAAACCACTAATGGTTTATTAAATATGTGCTGATGTCTATGGAAATGCCAATAGCAGTAACTTTAAACCCAATCTGACAACATATTTATTCACATCATTTACACATTTTGTGCATAACTAGATAGTTTATGCTGTGTGTAATTGTTATTTAGCACATGGGATCTGTTTAGAATCAAGATCAGTTTTCACTGCAAACATTGTTGCCAGAGTTTGTGGTTTTCCAACACAACTTGGCTCTTTTTTTTTACTTCAATGTACTGTATGTACAATGAAAATGTACTCAGGGTCAGTGTGTGTGCGTGTGTGTGTGTGTGTGACTTTTTTCATAATGTGTCACATTCTTTAAGTAATTAATTATCCAAAAATGGAAATGCACTCACGTTTTAATCAGCCTCAGGGTGGTTCCAAACTGTTATGACGTTCTTTTCTTCTGCTGAACACTAAAGAAGATATTTTAAAGTAAGCTGAAAACCTGTAACCATTGCCTTCCATAGTAGAAAAAACTAAAAGTATAGAAGTTAATGGTTACAGGTTTCTGGCTTTCTTCAAACTATCTCAATCGGGTAAGGAATGAGTGAGTAAATTATGACAGAATTGCATTTTTTTGGGTGAACTATCTCTTTAATGGACGTTGACTCAAATGCATACCTGGCAACCCAAAAGACTGCTATCTGCACTGAGCAATTAAAACCATCTGATGTCATGTTAAATGAGCAGAATGTCAGTTTATGTCCACATCTGACTGAGAAAGGTACAGTTGTTTCTGCAAGTATGTGTAAAACATCAGATAATGTATAGTTAAACCCTTCCATTTGGAGGAAACTAGTAATTGACTGATATGGCAAGATGATTAATGGGCTACTTTTCATTTCTTTTGGTGAGTTTTGGCCTGTCATTGGACTAGAACATTTTCATGGATCTGGCAACCCTGACTACAAATCTGATATTGGCCACATTTAAATCTAATTTAAGCTTTAAATGCTAAACTACATCTAATCATTTATTGCATATTGACACGATCACTACATTGCTGTCAACGTGATTTCATTGTGTTTTTAATGTCTGCGTGGATTTAAATGGCATCCAAAGCATTACCTCTAATCTCTCTGTCTCTGTTTTGTGATGTCATGCTCTGATGTTCTGGATTGGAATGCGACTAAGCTTGAGTCACAAACATGTCAGCAGAACTGTATCCTTTGCTTTCACAACAAAGCGACATGAATTACGTCACTTCCTTAATGCTCCAGTCTTCTTTCCTGTCATTGCATCTCATTTTATAGCTTTTTTATTCTCTTTCTTTCTTTCTTT
>CAIGQZ010001336.1:5521973-5533279 GCA_903798205.1 Danio tinwini | reverse complement strand
CACACACACACACACACACACACACACACACACACACACACACACACACACACACACATGGCTGAGTCTTGTTGTTCTACCTGTAGCATCACAAAGCATTTCTCCTTGCCTTGTTGTGTCTTTATTCATTGATTTTTTTTATGTTAGCCACCTGAACCAATCTCTTGCCTGGTTTTGACTACTCTTTTGTAGTGGTGGGTGATGCGAGGCTTCATGAAACACTGAAACAGTCTAAGCAAATGTGTCGAAGCTTTAAAACGTTTTGAAACTCGTCTCTACAGTGACACCTAGTGGTGATTTTTATGTATTGCTCTGGAACAGCTACAGCAAAGAAACAGTTAAACAAATTGAGTTATTAAATCCCACGTTGCAGAGTTGGGGTTTAGTGAAGCGGTGAGAGTTCCTGACTAGCATGCAGAGAGGCAAAGACTATAGTATACACAAGACATGTCACTTATATTGTATTAAATGGGGAAAAGTGTAACGGTCAATATGGCGAATGAAACCCCGCCTTCTAGTATGGGAGCCAATCACTATAGACTGATGATTCTCCGGGCGAGGAGCTCAGACCAGACGTGAGTTTCTGCAGATTTTGTCAGATTCAAGGGTATAGAAATGAAACTAAAGAGACAGTTGTTGTTTAATATTATTCATGATTCCTTATATGAAGTTTAAACGTAAACTTGGCAAGCAATTTTGGAGAATTTGATATTTCCCCATTCAAACAGAATGTCTGAGCGCCTACTGCCCAAGAGGCATTTCAAAGAACTTTGGTTTAGTTGAAGGATAGCTGTCAGATCAGGCACATTTTCCAAAAATGCCATATACAACTTTGATGTCAGTTTTTTTTATTATTTTAAACAAATGAATAATTGTGACCCTGGACCACAATCCCAATCATTAGGGTAATTTTTTTTTTGGAAATACATCATCTTAGACCTTCCGTTGATGAATGGTTTGTTAAATCTAATTGTAAATCTCCAATCAGACAGTTCCAAAAATTCAAAATATTGAGAAGTCACCTTTAAAGTTGAACAAATTAAGTTTTTAGCAATGCATATTAGTAAACTTAGTAAACAGTAAGTTTTGATACATTTACTGTTGGAAATTTACAAAATGTTCTTAAGGAACTAGTTTTTACTTAAGATTCTAATGCTTGTTTTTTGGCATAATCAAAAAATTTGATTCATAAAATGTTTAATTTTTTTGTCTATTCGAACAAACTAAACTACTTCACAATTGCATTCAGAAATAGTAAAAAATAAATAAATAAATAAAAGTAGCAGTTACCACAAAAAAATACTTTTTTGTAACAATGTAAAAATACTGTCACTTTATTTGATCCATGATCACTGTTATTTTTAACTTTCTGTTCATCAAATACACCAGAAATGAAGTATCAATATATAAATATGGTTTCACAAAAAATAATAGATCTTACAACTGTTTTCAACACTGATGATAATAATAAAACATGTAATTTGATCACCAAATTAGAATATTAGATATTAAAGGACTGTATTGCTTAAACCTCAGCTTTTTTTATAACATTTTAAAATACTGTAAATCAAACTGAATAAAATATATACAGTGCACAGCATATATGAGTACACCCCATTTTGAAAATGAATATTTTTATCAATTTCTCAGTGTATATGGGTAATATATAATGGTGCATTTGAACAAAACAGATTTATTAAACAGATATGTTTATTAAAATAATTTTTTAGTCACATAACATCTTCAGAAATGGAAAGATAATACATTTAAATTCATGCAAAATATTGCAAAACAAAATTACTAACTACAACATTTCGACAAAAATGTATGTATATTTTTTTTCTTTTGATTTGTTTTTTTTTGTTGCTATTTTTGAATTTTTTATTTTAATATTTTTCATAATATAAATTTGGGCTGCTAATATTTTAACTGTTATTGTAAGTTTTTTTTTTTTTAGATTAGCTCTAAACTTGGCTTCAGTACTGATCAAACTAGTATATATGCACAAATATAATAGTGTATAGCATCCTATAAAAAAAGATTCATTTAAATGAGAGATTTGTGGAGGGGTGTACTCATATATGCTGAGCACTGTATACAGCATTTAACATCATTACTGTTTTTTGCTGCATTTTAGATGAAGTATGAAATGGACACTTGATGACTATGACTATGTTTAGTGTTCAACATAATGTTTAAGATATTCATTTTATGCATTGTAAAGGAAAAAAAAACAATTATATGTATGAACTGTTGCAGCAACAATCCTTGTTACAATATTTAACCTGGAAGCAGTCCAATCTTACTTTGGACGCATCTTTGAGCAGATGTCTGCACTAGCTGTGATTGTGGCTCTCTTAGGATGTGAATTCTGGCCCAGACCGTTTGCGAACAGGAAAAGAGGGACACACACAGGCCATGAGTTTAACTGCGTTTTCAACTCCCTTTACACTGTCTGCCTTATGGAGTATATAAAGTGTGTGTTGGATGCTCCACTCGACTTCCCAATGTGAATAACTCTGCACTCGGCAGGTTTGCCAGACTCAAAGGCTCTTAATCTTGATCCTAAGCAGTGGTGGATGAAGCACACAAATCAAGTACTCAACTACAAATACAGATACCAAAATAAAATACTTAAGTAAAAGTATTTAGTAGTGCTCCTCAATTTTACTAGTCAAAATGCAAACATACTTGACTTTAAATAGGAGCGTTCGCCCAAAAATTAAAAGTAAATATACATTTTTGCATGAGCTATGCCTTTAGGTGTCAAAGTTGATTCCTGGAGGGCTGCAGCTCTGCACAGTTTTGTTCCAACCCTATTCAAATACACCAGATCTAACTAATCAAGGTGTTCAAGACTACTGGAGACTAATAAGCAGGTGTTAGTTAGAGGTGGTTGGAGCTGAACTGTGCAGAGCTGCGGCCCTCCAGGAATTGAATTTGAGACCATTGCTTGAAAGTAATGCATTAAAGGTACTTATTGGTGACCATACCTGTCAATCCTCCCGTTTTTGCTGGGATTCTCCCATATTTTACCATTCTATCCCACTATCATCTTGTTTAAGTATTTTCCCGTATTTCTCCTGTATTTTTTTTTTCTTTCTACGAAAAGTGAAAGTAGCATCAAAGAGATGATCTCAATTGTCATATAATTGCCAAAGCTGTTCAAAAGAATTAGCTTTCACTTTATTTTAGCTTGAAAGCATGTTGAAATGAATATAAGTGAAGTTTATTTATAAACTAATTTCGAGAGGATCACGTGATTATGATTGAACACGGCTGGTCATGCATTAACCATATATGACCAACCAATTAGACAATTTCTAACCCACTATAAAGAGCCAGGGTTTCTTACTACAGTCATCTTCGTTTGAAGAATCCCCCCTTCCACCCCTACTCCTTCTCTTTTCCTTTCATAGGGTGGCACGGTGGCCCAGTGACTAGCACTGCGGCCTCACAGCAAGAACGTCACCGGTTCAAGTCCTTTAACAGACTGGCTGTCGTTTCTGTGTGAAGTTAGCATGTTCTTCCCGTGCTTGCGTGGGTTTCCCCCGGGTTCTCCAGTTTCCTCCCACGTTCCAAAAACATGCACTACAAGTTAATTGAACAATCTAAATTTAGATCTGTTCCCAGATCAGCTTCTATACACTCAAAAAATTTTTATTTTTTTGCTCGTTCAAACTACTTATTTAAAATAAGCTGAATCAACGCAATTCTTGAGATTTCATTGGGACATCTTAATTTTTTTATGTTCAATCCACATAAATTAGTTAAAAGTGTGTTGGGACAACATGAACGAATTGTGTGGAACCCTGCATTTTTTACAGGGTACATGCGATTTGAAGAGGAGCGAAAGTAAAAATTTTGGGATTTGGGTGTGTTTTTAAACAGACAAATACACTTTATAATAAGTTAACATGTCTGTTTTGGCGTGTTTTATTTTAAACACAAATAACTGTGTCTTAATTGAGCACAAACAGTTACTTAAGTAATGCAAAGCTGTCATTATAGATCTGTGGATTCTAACGCTGCATTCACACCAGACGTGGATGAAGCATCAAGCTCGAGTGATTTGCAGGTTAAGTCAATACAAAGACGCAAATAGACATCTTGCGGCGCGTTTTGCACGTATGAAGTGGCGCGAGTTGATCGTTTTGTGCGTTGGAAAATCTAAACTTCAGTGGACATTCACGCCGTGATAACCAGTCAGGACCTTGCTCTTGTAGGGGCGTGATTATGACTTAGTTCCTGTTGTCGGTGTCCTGAGGGGAAATCCTCTTACCAGCAACGGACAACAGTACATCAAATTGGCTCAGTCTGAAGCACTGCTGAAAGCTTTCATCATCCAGGCACAGTTTCTGGAAGAGTTGATGAACTCTCACTAGCCACTTTGGCTGGTTGAAGATCATTTTTAAATTATAGTTTTCTTAAAAGCATGGTTCGACAATAGAGATGGCCCAATATGTGTGCAAATGACAGCGTTCGCGCGAGCAAGGGAAAGCAGGTGAATACCGAATGAAAGAATGATCACTTGCACGCACAGGTGATGTGATGCGCGCGGCTGTTTTAAAAGGCATGCACACTCCCGTTTCCTGGAGCGAAGCAACCGTGCCTAGAAGAAATGCAAATGTTGCTGTCGGTTCTCTTTCAAATAGACTGGACAAAAAGTGATGCTCGTGCACACACAATCCTGCTGCTTCCAAAAGCTCCAGATGTTTCTAAAATCTGTCTTTTTGTAAGCAGCAGCGGTTGTTGGTTTTGTTTTAACTATTCTTTTAACAGAACAGATTATGGACCTAACGTTACCCGTGTGCGCGTTATCATCTTTTATTATCACACTGTATGTTTTCCACCTGCATTCTTTTGCTTACAGTTATTTTTGTTAATATGGTTTATCATTTTTACAATAACATTGCTTTAATAGGAGGGTAACTCCCCATGTATGTGTAGTTAACTTGTGATCTGAGAGACCACTAGCCTGGACAGACTAGGCTAGTGTACATAGTTGTAGATACATGGCAATAATTATTTTTTTTATGTAAAAGAGTTTTAAAGGAAACGTTTTGTTAAATATAAAGCGCATGTATACAGCTAGATTTTGCATGTTTTGACATATTATTTACCATTTGTGGCTAAGAAATAATAATTTATTTATTTTTGGTCTGGTCAGAGATAAATTTGGTAAATCCTTAGTGTTGAGCCCTGAAAAGTCATGTGAAATAAAAACTAATTGCAATGCAACACTGAAACCACAGCCCATTTGCTCATGCACATTGAGCAGGGTCATACACACAAAAAAGTAAAATGAATGAGGAGGCATGTGGACATAACACAAAGTCTAAATTAAGTCATTTTAGGATGCCAAAGTCAAATTTATGCATATAAAATATATTTTCCCAACAACAAAATTGTGGCTAGTAATGTTGGAAATCTACTAGCCTAAGTGGCTGGTGATCAAAAAAGTTTAATGTCAAGCCCTGTATACAACTAATTAGTATTTATTATATTTGTATACACCCAGGCTCTGAGAGTAACATAATTTCAGTTCTCTGTTTGTCTGTACATTTGGCAGAATTCACTTTGCCTTTAACTTATGTTATACAAGCTGTTTTAAGTCAGTTTAATGTTATTCAAGTTAAAATGACTCGTACAATTTAATTGATTCAACTTTAAAATCCAATTTTCAAATCAAGGCAACCATGTAATTTTTATAATGTAGTCGATTCATAATGCAAGTCAAGAGTTACTTGCACTTAGAGTAAAAGAGAAGTCGCCTACATTTTGGATGGTATGAACTTGTGTAAATTAAGAACATATTTAATTATTTATTGTGATGAACTATTCCATTGTCCAGTGATTGCCAAACATACTTGACAGATAATTGACTTGGCTTTCAGTTTGTGGAAAACTCTACACCTATTTAATGAATCTTAATCTGTTGTGTCAAGTCAACCTTGGCAGTTCTGGCTTCAGTAATGTGTTGTTTTGTTTGTCATTCACAGAAGTAAGTGAGACCGAGAGAACTGGGCCTTCAGCCAGTTAATAAACTGTAACCATGGTCACTGCAGTCTTTCATTCTTTAATTAATTCTTTATAGTGTGTATAATTAGAGAGCTTTTGAGAGAAATGAGTCCAGAGCACTCTCTATTTAATGCACTTCAGACTCTGTCCGCATTGGTTGAGCTCTGGTTTGCTGACTCAGTCACGACACTGCCAGCCAGTCCATTAACACATGCATATGTAATTAAATTATTCCTTGGACTACTTTGCATGATTGCAAGCTTAATTGGTCTATAAGGGCTTTGATCAAAAATACTCGTTTCGGAGGCTTGTTTATAAGCAGTGGTTGACTTTTATTGGACCTAATGGACTATAGAAAGTGCAGATGAAGGGATACATTTGTATAAAACTTGATTTGCTGTTCATTGTCCTATTATTTATTTCTAGAAAAGGTTAGATTTCTGTTTGCAGGTAAAATTGTTACATTTAATATTTAAAAGGTTATGTTTATTTATTTTTTGCAAAATTTGTAAAGTGCTTCCATTATGCAAATTAAAAGGTTCCTAATTTTGTTTAGGAGGTCCTCTACAATAGGTTTACATCCACGCAAGTAAAAAAAAAAAGCACTACATTTTCTCACAATGTTCATCGCAGCATTAGCTCTATTCTCACAGTGTCTGAAATGCTTTATTCAAGATCCAGTTTCTCTAAACCCCGCTTTTCTAAGAGCCTAAACTGTTCTGATTGGTTAGATGGCTCTGCCTTTTGTGATTGACCTCTTATGGTGTATGTTGAAAGCCAATTATGCATTACAATAGGCGAATTTCTTTAAAATGATAGTTCACCCAAAATTGTTTTCCCATTTATGTCAGGGTTCGGCCACTCTGGTCTTGTAAATTCTTGTTTTGGTGGCAGAGTCCATACACTGGTTTAGTCTTGTCCTGTGTGTTGTGCTCGGCTCGAGTTTTCCTGGGTTGAGCACTCGTTTTGTCATTGTGTCTCTGTATGGGCATCGTCGTAAGCGTGCTCAGACCATGCGCACTCCCGTTTGTTGCAAGCACGCAAGGTGCTTGGGATGCACGCTCTTGTACTCGTGTTTGTGTTCTGTTCTGTCTGCATCTCACTGATTCTTTCTCAGCGTCTCAGTCTGGTTGGTTTTGGTTTCGGTTGGTGCTGAGATAACATGCGCGTTGCATATGTGTGAGCGCACAGTGTGCTTTCATCTCTCGTGTTTTCATGCCTTGTGTCTGTTTGTGTTTTCTAAGCACGTGGCTCTGTGTTTACATTGTGGCCGCGTGCTTCACTATTGTGCTTTAGTGTTGTCTTGTGAACACACGGTTAATGAGTTCTCTCATTGGCTGCGTGTTCTTGTCCCGTTTTACGTGAGCACATGTCTTGTGGTGTTTTCTTGTGTCATGTGCTCTCCCGTCTATTGTCTAGTCCCACCCTCCTTGTTGAACCATTATTAGATTTTTATGTTCACCTGTTTGTGTGTTAATTATTTCTGCTTATATTCTCCTCATGGCTGCTGTCCTGTGCCAGTTTGTTGTTGTTTATTCCCCCGTCCTGTCGTGGTTTCCAGTCCTGATTCCTGCCAGCCTGCCCAGTCAAGTTTGTTTGTTGTTTATTTGTTTTATTTATGTTTTCCCCCCTCGGGGTAGTTTGTTTTACCTTTTGTTTAATTTTTATTATTGAGTCCTCATCCTTTTCCCCTACACAAAATGTGACAATTTATTAACACAATTTACTTGTTTCTTTCTTATGGTGAACACAAATAAAGATATTTTGAAGAATGATGGTATCTTTTTGACTTCCATACTATTTTTTTTATTTTAGTTATATTTTACTACAATTTTTTTTTAAATCAGTGGGCATTTTTGGATGAGCTATCACACCTCTTCCAACTGGGCCAGGGCCAGCCAACTGAACTGTGCCTGAGCCCGATTCAAAGTACTCACACTTCTCAAACAATCTGGGAAACAGGCCTGGACATGGTTCGGATAACATAGTGTAAGTGTGCCCTAAAGATGACAGAGACCCACTAGATCATGTCAATCGCCAGTTAGAAAACTTTACAGTACTTTATAATACTACAATTCCGAAAAAAAAAAGCTGTATAATATCTAGCACATTTTCTGTTGTTTAGCAAGCAAAATTTTCATAATGTGCAATATTTTATGCAAGGATCTCACTTTCTCACACTTTGTCCTAAATCGACTACTATATGCTTAGTGGTTGGTTGATGGGCTGCAGGAATTACACTTATTACCAAGCCACACTTACATGCTATTTCAGACCTAATATTCAAAGTAGCATGGAAAACAATATAGGGAGCACGTCACAGGTTGTCATTGTTCAAAAATGAACCAATGTGATGTGAATATAAAACCAACTTCACCTCAGTAAAGCAGGCTAGGCAGAATAGTGCTATTTACTGATGTTTTCCTGTTAAACTAAATAAAAATCTACATTTATCGATACTGTAACAGGTACCTTGTGAAACTGAAAATCGTCACATCAATCGTTCGCTGGAAGATTTCAGTGGCTGAACAACACTTTTGTGTATTTCTACTTCTCCATTCTTAACACAACACAATCTAATAGTTTTAAACATAACATTACCTGTCTAAAAGAAATACTTCAGCCATGTTGCCATCTTTCCTCCAGTGTGCAAAAGTAACTCCAATATTGATTCAGGATTTTAAAAAGTTTTGATTTAGAATTAGTTTTTTAGCTCTGCGTCTCATCTGCACATGAACGTGCCGATAGCAGATCTGCATGACCAGAGATGTGCAATTGTACAAATCTACATTTGCTGACAGTTTGGGCTACTTATTAGAATTATGGGAAATTGTTTGGCCCGACAATATTTAATTGGATAACCATTTTTTTTAGTTTTACCTAGAATATAAAAATACATATAAATACATTTAGATCTTTAATCAGTACTATTGGAATGTGAAGAGACTTTCAACCAGCACAACAAAAAATGTTTCTAAAGTCAATCACCTGCTGCACCTTTAAGTTTGTATGTTTTCTTACACCAAAAAAAGAAAGAAAAAACAGACTTGATTTAAGTTTTAAATCAACATTTTCTAACCTCCCCTGACCATTTGTAAATTTGTTCTTTTTGCTACATTGAACATTTCTATATGTATACGAACTCTTTTATGTTTGGAAAGCACAGACACTTTATTCATATTGTTTTGAAGACAAATGTAAGCAGTCATATGGTAAATAAAATGCAGCCTTCAGCTCACATTTTACAACAGCACTGTTCATTATCTTCCTTCATGTTTAGCCTATTTAATAATAGCATGCATGATCATTAGAGTGTATGCGATTTACATTAATATGGGTGGAAATGTATTCGTATCGGAGGTCAGAATTAGAATACTTCAGATGTTCTAACTGATTGTCAAACTATGTAGAGAAGCAACATTTTGTATAAACAAATATTCATTCATTCATTTTCCTTCGGCTTAGTCCGTTTATCAGGGGTTGCCACAGCGGAATGAACCACCAACTTATCCAGCATACGTTTTACACAGTGGATGCCTAAGTGTGTATGGAAACATCCATACACACTTATTCGCACACATACACTACGGCCAATTAAGTTTATTTAATTCACCTATACCAAATGTCTTTGGAATGTGAGGGAAACCGGAGCACCCGGAGGAAACCCATGCGAACATGGGGAAAACATGCAAACTCCACACAGAAATGCCAACTGACCCAGCCGGGACTCGAACCAGTGACCGTTTTGCTGTAAGGTGACAGTGCTAACCACTGAGCCACCATGTCACCATAATCAAATATAGGTAACAATATAAAAAACTGCTTATTGGTATCTGTGTCTGCATTTTTAGTAAGTACTATACTGTCATATAATGAGTTTATAATGATTTGAATACAAATAACATTGTTAGCACTTTCAGTCTCGCCTAGCCCCTTAAAAAGTTGTTTTAAAAAACAGTGTTTTCTTTCCAAAGGCAGCTGCTTTCTATCTGATAATTAGCCATGGCTTTAACAGTCTGATAAAGTCAACATTTTTTTGAAGAAATGTTGCTTATATTAAGTATAAACTTGTTTGGGGACTTTGTGTACAGGATTCTGTTTAAAATGCAGGAATGTGTCTTGTGTGAACTACTACTTATTCTTCTCTTTCTGGCTCAGTCCTTTACACAGACTGTAAAAAATTATGGACTTGGGTATACTGCAATGCATATAATTATGTTGAACAGTTGTGTAAAATCATAATTGGTTACCAGGGGCATTGCTAGACCCCATTTACCGGGGCACGTGCCCCAGTAAAATTGCCAGTGCCCCAGTAAAGACTTTGAGATACAATTTACTTTATATGCAAGTATGTTTATTAAGAGTAATAATCCCAGAATAAAGACGTTATTCACTATGTGCAACCAAACCAACGCTGGTGAAAGCAATGTGGTTTAAGCAAAAAGCAAACTGAGCATGTGCGCAGAAATAAACCATACCCAAGCGCTTCATGCTCTGCTCTGCTCCCAGCCTATGAAATTAGTTAGCTATCGGCTATTGTCTGAGCTTGCTGTATTTGCATACAGCGATCTGATTGGTTGACGCTTCCGCTGGCGCTTGAAAAGTTGAGAAAGTTACAAACATGCACGCCAAAAAATAGTCACACTACTCATGCATTATGAAACCGGTGTAGTCTTTTATGCGGAGGCGTCGGCACCCAGTGAGTGAGCAAGTCGACAAAACAAAGTTTAAATAATATGATGGTAATCTCATTTAGACTAAGCATGGCTCCTGATAGATTTTTTTGTATGAAGCAAAAACGAGGGATAACGAGTCAGGGAGGTAAGACTTAATAAAGTAAATTCTCAGCCAAGAGTGAGGTCTAAGACAACACACCACAGATAATTCTACAAAACATCTTTTAAGTATTCTGTAGAATTGTCTTAAATTATTTATTATATCTTATAAGATTTCTTAAATTATCTTAGCATCACTCACAAAGCAGTTGTTTCTTTAGAGTTACATTTAGGATTACTTTCTGTTATTTATTTAGAATAATAATTGTATAATAACAATAATACTATTATTTATTTATAATTATATATAGTATTATAATTTATTTATTTTATAGCTGTGCCCCAGTAGAGCTTTATGTCTAGCAAAGCCCCTGTCTCACAGTGAAATACATTTTACTTACAGTGTAATAAGTCCACATTTGAGAATTGTTAAACACTGCATACAATTTCACATGCTACTTTTAAAATAAGTGTACTACATACAGTAGTGTGCTAGTATTCCAGTCTGAA
>CAIGQZ010001336.1:5486009-5510010 GCA_903798205.1 Danio tinwini | reverse complement strand
CTCTCTCTCTCTCTCTCTCTCTCTCTCTCTCTCTCTCTCTCTCTCTCGTTAACATGCTTAAATACTTGTGCTACATAACAATATAAAAACTTTTTAAGTCCTTATATGAGATTTAAGGTTTGGGACTCCCAAAGTCTGTTCTGAAATGAAAGCCTCAAATTTGACGTTATTCGCTACAGTTTTTAATTATGTGCGACTCGCATTTAAGGTGAAAATCCCATCTACCTGCTTACGCTGCAGACACAAGGACACAGATCTGATTCATATCGGATAAATTTCCACATATGAACGAGAGCTGAATCTGATTTGAGTAAATCGGAATCCATGTGATTTTCTTTTTCCTGCTTACATGTACATGGGCCATATCCGATCTGTGCCACATGGGAGAAAAAAAAATCTGAATTGAGTAACCATGCAGTGTAAACGCAGTTTATATTTGCTTGTGTTGTTGTGGATGTTTTGGAAATGTGTCTTACCAAGTCTGCATTTATTTGATCAAAACTACAGTAAAATGGTCATATTTTGAAATATCATTGCTATTTAATTAAAACTGTTTTATATATATGACCTTGGATCAACTTTTTTATTGAGATTTATTTATCACCTAAAAGCTGAATAAACAAGCTGTCCATTGATGTATGGTTTGGTAGGATAGCATAATCCTTGGCCGAGATATCTTCAACCTGTTTGCAAGTCTGAAATCTGAAAAAAAATAAAAAATAAATTAAGTTCTTAGCAATGCATATTATGAATCTAAAACTTAGGTTTTTATGCATTGAAAATAGGACATTTACTAATTTTCTTCATGGAACATGATCTACTTTTTTTGCCATAAAAAAGTCTAGAATGCTGACTCTTACAGCATATTTTTGTCTATTGCCAAAAATGTACCCCTGCAACATAAGATTTTGTGATTCGGGGTCACATATTTTAATATTAAAAGTCATATTTTAGTCATATTAGTCATATTTTAAGATATATACTGTTTTGTAAAAATAGTTTAAATCTGAATGTTCAGCATCATTACCACAGTCTTCAGTGTAACTTGCTCCTTAAGAGATTTTTCTAATATACTAACCTGTTTCAGTATACAATTCATATTTTTTTTTAATCAAAACTAAAAACAGTGGCTTGACTTAAATTCTTTTGGAAATTGACAATTTTTTCCAGGGTTCTTGTAATAAAAATGTAAGAGCATGTTTTATGACCTAAAATGTCATTATGTTGATTTTTTTTTATCAATTCAAAGCATACATGTTAAAAAAATGAATTATTGCCTAAAGAAACAATCTTATTGAACTATTTTTTTTGAATGCCTACAGCTTTTTAGAATATTTTTTCCCTTTTATGTGATTATTGCCATTTTTCAGAATTTAATCACATCAGATGGCATGTGTTATGCAGTGTATGTATAATGGACACTGCATAATGTTTAATAGACATCTATGTTTTACACTGCTAAATGCTGATGCAATTTGTGGTGGTTCTTCATTTTAGGAAGTCCAGGAGGTGATACCAGGGGTGGGCCACAGACTATCCTGGGACGACACGGGCAGTGGGGAGAGCAGTGGTGAATGTGATGATGAGGATGGATGTGAAGGCTCTGGAGAGTCTGTGGAGTCTCCCTGTGAGTTTACACAATAAAACACATCATCTGCTCTTCGCTATTTTGATGAGGTTATCTATGACAAGATGCTCTTTTTTATGAAGCTGTTTGAATGTTGGATGTTGGATAATATTGTTAATCAACCTGGTTGTGACACTAGCATCAAGAATATAAGATTTATCACAGGTGCCATGTTTCCTGAAGGTTGTTTGTTTCTTTATTGAGAAGAAATTATTTATGTTTTAGTTTGGTTGGTTAGAATAATCTAGTTAATCCCTGCTGGTGTACATTTAGGATGTACTCACACTAGGCTATCCAAACAGTTTGGTTAGGGTGCCCTCGCCCAGTTGGAATAGATGGTTCAGACTGTGGTTTGGTTGGGCTAATGTATGGTACAATTGAAGTGTGAGTGCAAAGTGAGCCTGAGTGTGAAACTGAACGGTTCAAGGCAACTGTACCTGGTGTGAGTATACCCTTCAAGAGTTCACACTTAGCTGATGATTGATTATAAGCAAGTTTGGCATGCTGTCCCAGGAGAGAGCCCTGAGCCCAAAAGGTCCTTGAGCCCTGGGCTCTCTCCCGTTTGCAGGGCGAGAGGGGAGCTTTGAGCTCAGGTAGATCTCGAGAGCTCCCCCCTTTGTAAGAGTTGATGACAGAAAATAGTTGCTACGATATGCTGATGGATAAAAGTTTGACTAGTGCTAAATTTAGATTGTTCAATTAACTTGTAGTGCATGTTTTTGGAACGTGGGAGGAAACCGGAGAACCCGGGGAAAACCCACGCAAGCACGGGAAGAACATGCTAACTTCACACAGAAACGACAGCCAGTCTGTTAAAGGACTTGAACCGGTGACGTTCTTGCTGTGAGGCTGCAGTGCTAGTCACTGGGCCACCGTGCCGCCCTATGAAAGGAAAAGAGGAGGAGTATAGGGGTGGAAGGGGGGATTCTTCAAACGAAGATGACTGCAGTAAGAAACCCTGGCTCTTTATAGAGGGTTAGAAATCGTCTGATTGGTTGGTCATACATGGTTAATGCATGACCAGCCGTGTTCAATCATAATCACGTGATCCTCTCGAAATTAGTTTATAAATAAACTTCACTTAGTTTGGAATCCTCTTCCATTAACAGACATTTAAAACTTTCCATTTAATTTGACGGATTGTCAGCTTAATCAACTAATGCATTTATAATATTTTATGTTTAATATGTTATTGGTTTATGATTCAAAAGCATAAATTAGGTAAGATTAATTCAATTAAATTAAATCGGAAGTCAGTAATCTAAAATTAAATTGTTGAACAAGACACAATAATGTGATCCAAATTAACAGCAAAGACATTTATTTTATACTGTATTGGTAAAGTTCTTACTGTAGTATTTCTCATTTTCACATTCCGTAAGATCTGCTTCCTTTATGTCTGTCACTTTGCTGTTTATCCAATGCAGCTGGAGACTGAGGCAGACTCTGACAGACACGTGGGAACGGTGGATGGAGAGAACTAGCATTAAAGGCACAGCCCACAAAAACAGCTACATTGTGTTCAGAGCATAAAAAAATCCAATATTCTTAAAGCTATAATGAATAATGTGATGGGGGTTTTGAGCTGAAACTTTACAGACACATTCTGGAGACACAAAATACTTTTCTTAAATCTTGAAAAGGGCATTAAATAGGTGCCCTTTAAAATAGGAAGCTAGCTTTTTTAATTGTAATAATATTTACTGGAAATTCTAATGACTGTAATATACATACTGGGTTCAGATCAACCCCAAACTAAAACTTTTAAATCATATTTTAATCTGCTAAAATGTATTTGTATTCTACTTTACAATTGTACAGTATAATCACTTTTCAAGATGTTTAAAAGCATGAAATTGACTTTATTTTCTCTCTCTATGCTGGCTTTTTTTTTTAATTTTATAGCAGATCACAATATAGGGCAGTCCTTCGTAATTGATTTGGGACTCTAAGCATATTGGTGGTGCTTTGATCAATCAGCAATTGCCAAGAGGTCATTTTCCTACAACGTCACAGGGATTAGTCACATGCAATTTACTCAGATCTGTCTGTGAAAGATGAAAGATTTCAAATTACATGCATTTGTCCTTCTAGATTAGCTGAGCAACGACCATTGAGATGAACAGCAAGGCTAACAGCTATTTTTATCCAAGTCTTACAGACCTCTGTGTTAACCTTTTGCATCCAGGATGTGTTAGGATTGGTGATGTTAGCGTTAGCAGTTCCATAGAAAATAATTGCCCGTCCAAAACAAGCATTCTAGACCTCACAAACGGCGTCACGTCATGTCATCCGTATACTCAGGTGCAGAAATGACCACAGAGACCACCCAGGGCGACAGAGAGAGATCGTATGACCTCCTCTGACTGCCTCAAACGCAGGTGCTGAGGTGGTACCTGCCATTCCATCTTGACTAAAATGCCCAGTAAATGGCCTCTCTTTTCTGCTCGGAGCCGTAACGCATGACCCACGGATCCATGTCTTCTCCGCAGACCTCGTTTAAGGAGCATTTCTCAATCACTTTGAAACCCAATCTTCACTCATCACTGCAATCACCCCTCTGGGCCCTCCTGTAGCCATCTTGCTCCCTCGCTCCCAATTCACCCAATCTGCGGTTAGCGCTCCAGGGTGCCACACATCAAAAACACAGGGTATGGGAAAAAGGCTGAAAAACATTCCTGGGTAGAAAGAGACAAGGTCAACGGGAGCAGAAGTGTTTTTGGGGAAGGGAGATATAAAGAATGATGTTCATCCATCATGCAGCATTTCTCCAAAGGCCTCTCTTTAAAACCTCTGACATATTGATCGTATTTCTCAGACAGTTAGACCAGCTGTTATGACAGTTTACTTATAAGATTTGTAGTTTAAACATGTCCTGTTTGAGACTTTTTGTCTTAAATGTCAAATATGAGCAAAATGAAAAATATAAGCAGTGTTTTACTGTAAAACTCAATAAGCTAAGTTAGCTCAAATTATTTGAGGAAACCGATTGCAGCAAACTGTTTAAGTTTTGAAGCCAAATGGTTTGTGTACAGTAAACTTATACTTATTGAGTCTTATACACTTACTGTATATTATTTGAGTTGATATCACGTCAAACATTTAAAGTATTAATAACTCTATTTTAACAATCTAGGCGCAAAGTCTAAAGCACATGGCGGAAAAAGAATTAATGGTATGTCCGAATCCACTTTTGCTATTTTAAAGATGGAAAAATACGCTCTGCGAGGCGACAGTGCTAACCACTAAGCCACCGTGATGTCAAGATAATTTTATTATTACAAGATAAATTTATTATAATTAAATCTCAGTGCTGCATTTGACACTATCGATCACAGCATACTTCTGGATAGGCTGGAAAACTGGGTTGAACTGTTTGGGACGGTCCTCAAATGGTTCAGATCTTATCTTGAAGGGAGAGGTTACTATGTCAGTATAGGTGATCATAGGTCGAGGTGGACACCCATGACATGTGGAGTCCCACAAGGCTCAATTCTGGCACCTCTCCTGTTCAACCGTTATATGCTTCCTCTGAGCCAAATAATGAGAAAGAACCAAATCTTCTACCACAGCTATGCTGACGACACTCAGATCTACTTAGCCTTACTGCCTAATAATGACTTCAGCCCTATAGACACCCTCTGCCAATGCATTGTTGGAATGAACAGTTGGATGTGCCAAAACTTTGTTCAGTTAAACAAAGAAAACTGAAGTCATAGCATTTGGGAACAGAGATGAGGTTCTCAAGTATCTTGTCTCTAAAGGTCAAACAACAAAAAATAAGGTCAAGAATCTTAATCTGACTGGAGTCAGATCTGAGTTTCAATAGTCATGGCAAAGCAGTTAGTAAATCAGCATACTATCATCTCAAAACATTGCAAGAATTAGATGCTTTGTTTTCAGTGAAGACTTAGAGAAACGTGTTCATTTATCAGCAGCAGGGTGGATTACTGTAACGGCCTCCTCACGGGCCTTCCCAAAAAAACAGTCAGACAGTTGCAGCTCATCCAGAATACTGCGGCCAGGATTCTGACCAGAACTAGGAAATCAGAGCACATTACACCTGTCCTCAGGTCTTTACGCTGGCTCCCAGTTACATTCAGAATAGATTTTAAGGTATTATTACTTGTCTGTAAATCACTAAATGGCCTTAGACCTCAATACATGTACAGATATGCTCACTGAATACAAAACTAACAGATCACTCAGATCTTTAGGATCATATAAACTAGAAATTCCAAGAGTTCAGTCAAAGCAGGGTGAATCAGCTTTCAGCTACTAAGCCCCTCACTGCTGGAATCAACTTTCAGAAATGATCAGATGTGCTTCAACATTAGGCACATTCAAATCAAGACTGAAAACACATCTGTTTAGCTGTGCATTTACTGAATGAGCACTGTGCTACATCCGACAGATCGCACTATTGTTCTTTTCTTTTCATTATTTTTTAACCTGTTTTAACACATTTTTGTCTGTTTTTATCTGTTTTTAATCATTCTTATTTTTTTCTTTTTTTATTTGCTTATACTTGTCTTTTTATTCTTGTTTAAGCACTTTGAATTGCCACTGTGTATGAAATCTGCTATATAAATAAACTTGCCTTGCCTATAAACAAAATTATTTTACTTACCCCATCGAAGGAAATACTCACTTAATTTGAACTTACTATTTCAGCATTTTACACTTAGAAATAGAAAATGCTTCTTGATTTAATTTTTAGATATTTGACTAAAACTAGAGTCAAGACCAGAGGCTCTATTTTAACAATCTACCCCGGCACATGGTCTAACAGGGTTGTGCTTATTCTCTTAATGAGTTATGGGTGTGTTTTGAGCATAACGTGCATTAAACCAATCAGAGTCTCATCTCCCATTCTCTTTAAGAGTCAGTTGTGTCACGCCATGGTGCATTTGCTATTTACATGGCAGACTTTGTGGAAAAACTGAACTCTTCACTAGCGAGAAAACAATTAAACAGACCATCTGCAGCACGAGGATAAAGAATGAGCCTCCCCCATTTGGCCTCTTTATGTTCTCTTTACTTTACTTTTACTCTTCACTTTGCTCCTTTACTTTCATGAACGAGGAAACGGTGTTGTACGCATTTCCCTAAAGACATCCATTAGCCTACATATATAATTTATTTTGTTAAGAGCAAAGATTTCTTTCAAAATTATTTCTAAATTCAGTTCTATTTTACAGCAAATGAATAAATGAACAATAATAATAAAGTGTGGGGAGTTATATCAAACACACATCCTTTTCTTATGCCCCATATGGTGATGCATATGTCTCCAAAACCGGACAGGGGGACAAATCTAAATGTTTTTTTATTAAAACAAATATAAATATGCATATAATAAATAATACTGCTAATAATTATAACATTATACAAATGCAAATGGTCATGAATGAACTGAAAAAAGACCTCCCAGATGAAGAAAGCATGTAGGTAGTGGTTTTTATATTTATGTAGAAAATATATATTTTTAAACATTTTAATCCTTTATTTGTTTCCTATGTAAAGATATTTGTGTATTGCTGTACATCCTGTGTGTATTAAGCAATGTGTAAGTGTTTGATCCTGCATAGGCGCATAACTAACATTTTATTTAACTAACTTTTAGTTGGTCAATGGCGCAGTCTTTTTCAGTACCTCAAAATAGGTACTGGCATGCACCAACAATGAGCCTTAACACACCTCCTTTTTAGATCGGAACAACCATGAGTTCACAAAGTGGCACAAATAGATTTGCTTTTTAAAAATAAGCACAAAACATGAAAATTAGGGTTGCGCTTGCATGAAAATAGCAACAAATCACACCATAAACTTCTTATTGCGCCCAGTGTATTATAGGAACCATAAATTCTAAGTAATAAAGGTATTTTTTGCTAATTGTGAATAAACCTTGGAGCAGAAAAACTATTAAATTTAAAATCTAACAAAAGGAGCTATATTTCCCAGTACAGCAGAACAACTACAGCAGCAAACATCCACCCGGAGTCAAAAAGAGAGCGAGAGAAAGAGGGGTCAACAGGATTAGACCTGCTGTCTTGGAAATGATTTTGGTACTGCAGCTACTGCATCTGTTTTTTTGCAAGACAAAGCCAACTTCTGCTCGCTCTTGCTTTCCATTTCCCTCTTGGTTTGCTTTAGCTCCCTCTGTTTCTGGTTGCATATGCCAGGCCAAACACATGCCCAGTTTTGCCACGGTGCTTAATGGTAAATATGTAAACGTGCGGAGCGAACAGAAACAGAATGTTCCCGAGCCCACCACAGTCTCTCTGCTACTATCAAACAGAGAAACACACACATGCATGTTTCTTTGTTTATTTGCATCAGAAGTAAATCAACATGGGGGGGCTTTAATCTGAAGGTGTCTTCTGTTTGGGCACCTGGTTGTAATGCACAAGCGAAGCTGCTGACCAACAGAAATAAGCGCTCTGTTTTTCCTCCAACTGTCTTCTGGAAGACGACACACAGTTCTCAGGGATAGATGTTGTGATAGGTGCTCAGGATGTGTTGTGGGCCAGCGAGAAGGTGTTTTGTTAGATTATGTTGAGACATCTTCATGCACAGATGGTCTGAAGATGTTTGAGACTTTTGAGAATTTCAGCCACTTATCGAGTATCATCGAGTTCAGTCTTTTCCCAGTTTGACAGAGAACATACTGTAATGTTTCCCATCAAAGCCAAATAAATTCCAGCTGCAGCATCGAACTGATTGCCCATTCAGATTCTCAATATTATAATGTCCTCTTGTGCATCATTCAGCCATTTGGGGGTGACTTGAGTGAGTTGTAAAGATGCCGAATACAAGAAAGGATCGAGTTGTCTTGCTGAGTCAGGAATGCTCATCCTGTTGGTCTTCATCTGGACAACTTGCTGTCAGAGGTTTTAATCACTTTACAATGGCTCAGCATCTTGCAAAGTCAGTGAAAACTGGAAAGTTAAGCTGACAGTTAAAGGCTGTATGGCTTTTTCTGAAACTTAGAAGAATTACTACCAGGTGCCAGATAAACACCAATAACACTGAGAGTCTGAACATGTTGTATAGTTTTGATCAGTGTTCCTTTCTAAATTCCAAGTCATTACTGTATATGCAAGCCATTAAATGTGCTTAATCCTTGTGTGATGTTGGGAATGTTTTTATCTACTTGGGGTAATTTTGAGACTTTATTTGGCTACCTTTTTCTTTGTGTATCAGCAAATGGAAAAAATTATTTTGACAAATCTTCTTTTGACACATATTTAGCAAAAATACATTGGAAATTTTAATATTCCAGGCAAAATTTACTACCCTTTCGTTATGTTCATGGCTGTTTATCCCCTTCTATTATAAAGACAGTTTTGTCAAAGTCAACGGGGGAAAAACAGCCAAACTGTTTTGTTTACTCCTGTTAGTATAACTGAAATTAGCAGAAAGCAGTAACCTTGAGATTTGGCAAATTGATTGATTAATATCCATCCATCAATGATGATGTTAAGGTTTTACTATATATATATAAACTCACCGGCCACTTTATTAGGTACACCTGTCCAACTGCTCGTTAACACAAATTTCTAATTAGCCAATCACATGGCAACAACATGACAGCATGGATCCATCCTGCCTTGTATCAACGGTTCAGGCTGGTGGTGGTGTAATGGTGTGGGGGATACTTTCTTGGCACACTTTGGGCTTATTAGTACCAACTGAGCATTGTGTCAATGCCACAGCCTACCTGAGTATTGTTGCTGACCATGTCCATCCCTTTATGACCACAGTGTACCCATCTTCTGATGGCTATTTCCAGCAGGATAACACACCATGTCATAAAGTGTGAATCATCTCAGACTAGTTTCTTGAACATGAGAATGAGTTCACTGTACTCAAATGGCCTCCACAGTCACCAGATCTCAATCCAATAGAGCACCTTTGGGATGTGGTGGAACATGAGATTGGCATCATGGATGTGCAGCCGAATCATATCAATATGGACCAAAATCTCTGAGAAATATTTCCAGTACCTTGTTGAATCTGTGCCATAAAGGATTAAGGCAGTTCTGAAGTCAAAAAGAGGGTCCAACCCTTTACTAGTACCTAATAAAGTGGCCGGTGAGTGTATATTGATCAGTTGTTCACAAAATGTGAATAGAAGGGCTGGATAATGAGAATTTTAGCCCCAGTCTAATTTAAGGTATGTCCTGGTTTGAGCTGCATTGTTGTCAGTAGTGCTACTGATATTGTCTGAACTGATGGAATTGGGACTGATGGGATATTAATCCATCACACCATTCCATCTGGTAAGCATCAGATTGACCACATGATTTCAGAAACCTTCAGAACAGGCTGTCTAAAAGAGTCCAAGTTCTGCTTAGTGCCAATTAGAAGTTCACATTAAATACTTTTGTTAGAAGACACCATTTTGTTCTGATTTGTAACCATGGAGTGCAAAACTAGTCTTATGTTACATAGGTACATTTTTGAGAATAGCCAAACATTTGTTTTATGTGCAGAATTTTTTTCCCATTTATGCTGAAAAAAATCATTAGAATATTGAGCAAAGATCACATTTCATGAAGATATTTGGTAAATTTCAACTAAAAATATATATCAAAACTACATTTTGATTGGTAAATTGTATTGCTAATCACTTAATTTGGACTTTAAATATGATTTTCATAATATCTAGATATTTTTTTAACCCTCAAAAATCCAATAACTAAAATAACTAAATAAAAAAGCTTATTTTTTCAGCTTTCATCTGATGTTTAAATGCAAATTTCACAAAAGTGAAACTTATGACTGGTTTTGTGGTGATATAGTTGTTTTGTTTGTTTTGTTGTCTAAAGGCGGAGGACTTGAGGCCACGGTTGACTGACTGTTCCTCCGTGGAAGATGGAGGTGTTTTCTCCATGTTTTGTTCATGTTGATTGTTTTCTGATAAGAGAAATTGTTTCATTTTAGACACAGTATTGCTGACTTGCCACAGCCATGGCTCTAATAATACATTTTTGACTGTAGGCCACACAAAACTTTTCACAGAGCTCAAATGCTCTTTGATTAGTTATCAATAAATCGTTAAAGACAAAATGGTAAACTACAGGTTGTAATTTAATTTAATATAGTTTAAATAAATAAATAAAATATGATTTAATACCCTATATAGGCTAAATAAATATATTATATATTTTTATTAAATAAATAGGCTATTTTCATCACATTTGTTTAAATTCCAAGGACACTTTGACAGCACACCGTGGCTAGCTGCAGAACGAAATGAGGCGAGCCGCGGTAAAAAAAAAAAACATTTTTAATGGCCACATCTGTAGGTATTACAATGTTGACATGATTTATGAGGACATGCCATGTGTCCGTGTAATTCAAAACTGTTGCCACAGGTTTTTTTATCAGGTTTGTGTTTTGACTAGGGTTAGGGTAAGACTATACGTATAATTAGCAATATTTTTTTCAGTGTACAATACATTAGAGTAATGGAGAGTCCTGTGTGTGTCCATGTATGTGCTTGGTCTCTTAGTCTTCAAAAAACAATCTTAAAGAGATTTTATCTGAAACTTTCTCCCCAAAATGAGAGCCATTCCTGTAGTAGCAGTTGTTTGGAGTTAGAAATCTGTGGTGTTCTGTGCACTGTTGCATGCATACAACGATTGACCACAGATGCTGTTTATCAACATGACTGCGTTTAAACTGCAGTCCTCATTTGACACCATATCGTGTTCCATCACGTTCATGCCATCGAAGCTCCACGAGTCCCGTTTTTTTTCTCGCAGGAGTCAATATTTTAGAAGATGGCCATCTCTCGCCTCTCCGCTGACCCCTGAGCCTGTGCCCCGTGGTGCATTTAAATTGATAGAGGTGTAGTTGGACAAGGCCGTGCCACTACCCCCACGGGCACAGCATGATTAAACACTTTGACCTCTGACCCGAGCGCTGTTCATTCACTGGCAGATGTCTTCCGCATTGAGGGTGTCAGAACAGGAGCTGAACATTCAAATCATTAAAGCTCCCCTGAAGTGCCGTGAAATGCGTGACATGAACACAAAACCACATCACCTCAGTGTCAGAAATCATTCACCTCAGTTAAAGGCATGTTTACACTGTCTGAAGCGTTTATCCCCTGTAAAGTGTACTGTTCACCATATAGAAGACTGTATTTGTTTGTAACAAACTTTCTTTTTGAAAGTGCAAGTTGTTTGTGTGCTCTGTGTGCTGGTTTTGGTGGATTATTTAATACAAATTTGTATAATGACATTAGTATGACCTAGCTAGTACAATGTTGAGGTTGTTTATGCTCCGTGTCCTCAGAATTCAAATAATCAGCAAATAATCTCCTTTTTTTTTTTTCACTATTATTATTGTTGTTGTTGTTGACACCAGGGCTCAGTGGTTAGCACTCACAGCAAGAAGGTCGCTGGTTCAAATCCCAGCTGGGCCAGTTGGCATTTCTGTATGGAGTTTGCATGTTCTCCCCGTGTTTGTGTGGGTTTCCTCCGTATGCTCCGGTTTCCTCCACAGTCCAAAGACTTGTGTTATAGATGAATTGAATAAGCCAAATTGTCCGTAGTGTGTGTGTGAATGAGTCTGTATGGATGTTTCCTAGTACTGGGTTGCAGCTGAAAGGACATCCGCTGTGTAAAACAAATGCTGGAAAAGTTGGTGGTTCATTCCGCTGTGGCAACCCCTGATAAATAAAGGGAGTAAGTCGAAAGAAAATTATTGAATGAATGTTGTTGTTGGCATTATTATTATTATTAATATTATTTTACAACCTCCTGTATTTCTTTATTTTATTCTATATTTTTTATGTTCACTGTTATATGCTACGTAATATTTTTTGTGTTCACATAATTATCAAAATAAAATAATGAAAATCTGATGGGATAAAAAATGTTAATAATTATGCGTATGGGGACCTTTTCACATTCAAATTTGCCACGTTTTTTGTAAGGGTAAGGTAGGTTAGGTTACGGTAATATAGTCAGCATTTTTTACAGTATGAAATACATTATGCCAATGAAGAGTTATCATAAACCACCAAAACAAGTGTGTGTTGCCACAATGCATTTTCCCCATCTAGGCTTGCTGTAGATAGATCGTATAGATCAGGGGTACCCAAACTTTTTCTTATGAAGGGCCAAAAACTAAACTTGATTGATGATGGTGGGCCTGAAGTAAATATACCAAACTTATACTGCATTATTATAAGTCGTTCCATCATTCATTCATCAGTTCATATTCTTTTTTAATCCTGGGTCACCACAGTGGAATGAACCGCCAACTTATCCACCATATGTTTTACACAGCGGATGCCCTTCTAGCTGCAACCTATTATTGGGAAGCGTCCATGCACACTCAATCACACACATACACTACGGACAACTTAGCTTACCCAATTCACCTATAACACGTCTTTGGACTGTGGGGGAAACCGGAGCACCTGTAGGGAACCCACAGAAATGCCAACTGACCCAGTCGAGGCTCAAACCAACGACCTTCTTGCTGTGAGGTGATTGTGCTACCCACTGCGCCACCGTGACACAGTTATACTTTAATTGTATTAATAATTTTAAACATTTTTGTACATTTTATAATTAATGTCTTACAATAAAAACATGAGCAATCCCATTTATATCACTAAAAAAATACACTTTGCCTTGATTTGCTTTCTGATGTCTTCTGTAATATCCACCGCTATCCATCAAGTGACTGTATTTATTTTTTTTTTTATCTGATTCATTCACAACATTTAATTGAAATATTTAATTTCGGCTAGCTTTTTTTTGTAGATCAACAGTTAAAGTTATATTGAATTAAATTTGACTCTGTTAAAGGCGTTCACCCCCAAAATTCCCCAGCATTCTCCCTTTCTTCTCAGATATGATGGAGGGCCAAATCAAAGGAGGCATTTCTGGTATAGGTGGTATAATAAAGATAAGTGTACAGTGGCCTACTAATAATAAGTATGGGAGAATTCAGATTCATACTGTTTTGGATACTGTTTATTAATTTGTGCCATTTTTTATTTTTAATATGATTGCTCAGTTACGTGTATACAGTATATAATTCCTGGTGCTTTAGCTTCTTTTAGGTGGCAGGAGGCTTTAGATATTACAGAGCATTTAATTGGTCAGAAGATCTGATGAGAAGGTCAAGTGCATATTGATTCCAATTGATGATTGTTTGTTGGCAGAAAAGAGAAGATGAATGATTTTATATTTTAAAAGTGACGTTATAGAGCACACTAGCTTAAAGATAATCTTAAAGGGTTTGTTCGGCCAAAAATGACATTTCTGTTATTAATTACTCATCCTCATGTCGTTCCAATCCCCTGAGACCTTTATTCATCTTTGCAACACATATGAAGATATTTTAGATTAAAGGTCCCGTGAAGTGCTTTGAAATGTGCATCTTTTTATTCGATGTTTGACGTTATCTCAACTGAAAAATGAAGAGAGGGTTGGACATAAAGTAGCACCCCCCTCTTTAGAAAAAAAAATAGCCAATAGCGTTTGGTTTTTATTACAGATCTGCCAGCTGTGTGGTTGAGCTCAACCGCATCAAAGGAAAAGGAAATGAGAAGTGTCTTGAAGGGGGCGGGTCATGTCAGACACTAGAGAGCATTTGATAGATTTGATGAGAAACTGAAGTATGAGTTGACGAACTGCAAGCTTTACATGTCAGGTTTATATCTCACATGGATTTTCTCACTGTTTTGGAACACACTAACTAATAGAAATCCTTCAAACTAATCGACTGAATTCCAGAAATGTCCAAACATTTCCTGTGACTTCAGTGCTTTAACTGTAGTCATACGAAGCTTCAAAAACAACCTATGTCTTCCATATCAGATCATGGTGTACGTTTACTACAGGCAATATGATATTTGTGTACTAATGCTAATGATATACAGGGCAACTTTTTAAGCAATGTCGCCTGGCAAAATTATGCCATGTATAGGCAAGGTGGGACACAGGTTAACTAAGCAGGGTAATGAGTTACAGATACAATATTGTTGCCTAGAAAAGTAGCCAAGCAACATTGCTCTGAAATATTGGCTGGCAACATTGCTCAAAAAGTTGACCTGTGTATCATCAGCATAATGGCAATGTGTGGTAAAACCTGTAGTAAACAGTATGACCTGACATGGGAGAGAAGATAAAGGTGAGCAGAGCTGTATTTACATGTTGCACAACAGTGTTTTTGGTGCACATAATTACAGTTAAAGCACTGAAGTTACATTTTGAATTGGTTCCTTTTCTGAACTTTTTTGTGACCATCGCTGTATATAGAGGGTCAGGGAGCTCTCAGATTTCATTAAAAAATATATCTTAATTTGTGTTCCCAAGATAATTGAAAGTGTCTGGGGTTTGGAACTAAATGAGGGTGAGTAATTAATTAAAGAGTTTTCATTTTTGGGTGAACTAACCCTTCAAGGCTAACATTGATGCTAAGACCTCAAAAAAATGTTTGATTTCAGGGGGACTTTAAGTCTTGTCTCATGATTTGACGTGAGTATCAGGGTGCACAGGTCACAGCAGGAGCTGTATTTTATC
Source organism: Danio tinwini (assembly GCA_903798205.1). Classification (NCBI taxonomy): domain Eukaryota; kingdom Metazoa; phylum Chordata; class Actinopteri; order Cypriniformes; family Danionidae; genus Danio; species Danio tinwini. The sequence goes on along the minus strand of CAIGQZ010001336.1, from coordinate 5,494,827 downwards.
ATTGGGTTTGGCTGACACTGTTTTTGTCCTGTAATGTTCACCAGATATTCATGGCAGTATCACATGCCCCGTATCAGAATGAGGCCAAACAGCTGTTCTGCCACATTTATCAGCATTGCAGTTTTCACAGTGATACTATCTCTATGCTGCTTGTACCAGGACTTTAAAGTCAACACAAACTCAAAACCTGACCCTGTTGATTTCTTTGAGCACATGTTCCGGCTCTTATTGTGTGCGACTCATCAGTTATTCCAGGATACTTGTCTTTATAACCATTCAGCAATTGAAATCACTTCCTTTGGCTCTGAAAAGGCTTGTCATTTTCAGATGCCAGCTGGAGTTTAATGACAGGAAAATATAGAATAGAATAAAATAAAATTTTTAAATTTCTATGCGCAGCCTTGGGCTGGAGGGGGTCCGGTTCGGGGACCAGAGGATTTCATCTCTTTTTATTCACAGACGATGATGGTTTCATTGAACATGGACCTTCAGCATGCACTGATGCGATTGTGATGCTGGTGGGATGAGAATTAGCCCAAGGCCATGGTGCTCCACTGGAAAAAAGGTGGTTTGCCATCTCCAGGTTGAAGGAAAGTCTTTATGCCAGGTGGAGGAGTTCAAGTATCTAAGGGTTTTGTTCACGAGTGAGGGAAGGATAAACGTGAGATTGACAGGTGGATCGGTGCAGCGGCAGCAGCAGTGCGGTCGATGTACTGGTCTGTTGTGGTAAAAAAGGAGCTGAGCCGAAAGGCAAAACTCTCGATTTACCGGTCAATCTACGTTCCTACTCTCACCTATGGTCATGAGCTTTGGGTCATGACTGAAAGGACAAGATCTCAGATACAAGCGGCAGAAAGGAGTTTCCTTCGCAGGGTGGCAGGACGCACCCTTATAGATAGGGTGAGGCTCTCTGTTACCCGGGAGGAGCTCGGAGAAGAGCCACTGCTCCTTCACATTGAGAGAAGTCAGCTGAGGTGGCTCAGACATCTGTTTCGGATGCCACCTAGACACCTACCTAGGAAGGTGTTCCAAACATGGCCCACCAGGGGGAGGCCTCAGGGAAGACCCAGGACACGCTGGACTATGTCTCTTGGCCGGCCTGGGAATACTTCAGAATCTCTCCGAAGGAGCTGGAGGAAGTGTCTGGGGAGAGGGAAGTCTGGAGTTCTCTCCTGAGACTGCTGCCACCCTGAGCCGGCCCCAGAAAAGTGGATGAAAATAAATAATGAGATTTTTAAAAACATATTGCATCAACATTTTATTATAAAACTATAATGAAGTTCATTATCCTTTACATTTTGTACACATAAATGTTTATATTACTAATACTGTACATGTAAAAAATGATGCCTTAATTTTTTTGGTTGAATCAAACTTTTCTAGTCATCTCAATATCAATCAAACTGACAAAAATATTAAGTTTCATATTGTATAATTTAAGAAAAATTGTTATAAACTGAGATTAGCTTAATAAAATTAGTTAAACATATAAAAATGAATGACTTTTGCCTTATTTTTTGCAGTAGTATATATGATAGTATTAATATAAAAATGACAACATGATTGCAATATTATTAATATAACACCTATAATAATAATAATAATAATAATTATAATAATAATAATAATAATAATAATAACAAAATAATAACAACAATAATAGCAATAATAATAGTAATACTAATAGTAATAATAATAGTAACAATAATAATCTTGCTAATTTGATTCAAAACATTAATAAGTAATTAATAAATAACAAGTAATTAATATTTCATAATAAACACTAACATACTAATTTAAGTCAATAGGTTTTTGTAAATGAGTTTTGTTATTGTAATACGTAACAGTCTGTATCACATTCATAGATGTTATGGATTGGTATTCCTTCGTTTTTACATTTCCCTGCATATTTATATGTTAAACATCTTGTTTGCCTTTTCCATTACAGAAGCAAAATGGGTTGCAGTTATTGGTCTACTGTCCCACACAAACCTGTATTCACATCTCCTATTGGTACAATAGTGTATAAACCCACTTATCAAACAATCATGGCTCAAACATAGCAGTTTGTCTTTGTCGATCAAAATCCATGACCTGAAACGATGAGTTAATTACAGCGTTTTTTCAGAACTGGATATCTGAACAGGACTGTTGTTGTCTTTGTAGAGTAAATGACACAGTGATGCTGCTGTCAGGCGCTTTCTGCTAATTGCGAGGCGCTGTGATTCATTCCACAGCGAAACCACAGCGAATCCACCATCCGTCCGATTGAGAGACACAAGAACACATTGCTCTTTATTTAATCCTCCTAAACCGCGTGTTTAGTATTCCGTGAGTGCCGAGGCTTCTCTTGTTTAATGGAGTTTTGTTTGGGTTGCGCAGGAACGGATGCCAGATTTCAGAGCCATCGCTGATTTATAACTTCAGTGGAATTTGTGGACGAGCTGAACGTCCCTCGCCGCTGACACACCACCACTTTAGCAGTTATTGGATAACCACTGAACATGACGTGATGAGAAATGCTCCATAGCATGACTATAGCTAGATGGACGGCTAGCCTAGCATGAATTTTAAATAAGAGGATGTATTCATAATCGTTCCCAATAACCTTATTAACTCTTTCCTACATTAATCGGTAACACTTTGATAATGTTAGTTAATGCATTTACTAACATGAACTAACAATCAACACTACATTTATTACAGTATTTGTATATTTGTATATTTGTAGTATATGTTAGTTAATGAAAATACAAGAGTTAATTGTTGGTTCATGGTAACTCATAGTGCATTAACTAATGTCAACAAGCATGAATTTGGATTTTAAAAATGCATTAGTAAACGTTGAACTATGGTTAAATGCTGTACAAGTATTATTCATACTTATTTGATACATTAATGGAACTTTGCTTGACCCATTAATCTACTAATATTAATCTACCAATATAGTCCACTTAAAGGAGTGAATGAAAATAAGTGAGAGAATTGGAGCACTGAGTGCACTGAAGGGATGCCATTTTATTTGTGTTTTTTTGGTTGATAAATCTCTCAGAAAGAATAGATAGAAAATTTATTGGTCAAACCATGCGATTATTTAACACTTATGTGGTTATTTAATCAAATAAAAGCTGTCTAATAGCAAGCTGTCTAATAGTAATGAAACAAAAAATTTAGGTTTCTGTCGTGTATACACATGTTCAATTAACGATGAAATAATTTATTTTGAAATTTAGAGTGACAGGAGTTTGCTGTGCATTGCATCTTGTGGTCAGATGCTGAAATTAATTTGGTGAGCAAACTCAAAAAACAAACACAAACCCTAAAATTATCTGATGGGAAGTTTCATGTAGTTTAACAGTAAAACACTTGTAAATTTTAAGTAAAACCAGTAATGAATCGTGTAATTTACAATAAAAAAGGACATTCATAAAATCAGTCAGCCAGTCAGTCAGTCAGTCAGTCAGTCAGATTAATTGATTGAGTCAATCAAGCAACCAATCAATCAGACAGATTCATTAAATATGAGTCCATCCAGCAGCCAGATACATTGATTATGAATCAAACAACCAGTCAATCAGCCAGGTTAATTGATTATGAATTAATCAATCAGCCAAATTAATTGATTTTGAATAAAGTAATCATCCAATCAATCAGCCAGATTCATTGATTATGAATCAATCAAACCAACAACCAATCAGCTAGAGTCATTGATTATGAATCAATTAATCAATCAATCAATCAATCAATTGATTATGAATTAATCAATAAACCAATCAGTCAGCCAGATTCATTGATTATGAATCAAACAACCAATCAATAAGCCAGATTCATTAATTATGAGTCAATCAAACAACTAATAAATCAGACAGATTCATTGATTATGAATTAATCAAACAACCAATCAATCAGCCAGATTCATTGATTATGAATGAATTAATCAACTAATAAGTCAGCCAGATTAATTGATTATAAAAAATCAAACATCCGATCAATCAGCCAGATTCATTGATTATAAATGAATCAATCCGCCAGATTAATTGATTTTGATTAAGTAATCATCCAATCAAGCAGCCAGATTAGTTGATTATGAATCAATCAAAGAACCAATAGCCAGCAACCATTCTTCAAAATATTTTTATGTGTTCAATAGAAGAAAACCTTGTCATAAAAAAATGAAAGTAGCATTACTTTTACATTTTGTGTTGTTATTAAAAACCATTTTTCGTCTTGTCCATGATTTCACAAGTTGAATTTTTAAGTAAGCAGTGCTGCAAACATATTCAATGAGCTATCACCATTAAAGTGTCTTGTTTTCTTCTCCATTCCCACTTATTCTGCCCATTCGGTCGTTTCTCAACTGCCTTTTTTACTGCTTTGTTGGCGTAAAAGTAGGCCGGCAGCCATTTCGAACAGCTTATTATTGCTGATCACTCTTCATGTTGTCTTTGTTTATGGGCTTGACTATTTGGCTACCATGGCAAAAGATGGATTGTGGGATGTTTTCAGCTCAGCTCTCTGCGTTCTCTCTCTTCTCCTCTCCTCCAAAATACCAGTTTCCTTCCCTGGGTAACCGAATCTGGGAATGCAGAGCTCAATCTGAATGGCTGTGGGATTGGACGAAGCACATGGGCATTCCTGAATCTATAGGGTCTCTTAGCAACCACTGATCATGTGCCAACAGTGGTTCCGTAAGGGCTTCAGTGTGGAGTTCTGATGCTTTGCATGAGTTTTCTTGTTAATTCAGTTATTCATTTAGCACATGCTTTTATCCAGCAAAACGTACAAATGAGGAAAATCACAAGAATATTTCTTGCAAACAGACAAGCATTCCTGTGTTGAGATCCGCAAGTTAAATACTCATTTTAACCATTGGGATATACTTGTTTTATTTTATTTGATTTCAATGTGGCATATATATTTCAATTTGCATACTATTCTCTGCCTTTGTTTTCTTTTGGCCAAAAATCTGTGCCACACTGTAAAAAAAATGCTGGGTTCCACACAATTGATTTGTGTTGGGGCTACATGAACAAAAGTTTTTGTTTTTACCAAGTTTTTTTTCCAAGTTGTCCCCAAAAAAAGCATCAGGAATTGTGCTGTTACAGCTCGTTTCAAATAAGTAGTTTGAACAAACAACAAACGTCATTTTTTTTTACTCCACACAGATCACAGTGCAGTGAAATACTTATTAATTGTCATTATAAACCTTTTAACTTTCAAATTATATGATTCAAATATACCATAATGTTCACTATTCAAACAATACTGCGGATTCTTTTGCCAATTTGCCAGGTTTTTATAATTTCATTATTTTGTATGACCACCAAGTGATTAGTTGCCTTTGCTTTAAAAAAAAGTGAGTAAACCTATTGCTTTTAAAGCAGGGGTGCCCAAAGTTTTTCTTATGAAGGGCCAAAAACCAAACTTGATTGAGGCTAGTGAACCAAAGGTAAATATAGTTGCCATGGGTAATTTCTTTATTTAATTCATTCATTCATTAATTTTCTTGTCAGCTTAGTCCCTTTATTAATCTGGGGTCGCCACAGCGGAGTGAACCGCCAACTTATCCAGCACGAATTTTTGCAGCGGATGCCCTTCCAGCCGCAACCCATCTCTGGGAAACATCCACACACTCATTCACACTCATACACTACAGACAATTTAGCCTACCCAATTCACCTGTACCTCATGTCTTTGGACTGTGGGGGAAACCGGAGCACCCGGAGGAAACCCACACGAACGCAGGGAGAACATGCAAACTCCACACAGAAACGCCAACTGACCCAGCCCAGCCGAGGTTCGAACCTGCAACCCAGCGACGTTCTTGCAGCGACGTTCTTGCACTACCTACTGCGCCACTGCGTCACTTTCTTATTTAATAATGTTAAGAAATTACTAGAAAACATTGCTTTTTATTAACTAATACAGTTTTTTTTACATTTAATAATGAACTTATTGCAATAAAAACTAAACAATCTCATAACGGAATTACACTAGTTTTTACCTTGATTTGCTTGATGATGTCTATAATTCTCTATCCACTGAGTGACAATATGAATTTTTTTCAAAATCAGATTAATTTACATTTAATTGAAACATTTTACTTTAGTTTGCTTTTTTTGGAGCTCAGCAATAAAAACAAACAAAAAAGGTTATGTCAAATTAGAATCAAAGGTTACAATGGGCCAACTTTGGCCTGTGGGCCCTACTTTGGGAGTCTCTGTTTTAAAGTGATTAGTTAACTTAATATTAACTTAATATTATTACGCAAATGAACCTTGTGCATAATTATAACAATTAAGTCAATTTAGCTTAACAGTTCCAAGTTACAATGGGTTTACTCACTTTTTTTTAAGTAAAGCCAACTAAATTCTTTTAAAGCAGCCGGTTTAGTTTTTTTTTTTTCTTAAAGAAAAGTAAATACCACCTGAACCACTGATACAAGGCAGGTTGGATCCATGCTTTCATGTTGTTGACGCCAAATTCTGACCTTACCATCCAAATGTCGCTGCAGAAATAGAGACTCATCAGACCAGGCAACGTCTTTCCAATCTTCTATTGTACAATTTTGGTGAGCCTGTGCGAATTGTAACCTCAGTGTCCTGTTCTTAGCTGGCAGGAGTGGCACCTGGTGTGGTCTTCTGCTGCTGTAGCCCATCCGCCTCAAGGTTGGATGTGTTGTGCATTCAGAGATGCTCTTCTGCATACCTCGGTTGTAACGAGTGGCTATTTGAGTTACTGTTGCCTTTTATCAGCTCGAACCAGTCTGGCTATTCTCCTCTGACCTCAAGCATCAACCAGGCATTTGCGCCCACAGAACTGCCACTCACTAGATATTTTCTCTTTTACAGACCATTCTCTGTAAACACTAGGGATGGTTGTGCGTGAAAATCCCAGTAGATCAGCAGTTTCTGAAATACTCAGACCAGCCCAACTTGCACAAACTCAGCAACATTCAAAGTCTATTAAATCCCCTTTCTTCCCCATTCTGATGCTCGGTTTGAACTGCAGCAGATCGTCTTGACCATGACTACATGCCTAAATGCATTGAGTTGCTGCCATGTGATTGGCTGGTTAGAAATTTGCTTTAACGAGCAGTTGGGCAGGTGCACCTAATAAAGTTTTCTTTTTTTGCATAAATTTGCAGAATAAAGATATATATGTATATTTTCTCCAAAGACACTAAAATGGCCAATAATAATAAATGATACTAAAATTTGTCCATAACATGTTTCTGACCAAACTCCTTGGCCAAATATACTGATAAACCACATTCCTTCACTAAAGTTAAAGGTGTGATGCTCTTTCCATCCTGCTGTATGTAGTGTGTGATTTGACAGGTATGGTTGCCAAGTCTGCTCTTTTCCTGCACAATTAAGCTACTTTTAACAACTTGGCACAGGTTATTTTTTAATTTCACAGGTTAATAATTTAAATAGTGTATAAATTCTACACAAGAAAGTCAGTGAATTTACATCTTAATTATGAATATTTTGAATGTTTGTTTATTTTCTTATATATTTCATTTAAAAATCAATTTCACATGGTTGGAGTTTACTTCAGCTGGAGTTGTTCTGCAATTGGCCACATCCTGAGTTTGCATGTTCTCCCTGTGTTCATGTGGGTTTCCACCGGGTGCTCCGTTTTACCCCACAGTACAAAGACATGCAGTATAGGTGAATTGGGTAAACAAAATTGGCCGTGGTATATGTGTGAATGTGAGAGTGTATGGGTGTTTCCCAGTTCTGGGTTGTAGCTGGAAGGGCATCTGCTGCATAAAAACATATGCTGGAGTAGTTGGCGGTTCAATTTGCTGTGGCGACTGCTGATAAATAAGGGACTAAGGAAAATAAATAAATAAATAAATAAATGAATGAGTGAATGAATGGCCACATCCATTGCAATTTTTACTGCAGTCACCTGGGAAACACATGAGAAGCTAGCTGTGCAGTCAATTGAAAGTAAGTTGCCTTTTTTATGCTAATATACACTTATTTGCAAAGCAGAAATCATGTACTATGCATACAGTGATTCAAAGTGTGTATTTTAATAATAAGTCATGGCATATTTTGAGTTTTGATATTATTGTGCTAGTGTTGATTGGCCGTTGGGCTAGTTTAGTTGCAAAGACCTGGCAACCCTGGTGACAGGTGGCATTGTTCCTGGCAGAACTACATCACCGTCAGACTCCATCCGTCACAGAAAGCAGCAGGTGTGTGTGTATGTGTGTGTTTAGTGTGCTCTAATCTGCGTGTCTGCGCATCTTCCTCTAAACTCAGGTCACCTTGATCTGCCTCTTTCACACTTGCCAGTGTATCTCAGTGTGTCTCGCTGTCTGCTTATCGATTCCTCCTACATTGGGCTCAGAGGTGCCCGTGATTGACGCCAGCTAACTGATATGCTAAACCCACTCCACACGCATCTCTGTGTGATCCATCCCATTCCTTCTAATTGTGGTAAAGGCCATGTATCTGTGACAGCCTTGTTTACGTGATGGTGGCATTGATGGGCTCAGAGCTCAGTCAGAAGACATGAGTAAAAGAATGTTCTAGGGTTGCCAAACATGTCTGATATCTGCTATCATCCTGCCAGACAGCAGAAATGTTCAGTGAGTGTTCATCCTGTTGATACTTGATTCAAAGTGTCTTTCAGAGTCAAAAAGAATCCAGGCAGAATTAGCTTCTTATGGAAATTAGATGGTCATTCATCAACATTAGCTGGCCCAAGTGGATCTAGATGGTTGATTAGTTCATTTGTTTGTGTGTGTGTGTGTGTGTGTGTGTGTGTGTGTGTGTGTGTGTGTGTTGTGTTTGTCTAT
>CAIGQZ010001336.1:5468803-5484143 GCA_903798205.1 Danio tinwini | reverse complement strand
ACCCTGCTCTAAATCAATTTTAGGTCAGTTCTCCAGGTATTTATTTAGTTGTTCAGATAGCTGCAAGGACTGAGAATCTGAAGTCATGATTTGCTGTTATTCAGATTCTATATACCTATACTGCAAAAAATGCTGGGTTCCACACATTAGATTTATGTTGGATTAACATGAATAAATTAAAATAATTGAAATAATGTGGATTGCACTTGAAACAATTAAGTTGTCCCAAAAAAACTTGTGTTGTTTCAGTTCATTTTAAATAAGAAAACAATATCCACTCTAAATTTTCCAAGAAGTTGCAAGTGATGTATGCTCCTCTACATACACATTAACACAGTCATTTTTATCTCCCCCCAGATCAGCCTGAAAGGCCACTGAATTGTGGCCCACTTGTGACTTCTATTTAATCATAATTTTCTTTGTCTAGGAAAGTGCTTAGTCATGTTCCCAAGTGAACGATTTAACGGATCTTTAATTAGCCCAGACTGTGAATGAGATCCCACAGCGAGCTTAATGACCAATGAGCTCCTTAATGACCAGCGAGCCCTTTCAATTACACATGTTCACGCACACACACCTGTTTTATTCTCGTCTGCATTCACGCTAGATGGAGTGTAGAAACATAGTGTTTTGTTTTATATACCATCATGATTAAAGCTACTGATAAGTCATTTTTCCTCTTGGTTTAACTGCAGATGTGTCTTTTCATTTGTCAGCCAGAGGAGAAGAGGTTCCCGACTGAGCCTGATTTCTCTCAAGTTTTTTTTCCTTATACATTTCCATTAATTGGCAAAGTTTTGGTTCCTTGCCACTGTTGCCTTTGGCTTTGCTTAGTTGGGGTCAGTAGAGCCACCCTAATGTGAATCCTTTAGCAATGACATTTATATTAAACTGAACCAAGTCTTCATTAAACTGACTAGGACAAAATCAACATTCTGCTAAATTAAATGTGCTTGATAGTTTGAACTTGATTGATAATGTCGCAAGTTTGTACCTGGTTTTTATTATTATTAAACATTCATCGTTTTAAAGCTGCTTTGACACAAATAGTATTGCATAAAACACTATAGAAATAAAAGTGGCTTGACTTGACCTTTGACAGAGGAGCTTTGCCATGTTTGCAGCCATACTGTATGTTATGTTAAAGTCACACTTGGTAAAGGCTTTTGATTATACAGTTGGAATTATTAGTCCTCCTGAATTAGCCCTGTGTATATTCTTTTTCCCAATTTTTGTTTAAAGGTGCTATAACGTTTTTGACTCTTCTAAAGCATAATTATAGCATAATAAGTTTGCAGATATTTAAGAAACATGCTAAGTGAACATTCTTTTTTTTATCTGAAAAACAATGCTGAAGTCAGATATTCTGCTATGAAAATGTCTGTTATGTGTCGGAACGTCTGTCTTTGTTTTGGTTCTTTTAACCCACCCAATGCCACTACAGCCAATTATATTTCAGCACCGCGGGTTGCCTTGTTGGAAAACTGCGTATTTCATTCATTCATTCAGAAAGGCTCTCAAAGCATGTGCTCATGACCGAAAGGCAACCTCTGTTGGACAGTAGCAGACTCTGAAATGAGACACAGATTCAGAGTTCCACATGAGGTTATTAATTAGCAAATAATATAAACATTACGAACGTAAACATTAGGTGAGCAGGTTACATTGTAACCCCGTGTCCTAGCAACATGCTACGTGATGAGATTTGCAGTAATAAGCAATTTGGCTAATTGACCAGACGAAACACAACAGAAAATTAAATACAGCTATTCAGACTTCAGCACTTACGAAATGGTAAGGTTTATAATCTAATTAATACATATTAAACCTTTTTTAACATTATTAAATGTAGATGCTGAATCAATATATGTGTTGATTTTGAGTCACAGTTCTAAAGTTCAATTTTAAACGGTTTATTTTATTTTCAAGATCTGAGGTAAATCTATTTGCTTTAGTATGGCAATAAATGTAATGTAAAATGGCATTTAAACTCACATTGTTAGCATTTAACACTGAATATAGTACATGAGGTGTACTTGAGGTGATCAGTGTCAGTTTTCTGTTATTCAGCTGCAAGAAATAGAAACCGTTTTTAAAATATTAATTCTAGGTGTTGGTTAGAACAAAAACTCCTTTTAATATGGAAAATATTCCTACTATCGCGTGCTGTTGCTTTTATATGGAACACGATTTAAATCAGCCCTTAGGCTTAATCGTCAGACTCGCTCCTGTTGGTCCTTAATCTGGCAACCTGTGCTTGCATTTGTTTTGATCCAGGAATGCAATACCTAATTCAACCACTGGGTGTCAGACTTACATACTGCACCTTTAACGATGAGATTGTTTTCAACACATTTCTAAACATAATAGTTTTAATGACGCATTTCTAATAACTTTCTTTTATCTTTGCTGTGATGTCAGTGGATAATAGTTTACTACATATTTTTCAAGATACTAGTATTCAGCTTAAATTAACATTTAAAGGCTTAACTAGGTTAATTAGACAAGTTAAGGCAATTAGGCAAGTCATTGTATAACACTGGTTGTTCTGTAGACAATCGACAAAATATATTGCTTAAGGGGGCTAATAATCAGGATATTTTCCATCCATTCTATATCTGATTTCAAACAAAAAAGGAAAACTAAGAAAATGGCTGTTTTCCATTTTTCATTTGCTCACATAAAAAAAAAAAGATTTTGGCTTAATTTTTGTTTAGTTTTTTTGGTTTAGGGTAGGATAAACGACTTTAAAATTCATTATACACATGTAGGCGGGTTTGAAATGCCATTTTTTCTCTCATTGGTCAACCAAATCTTATAAACGATCAATTTATAAAACACATAATTTATGAATAGAATAAGACGAACGTGCAGTGCACTATGATCCTTGCTTGATCAGAACAAAGCGTTTATATAATCATAATATTTTTATATTTTATATAAACACTATATTTTTTATAAGCTATAAATATGAAAATAAATGCATTTAAAGTAATGGAACATTATATGTAAAAACAAAATCTTTACAGCTTTACAGCGCGTGCATCAAAGACGCAATGAATGTAAGCCTGCTAACTGATCAAATGATAGAATATGTAAACTTAGTTTATATATAATTAAACAATAATGATTTAAAGCCTCGGTGCTGATCTGCAGAGGTGCTTTTCCCCCACCAATCTGGGGAAAAAGGGTGTTTCAGCAGCACCTTTCAGCAAGAAGGTCACTGGTTCGAGTCTCCCTGTGTTCACGTGGGTTTCCTCCGGGTGCTTCAGTTTCCCCCACAGTCCAAAGACATGCACTTTAGGTGAATTTGATGAGCTAAAATTGGCCATAGTGTATGAGTGTGTGTGAATGTGAGAGTCTATGGGTGTTTCCCAGTACTGGGTTGCGGTTCTAAGTGCATTCACTGAGTAAAACACATGCTGGAATAATTGGCGGTTCATTCCGCTGTGGCGTCTAATAGACTAAGCTCAAAGAAAATGGATGATTGAATGAATGCAAGTTAAAGGGTTGGTGAGGTTTAGGGTGTGGAAGAGCTTTGTAATAGTTTTTTTTGTTTTTGTCTTTTATCATGTCTTTATGGGACCCCCTTGAAAATGAGATAAGGATGAGGATTTTCAGGGAATTGTGTCTTCATTCTTTTTATCTCTTCCACATACACTGTATTTCAGAGTGTTTCTTCAACTACATATGTATAATGAATTTTAAAGTTGTTTATCCGATTTCCTTACCTTAACCAAAAAAATCCGAAAATCTTGACATTTTTTGTGAGCAAAAGTAAAAGCCTTAGTTTCTTAGTTTTCCTTTTTTTGTTTGAAAACGGATATGAAAGTTACCCTAAATGCTAATAATATTGACCTTAAATGTTTTTTTAAATCAGCTGTTATTCTAGCTGAAATAAAATAAATATGACTTTCTACAGAAGAAAACATATTATCTGAAATACTGTGAAAAATACCATGCGCTCTTAAACATTCTTTGAAGAAATATTTGAAAAGGAAAAAAATTCAGAGGGCTAATAATTATGACTTCAACTGTATGTGCTGTATATGGTTGACCAATCACAACAGCGTAGACCTGTTCCAGCCTTTTCCTCCTCTCAGTATTGAACAGTGTTGCATGTTTTGTAAATTGAACCTGGTTATGTGCTACACAAAGGCTCTTTTGTTGCAATCCAGAACGTACACACTCAGACTAACTAGAGTCTGATGCTACAGTCTGGCACATCTCGTGTGCAACACACTGACATGCTGACGTGGGCATACAGTTGGACTGGCGTGTTTTGCAGGATAGTCAGAATCATTAGTTTTATGTGATGTTGTGTAGTCATGCTCTAAGACCCTGCCTTTCCTCTTCTCCAGTCCGAAAATTCTGCCTTTTTTGACAGAAGTGCTGACCACTGTCATTTGTGGGGTAAAAAAAAAACATCAGCAGAAATGTTCCACAAAATATCCGTGCATTGACTCATCATGAGTTGGCTCAAACCTTTGGCTCAGAATTATGCATGACCCTAGTATGGTCTTGATCAGTTGTGAGTGCGCATGTATTAGCTCGTGGCTTATGACACAATGTGCCAGGCGCTTTGTCACTGACATTAAAAAAACATTGCTTCTTTTGTGAAATATAGCCAATCATGACCTAAAATATATTAATGTGCAGGAATGTGTATATGATTTGAGAGTTGTGATTGAGATGACTGACTAATCCTGACTAATCTAATTTATTGTCCATTGATCAGGTATTATTGTAAAATTATTTTTGATTGTAAGGAAAAGGGGACAGCACGGTGGCTCAGTGGTTAGCACTGTTGCCTCACAGCAAGAAGATTGCTGGTTCAATCCCCACTGGCTCACTTGGCATTTCTGTGTAGAGTTTGCATGCTATGCCCGTGTTTACGTGGGTTTCCTCCGGGTGCTACGGTTTCCCCCGCAGTCCAAAGACATGTGGTATAGTTGAATTTGATGAACTAAAATTGACCATAGTGTATGAGTGAGAGTGTATGGGTCTTTCCCAGTTCTGGGTTGCAGCTCTAAGGATATCCATTGCGTAAAACATATGATGAAATAGTTGATGGTTCATTCCACTGTGGCAACCTCTGATAAATCAGAGACTAAGCCGAAGGAAAATGAATGATTGTAAGGGAAAGGGTCGGTGAGGTTTGGGTTGAGAAAGAGCTTCAGTGTTTGTAATTCTTCAAATGTCATATCATATTGTTTATGAATGTGTATTCAATTCAATTCAGTTTCTTTGAATAGCAGTTTTCACAATAATTATGGTTCCAAAAGCAGATTTACAAAAGGTGCACATTATTACATTACAGTCAAAATTGTTGTGTATAAGATGTGGACATTATATAAACATAATTATCCTGCAGTTATAAAGTATATATATAACCCAAATCTTCAAACTATCTTTTGTACTGTTAACATCATGTCAAGAAGAATCCTTTATTATTAAGTAACTCTCTTTATAATCTGTGAAGCGGAGAAATCAATCTTTTACTCTCAGAAAATGTGCACTGTGATTCTAATGAAAAGAGTGTTTGCAAGAGTGTACAATAAAAAAATTGAACACACTCAAAATGTAGCTATTATTTATCTATTTATTTAGCTAAATCTAAATCATGATCTTTTTTGACTCTGTTGTACAATATTAGTAAATAAAATTACAAAAACTGGGAATACAAAAAAAAGTGTTTTAAAAAGAATATACTTCTGCATTTCAACTAAGCCAGAAGTACTCTTCCTCGAAAAAAAAAACAAACAAACAAACATTTGTTTAGCTTATTGATACTTTTGTGGAGTATTATTATCCTGATTCTGACAGCCGTGCAAGTGTTAGTAAATGAATTACAGAATATTTGTATTTCTCAAAGGCGGTGTGCAGGTCCACCCTGGCCTAAAGACATCTTGAGCCTCTGCTGTGGATCTCAGATAAAAGCAGGCCGGGAAATTACTAAGGACTGGTCGCAATATCTATCCTTATTGGCTCCACATCTGTCAAACAGGCCAGGTCAAGGATCTTCCTATTAAAATAACAACAATGAATCATATTCATTAGATATCTAAGTGGTGTAAATAAGTACAATTAAACAGCCACCAACTTGTCTTTTTTCACACTTTGTCATCTTTGTGTAAAATTAAATGTGTTTACACACATGTAACGTTTTCATAAATCTCACTTCAACAAGCTGTTTTAATCTTGTGAAAGCAAACTAAAAACAAATTTTGCTGCTTGATTTTGTTTGTGGTTCATTTTTTAAGAAATTTTACTTTAAAGGGCACCTATGGTGAGAAATCTACTTTTCAAGCTGTTTGAACAGACATATGTGTAGGTATAGTGTATAGACTGTCATATTGGGGTGATACAAACACATCCAGGGATTTTTTTTCAATTTAACAACATAAGAACGGTGGACCAATTGGAGCGGTTTTGAGACCGACCGCAACTTGACGTAGAAGTGCAGTTTCCCCGCCCACCAAATTGATTGACAGCTGCTATTAACATGTCTCCATAGTAACGCGTATGATCATATTAACAAGACAGGACGTGCGCAAAGCAAATGGTTGTGTGACTCCACAACAAATGCGTCAAATACTCATTGGCAAAGTTCTTACTGTAGTATTTCTCACAAATGTTACGTGAGATCGGCTTCCTGCTTGTCTGTCTGTTGCATGAGGCAGCCGAGGGAGGAGATTAAGGCACACTGACAGGCAAGTGGAAACTGTGGGCATGAAGGACTAGCCTTAAAGGCCCAGTACCGCTACCTGATGCTCAGATCTATAAAATAGAAACTTCTAAAAGGTATAATAAAAAATCTGATGGGTGTTTTGAGCTGAAACTTTTCAGACACTTTCTGGAGACACAAAATATTTATATTAAATCTGGAAAAAAGTGGTAACCTAGGTGTAGTATTAAGGCCTTGCACTTACTTCTGTTAACTGTTGAGTTCTCAGAATTTTTTAGATTTCACCAAAATTTCCAGTTGCTTATACACTTAGGAATTTACATCTGGAATGTATCTCAAACTACCTCCCAAAATAGTTTGCTTGATCAAATTTCTTGTCTGAAATTCATTTTGGAGGGCATTTCTGTGACCGTAGAGCTATCAAGACAGAAAAACTGATGAAATGGCTAAGTGTTAATAAGATCAATGAAGCAGCCCCCAACTTCCCTTTTTCACTCTTTGTTTGTTTTCTTTGTATGGAGTTAAAGACATGTGCGTGCCCGGCTCAGAGACCCAGGCGTAATCTTTGGGATTGGGACCTAAGCTCGGTAAGGCGGACGAGAGCTGCCCATATCCTGGACACGGCCCTGAATGTTCCCGGAATGTTCCCCTTTAGGCAGCCACCACAGCTGGGAAGCACCTTCTCAGAACTTGTGGATTATGGTAGGAAAAAACAATGACTGTGTTTGAGAAAAACTC
Source organism: Danio tinwini (assembly GCA_903798205.1). Taxonomy (NCBI): domain Eukaryota; kingdom Metazoa; phylum Chordata; class Actinopteri; order Cypriniformes; family Danionidae; genus Danio; species Danio tinwini. Next base: position 5,476,717 of record CAIGQZ010001336.1, on the reverse strand, counting down.
TCCCATCGTTCAAACACGCACAGACTGGCCAATATCCCACAAAACATTTTAAAGAGATTGGGATGGCTCATTAAGGACGAAGAGTGTTGTTGTGATATTTGAAATATCTACATCCCATTAGTGGTCGAATTGTCCTCTGATGGCTCTTTGGCTTAATGTTTGTCGAGTTTATCCAGAAACACACTCTCAAACGCAAACATTTGGATTGGAGTGTTTGCCCACAGAGAGAAATGTTTATGTGGCGTGTGAGTGATGGATCTGCTCTTGGTTTGTGACGCAGACATGTCCAACTGGTGGATGTAAGCAAACCCCTAGCCATAAGGTTTAAACTCACTCACTCTCTTTAATTCAGCTTAGTCCCTGATTTCTCTACAGTTGCCACAAAGGAATGAACCGCCAATTATTCACCAATACACTCTCATTCACACACACTCAAACACTATGGCCAATTTTGTTTATTCAAGTTACCTATTGACTTTGTTCTGCAATGTGGAAGTGTGCTCAATTTTGCGATTGTTTTAGAACTTCCGATTCAGTTTCCTATGGGAGATATTACTAAAAATAGTAAACGGCAGAACACGTTCAAACTACTTGCCCTACGATCAAAAGTGTTCATGATTATACACAAATGTAGAATAAGATAAGAAGACAATATCAGTTTGCAAACATGAAGCAGTGAATGAGACTGGAAGTCTCGAACCAAAAAGATTTCAATGGCTGCGACTGCTTGTACGTCAAGAATAAGGGAGCATGACCGGGCTTGGCATCCAGCAACCGTTTTCTAAGAGGATGACAAGCTGACAAAAAACTGCTGACACTCTGATACAAGTTTTACTTATGAAGAAAATTACAAAGCACTGCAGTGTTTGGGTGTTCTGTGTTTGTCTGGGATATTTAGTCAACCGAAATGTGTGTATTCCATACAAGCTGAAGCTGATCGGTCAGTTCTTGTCACGTGACTCACAGTGCACTCGCTGCATTCATTCAACTGGGTGCGTCTGGAAGGCGCGAGCATGTCATGTCGCTTGTGTGCGCAATCCGCACTCCTCCATTGGAAATAACAAACTTGCACAAACAAAAACATGGTGGATTAACCTGATTTGTTGACAAATGGGTTGCAGATCTATTCCTTGGCAGTTTGCAGGTCATTCACTGGGTCTTTTGCACTTAGGAAAGAAACTTTCCAAAGATGTCTGTTTCTTACTCATTTTGCTGCTTGTGGGTTAATTTTGGGTGCTCAAGTTGATAGTGATGTAACCAAAAATAAAAGATTTTTCAAAATAAAAAATCATTTAGACTCAGATGAAAAATAACGGAAATAATGAATGATTTCTGTGTGGCCTGGTCTTAATTGATCCACAGACCGGTACCGGTCGAAAGAACCTTTTGTGGAATGTTAAAGAGTTAGTTTACCCAAAAACTGAATTCATGTTTTTAATTCCACACCTTCATGCAGATCTAATCCCCTGAGAACTTCGAACATCTTTGAAACACAATTTAAGATATTTTAGATATAATACAACAATACAGCAACGATCCTAAGTAGTTCAAAGTCCAGAAAAGGAACCAAAAACATTGTCAGAGAAAAGTCCTTGTGATTCAGTGGTTTAAAGTTTAACCACTGAAGTCACGAGGACTGCTCTGACAATGTTTTTATGAATCATATGAAGCTCCAACAACAATTTTGTGCACAAAGAATACTATAACTTCAATGTTTTCTCTTTCGCAAAACGGACAGTGTACACATTTACTACAGGCAGTACAACATATTGCCAATAAGGTCAGCATCATGCAACATACAAGCATCATACTGTATTGTTGGTTGCACCCTGAACTAATGTCGAAGACAAAGGCAAAGTCATTTTTTTTTTTTTTTTTTTTGGTACACAAAAGTGCTCTTGGAGCTTAATTCGATTACAGTTGAACCACTGAAGTCACATGGAATGTTCTGACAATGATTTTGGCTTTTTTTCTAGACTTTGAATGTCTCAGGACCATTGAAGGATGAGGGAGCTCTCAGATTTAATCAGATTTAATATCTTAGTGTTCTAAAGATCTCAGGTGTTTGGAACGACATGTAATTAATAACAGAATAAAAAAAACTATTGTGAATTGATTCTTTAAAGGTTCTTAATGGAATGCAAACTGAGAACTTTTATTATTAGAGTATAGACACAGAACACATTATAGTCTTGCACTTGCTTTGTGAATGGACTCATCTTAGGTCATTTTCTGAACTCATTCATTCATTCATTCATTCATTCATTCATTCATTCATTTTCTTTTCGACTTAGTCCCTTTATTAATCTGGGGTCGCCACAGTGAAATGAACCACCAACTTATCCAGCATATGTTTTACACAGTGGATTCCCTTCCAGCTGCAACCCATCACTGGAAAACATCCACGCACACCCACTCACAAAAATAATTTAGCTTACCCAATTTACCTATAGCGCATGTCTTTGGACTTGTGGGGCAAACCGGAGTACCCGGAGGAAACCTATATGCTAACACGGGGAGAACATGCAAACTCTACACAGAAATGCCAACTGACCCAGCCAAGAATCAAACCAGAAACCTTCTTGCTGTGAGGTGATTGTGCTACCCACTGCGCCATCGTGATGCCATTTTCTAAACTTTCTATCTGTTTTCTGCATGTTTGCATTTGATATTATTTTTTTAACGCTATTAAACTTATCATGCTGTATCGCTCTTTGGTCAGCCTGGTGGCTGTTGTAAATGTGCTATACAAATATTAATACAGTAAGTGAACTTGATCTTGTTTGCTTGGATAATGAACTGACAAACATTTATTTTGTAACACGTGTAATGAAACTAATGTCCGTGTGTCATGCTTAAACAGGGGATTGATATGAGTCTATATAGTCTCACAAATCTATGTTGTTCATGTTCTTACATATACTTTTTTCTTTTTCTTTGCTTTTCTAGCCTTGCTGTTGACCCCTTTTTCTGGTTTACAGAGTAATAGAAGGAAAGAGAAATGAATAAGTAAATACATAGAGATAATCCCTCCATAAAACATTTATCTGTAATACAGACCTGGGCAATTTACAGCCCACGGGCCTCATGTGGCCCGCTGGACTGCTTTGATCAGCCTGCGTGAATGCACAGGTCTGATATTGCGAGTCAACAAATGGGGACTCTCACATATAGCGTCATATGTGCACTCAGTTTCGTTATTTCAAATGGAGACACGCGGGTTCAGGTTGCAAATAGGAAGGGATGCACATGTGGTATGTCATGCTCACATTTTTCAGGCTCACGTTTTTTTTACTTTCCAGAGTTGAAAAGATTAAAACATTTCAGAGTGCCACGAGCGAACCACAAGTCATGTGACAGGAACCAACCAGGCAGCTTCACACTTTGTATGGAATTACACAGTTAGAAAGGTAGACTAATTACCTCATATTTAACAAATACAGATACAGATCCTTCCAGCAATGATCAATACATCACATATCCACCTCACATTCAACCTGACTTCAGCGCACTTGCTTAGGCCAACACAGGCTAGAATTCTCTCACTGAACATAAAATAAATTAAAATTTAAATTAAATCAAACAAACAACCCTGTGGCATTTATTAGGTTGATATTGTAATGCTGGTCTTTAAAAATATTTTTTGATTCTTTTTTTTACACTTTAGAGCTTTTATTAATGATTTTTTTAAAACAAATTAACTGTATTGGTCTGGCCAAGGTTGGTGAGTTAGCATGGATGAAGGGGACGTATCCCCACAAATATCCACAGATTATTAAAATGTCCCCACCAATAATTGAATCGCCTCCAAAATAAAATAATGCTTTGTCCAAATTTTCCAGTCAGGCTTACTGTGCAAGACTCAGGTGAGACATAGACATAAGCAGCTACATTTTAAAGAAAAGTGTTAGTCACTTGAAGTCAAGTTCGCTACAAGTCCACCATAATAGTTACCATGGTGCAAATAATTTTTTTTTTTTCAATTTTGGCCTTCATGACGATTATGAAAAAACAACAATCGAGATAAAATGGTTATTTTGTCATATGCCTTCCCCTTTTCCAGAATTCTGCTTTGATTTCTTATCAAAGAAAAATCATGTAAATTTACTGTTGCACCAATAGACATGCTTGATTTAATGTTGTTTTTATTACTAATTGTATTTGATTTATTATTTATTAAAGTTTTTTTAAGTGCAAAATAGAACATGTGCTGTTCTGCCTGTACACTCAGAGAAGAAAAAGAACATGGACATGTGAAGTCATCTTTTAGATTAAAGTGCATAAATGGCAATATTATACTTGCAGAAATATGTTCAGATGCGGTGTTAAGTGATTATGCACAAATAAGCCTTCAGTAAACGGAGGTCTTAATAAAATTACCTTTTGTCACATATTTCTTTACATTTTAAATGTGAAGTTCCATTTAATTTTTACAATGATGTCAAATTAGGTCCCCACTAATATCAAAAGCAAATCTACGACCTTGGGTCTGCGCCTCTAAACCACCCCAGAGTCTAATGTGGCCCCTTGGAACAATTAATTGCCCACCCCTGCTCTAATATGTCATCCAAATGGAAAAAAAAACATCAGCTGAACTCACCTTTATCCAGTTTTGAGATTTATGTTCTGCATATACATGTATATGCAAATTATCCAATTAGATAACTAATTTCATCTTAAACAGTTTAGAAATTAAAGGCTGTACAATGAGATGAATTAGTACAGTAACAAAAATTATTATTGTTAATTCCAAATAGAAATGTACATTAACTTTAATTAGCTTGCATTATACTGTAGTTTTCTAAAGCTGAATATTGCATTTAGTTCTCATTTATTTCTGTTTTTACATTGAGGTATTGTTTTCAATAATCACCATATAAGGGTTACACTCCTAATTTAATAAATTGTTTGAATGCAAACTGAACTTTCACAACTCAAAATGAATATTCAACACAATCTTAGTTTAAATATACAACAAGGATATTTTCTAACCCACATGAAAAGGGTGATTGCATATATTTTGTTATTCTCCATTTGTGCTTAGCTGAGGTTGAACATTTTAACCTATTGCACACATTTTATCTGTTGCACATATGTTTAAACAGTCTGATTCACAGATGCATGAAGAACCAAATATAAATAAATAAAAACATTGGAAGAAAATCTAAAAGTGCTGTTAATTTGGAATTATTTGGATCTGCTTTGGAGTTTGTACTCACTTTGCAAAGCAGATGGTGTTACCCAATTATACAGCCTAAAATACCTAAACTAGATCTCACCCATTATGATCAGCACATTAGAGCTAGTGTAAATAAGAAATATGTTCTGCAGCGTATATGGTTTCAATGATTACAGTGTTTGTGAGATTTTAGACCTGACGTGGACGGCAGAACACAAACACTCACATAAAACAGTGTAAATAGCTTTTGTTGGTTACATTTTATTTGGCTGACTTTCAGTATAAAATTTGATCAACTTAACTGACTGTTATATTTTTCTTGTTGCTAAGTGGCTCAGTGACCACTGTCTTTTCCAGTGATTGCACAAATGCTGTGTTATGTGTGTGTGGGTGTTGTTTTTGTGACCTCTGCTAGTGGTTTAGTCCTCCTACATGTAGCTCTGACCCAGTCTGACCGCATCCCTATGGAGAGACGACTGTGGAAACTGTCTGCATTTGCAGAAGTCATTGTGGACACATCATTTCTCTCTCTCTTTCTCACTGGTGCAAACATACAAGTAGTCATTCAGAGAAGTGTCTAGAGCTCATGCAGCTCCATATGTCTGGTGTTTGAGGGCTTAAAGTAGCCTTATAGTCCTAAATTATGTCTTTTTTTTGATGATGATGAAAATGACATTTAAAGTCAGTTTTCTCATGCCATAGTTCTAAGTTTTTATTCATTCTACTCCCACTACAGTTAATTATGTATGATTCTTATTTGATGTCCATTTTTACTTTTATGCAACAAGGACAGACCTATTAACGTTCTGTTTTTATGATCTTTTCAATTAAAAACTGCAGCATTGGAGATACTATGAAATATTTAAGATCTTACAACCCTATTGTTGAATGGAAAATTTCCATGGTTGTTAACGAATGAATGAATGAATGAATATGAATCTTGTTGTCTTGATGAATGAATAAATCTTGTTTTACAGATGGATGAATGAATGACTAAATAAACAAAAGAATGAATGAATGACTAAATAAATTAATAAATAAATGAATAACTAAATGAATGAATGAAATTATAAATGAATGAATAAATAAGTAACTGAATAAATTAATTAATGTACAAATTAATAAATAATTGAATTAATGGAGGAATTAATAATTTAATGAATAAATGAATGAATGAATGAATGAATGGATAAATTAATAATTAAATAAATAAATAAATGAATGAATAACTAAATAATAAATAAATGAATGAACAAATGAATAACTGAATGAATAAATAATGAATAAATAAATAAATTACTGAATGAATGAATGAGTGAATGAATAACTAAATTAATAAAAAAGAATAAATAAATGAATGAAAGAATAACTGAATGAATGAATAAATAACCAAATAACCGAATGAATAACCAAATTAATGAATAAAATATTAAATTAATGAATAACTGAATTAATAATATTTTTATTAATGAATGAATAAATAAAAAAAATAATAAACAACTATATGAATGAATAAATAAATTAACGAGTGAATAAATAACTGAATAAATACATGAATGAATAAATGAACAAATGAATGAATAATGAATAAATAAATGAATGAATGAATGAATGAATAAATAAATAAATAAATAAGAAACTGAATTAATGGATGAATGAAAGAATGAATGAATAACTAAATAAATAAATGAATACATGAAATAATGCACGAATAACTATATGAATGAATAAACAAATGAATGAATAAATGAATTACTGAATGAATGTATGAATGAATGAATGAATGAATAACTAAATGAATGAATCAATAAATTAATGAATAACTGAATGAATTAATAAATAATTAAATGAATGGATGAATGAATTAATTAATTACCTAAAGAATTAATGTTATTTCAAAATCAAAACCAAGAACAAAACTTTAACTGAAGTACAAACAAAGCTATCCAAAATTGTACTTTACAAAAGTACTTTAATCATACAAAAATAACACCAATAACAGTGGTTTATAAATCTCCTCGATCACTTTATGTGCAGTGTTAAAAATGTCCCATTATATAATGCTTTTCTTTGTGTTATGCAATATTTTAGATTGACCCATTTCTGGTGTTTGTTCATTTTAAATTTTAATGATCAGTCAACTGGTCTCTTTCATTGAAGTGGATCCACTGAGGCAGCTTTAATTTAATTTTAACTCCATACATTGATTATTAAAATGAAAAGTTTTTTTTGTTTGTTTTGTTTTACCCTAAAGTTGCTTTTTCTGTGTAGCCTTTTTTCATGAACTGTGTCTCTCTCCCTCCTGTTGGCCTTTATTGTGTTCTGCTGAATGCTCTTTATCAGAGCGAGGGCTGCTCTGTAAAGGTGGATTGCCAGGCAACTGAAGGTCAACCTCCTGTTTAAATGTTCACCGTGGCTGCGGTCTGAGAGCAGAATAAACAAATGCGTGTGAAATATGCTCATTATAACTCCTAAGGACAATCGGTGTTGAAAACACCTTCACACCTCCTTGCAGGGGCTTTTGTTATTGTCCTTGATGAATTCATCTAATTTAGACACACTCTGGATTGAATGTAGAAATGTGAAGTTTTTTTTTTCTTTTGGGGGGGGGGGGGATTAAGACACTTAAAAGTTCTACAATTATTTTAAGCTTTGTCTTTTTTGTGGTGGAAAACTTTTTTTCTTGGAAGATAGATAGATAGATAGATAGATAGATAGATAGATAGATAGATAGA
>CAIGQZ010001336.1:5440378-5458375 GCA_903798205.1 Danio tinwini | reverse complement strand
GTGTGTGTGTGTGTGTGTGTGTGTGTGTGTGTGTGAGAGAGAGTAGAACTTAGCATTCAGACTTAACTCTAGCATTCAGGAACCCAAACAAGAACAATTAAGTAAAACAAGTAAAAATACAGCTATAGCTAAGATACTTTTGCTAAGACTTTGTTGTTAGTTCTGTATGTTAAATGATTACATGTAATACTGTAAAATATTTATCTGATTTAAACGGTAGAAAAATAAAAACTGTAAAAATTCTACTGTAAAAATCTGTAACCTGGTAAACAATTTGTTTCCTTAAAGGGATAGTTCACCCAAATTTACATTTCTGTCATCAATTACTCACCCTTTATTTGTTTCAAATATTTATGAGTTTCTTTCTTCTACTGAACACAAAAGGAGATACTTGTTGAAAAATGTTAAAAACCTGTAACCATTGACTTCCATAGTATTTATTTTTCCTACTATGGCAGTCAATGGTTACAGGCTTTCTGTTTTCTTTAAAATATCTTCCTTTGTGGTCAACAAACTCATAAAGAAACTCATAAAGATTTTGAATCACTTGAGGGTGAGTCTACTATCCCTTTAATACAGTGTTTCTCAACCACGTTTCTGGAGGACCACCATACTTTATAGTACACTAAAATCAGTATGCGAGCTGAGTAGTATGTCCGAGTTTATAGGATTCGAAAAACAGTATGCGAGAAGCACCCGGATGACCTACTACTTTTGGTGAGATTCTGAAATGTACATCTGATGCCCCACAAGAGAATTCATGAAGGGGAGTGAAGCGACTCAACTCATGCAAGTAGGTCACATGATCATAACAAAATGGCGAATGTAGTACGTCCGAGTTCTATTCATACTGCTCACATTCATACTGTATAGAACGTACTTTTCTGTCGGTCAAGTAATACATTTCAATTTAAATGTAGTAATAGTAATAGGCGATTTCGGACGCAACCCATGTCTCCTTAACCAAATACACCTGATTCACATCAGCAGCTCATTAGCAGTGACTGAAAGAGCTGTAAGGGATGTGACAGACAAAGGAGACATCCAAAACATGCAGCGTTGGTGGTCCTCCAGGAACGTGGTTGAGAAACACTGCTTTAATATACAAGTTTAATAACTGTAAATTGGCTATCGCAGAATTGCCTGCACTTTATATGCTTTTTTTTACATTAGTATGGTTCTTTTTAGTTTTGTCTCATCACTTATGTACATATAAGTATTGTTTTAATGTTGATATATAATGTTTATTGCGTTACTTTAGTGTCATGTGTGTTACTATTATGGGGTTGTAGGTTTAGGGGTAGGTGCTCCAAAATATTTCAGAAAGTATGCATTTTTATAAAATGATTTGTATTTTACCATTTAATGCGAAGCTTAATGAGAACAAACAAAAGCATCAGAGGACCCAGCATGGCATAAAACTATGCTGAAGAGGTACCTGGAGTGATATTCTCGGGATTGAGAATGTGTTGAACCACTAGGCTATTGGTGCCACCGAAAATAACAATTAAAATGCTTTTCTTACTTTGCCTCGTTTACAAATATCTAAAAATTTGTACATCGAGTAAAAATGTTGGTCACACTTTATTTTGATGGTATGTTTGTTAAATGTAAGTTATATTGCATCTACATGCCAACTAATTCTTATTAGATTATAAATAGATTGTTAGGTTGGGGTTAGGGTTCGAGTTGGGGTTAGGGTTAGTGTTGAATGTTAATTGCAAATTGTTAAGTTGAATGTACTTGCAAATTGTTTATAGTCAGTTAAATGTCTGTTGAAGGAGCAGTATAAACAGATATTAGGCAGACAGTCTACTAATACTCAACTGGATCATCAAAATAAAGTGTCCAGCTGCCCTTCAAATAAATAAGTGTTTAAAACAAGGGTGCGAACTACAGGGGAGCTAGTGGGAGCTCGGCTCACCTAAAGGCATTGGCTCCCCTGAGGTGGGGTCTCAAAATATATTGACAATGTGTTATTTTGACGTGTGGTTTCAGTATTGTGTAACGTGATCCTAGATTATTATGTGTAAAAGTGCAAAAATGTAATTTATGCATGACGGCAATTTACACCACACATAAAAAAGATGCTATTCTTGTCATGAGCATCAAGGTGTGGGGGTGCTGAGGAGCTAAGTCCAGTCATGTTAAAGACCGAACCAAATGATGTGACATTGTGTTTAGTTTTATTTGCTTCATACAGTAGGCCAATGCAATGTTTTTGTTTTAAACACAGTGACATTGCTGTAAACATGTTGGACAATAAGCTGAAAGCAGGGTTAATTTGACAAAACTTAACCCTTGTCAATGGTGTTTCTTTCATTTTTGAATTTGCGATTGTTTTATCAGAGTGAAAAATGAGATGCCATGACATTCTATTGCCTTATGTAAAATAAAAAAGCATATGCTGTCCTTATTGCCATCATCTTGAATGTATAGAGCGAATAGAAAAAATGATAGGCTACATGACAGGTTATTTATTTTGCTGTTAAGTGAAACATGTTAAACTCATATATATGATTGTATTCCTCTCACAGAAGCACTGCAGGTAAAATTAGACAATGGTGTTCTGTTGTTTAGGCTGCTGTTGTTTGTGCATGTAAAAGGAAATCCCTCAAAATATTTCCAAGGGTCAAAGAAAGTTATTATAAACTATTGTGGTGTTTTGTTCATTTAGCCTAATTTGTAATATTAGTTACAATTATATAAATATTGGTCAGTGGCAGTTCTGGTTTAAGTGGCACCCTGGGCAAACCACCCCATATATGCCCCCCCATGATGGTTCTCTACGTGCATACGTCAGTTTGCTTTCACCAGTGTTGTTTCTGTTGCACTCAGAGAAAAACAAACTTGCACTTACAAAAGACGCCAAATGTGAACTGCCCCTAAAGTCTTTATTCTGGCATTGCCACTCTTAGGATCAATACACTTGCATATAGTAAATCATATCTCAAAGCTTACTGGGGCACATATGATTTTTACAGGGGCACGTTTTTGTTTTCTTTCTTTTGCACCGTCTCTCCGTGCCGCCCCCAGAAAGATGCCGCCCCGGGCGATCACTATATTACCCATGCCTAAATCCACCAATGATATTGGTTTATATTTATACATTTTCTAGTTTATACATTGCATGTTTAAGGATTATAGCAAGGGACTCCCAATTGTGGCATAATTGTGGCAAGGGACTCTCAAGATCAAAGCGAACCCCTGTTAGTAAAAAAAAATTGGGCTCCCCCAAAGGCCATAGTATAGTTCAAACACTGTTTAAAATGATCTATAAAATAAAATAAAAAAACTCTAAGACACAGAAACACCTTATAAGTGAATCTGTGTCTTATAGTTTTTATTTGATATAATGTTTTAAACATTTATTTGGTTGTTTAATCACCTTCTTTTTTTAACATGTCAGCAAGCTTTTTTCAGTAAATTTGCAAGATTTCTTATTCCTGAGCCACTGTAAAGAATTAACGAGAATGACAAAGTGCAGTGAATGGTACAAATCAGAGAGTTTTTAATTAGGACAGTTTGTTGCAATAATATTGTAAGAAATAGCTATTTGTGACAAGGTTATTTTAGTAAGTGAAAACTAACACTGGAACTATTGGTTGGAAATTATTACATTAACTGAAGTCAGATTTTTTTAATCACTATAAATGAAAAAAAAAAAACTTACAAAAAACTCACAACAGTGACTTAAAAACTTGAAAATGTAAAATAGTGTCTTGGATGGTCTGGATGAGCTTGAATAAATTAATTAACAGTACAGTGGACTAAAATAGAGCACTTTACTATTCGCATGCCTATGTTATAGATAGAGATGTGAAAGTTCTTTAAATCAGCTTAACCACAGAGCTTGTTTTTCTCCTAAATGGTAACCGCTAGTCTAAAAACCCATAGTAAATTCATGAGGGAACCTGCGGCGAATTAGCCTTCGGGTTGCCCTGCAAATTACCATCATGACTGAACAGCTCCGAGAGAAATGCAGGTTTTTTTTTAAGGGGTAAAAATGAGCCAAAGAAAGACAAAGACTAATGATAAAGAGAGAGATGAATGTAAAGGGCATGGCAGACAGGGACAGGATGATTGCAGACTAACGGAAAGAGATATTACAGAGCTACAAAACTTTTCACCCAGACAGGAGCAGCTAAGGTAGTGCTGAAGTCAGCATCACAGAGGACTTGTGGGTAATGGGAGGAGGGGAGGTTTTAAATGGGATATAAAGGTACAGTTTTGTCACATATGCGCACACATATTGGGTTTTCATGTTTTAGGGGGACTTCCTATAGATGTAATGATTTTTACACTGTAGACTGTATATTTTGTTCTTTCACACCAACATTTCACAAGGAATTATTAAGCAGCTTTACATTTTCAAAATTCTTTATTTTGTGTGAATTATGTGTCATTTTCCTCATGGAGATAAAAAAAATTCCCACAAGGTAAAAACAATTACAGATATTGCTACGGACCTTTTTTTCTGCATGGATGCTTCAAACTTTCATTTAGAATTGTCATCAGCAAGAGCACTGTTTCTCTACTGGTTATTCTCGATCTGAAAGTGGACATCAATACTGTTTTGAGTGGCTTTGATTTAGAAAGATGTGTGTTAAAGTCATTATAATTCTGTCAAATGCAGTTTAAGTGAGAGAGAAAAACGTTCCCCTAATTCAGTGTCTGCCGTCAGATGTTGAAATTAAGGGCACTATTTTAACGATCTAGGTGCAAAGTCTAAAACGCATAGTGCAAAAGCATTAAGGACATGTCTAAATCCACTTTTGCTATTTTAAGGATGAAAAAATACGGTTTGTGCTGCAGCACATGGTCTAACAGAGTTGTGACATGATATTCTCTCAATAAATTATGGGTGTGTGCTGCGCATAACGTGCAATAAACCAATCAGAGTCTCATCTCACATTCCTTTTAAGAGTCACTCGCGTCACACCATGGCACAATTGCTAGTTACATGGCTGACTTTGTAAGTGAAACAACGGAAGGGTTCACTAGCGAGAAAAACCGATAAACAGACCATCTGCAGAGTAGGATAAAGTACGAGCCTCCTCCATTTGGCCTTTTTACTTTCTCTTTACTTTTACTCTTTACTCCTTTACTTTTGTGGATAAGGGAACAGTGTTGTACGCACTCAACTGAAGACATCCATTAGACTACATATTTAATTTTATTTGTTAATTGCAAAAAAAAAAAAAAAAATTAACAATAATAGCGAAGTGTGGTCAAAAAACTGAGTTACATCCAAACACACATCCTATTCTTATGCTCCATATGGTGATGCGTATGTCTCCAAAACTCGACAAGGTGGACAAATATAAACTTATTTTTATTTCAACAATTATAAATATGTATATAATAAATAATACTGCTAATAATAATAACAACATTATACAAAAGCAAATTGTCATGAATAAACTGAAATAAGATCTGAGTGATCTGTTAGGTTTGGATTCAGTGAGCATATCTGTAATGTATTGATGTCCCAGGCCATTTAGTGATTTACAGACAATAATAATACTTTAAAATCTATTCTGAATGTAACTGGGAGCCAGTGTAAAGACCTGAGAACAGGTGTGGTGTGCTCTGATTTTCTGGTTCTGGTCAGAATCCTGGTCGCAGCGTTCTGGATGAGCTGTAACTGTCTCACTGTCTTTTTGGAAAGCCAGTGAGAAGTCTATTACAGTAATACACCCTGCTGCTGATAAAAGCATGAACAAGTTTCTTACTGTCCTCACTGAAGAAAAGCATCTAATTCTTGCAATGTTTTTTAAGATGTAGTATGCTTAGTTACTGTTTGGACAGGAATTTAGTAATGTTTGGGCTAATGAAGCTCATATCTGATTATCTCCAGAGTAACACCAAAATTCTTGACCTTATTTGTTTTGTTTTTTGACCCCTAGAGCCAAGGTACACATTCAGAACCTCATCTCTGCCAAAATCAATGACTTCAGTTTTCTCTTTCAGTTTTCTCAATAGATCAAAACTATTGTTTCAAAGTTGTCCAAATGTGACTTTATATACGCATTAAGCTGCCAACCAGAAGTTTGGAGTGTACACAAAGTATAATTGGTAATTATGTCTACTTGAGGGAACATTTGGCCCACACAATTTGATGAAAACCAGGACCACACACACACACATGTTGGCTTTGGTGGTAGGCATAATGCATTTTATAATAACTGTAAAACATTCTTATTACTGTATATTGTCTTACCCTATCCCTACCCCTAATCCCAACCCTCACAGGAAACCTGTGGCAAATGTTGAATAAATTAGATTTTAAGTATGATTTTTAACAGTATTGAATTATGAAGACTCGAGGCAAGTCCTCATAAACCACCTCAGCTTTGTAATACCTAGCTCATACCAAAGACCATAGATATACAAAGATGGTTCACTCACATTATGAAGTGCAACTCCAACGATGTGGCAATCGTACCTCCAACAAATTGCCAATCATCAGTCTTTATAGTTTTTATATACTATTTATAGATATGTTTGTTCGTTACGGCAAGCTGGACCATTTTGCGACTACTGCATTTCTGCATCGATTTTGACAGGAGAAAAAACATCACAGCAAACCCCATAATGTTACATGTATTGTCCCCTTTCAGTGCCATACTCTAGTCTTTGCTAAGGTTTTTGTCTCTATTATTTTAGTGTTTATAACTACATCCTATTGTTACCATTGAGACAACAGAAAAGAAGATTGTGTTATGTCAATCTTTGTGCATACACAGTAGCTATAGAGCAAATTGAAAATTTGTTTTAAATGTAATTAGAGCTTAGGCAACAACAATCATGACACAGGTCACTTCAAATTGCCCCATTCATTTAGATAGGGCTTTAGTCTTGGATGAACTACCCAGATGTGTTGCAAGTCCTCATAAACCACCAAAACCAGTACACAAACACACACAGCAAACAGACTCAGTTTACCATTTTTATATCTGATTATATCTCATTTCACTTCCTGATTAGAAACTGTTGCCTCAACAATGTCAGACATGCATCCGTAATGTTGTTGCTCTAGTGATCGTGTTCTTTCTCTTCTTTTCCAGCTCTCACAGAAGAAGGCTTATTTAAAACAACAGTGAAGGTCTCTCTCCATGACTTACCCATCCCCAGGAATAAGCCGTCATCTGATGCTTGTCTTTCTACGGCCGGCTTCATTATCATCATCCTTGGTCTGGGGCTGCAGTGGCCCTTCATCTGAAAGGCCACATATACACACACACGTGGGTGAACATCTTTAAAGAAATGTCAGGGTCTTATCCCACCCAAAACACACACACAAACAAAAAAAAAAAGTACAGAAAAAAGTAATGCAAATATGCAGTTGATCATTAATGGTATTATTTAAATCACTATAACATCCTGACAAGCACTTTTCCCTCAAACATAAACAGTGAAAATGCTTCACTCTATTGCTGTAATATACAGGTACTTATTTGTTTGAAATATGTAAGAGTCGTAGAAAGTCCAGTTTAATATCCCCATCAAATCAGTTTCCAAATTAAAAGATTTTTTTTTTATAGAAAGCATAAATTGAATATGCATTTGCATAGAAAGCATGGTAAATGCAAGTCAAGTGTCGACTTTAATGTTTCATAATATACATTTCGAAATAAAAGTAATATCAATTAGATTGCTCACAAAATGAATGAATTAAAGAGTATAAGTTGTAATGGACTAGTAAGAAATGAATGCTGCATGATGCCTCATTCACACTAGCAGCGACTTTGTAGCTGCCTATCACTCTGGGTTGCGACCTGCTGTAAACGTAGGTCTACAGCACTGACAATACAACCGGCCTCTTAGCGAGCTGAGAGAGGATCACGTGAGCTCTACTGGTGCTTCTATTGGCTGTCGCTCAAGAAAGTCACCTTTATTTGCATAAAATTTAAGTACTCTCAATTTTGACGTGTAGCTCGACGCGCGCACCAGGTCACCATCGATCACTGTCGCTCACGTAGACAGAGGTCGCCGGAAGTCACTCACTCTCCATTGAAATGAACAGTCACTTGTCGCTTTGGCACTGCGAGTCACTCATAGTGTGAATGAGGCTTTACTCCTACTTAAAAGCTACTTTTCATCATTTACAGGCTACTGGCCAATTTGTCTACTTAATAATAAGTAGTTGGTCATTTAATAGTCGAAAATATCATAAATCATCACGTTTTGCAAGTCAAAGCTTAGATTTAAATTTGTATTATTAAATCAGATTCTAAAGCATTTACTCAAAAGAGTCGATGGCGATTTTTACATACAAATATTGGATTTTCAGTGTCATCAATGAGTTAGAAATTAGGTGTTTTATTAAAAATATTTTAAAAAGGGAGCAAACTATTTGAATGGCCTATATATTATAATATTTTTTTATTATATGGGATTCTGAAACATTTACTCAAAAGAGTCGATGGCAATTTTTACATAAAAATATTGAACATGCAGCATTTATGAGGACAGGTTAAAATGGAAGCATAATGCAGCAATACAAAACAGTGAATCTAATCCCAATACAGGCACATTTTATTACAATTAATAAAAAAAGGGAGCAAACGGAAACAGAAAAGACAGTCTATATTATATTTCTATATTCCAGATGTAAAAAAGTTATATATATATATAAATATATATATATCTTTAATATTTAGGTTACTGGCCGTTCAATGAGCAAAAATATCATAAATGGTTACATTTTCAAGTCACGGCTTAGGTTTAATTATTTATTATTATATCAGATTTTGAAAATATTATTCAAAAGTGTCTATGGTGATTTTTAAATTCAAATATTGGACATGCAGCATTTATGAGGACAGGTTGAAGTGGAACCTCAATGCAGCAATACAAAACAGTGAATCTAATCCCGATAGAGATCAAAATTTGTCTTCAAGAATGAATCAAATGACATCAAGTTTGATTTAGAATTAAAAATAATAAAAAAGGGAGCAAACGGAAAGAGAAAATACAGTCTATATTATGTTTTTATGTTATGTAGTTTTTTTTTTATATTTGGCTTCAGACAACAGTCTCATTAAATGTGATTGCAAAAAACAATAAATAAAATAAAGAAACCTTTTTTCTGCAGTTAATTGTGAAAATACTGTTAAAAAAAAGAAATTAAATCCAGCATTTTGTTACTCATGCAAAATATAATGCTTTATTTCTTTCATTTGATTTTGTGGTGATATATGACCCGGGCATTTCCTAGCAGTTCCCCACACTGTATCCCTAAAAAAATCCACATGTTCCCAGCCTTATATGACAGACTCATTTCTGTGGAAGAGTCCCACAGAGACCGGCAGAGCTGTCTGGCGTTCAAGACAAGTGTTAACACTCTCCGCAGACTTAAAATATCAGGACGAAACCGTTATCATCACCGACTGGGACTGTGGAATGCATGACGAAATGTGTGCATCTGTGGAAACATGACCACACAACAAAAAAGAATACAGAAACTCTCCGCACAATCAGCAAGGGACTTTTCTACAGTACCACACACATAGATGGAGCATTATTGAATGAAACTATGAATGATATGCACATTGTAGTATGTATATAGTTTGAACTGGCGCTGAATTTAATAGGACGACGAATGTTTAATTAAAATATCACACACTTTTTTATTCTATATAAACAAATATATTTCATCAGCTCTAATAGAAACTCACACAAATATATGAATATAAATACATAACTCTTACAAAGTATTGGAAATGTAAAGGGATTTGCTGTTACCTGTTTGCACGACTTCCATGGTTTTAAAGGGCTCAAAGTATCCCTTTAAAATTTACTTTCTTATTATTATTATTACACCCTAATAAGTATAAAAGCCAAAAAGTTAAGGTAACTCAAACCATTTATTTTACCATTTAAGTTCAAAAACTAATCCTAATGAGTATAGTGAACTCCATTTGAGTAAGCGAAGCAGAGTAAAACCCAATAAAAAAAGCACTCAAACCCATTGAGTACTGTAAAACCCAATAAGTTAAGGCAACTCAAACTATTTGAGGAAACAGATTACTACAAACCATTTGAGTAAAAAAACTAATCTATATGAGGACTGTGAACTTACTCTATTTAAGCTGAATTAATTAGGTATTTAATTAACTCATTACCTTCACCGCTGAGTTCAAAACTCTTTTCAAATGAGTAGAATTAACTTTCAGTCAATGTTGAGTTAACTACACATAAAGTTTCATAAAGTTGACTGTTGGGTTTTACAGTGTACATATATGCCATCACAGAGCATCACCTTTCTAAGAAAACACACAGTTGAAGTCAGAATTATTAGCCCTCCTAAATTATATTTAATAATAATTCATAATTTATATTTAATTATTAATTTAATAATATTTAAATTATATATACAGCACCCCCTGTATATTCTTTCCCAATTTCTGTTTAACAGAGAGATTTTCTTCAACACATTTCTAAACATAATCATTTTAGTAGCTAATTTCTAATACCCGATTTCTTTTATCTTTGACATGATAACAGTACATAATATTTTAACTATTTTTTTTAAACACTAGTATTCAGCTAGTATTTAAAGGCTTAACTAGGTTTATTAGGCAAGTTAAGGTACATAAATCATTGTATAACCATGATTTGTTCTGTGGAGAATCGAAAAAAATATATTGCTTAATGGGGCTAATAATATTGACCTTAAAATGGCTTTCAAAAAATAAAAACTGCTGTTATTCTAGCCGAAATGAAGCAAGTAAGACTTTCTCCAGAAGAAAAAATATTATAGGAAATACTGTGAAAAAAATCTTGCTCTGTTAAGCATAATTTGGGAAATATGTTCAAACAAAAGGGCTGATAATTTTGACTTCAACTATTTAAAATAGTTTAAATATTTAAAATTGCACTAAACTTGCTTTATTTAGATAAAAAAGTATTACCCCCACCCCCACCCACCCACCCACCCAAAAGTGTGATGCCTTTGCGTGAATGTTTTGTCATGTTTAATGAAAAAAGTCAAAATGAAAAAAAGGTTGTGAAAAGCTCCACAGATATGCAGAATGCCTTTCTTTTATAATGAACTTAAAAGCTAAGCAATGCAAGAGTCAGAGATACCAAATATTTTCTACAATAGCTTCTTTAGCAACGTAAACGAAAAAAAATACATTTCTATTTCCTGTTGTATGTTAACATTTAAAAGTCAGTATTAAAACATTGCTCTAGTTCTTACACAGAAAGTCTAAAGAGCCTGTAAACCGTGTTGTATTATTTGTTTTGCTGTTTCTGTTTGCACATGATTAGCTCTACTTGATTTCTGTCATATGTTGGTTCTATAATGTTTTTTTTATATGGAAGTTCATGAATCTTCACACATTCTTGAACAATTGCAAACCAACAATTCAGCAACCAATAACACACATGCATACACAGGGTGCAAATTACTATCAGGACATTGTTAAAAGTTGGTAACCTATAATTGGTATCTTAAAGAACCATTCAACCTGTAAAAATAAATGTTGGTACAAATGAATGTATCTAGGTTGGTTCAGTATTGTTAAATAATATTTTAATACAAACCAGATCACTTAAACTATTTCAAGTTACCACTTTTTTAAGGCGTTTGGTCCAAAACACCTGCTTCGAATGTTATCACTCAATTGAATGGGCATTATCAGTGGTTATCAGCTGATAGATATGGGCCAGTAGAGGCCTACTGGTAGTCTCAGAAGGCTGTTATCATCCATCCATTAATCAGCTATACTACCAGAGAAGACTCCAGATCTGTTTTTACATTACTGTGGCGGTTGGGTTTAGGGTTGGAGTAGGGGTACACGTAAAATCCATTAATTAATTCATTTTCTTTTTGGTTTTGTCCCTTTATTAATCTGGGGTCGCCACAGCGTAATGAACCGCCAACTTAACCAGCATATGTTTTAAGCAGCAATTGCCCTTCCAGCCGCAACCCATCTCTGGGAAACATCCATCACTCTCATTCACACACATACACTATGGACAATTTAGCTTATCCAATTCACCTATACCACATGTCTTTAGACTTGTGGGGGAAACCGGAGCACCTGGAGGAAACCCACATGAACACGGGGAGAACATGCAAACTCCACACAGAAATGCCAACTGACCCAGCCAAGGCTCGAACCAGCGACCTTCTTGCTGTGAAGCGAGAGCACTACCTACTGCGCCACCGCCTCGCCTAATAAAATGCAATTAATGGGAAATTTAATAAGTAATATAAATAATTCTTGTTAACTTCCGGCCGCAGACATATGTAATCTATTGATTAACCCTGTGTATAAATGATAACAGCCTTCTGAGCCTGCTAGTAGGTGCAGAAGGCACCTACTGGCCTATATCAGCTGATAACCACTGATAATGCCCATTTAATTGAGTGATAACATTCGAATCAGCTGAGAAAAATTGAAAAAATTGAACCCGGTTTGAATTTTTTTAAGACAGACGAAGGTTTCGGAGGCAGTGTGTCAGTTTGATTGACACAACGTGAACTTGAATTTATTTTTTATCGTGTGAAAATTACTGATGAAAATGTCAGTGTTCAATAACGTTTAGTGTTCTGCAGAAGGTTATATGGTTTGGGGAGTGAAGGGGGTAATGATGACAACTTATTTTGATGTGAACTGTTCCTTTAATGAACAAATGCCTTTATTCAAATAAAAAATACACATACACACATGCTGTACATGCATTTTAAAGGTCTTCTGTGTAATTCGCACCCTGATTGAGTTATGCAAATTCAAAAACATTGTTTTTATGTCAGTTTCAGTTATGTCAGTGTGCTACAACTGTCGTTTCTGTGTATGACTGTAAAAGGAATTGCAATTATGGTCTGTTTGCTGTGTTTTATTTGTTTGTTCGTGCTTTGGTTGGTATAGTTGAACACGTACGGCTCAGTGAATGAAGCTACTGAAAAACAAATATTCATGGCGCATATAAAAAGTTGGTTAAATGGCTAATAAACTTGTTTCAGAAAATGAAATCTCCACTGTTTTTTAACTTTTAAAATATCAAAGAAACAGCTTTGGTTAAATCTATAAATACGTAGCAGAATTAGCATTTTAGCATGAATTAATATTGTAGCATATGTGTTGTATTGCATTTTTTTGTGTTGCTAGTGTTTTTAGCATATTGCTAACATTTTTGCTTTTTACTAGCCGTATTAGCACATTTTTTGGCATTGTTTAGCATGAGTAAACACAATGATAATGTTTTAACATGTTGCTAAGATGTTTCTAACATGATTGCTAGCTAGCATGTTAGCATTGGTACTACTAACATACTGCTGGAATACATTCAGCATATTGGTTGCCATTAATCAGCAATTTTTTAGCACTGTTTCTGTTTTGTCCATAATTTAACACATCATCCCTGCTGAATGGTAACACGAATCCTTAGCTGGTCAGTCTGGGAGTTGACCAGCTAAAACCAGCTTGACGAGCCAAAACCAGCTATGTCTAGCTTAAACCAGGCTGGTCAAGCTGGTTTTAGCTGGTTTAAGCTAGTCATTTTCCAGCCTGACCAGCTAAGACCGGGCTGGAAATGGCTGGAAACCCCTCTAAAACCAGGCTGGTCGACCAGCTAAAACCAACCAACCGGCTTAGGCTGGTTTAAGATGAATTTTTCAACAAGATTTAATGCTGCTAGCAAATTGCTTAACATGATTTAGCACATTACTAGCATTTCTCCATATATATATACACTAGATATCGCATACGGGCCCTGAGCATGTGTCAGTACCGTCGCCACATTTGTACAGTGCTCCCAGGACAAATGTCATTCAAATGCACTAGTCAAGACTAAAGTTAATCTTAAGATATTGGACTTTTGCACTGCATACAGGTGTAGTAAAGTGCAAACAAAGAAAACAGCATAAAGGCAGAATATTTCATAAGTAAGATTTTACGTTTTTGTATATTACGAACTTTTGTGCTCAACAAGTTGATGACGATCGTCATATAAGGCGAAGTAGCACCAACTTGCACTAAATTCTAGGCTTATGCTAGTTTTGTTGAATAAAATCAGCAAACAATGTAAATGAAATATGACAACAAGACGCTGCAGTGCCAGAAACTTGAATTATTGTCAGCTAAGCGAAGTAACGTCTAGTTTTTGAAGTAATAAGGGTTCCTGATGACACAACTGTGCCTGCGCCTCAATGTGCATACTGTCCACCCTAAATTATTGAATATTATTATTCAATATTATAATTTTATATACCATTTAGATCAGAAAGGTGGATATGCACATTGAGGTGCAGGGATATCAATGGTTCAAAAAATCATTCATGATGGAGATTCATTCACAAAGAATCGCTCCCTCCGTTAGAATTAGAAATGAACACGGATTAGATCAAATTTAACAGGGAAGGAGGATAATACATTTCCATGCACACAAACACGAGCTCTTTGTCAGCAATGCCTGTGCGGTCACTTATCCATTGATAAAGAAAATAGATATAAAAAAGATGTGCATACTGACCATCGGAAAAACTCCTGATCATAGATATATGTATATATATATGTGTATATATTTATGGCTTCAGATGGCCAGTCCTTCTCTCCGCCTTGGTCCCACATTCATTTCAAAAGAGTGCTACCCTGTACCAAAATGGCAGCTCTATTGACACATTTCTTCCAATAGACAACAACAGCGTAGGTGACATCTAATGTGAATATCTATGACATTTCTCTGTTTCTACCATTATGTAGCATGTTATTAAAATGTCCTAGGCTAGTAGCTAATATGGAAGATGGTGTATTTGGTGTGATATTGACTATTACCAAAATCTCTTTAAGGTCTTTGCTATTACCTAGCACTAATTTTCACTTAGAAACTTTTGAATTGTTTCCTTAGGTTATATAGACTATTTTAATTGTGTTTTTGCTGTCTTTTTTTTGTTTCATGTTTGCAGGTTTAGCACAACTCAAGTGTAATGGTGAGTAAATAATTAGAATGTTCACATTTGGGTGAATTTCTTTAAATCCACATGGTTTTCTGTCAAGTTTCCTGCTTTCTCTAAACCAACTGCACACATACTTTAAATCAAGACTGATTTAATGGTCTAAATCTACTAACAAGATGATATTGGAACTAGTCTCTTGACTGTATATGGGAAATGGAAAAACCAAATGTTTCTTTTTCTAAAATTCCTTTCTAAAATGTCAGTCCTTTTATGTACTTGTGTGGTCAATACCATATTTCTGCATTTAGATGACTTTTAATAAGCTCACACACGCAAGTACATTTCAGATGGATATTATAGCACTTATCTACCTTTAAATTGACCACATTTAGTTACCAAACAAATTCATGAATTGCTGCAGAGCTTTTAGTCCTCATCTATCTGGAGAGTCCGTGCAAAATTAGATGATTTTATGGAGCCCATTTTTTTGTTTGAATGTGGAAAATCCATGCAAGAGTCCTACTTTTCTTTCCATCTATTTGGAGTGTAGTGCTGAGAAGCGATTGAAGCATTTTTCTGTAGTTGAGGTCTGCACTGAAGCTCATGAGTCATAAATGTGAGCCCACATAATGTGGACGTGATTATTTTTGGTACAGTATTTCAAATGAGTCTTAAGAAATTCAAGTTTGCTTTCAGCTTTAGTATTCTCTTTACAGAATTCATGCAGTTTCCATATTAAACAAAGAAACAAAAATACCTGTTTTGTGAATAAATAAAGCATAGAAGTAAAGATTTGTCAGTATTATTGCTTTTCTGATAATAATGTTTAAAATAGACATATGGTGCTGTTTTGCATTTTAGATTTTTATTATAGGATCTGTTTTGTTTCTATTCATTACAGTTATTTTTTCAGTGATTGTATTTTGTTGAACTATTAATAATAATGATAAATATTATTATTATTATTATCATCATCATCATCATTTTTAAAATAGTAATAATTTAATTTAATAATAAATAGTTCACAATTAATTAACCATATTAACAAATAAATATTTTTAATATTAATATTGAAATATCTATAAAATATTCATAAAATTGACTTAATAATATTTTTGTATGATGATAAAAATAATCATCATCATCATCATTTAAAAAATAGTAATAATTTAATTTATTTATACATATTTCACAATTAACAATATTAGAAAATAAATATTAGTATTATTAGTATTAAAATATCTATATAATATTAATAATAATAATTTACTTATTATTAATAATAAGTATAAAAATAATAATAATACTAATCATCATCATAATTTTAAAAATAGTAAAAATATGTTTTTATAAATATTTAGCAATTAACCATACTTAAGAATTAGTAATATTAATATTAACATATCAATATAATATTATTCATAATAATTGACTTATAAATCTTTTATATTGTTTTTATATAAAAAGTATAATAATTTATTTCTTTATATAAATATATTTATTGATTGTAATAGTTGCAAATTAACAATACTTTTACCTAAAATATATGAGTACTAATACATGTTGTAAAATATGTGCAACATATTTTAACAGTGCTTTAATGTTGGTCTGTATAAAATAATTATCATTATATATTAGAATGAATTATGTTTGTTAATAACAACAAAAACAACAACAACAACAATACTACTACTACTACTACTACTAATAATAATAATAATAATAATAATAATAATTATTATTATTATTATTCTTATTATTCTTATTATTATTATTACAATTTGTACATTTATACTCCTCCAATACAATATTGTTACATTATTAATAAACTCCACACAAATCAGGTGACCCTCAAGTCAAGTTTTCTGTGAAGATTTTTTTTTTTTTTTTTTAATGTATAGGACAAGAGAGTTTTTGTTTTGACTTCTCTGTCATCTGAACGTGTCTCTGGACTGCAGTTATTTGTGTGTCTCTCGCTGTCAGCTCCTCTGGCTGGCTGGCTCGCGCTCTCGGCTAACGCTAATATAGCAGATCTCCTGGAGTCGACACAACTGCACAGCCAGCAGCACAGACTTTAAATAGCGCTGAATGAGACACACTAATGTCATCGAGTGTGTTGGAGGATCGTGCTTTCTTAAACAGTCCACCCTGGATAGAAGAAACTGATCCTGCAACCACAGAGTTCCCTTCTAAAGGTGCCAAATTTAGAGCAAAACTGGTTAGCATACATGAATGAGAAAGACTGTGGGAAGCAAAGACAAAAATGTGTTTTAAAAACAACTACATTAAGACAAATGTAGGCTATGTACTGTACAGTAAATGTCAATTATGAGGTAAAGTTGTTCATTATTGTTACATTTAATATGTAGGCAAAACATATTGTAAAAGATGTTTACAATCTTATGTAAAATGGGATGTAAAATAATGCAATGGGATATTTACTTCCCAAAATAGGAACAGATGTAGGCCATAAAAATGTAATTAATGAGGTAAAATTGTTCATCACTGTTAAATTGTACATTTTAAATAATTTTGTGGTTGTCAGTATGTACAGTAGGTCAAACATTATTGTAAAGGATATTAGCATATGGGCATATGGGCCAGATTAACAAGGCAAATTATCTTTATCATAAAAGCACAATCCCAGTTAAGATGTGAATGAAAAGTTTGCAATAATAATTTTTTATAAATATTTGATAATGAAAAAATTATTTGGTAATATAAAAATAATGATAATAATACACTAAATCCTTATAAGTTAACTCAAACAGTTTGAGGAAACTGATTGCGGCAAACCATTTAAGTTTTGAAACAAAATAGTTTAAGTCTGTAGCTTAGCTTACCCAATTCACCTATACACATGTTTTTGGACTTGTGTGGGAAACCTGAGCACCTGGAGGAAACCCACGTCAACATGGGGAGAACATGTAAACTCCACACAGAAATGCTGGTCCATCCAGGACTCGAACCAACAATCTTCTTGCTGTGAGGTGACAGTTCTAACAACTGAGCCATGTCGCCCCAAAAATTATATTCCAGAATACAATTTATTTGCACATTAAAATTTTGGAAATCTTTTCTTT
>CAIGQZ010001336.1:5404229-5417653 GCA_903798205.1 Danio tinwini | reverse complement strand
CACACACACACACACACACACACACACACACACACACACACACACACACACACACACTTTCTTTCTTGACTATAGCCTGTTATATATATATATATATATATGACCTTAGTATTTTTTATAGAACTCTTCTCAGCTTTCATATTTTGTTTAAGGTTTTAACTTTGTCCTTTGTCCTACATATTATTTTCATCTTTAGACTGTCAAATGTGTGTGCATACTGTATGTCTTTGTTTGACATATCAGAACTTGTATAATGACATTTGTATGACACAGGTATTACAAGGTGAGAAGATGACTTATGAGGACATTTCCCATGTCCCCATTTTTCAAAATGCTTATAATTCATACAGAATGTGTGTGTTTTCACAAAGTAAAAATGCACACAGTTGAGGATTGGGCAACCCAGGCTCATTCTGAAAATGTACCGCTATATACATTTCTGGAGAGTACAAAATACATCCCAGGAGCAAGGTTTATTGCAACTTTTGTTTTTTGCAAATCCACCAGAGGCCACTGTGTACACTTTTTCAGATCTTAAATTTCTCTCATGAATGCTATTCTCGCATAAATCCATTAGAGGTTGCTGTTGACTGACTAATTGACTCACTGATTGACTGACAGACCAACCGATCGACCAACCCACCCTCCTCCTTCCCTAAACCCAACCAATAGTGTTTTCAAAAGCACAGATTGACCTGCGCACCTACTTCTTTAAACCAAATCGACAGTTTTAAAAAAGCAATCCAGAAAAAGAAAAGCCCTCTCCTGATTTTTACCATGTTTTCAGATTTTACCGCATTCTCACCCTGTTATTTACTTGTTTATTTAATTTTTTGCCATATGTTTTGTCTTACCCGCTTTGTGGAACTGTTGTTGTGGTCAACTCTGCTCTGCACCTCAAGTCTGTTGACGTACATGGCGAGCTACTGGACAAACTGGTAACAGTGGGAAAGCCGTCCATATGGAGGTAAGCGTTCAACTGGTAAGCCCGAAAAGGAATGACACCATACTGCCCTGTAGCATTTGTTTTAAGGAGGAAATGCAGCCATACGTACTTCTGGTTGCATAATTTGCGATCTCCAGAAACATATATAGGGCTCTGTTTTTAGAATGAGCCTATGTTGGGATTAGGTTTAGGAATAGGGTTGGTACCACACCAATGCTGTCATTGTTATCATATACCACTAATGGCTATGAACTAACCCAAACTTTGCCCTAAAAGAAAAATTTCCATCTTGAATGTCGCTGGAGGGAGGTTTTGTCAGCTTTAGCAAAACTTCTGGCGACAATTTTGTCCCCAAACTTAAGCTTGGTAACCCCCACAAACACACACACACACACACACACATACATACACACGGCTCCTGTTCCTCATTAGGCAGAAGGCTCTTTCATGGTCAGATCCAATAAAACTTGAATGCGTCTGTCTGGAGCAAACATGGGCAGAGAAGCTTATTTGCGTAATTATTGCAGCACAGCTCTCTAGCAGATCTTCCGCCACCTGCCACGACAAGCACTTCTGCCCTACAGGGGCTCGAACACACTGCCCCACGTCAGCAGAGCCACAACACTCTTCCAGAGCAACTCCAAGCATTAGTATGTCATGGGTTCAAACTGAGCTTGAATTTTGTGTAGCGGTGGGATTTATTTAGATTCTGGAGCGCAAATGGAAAAACTGCTGCCATATTGGTGTTTAGCTCATTCTGAAAACATATCCATATATATATATGTACGTTTTTTTTTGCAGTTTTTGTATTTGCAAATCCACCAGAGGCCGCTGTGTACACTTTTTGAGATCTCAAATTTCTCTTAAAAGTGCCATTCGCACCTGCCATTCTCACGTAAATTCATCAAAGGCCGCTGTCGTCTGACTGACTGATCAACTCTCCTCCTTCCCTAAACCCAACTGATAGTTTTCAAAAGCACCCATTGACTTGCGCCCACCCACTTGCCTAAACCCAATCAATAATGTTTTCAAAAGCAATCCATAAAAAGAAAAGCCCTCGCATCAGCCATATTTTGACCATGTTTTCAGATTTTAACACATTCTCACCCTGTTATTTGCTTGTTTGTTTTTTTTTTATTTTTTAGCTTTTTTCTTACCTTTCTCGAAAGTTTCTTCACTGGACTTGAACCCGCCATTGTGGTAAACTTCGCTCTACATCTCAAGTCCGCCAACATACACGGCGAGCCACTGGACTAACTGGTAACAGCGGGAAAAGTCGTCCATATGGACATAAATGCAAAAACGAATTACATCATACTGCCCCATAGCATTTTTTTTTAACATTACGCAGCCATACGTACTTCTGGCTACATAATTCATGATATCAAGAAATGTATTTAGGGCTACCATCCATCATCAATCCCTCTGTTGTTCTATCTATTATTCTGTTGTTTTATTATTATTATAATGATAAAGGAACACTCCACAGCTCATTTTACAACTTCCCTAGAGTTAAACAGTTCAGTTTTACATTTTTTAATTCATTCAGTCAATCAGTCAATCTCAGTGTCTGGTGTGTCTGCGACTCGTACACGTAATTCCGTTAATTCACAAACAATGCATGAAGTGAAAGCAAAAGTCTCTCTGTGTATCTTTGTTGAACACTTTAATGTATTGTAATGTAATGTCAAATTTGTTGGAGAACGAGGTCGGCCCCAATGTGAAAAAGGTTGAGAACCCCTGCTTTCAACCTAAAAATAAAAACCCTATTGTTTAGCTTCAAAACGCACAAATCAGTTATCAAACACACTCATATGCCACCATGGGGTTAATCCACGTCTTATGAAGCAAATCAATGTGTTTTTGTAGGCGAGATACAGTATTTCAGATTTTTACATTATAAACTCCAATCATTGATTTCTGGCAGCAGCCGAATTCACATTACAGTATGTGTGACTGACCAACGCAATCTCACTGCAATTCATAACTTTTTTAATCAGTGGCTAATTCGTATGAATTTGTACGATCTAATTTGTACAAATTAGTATGATTTGCTCATCACCCAATGACGGTTGGGGTTAGGGGTGGGGTTAGGTGCCAAGCCTCTCTTTATTTTCGTACGACTGAACTCCACTAAACTGGCAAAACGTAAAATACTTACGTTTCCTCGTGAGATCAGGATGGACTGATGTATAGGATATATGATACAAGATGTAAGATGGGTAGACATTGTAAGAGTAATGTTTAATAAATACAGTAGTGCCAAGCCACCTATTTTCTTGTTCATTGTCATCTTATGTGGTAAATTATGATGCAGATGTTTGTATCTGTCAAATAAATATATTTTGTGAGCTGCAGCTCTCTAGACATTGCCAGTATGTATTTCTGCAAGTTGTTTCCTGTTTTTACTTAAAGATGTTAAAGCCATGTTCCTTTCTGAAACCTTAACATTAAAAAACTGTATATTTAATGAAGAAGCTACAGTATGAAACTAAGATGCCTTTTTAGGAATTATTATTTTCTCTTTTCCTATAGCCATTGGTTGAAGATGATTTCACAGCACGACTGAAGTATAAATAAGCTGTACTTTAAATAAAAGCTAAATAAAATAATATTTTCTCTTGGTGTGGACTTGCTCCTGATCTGTAACTTCAGAATAATTGCCACAACATTAACACATAGTTAGTGGTTCCCAAATCTTGAGTTTCCACTATGACTGTGTCTTTTGTTATGCTTCATACATTAGTCCAGCCACCTGAAGTTGGTGACTGCAGTTTATAATTTTAAACGTTTCAATATTTTTGTTACAAAAACATATTGATCTGCTTCATAAGTCATCTCTAGACCGGGAGAATATGACTTTTAGAAAAGTCACATACTGTATACCACGGGTGACCAACCCTGTTCCTGGCGATCGACCTTCCTGCAGATTTCAGCTCCAAACCTGATCAAAAACACCTGAACCAATTAATTAGAATCAGAGGAGCACTTGATAATTACAGGCAGGTGAGTTTAATATGGGCTGCAACTGAAAACTGCAAGAAGGTCGATCTCCAGGAATAGGGTTGAGCACCCCTGCTGTATACTGAGGATGGCTTGATGGAGTGAATTATGGGTTAATTCAATTTTTTTTTGAAAACTACCCCTTTAAATCACAACCCTACTTTTTAAACAAACAAACAAACAAACAAAAACTAATTGGAAAAGTATGCAAAACGTATTTACATTTGTTTCAATTCAAGTAGACTAATTGTTCAATTTTCATCTTGCTTAATTTAACGAAACCAAAAATGCTAAAAAAAACAGCCACATCATAAAGAAAAAAAATATCAAAAAGAAAAACATTTGAAAAATTTGTTGCTACAAACTTTCCTTTTATGTTAAAAGTACACATTTATTTCTACACTGAGTTTGGTAATGTTAAATAATCAATTAATGTCCGTTGATGTTTTCAAATCTGCTTTTTTAGATTTGGATACATCTTAACTTAGCAGTAATATAAACTTCAGTGATTCTTTTTTTATTCATTTATTCATTCATTCATTCATTTATTTTCTTTTCGGCTTAGTCCCTTTATTAATCTAGGGTCGCGACAGCGGAATAAACCGCCAACTTATCCAGCATATGTTTTTCGCAGCGGATGCCCTTCCAGCTGCAACCTATCACTGGGAAACACCCATACACTCTCATTCATCAATTCATTTTCTCTTCGGCTTAGTCCCTTTATTAATCCGCGGTAGCCACAGCGGAATGAACCGGCAACTTATCCAGCACATGTTTTACTTCCAGCCACAACCCATCTCTGGGAAACAGCCATACACACCCATTCACACTCATAAACTACGGACAATTTAGCCTACCCAATTTACCTATAGTGCATGTCTTTGGACTTGTGGAGGAAACCTACGTGAACGCGGGGAGAACATGCTAACTCCACACAGAAATGCCAACTGACCAGCAGAGGCTTGAACCAGCGACTTTCTTGCTGTGAGGCGACATCGCTACCCACTGCGCCACCGCACTGCCCTGATTCTTTTTAATAATATTAACTATTATTGTTCTTTTTTTGCTTGATGATTATTATCCAGAGTAATATTTTAATATCGTCTCTCTAATTACAGACGTTATACTGCAATTGCCTTGCCCTATTTGTTTCTGTTGATAATACATTACCTTTTAAAAGAACCATCAGTTCTACTATAAAGACCAGGGAGATAAATATGACATTGAATTAGATTTATTTAAGTATTATTTGACAAAACATAGGATTTCTTGGCGGAGGCCCCATCTGTAGCTTGAATCGGAAGCTTTTACATCCAGCTATGACTGCCAAGGATGAAGGCAGGGTTGGAGCCTTTATTATATATAATAAATTGGACAGGGCCAACCTGGTGATGGTGGGGAGGACGGTGGGTGAACATCTGTGTCAGTGTCTGCAAACAAATGACAGCTTATATACAGTATCACTTGTGTCTCGTGGCTATTGGTTGGACCTGAATGTGATGAGTGATGTGACATTAGGCATTCCTTGTTTCTCATGGCTATTGGTTGGAAATGATTGTGATGAGTGACGTGACATTAAGTCTTCCTGGTAGAACTAGTGCTAAAAGCTACATAGACTTACAGTTGAGAGCTTTGAGTTCTCTGACGTGCAAGACATCTACTTTTACTTTTATAAAAAATAACCCAATAAATTCTGGCCTGTTAGATGCATATTCACGTCATCTTTCCATGAATATCTCATGGTGCAATCTGAAGAGTCTAATTAAAGGCTGCCTAGATGATTCACATGCTGTTGGTTTTCTTTCTTTTCTTGTCAGGCTGACTGTGCATCTTTTTTTGTGACATCACACATGTGTCATGTTATGATGAGCGGTCAGATGAGTGGGTCTGGATGAGTCAGGCCTCTCCAAAAGGTTTTGATCAGATGAACGGATAGACATTAATACAGGCTCCAAATCAGTGCATCCAGTGGCTTTTCAGCTCCCCGAGGGCCTGACTCACTGAGACCAAGCAGGACACACAAATAAATGCCACTAGACAACCTTATTCAGCGTGAGAGCATGTGTGTGTGTGGGTCGAGACCAGCAAATCTGATGGACCTTTGGTAATAACTGCAGCATGAGAATCAGCTCGGCTTAGTTGAGTTCTGCCGCTGCTATTCTTGTGGAGATGAGATGAATTTGTTCCCTTTTATTCGCTGAAATGGCATCTCAAAAGAATACTCTCGTGTTTATGCACAGGCTGCCATATGAAGCTGCATCAAGGCTTTGCTTTGTTTGCTTTGAGATTATTATATAACGCTGGTGAATTGAGGCTGAATCTGAGAGGCAACATTTGTTTTGATTAAAGTGAAGCTGCAGTTCAGTGAGTTCAGAGTCTATTCAGAAGTCTGATTCATTTGAAAAAATTGGTTCATTTGGACTAGATGGAAAAACAGAAAATGACTGTATAGAAACAGTAGTCAGCTAGTCAGCAAATACAAAGAAATGTCAACTTTAAAATAATGTTGTTAAAAGTAATTTTGAAGAACTGCAATATCTTGTTTCATTGACAATTTAAAATAAATGTACCATGTGTGATCATTTTGGTTCATTGCACATTTAATGTACATTTAAAACATGTGAATCACTTCATAAACCTACAGCCAATGAAAGTAAGATACAGAGCAAACAAAGTCTTATGCAAAGTCTTATCCTGATGATACACAAGGCAACTATTTGAGCAATGTTGCTGGGCAACTTTGGGAAATTATGCCATAAATGAGCAACCAGGTGAGACACGAGAACTAACTAGAGCAATGGGACACAGATACAATATTCTTTCCCAATCTTACTAGAAAAGTATCCAAGCAACATTGCTTTGTAAAATCCGTGTGGCAAAATTGTACGTCAGCCAATGAGATCAAGATACAGAGCAAGATAAAGTTTGTGGGAGGAGTCTTAGACCTACAGCCAGTGAAAGTAAGATACAGTACAGAGCAAGTAAAGTTAAAGTAAAGAGTCAAAGATTTACAGCCAATGAGAGCAAAATACAAAGCAAGAGAAAGTTTGGAGGGCGAAGTCTTAGACTGACAGCCAATCAGAGTAAGATGCAGAGCAAGAGAAAGTTTGGAGGGCGGAGTCTTAGACCTACAGCCAATGAGAGTAAGATACAGAGCAAGAGAAAGTTTGCGGGTGGAGTCTTAGACTTACAGCCAATGAGAATAAGATACAGTACAGAACAAGAGAAAATTTGGATGGTGGAGTTTTAGACCTACAGCTAATGAGATTGAGATACAGAGCAAGAGAACATTTGGAGGGTGGAGTCTTAGACCTACAGCCAATGAGAATGAGATACAAAGCAAGCAAATTTTTGGAGGGTGGACTCTTAGACCTACAGCCAATGAGAGCAACATAAAGAGCAAGCTAAATTTGGAGGGTGGAGTATTAGACCTACAGTGAATGAGAGTAGGATACAAAGCAAGAGAATGTTTGGAGGGTGGAGTCTTAGACCTACAGCCATTGTGATTAAGATACAGTAAAGACCAAGTGGACGTTTGGTGGGTGGAGTCTTAGACCTACAGCCAATGAGAATAAGAAACAGTACAGAGCATAAGAACATTTGGTAGGCGGAGTCTTAGACCTACAGCCAATGCGAATAAGATACAGAGCAAGAGACAATTTGGAGGGTGGAGTCTTATGCTGCGCTCACACCAGACGCAGAAGAAGCATCAATCGCGAGTGATTTACATGTTAAGTCAATGCAAAGACGCGGATAGACATCATGTGACGCGAAAGACGCGATTCGTATGGATGAAGCGGGTGCAAGTTGAGCGTTTTGCGCGATTGAGGCGCTTAAGATAGGAAGCAAGAGAATGTTTGCAGAGTGGCGCCTTAGACCTACAGCCAATGAGAGTAAGATACAGAGCAAGAGAAAGTTTGCGTGTGGAGTCTTAGACCTACAGCCAATGAGAATGGAATACTGAGCAAGAGAACATTTGGAGGGTAGAGACTTAGACCTACAGCCAATGAGAGTAAGATACAGAGCAAGAGAAAGTTTGAAAAGTGGTGTCTGATGCTGTGTTCACACCAGACGCGGAACGCGTGGATAAATTGCGATATTTGCGCATAAATAGACGCGTGAACATTTTGAGTTTACTCGCTTCATTCGCATGTCAAAATTCGCTTCATTTGCACATCAAATTCACTTCAGAACAGATGCGGATTCGCGTCATGGGCAGGGCTTCTGCCTGCCCGTTGACTGTAGCTTCATTGCTAAATAGCTAACATGGATTTTATTGAGAAAATAACTGTGTTTATGTGTTTTATGAAGACTGAAAAACAGCATGTATTTGTTTGGAGCAGTGTCTGAGTCCACTAGATCCTTTCAGAGGTGCACCCAGCTCTGTAAGCTCATAAACTCCAGAAACTTTACCTGGATAATGGAAGCATTTAGTGGTGCTTCTGACTGAGCCAAGCCCAGTTTGATGAACTGATGTCAGTGTAGGCAAGATGATTTTCCCCCGGGACACCAACAACAGGTGCTACATCATAATCACGCCCCCACAAGAGCAAGCTGCTGATTGGTTAACACGTCGCAGCATTAGACCTACAGCCAATGAGAAAAGGAAACAGTACAGAGAAAAAGAAAGTTTGGAGGGTGGAGTTTTAGACCTATAACCAATTAGAGTAAGATACAGAGTAAGTAAAGTTCAGTGGATAGAGTCAAAGATTTACAGCCAATGAGAGTGAGCTACAGTGTTAGGGTAATTTCATAGGGAGGAGTCATAGACACACAGCCAATTAGAACAAGATACAAAATAAGGAAATGGGAGTAACAGAGTTTCAACGGACATCTGCGAACATGGCCTGCATCAAAAATTGCATGCTTCCCTATACTATTGTATTGTGTGCGATATAATAGTAGATGTAAAACTAATTCAGTATTTGACCAAAGACATGTACCAGGAAAACAATGTCCAGAAAACAATAATGCTACACAGATTCATACCATATAGAATGCACTTTTTGTAGTGGGTGTGAATTTATTTATTTAAGAGAGTGTGTTGTTTCAGATGCAACCATGCGTTCTGTAAGAAACCCTTCTCGCTTTCATATTTTACTATTTGTTTGGTTATTTTTTTCTACAGCAAATCAACACAGACAACTTGGATCATATGCTTTTTTAGGGTTTGCATTTTTGACAAGAATAAATGAAGTCTTGAGCGAGAACTGAAGTCACAATTGTGATCTTATGTGATTTTCTGTGGGTTTGGTTCATTCATTCATTCATTTTCTTTTCGGCTTTGTCCCTTTATTAATCCAGGGTCGCCACAGCGGAATGAACCACCAACTTATCCAGCACATGTTTTACGCAGCGGATGCCCTTCCAACTGCAACCCATCTCTGGGAAACATCCATACACACTCATTCACACTCATACACTACAGACAATTTAGCCTACCCAATTCACCTGTACTGCATGTCTTTGGACTGTGGGGGAAATTGGAGCACCCGGAGGAAACCCACGCAAACACAGGGAGAACATGCAAACTCCGCACAGCAAGGCAACTGACCCGGCTGGGGCTCGAACCAGTGACCTTCTTGCTGTGAGGCGACAGCACTGCCTACTGCGCCACTGCGTCGCCGTGGGTTTGATTAAGAAACATAATTTGCAGACCAGACAGAGATGTTTGATGTTCGTATTATTAGAAGTTATGCAATCTGTGACCCTAGTTGCTTATCTGTTGTGTATTGTGCACACAGGAGCAGCTAAATATATCATCCAAAACATTCATATAGTGTGATCTGCAGTGTGATTGGCTTTGTGACTCAGATTCATCAGATATTGACGACACAACAAACAGATTTGATTTTATCACTGGCGAAATGGTGCACACAGTAAGCCTGAAAGATTTGTGTGCATTGCAAATAAAGCCAGAAGCAACATTGTCATTAACTTAACTACAAGAGGAAAGAAAGGGCAGAGCATTTAACCAACTGTGTGCCTCTGCGTGAACGCGTTTTTACCGGCCACACCCCACTATTCACTCACACAAATGTCCCTGGCAGCTCTGTTCAGTAGTTATGTAAGTATAATGTCTGCATTTGTTGCTCACCCATGTAAGTGCACCACTGTTTATCACAAACCTGTTCATATTCACTTCCCTTTATTCTGTTCTCAGCACAGCCTTTCCTAGATTATCTTTGTAATAAGCTGCTGACTCTTGTTTGTGGCCCAGGGGCCGGTATTTTCTCTTAGTGTAAGGAGTGTTTCCTGTCATATTTGTCAAACTGCAGGCCACAGACTTGACTCAGAAAACACTGTAGCTGTCAAGGAGTAACTACGGGTGTGTGTGTGTGTGTGTGTGTGTGTGTGTGTGCATTGTCGCAGGCGAGCTGCAGCCTGTTCAAAAATTTACTGCATCTTTGAAGCGTGTCAGGATGCGGCCTGTCCACAGAGAGGTTGACGGTCCGGGACTGTAATAAATATGGTTGAGAATTACATGTAATATGAAATAGAGAGACCGGGACTCGACCCTGTTATTTCCCTCATAAATAATGCAATAGAATCTTCCTGCTCTTTTGGAAGAGGCACTTTTTTCGCGGCTAATAGAAAGGAAGAGTCTAACAGTCAAAAAAGAATAAATACAAATGAATGGCAATGTGCTCAACTTGCCCCAACTATATTAATTTAAATTAGATTAGATTCGATTCAACTTTATTGTCATCACACATGTACAAGTACAAGGAAACGAAATGCAGTTTAGGTCTAACCAGGAGTGCAATAGCAGCACGTGCAGAATACAGGTATAAGTTATAAAGTGCAGTTATAGAAAAACTATGGTGATATTTACAAATGGATGTACTATGAACATTTTATACAGGTTGTATTAGCTATAAACAGTGATTTACAATAGATGGATATATGTACAGGTTGCTATTAATAATCAGAAGTGTGCAGATAGATACACATAATTACAAATGTATATATACAGTGGGTGTGTACATAACTACAAATGTGCAGTGGTAGTTCAAATAAATGAATCAGTGCAATGAATATGTGCAATTTTTAAATGTGCAAATGTTAAATAGTGCAGTGATTATGAGGAGTCTGAGTTATGAGGAGAGTGGGGGGTGTATTAGGGGGGCAAAAAGTCAGTGGGGGGCAGAGTTCAAAAGTGAGACAGCTCTGGGGAAGAAGCTGTTCACTAGTCTGCTGGTTTTTGTCCGGGGGAGCCTGAAGTGCCTGCCAGAAGGCAGGAGAGAAATCAGTCTGTGAGCAGGGTGAGAGGAATCCTGAAGAATACTGCGTGCTCGGCGCAGACAGTGTTTCCTCTGGATGTCCTCTATGGCTGGCAGTGTGGTCCCTGTGATGCGTTGGGCAGTTTTCACCACCCGCTACAGTGCCTTACGCTCCGCAACAGAGCAGCTTCCATACCAGACTTTGACACAGTTCGTGAGGATGCTTTCTATTGTGCAGAAGTTCACCAAGACGACTGATGACAGCTGGTTCTTCTTAAGTTGCCTTAAGAAAAATAGGTAAGCCTTCTTGACCAGGCTGGAGGTGTTGGTGGTCCAGGAAAGGTCCTTTGAGATGTGGGTCCCCAGAAACTTGAAGGATGAGACAGGCTCGACGGCCATCCCATTGATGTGGATGGGATCATGTGAGCCTGTTCGTCCCTTCCTGAAGTCCACAATGAGCTCCTTGGTCTTGTCGGTGTTAAGGAGCAGATTATTGTCAGTGCACCAAGTGGCCAGATGCTGTATCTACTCCCTATAGGTAGTCTCATCATTGTTGCTGATTAGACCAATCAATGTGGTGTCATCTGCAAATTTGATGATGGCGTTGGATCTGTTCACAGGCCTACAGTCGATGGTAAAAAGGGAGTAGAGGAAGGGGCTCAGCACACAGCCCTGTGGTACAACAGTGTTGAGTGTGACGGTGGTGGAGCAGATGTGGTCTGATCTAACATTCTGAGGTCTGTTAGTCAGATTATTAATTTTTTTTTATTATTTAAATGTGATTTATCTCATTGGTTCACTAATGTATGTATAAAAAAATACATTATCACTTCATGTTTACACTACATAATTATAGAGATATATATGTAGACCACTTCAATGTGGTATTGTCATTAATCCATGAACATTTCCTGCTAGTCAGACTATTTCATAACTGTAACAAGAGGCAATTCAATCATAATTTAAAGTTAAAAAAGCTATCATGACATTATTTATCAATATGTAGTGCTTTCTGGATTCTCTGAAGCTATAGAAATAAAAAAATGTAAGACAGGAAATAAGTTGGTACTATTGTTTTTGTTTACATCCAGGGCTTAACATTAACTTCTTAGATCACCAGCCACTGTGGCTAGTAGATTTCCAACATTACTAGCCACTCGTCATTTTCACTAGCCACACTTTTCTTGTTAGGAAAATATATTTTATATGCACAAATTTGACTGACATGCTAAAATGACTTGATTTAGATGTTGTGTTATGTCCACACGCCTTCTCATTTATTTAACTTTTTGTGTGTATTGTGTATTAGCTTGCTCAGTGTGCACATTTCACATGACTTTTCAGGGATCAAAATTAAGAATTTACCAAATGTATCTCTGACCACACCAATTAAGTATTTCTTTGCCACAATTTTTTCAATGTGTCAAAACAAGGAAAATATAGCTGTCTACACTTTTTAATTCAACAAAACTTTTCTTTAAAAAAACATTACTATAAAAAAATAATAATTATTGTATCTTAAATATGCATAGTAATCTGTCCTGGCTAAAAGTCCCAGTTCACCAGTTAACTACACATAAACGGGGAGTAATCTCCCATTAAAGCAATGTTATTGTAAAAAAAATATAATTAAACCATATTCACAAAAATATCTGTAAGCAAAAGTAAGCAGGTGAAACATACCGTGTTTGATAATGAAAGGATGATCACGCGTACACGGTTAATATAGGCCTGTTAATGATCTGTTCAAAGAATAATTAAATTAAAAGTGACCACTGCTGCTTACAAAAGAATATGTGTATTTCCAGTCTATGTCAAATGGAACCGATCTCACCAGTTGCGCTTACTCTAGGCAAGGTTGCTTTGCGCAAGTAAACGGGAGCATGCGCGCTTTTTAAAAGTCGCACGCATCACATAACCTGTGCGCACGAGTGATCATCCTCTCTCGTACGGTATTTACCTGCTTTCTTTTGTTTGCGCAAACACAGTTATTTTTGTCAGTCATGCTGCTTCTTAATTCTAAGATCACATTTGCACGAATATTGGGCCATCCTTATAGTCGAACCCTGCTTTTAAGAAAACTACTATTTCATCTAACCCACCACTGCTGAAATCTACCCGCATTTGTTAATGTAAAGCCCTATTTACATCCCTCAAAATTGTCTTTAGTTAGTCCAAAAACGCTGATGAATTACTCATTTTTACAGATAGATAGATAGATAGATAGATAGATAGATAGATAGATAGATAGA
>CAIGQZ010001336.1:5393649-5404219 GCA_903798205.1 Danio tinwini | reverse complement strand
ATAGATAGATAGATAGATAGATAGATAGATAGATAGATAGATAGATATGTTGGTGTGTCACAACCACAATGTAATTAATAAACCCTGTGAAGCATTAGGCACACTATCGGCATGCTTTTTTAAGCAACCTGATTTAAATAATTTTTAAGCAAAGAAAATAATACCAATGTATTTTAAATGTGGGTCAAGATTGGTCAAACGTATGTGGCCCACATATAAATTTTTGACATCTGGGCTTAATATTATATTTGACTTGTGTGCCGCCTTAAAGACGGAGCCACCTCTGCCAAACCTGGTCCATGTTTGGCCTACCTGCTGTATGCCAGTGCCACATGATTGCCTGCTGTGATAGCTTTATGCCAGAATTCTTTGCTACTTGGGTAGTTAGAGCTTTTCTGTGAAAACTGCTCAATTTAACTGGAGGCAAAAATAAATCTTAAAAAAATGGGATTAATATTGTAAAAGCTGTTAAATTTTCTACACAGACCAATTGTTT
Source organism: Danio tinwini (assembly GCA_903798205.1). Classification (NCBI taxonomy): domain Eukaryota; kingdom Metazoa; phylum Chordata; class Actinopteri; order Cypriniformes; family Danionidae; genus Danio; species Danio tinwini. Next base: position 5,403,723 of record CAIGQZ010001336.1, on the reverse strand, counting down.
TTCTTCACAATATATACGTGGTTTGCCAGAAGCCATGGATGTGGACTTGTTTATATGAGTATTTTTAAACATAAGTTAAGGTAGGGCTTGTAAGGCCAGTAAGGACTTGAGATTCTTCTAAAAATATTCTTTAATGTTCTATCAAAGAGAACAATAACTCACATACACATTGGATGACCTGAGGGTAAGAAAATTAACAAGAAATGTTCATTTTGGGTGAAATATTCATTTAACACAGGTATAAATAAGATCAGGACACACTCTTTGGATTTGACATGGTAAATTTCAGAAACAGAACCTCAGATTCAGTGTACATTTCACAGCTTTATATATTAATGCAATGTTGGAATGCCCTTAAGCATTGTTTGCTTCCAAAGTATAACTCCAAACTGAATCCTGTAAAGTTCTTTACCGTATCCCTCTGGAGCATAACAAAAATCCAGCATGATGACATGTCAAAGTAAGCTCAAAACCAGAATTTCACCAAACCTTAGAGCTCCTTCTCCTGTCATACAGGACGGCCTGTGGGGAAATGGAATCCCGTCTTCATTGGCCAGCGGGTAGATTTGATGCAACATCCTGTAGAGGATCGTAGCAGCAGAGGCAGACGAACCCGATGCCCTGCAGATGGTGCCTTCGCTCGCTCGCCCGCCCGCGCGCCCGCCCGCCCGCGCGCCCGCCCCGCCGCTCCGCCTCGCACTCGACCGAACGCGAGCGCACAGACGCGTCTCCGGACTGTGCGCTCCCGTGAGCTCCTGTCATTCCTCCCTCTCCACTCCGTCATCTCTCACGCAAGATCGCGCTCTCCGTTTTAATTGAAGTAGTTGCCACTAAATAAAAGACACTCCGCGTGGGAGCGAACCGGTGCGCTTTTGAAAACGGGAGATTTCGCTGTTTGGTTGCGTTCAGCCTTGGATTTGATTCGCACATCACGCTTGTTTCTTCTGTCCAGGATGGGTTTTGTCGCGCTGGCGCTTCTGTGCGCTCTCACCGGGCTGGTGTTTGGGGACAGTAAGCCCAAGACATGCTCGGACATCAGGCAGTTCTACAACAGCAAGGGCTTCAATCTGAACGGAGTCCCGCAAACCGAAATATCCGGTAGGTGAATCGGTTCTGCTGTTAATTCAGATTTCGGCATGGGTGACAGTTGCTATCAAGACACTGCTGGATGCAAAGGCAAACTTTAATGGAAGTTACTAGTGTGCTATTTAAATGCGTTTTCATCCTGTATCAGCAGGCAAGGCAAGTTTTACACTCAACATAGTCATACTCAAAGCAGTTGGAAATGCATTTATGAAATTTATTTAAATCACAGCTCATAAAGTTAAAATGATGTTATTATATGCTTGATAGTATATAGTATAAATATGTTTAGTTGATTATACTTTACTAATCAGCTTTCTATATACATATTGCTTATATATTATAGGAGTTTTAACATGTATAACACATTTATAGCACTTGATTTGTATTTTAGTGTTCAAAACCTGATTCAAAGCCACCCTATATTGCATTAATCTTTGAAAAGCCTCTCACTATTGGTGCTAGTTGTAACAAGAACAAATGAAGTGTTTTTAAACATGCATGCATACATACATACTGAATAAGTTCTCTATATTATTAATATACTGTATATAATACATATACATTATAATCAAAACACTAGCACTAAAATGGAATGTTAGTTTCAAACACTTGATTCAAAATTATGTATGAATGAATGGTTTTTAGTTTCATCACAAGAACTGATATGTACAGTATATTTTAGGCCATTTCAGTGTGGTCATGTCATTGGCCCATGAACATTTCCTGCTTGTTATTAAACTATTTTATAACTGTATAACAAGAGGCAATTCAATCATATCTTAATGTTAAAACAGCTATCATAACATCATTTATTAATATGTGGCTTTTTTTGCATTGTCGGAAGCTATAGAAATTCAAAATGTAAAAGAGGAAACACTTTGGGACCATTGCTTTTGTTAACATCCCTCAAAATTGTCTATGTGCGACCTGTTCATTTCTCTCACTCTCTGCCCTGGTCTTCTGTCCTGCACACGTCTATGACATTCCCACAGGTCTTTGGACTTCATAATTTTCCATAATTTTCCATGACCCAGGATTCCATAACAGTTTCCCAGACGATTTCCTCTGCTGTCAGTCGGTTTGTGTGTGTGGCATAGTTGCAGAGATTTACTGGTGATTATGAGCTTTCTGTAGTTGCTGCTGCTGCTGCTGGTGTGTGTGTGTGTGTGTGTGTGTGTCAGGGTGGAGTATGCTCTCATCCTTAGTTGCTTCGTGAGGGCAGACTTTTCACTTTTGATTTCTGTGCGAGTCGAAAAGATGAAACCACTGTGGGCGTGCTGTGTGGTGAAAGCTCTAGTGATTTCTCTCACACACTGAAGACCTTGATTTCTCTTTGTTTCATTGAATTTTTCTATCACAAGATTGCTCTGGTGTGCTCAGCACTGCAGCCTGAATGTATTTTTACCCATCATCCTCCTGCATATGACGCACAAGCTCATCCCGGCCGGTATTCCCTAATGATCAGAAAGTGTCCTCCATTTAGAAGATTAATAGAGGTGAAAATCAGACGTAAGCGGCTGTACATTAATGTGATGGAGTTATTATCCTCATAAACACGTACAGCACGTCCAGACGCATTCAATCAGGGTGATGCATCATTTCGATCGCTTCAATCAGACATGTTAACACCGCCGGTGAGGGCTGTGTTTAGACTGCATGCTCTGACGTGTCTAAATGATGCAGGTCAATCTCCAACTTCCAGACAGCCAGATTTTAATTGAAAGTAATTGTGTCAGAGTCACAAGTTTCCCCCAGGAAATGCTCTGCAATCATTCTTCATTTTTAAAGCAAAGATGTTTCTCCGGGTCTCCACTCAAGCGCTGACATACTTGTCCTCCCATGCGTAAAACTGAGGGGATCTGATTTTGGTTTTTATGAATATTAAAGATGCATGACTGTTGTCAGCTGTCTGGACGGGAAATCTGGACACAAACTCGGATCTTCTTTAGCGGTTTCTGTGACATTAATGGATCCACCCATTTTTTTCCATCTTGCTCTTCTTGCATTCTTTCCTCTCGTGCTGCTGATCAGCATTAGCCTTAAATGTATGAATTTCTTCCATAAAACATTTTTCAATTTTGACAGGAAGGTCTTAAAGGAACACTCCACTTTTTTTGAAAATAGGCTCATTTTACAACTCCCCCAGAGTTAAACAGTTGTGTTTCATAATTTTTTGATTCATTCAGTTAATCTCCAGGGTATGGCAGGAACACTTTTAGCTTAGCTTAGCTTAGCTTATCTTAGCTTAGATCATGGAATCGGATTAGACCATTAGCATTTTGCTCAAAAATGATGAAAGAGTTTTGATGGTAACACCTAATTTTGATGGTCTTTTTGAGTATTAGTAGATTGTCTGCTTAATATCTGCTGATACTGCGCCTTCAACAGACATTCAACTGACTATAAGAAACTTTACAAGAACATGTCAACTTACACTAACCATAACCCTAACCCCAACCTAACAGTCTACTTATAATCTAATGAAAATGAGTTGCAATGTAACTTAAATTCAAAAAACAGACCATCAAAATAAAGTGTGACTGTTTTGATATTTAAATTTGGACTTTTTGGTAGCTACAAAGGTTAAAAAAGGTTACTCTTTTCTAAGCCGATATAGCTAGGAACTATACTCATTCTGGCATAATAATCAAAAAAAAACTTTGCTTCCTTACCACACTGTAAACTTAGCTGTTGTCATTACTAAATATTTTAAGTTATAAAACTTGACATTTTGACCTAAAATACCAAGTTTTGGCATCAAAACATAATCAGGTGTGTTTAACTTACTCATTAGGCAGCAAAAAACGTAATATTTTAAGTTCTCTGAACTTAACATTTTAATGGCTTTAAACCATTCACCATGTCTTTGTTCAAAATGATTGGTTGCACTTGAAATTCTGCCTTGACAACCGCGCTGGGGTGTGTTTCTAAAAAACATTGTTAGCCACTGTAAAAAATGCAGTTCATTCATTCATTCATGTTGTCCCAACACAAGTTGATTAAGTTAACTTACACTTTTAACAAATTGAAAACATTTTTTGAGTGCAACTAAGGTCACAAGTTCCGTCGTTACAAACAGTTTGTTGATTTGGTGTTTCCCAAATCCATCATTCCAATGAACATTCGCAAACTGCGTCGCAAACTTTTACTCTTGCAACTACACCTCTAGAGCTGTAGTTAGAAGCATAGTTCCTGGTTGTGTTCTATTCCCAGTTATCTCCACTATGCCCCATTCATTTAGAACATTCTAACATTTAAACTCGGGATGCTTTAAAAAACACATTAAGGTTATCTCTCTTAGGTGTAATTTGCTTTCAAAATATTTTTACAATATTTTTATTTTTAGTGATCTTCATGTTAACAATTGTGTTGCCTTCGAGGTGCACTTTGAAAACATTTATGTTATTTTGAACACAGCCGTGGCTCAGTACGAAAGCTTTAGGTGACCTATTATTTAAATGCGGAATTTACATCTCCAAAGCTTGTGAAAACAAATATCTATATAAAGCATACGTTAATGCTTTAATTTATAGTAGGTTATTTATTAAGTATCTGTACTGTATATGACATGGGCCTGTTGGTTAGAACATTTCTGCAGTGGCTTGAATGTGTCAAATTGTAAAAGTCACTGGGATTAAGTAAGCGAAGAATAAAAAGCTTTTCTGTTAGCCATTTGAGGTTATCTGTACTTAAACATTAAGTTAATTCAATGAAGAGACCACATTTGGACAGCTCAATGAATTAAGTTTTCGATATCCTGTTACTCAAACAAACTGAAGTAATCACTTTCCTCAAATCATTTGAGTAGTCTCGACTTATTAGGGTTTACAGTGCATGGCTAATATAAATGTGTCTTCTGCAGTCATGGTATGGCAGCAAAGTTCCTTGATTATTATGCCAGAATAAGAGTTTATTTTTTAGTCATATGACCAGTCAAGCTTTAAATAAGAAAAACATGCAAAATTGTTTATAGTTTTTTTGTACAAGATGCTAACGGTCTAATCCGATTGAATGATCTATGCTAAGCTAAGCTAAAAGTGCTCCCGTCAGACCAGGATGTCAGCTGAATGGATTAAGAAATGGTAAAACTCAACTTAAGGAGAGTTGTAATATGAGCTGCTTTTTTTATCTCCCTTTAAAAAGCTTAATTTGGGTTTCTGAGGCTGGATTTTGATCATTCAGCTGGATTGTATATCGTCTTTCGCCATGACTCAGTTGAGATGAAATTGACACCAACCCTGTGAGAGCAGCGTTTTGGCCCTTGGTCATATTTGTGAGTGTGTTTATGTTTATTGTGTTTCATCTAGTAGAACGACAGAACCCTCATCTAACGGCAGCTGTCTTCTATCAGTTGCATGCGTTGTGTTTTTCTCATAAGTGAGTAATGATATTCCCCTGGCGATCCGGAGAGGGGCTCCCACCTCAGCAAACTGTGGCACACCCTGCTAATGGCCCAAACAAGCCCAGCGACCCACACCAGAGCCTTGGGTTACGACAATACACTCGCGTAATCTCCACCTGACCTCATTTCTGAATCATTCAGTGACAGATCAGGTCAAGATGGCTCCTGTCAGCTCTTGTCAGGCTCATCTTGCAAATTATTTTAGGAAAGCAAGCCAAATTCAGCTCACCTTTGTCCTGTGTGCTTCTTATTTTCCATTTTATCGCTCTCACCCTGCTTGTGTTGAACTGTAGATGGAGTTACACCCAATGTAAAGACTATCATCTTGTAAAATGTTTCAGATTGTTTCTGTGCAATGGGAAACAGTTACAGAGCTTGTAACTGTCTCAAATGCTCCAAACATATATCACATTACTGGAACTAGATTATCAGTTAGGTTTTTTTAGGGCAGAACAATTTTAGTATCCAAGATACATGGCTATAAATATAATTAATTAATGAATCAATAATTTCATTGATTAATTAAACAAATGTGGGATACCTGGATTTAAGTCCAGCCAGAAATATCAGAAAAATTAGTCAGTTAATCATTTACTTTAGAATAAAGTGTGATAATGTGTATATATATATATATATATATATATATATATATATTGAAATATAGCTCATTTATGTGTAAATATCTAATGTATATCTCATAGAAATGTCAAATGTTCCGTATTTATTAATTCATTACTTAAACAAAAAAATTCTTCAAATAATGAATAAAAAAAAAAAAACAGTTGCATGTGTACAGTCTAAACATGTTAATAGTAGCAACAATAATTAAAAATAATAATCTATACAAACTAATACTTACTGAGTTAAATTATTTATATTATATTATATTATATTATATTACATTGTGTTATGTTATGTTATGTTATGTTATGTTATGTTATGTTATGTTATGCTATGTTATGTTATATAATAATATAATATATTATAGTAGGTTATATTAGGAAAACTAATGTACTTGGGCTTTTATGTACAGATTTGGTATTTAGTTGTTAATTATTTAGTTAATTAATTAATTAATTAACTAATTTATTTAGTTAGTTAGTTAGTTAGTTAGTCATCTTAAAATGTTGTTTATATGGTTTATATGGTATTAGGAAAAATTAGAAAAGCACTTGGGCATTTTATGTACAGTATAAGTATGGCATAATTTATTTGTTGATTTATTTAGTTAGGTCATCTTAAATTATTGTTTATATGGTATTAGGAAAAAATTGGAAAGCATATTTACTTGGGCATTTTATGTATGTTTGTATTTATGTATGTATGTAAGTTTGGTATTTATTTATTTTATTTATTCTTTTATTTATTATTTATTTGTTTATTTGTGTATTTATTTATTCATTCATTTATTTACTTATTATTTATTTATTCATTTATTAGTTAGTTTATTATTTTATTTAATATTTAATTAATTAATTAATTTATTTATTTATTTAGTTCTTTATTTAGTTAGTTAAGTCATCTTAAATTATTGTTTATGTGGTATTAGGAAAAATTAGGAAACCATATTTACTTGGGTAAGTATGGTAAGTATGGTATTTATTTATTCATTAATTCATTTTCTTTTCAGATTAGTCCCTTTATTAACCTGGGGTTGTCACAGCGGAATGAGCTGCCATATTTATTTATTAATTATTTTATTCTATTCTATTCTATTCTATTCTATTTATTTATTTATTTATTTATTTATTTATTTATTTATTTATTTATTTATTTATTTATTTATTTATTTATTATTTAATTTATTTATTTATTCATTTAGTCAGTTAGTTAGTTACTTCTGAACTCAGCTTATTACAAAATCAGCACACTGTTTGTGCTCACAAAACTCTGATCATCAAGAGCAGAGCACAGAATATCTACAACCTGTAGCATCTTAAACCACATTCACCATAATGATGATGACACGAAGCGCCCCCTAGCAGTGACTCTAGACCCTGCAGTGGTCATAAAGCAGCTGTCATTAGTCATGTTTAAGCCATGGACAGAGGCGAGCATGAAAGCACTAATGAGGTCCCTGAGCTGTGAACAAAACCCACTGGATGATGGCCGCCCAAGCATCTGCTGGAGGCAACCGATGCTTTCTCCGAAAAGAAATAGCATCACACACTGCAGAAGTCCTTTGTGCATAAATATTTCAATATTTAAGTTGCATGAGCACTTTCGCTATAGGGCATTGCACCGAATTCCCCCACGCGTGCATGCAGAGTGCATTGTGTTTTGCATTGATTTGTTGTAAGTGTGTATTGATTTGCATACATTGATTTTCTGGGGTCACACTGCATGTTTTACAATGAAATGTGTGCATTTGCTCTCCGATGCATTACCCCAGATGAATTGAAAATGTGGCATTCCTTGATTAATGCACACTAGGCATGAGCCGAAAACGGGTTTAAGGTTTACCACGGTTTGGAAAAGTCACAACATTTTCTGTTATACCATTCCTATGGTACATGTAAGTTTTTTAGGTGTTTTTATGAATATAAAAACAAGTATGATTACTTTTAATTAGTTTTTTAAGACAACAGTATCTTTACATCAAAAGCTACTGGTCAGCCCATGATTCAGGAAACATCTGAAAAACAAATTGCTTATAAACCAATGTACAAACATGCTATAGATCTGAACAGTGCAGTGGCTTTACTTTATATCCAACAAAAAGAAAGATATCCATACAGTAGATGCCTTTTCAAGTTGTAAAAATATCTGTGTTTTTGAAACTAATGAAGAAGTCAATGATTTATTTTAGGCTTGTAGCCAGCCTGGTTAAAGGGGTGGGCTTTTTTCTCAAAAAGGTGACCTTTTTGCTTATTCACCTCATTTTCTATTTAATTACAAGGTTTAAATGCTGCATTTCAGTGACATTTTAAGCACTATTTTTAGCTGGATTGGCTTGTTGGATGGTCATCATAACCACACGTTTTGATGTGCCAAAAACATTTCCTAAAAATGTAGGGTCCTATCATACACCCCGACGCAATAAGGCCCAATCCCAATTCTGTTTTTGTACCCCTACCCCTTCCTCTTCCCCTTGGCCCTTAAAAACGAGTGTGAAGGGGAAGGGCTTCAAAATGTACCTCTAAGAATTGGGACAGCACTACAGCACCTGTGCACGTCATCAGATGTCATCGCAATCTCTTGCTTCATATGAGATCAGACAATCGCGACTGCTGTAGTTATTCCAGTTGTATTATTTTTTGTTATTTATCTTCAGGAAATCACTGAAGGCATATATTATGTTATCATCAGGGCTTAATTTGTGCCGGAACACACCGGATCCAGATCCTCATTATACCGATCCCCTCCTCAACCACCCTCCTCCCTCGTCCCCTGTTCACTTTCTTCCGCGACTCCCCAATTATCTTCACTTTCGTCCGCGACACCCTTGCCCCGCTTACTTTTGTCTGCGACACCCCTCTGCCAACCACCGCACCAACCCAAATTTCCAACCCACCCACTGCCCCTGTGCTCTCCACTTTCGTGAGCGACACCACTCCATCCTCGGGTAACATGCCGTATGGAGCATAAGAATAGGATGCGTGATTAGATGTAACTCAGGGTTATTTTTTACCACACTTCATTATTATTGTTCATTTATTCGTTTGCTAGAAATTAAAACTGAATTTAGAAATAACACAAAACAAATCTTTGTGCTTAACAAATGAAATTAAATATGTAGGCTAATGGATGTCTTCAGTGGAGTGCACACAACACAGTTTCCTTATCCATGAAGATAAAAGAGTAAAGAGAAAGAGAAAGTAAAGAGGCCAAATGGAGGAGGCTCATTCTTTATCCTGGCTCTGCAGATGGTCTGTTTAACTGTTTTCTTGCTATTGATGCGTTCAGATTTTTTCACTTACAAAGTCCGATATGTAAATAGCAAATGTGCCATGGCGTGACGCAACTGACTCTTAAAGGGAACAGGAGATGAGACTCTGATTGGTTTAATGCACGTTAGGCTCAAAACACACCCATAACTCATTAAGAGAATAAGCACAACCGTATTAGACTATGTGCCAGGGCGCAAACTTTTTTCCATCCTTAAAATAGCAAAAGTGGATTTAGATAATCCCTTAATGCTTTGCACCATGTCCTTAAGACTTTGCGCCTAGATTGTTAAATAGAGCCCTTAGAGTAAAGCAATATGAAAACAATAATTATTATCAAAAAACAGCAAGCTGTTAAAGTTTCCTCAGTCAGAATTTGGGACGCCGAATTTGGCACTTCAAAAAGGGAAGTCACACCGAAGCAACAGCCAACACAGGATTCTGCTTGATCTTAAAGCCTTCTTCGATGGGTTATTTTCATAGGTATTTTTTTACAATCTATTATGGCATGGCAGTCAAAATAGGACAAATGTGCTCATGTATGGGACAAATTCTGGACCTCTGTCAGTGAGGGGTCGGTCTTTCGAACCACACGAACCCTCTCTGGCTACAGGCTTGTATTTTAATAATTTAGCCTGACATGTTTACTGTTTCAAAGTATTTTAAATGTTCACACACACACACACACACACACACACA
>CAIGQZ010001336.1:5338061-5364091 GCA_903798205.1 Danio tinwini | reverse complement strand
GCCATGGCTACATTACAGCTTCTCTTTCAAAACATTCAGTCATTGTTGTTTTTTATTAGCGGGTTATAATCGCACCAAAATGTATTTAAAAGGTAAGTGAATTATAACAGAGCGAACCTTTCTGTAATCATAATAGGGTTATTCTCATGAAACCACTTTAACAACAAGGCACTTAAGATTTGAAATATAAAACTTGGTAATTTGTTAATACAAAAAACATCATAATAAAGACAACACTGTTCTCTATGAAGCACAATGTGTAATTTCAACATAATGTACTTTTTTTTAATAATTTTACGACATTTTCTACTGAAATTCTCATTACCGAAACGTGTTCATGTTTGTTTGAATGTGTGTTATGTTGTAATTTAAACAAATTAGCATAAAAAGTTTAGAATAAAAACAACTGAATTGTTCTAATAGATTATCTTACATGAGAGAACAAATAATTTACAGAATATTCATGTATAATGGTAATAAGAAAAAAAATGAAAAACGGTGTGTCCATGATGGATTTTCTCATCCTCAGCAACCATTTTAAAGTACTGTTTAAACACATATAAAGTTTAAATAAAGTTTAATTTTGTATAAAGGAGCACATGGGCCAGTTATTTTTAAGATGGCTCCCAGGAAAAAAGATCTTTTATATTTCTCCAGTTTAATGTAAAATTTTCTCCTGTCAAAATGGTTAGACGACTTTTTGATCATCAATAGTGTAAGTATTGCATTCAAACTGAAAAGTCTAAAAATAATAAGTGCACTTTAATTACCTGCATGATTAACTTATTCAACCGTTAAAATGAAGTAATGATGGACATTTCAAGCACTCAACGACCGCTACTTTGCTCACTTAGCGGAAGGGGCGGAGCTTTCAGCCACTGATGTTGGATTACTTTATTTATTTTGGATTGTGAGCACAAAAATCTCCTACAAGAGGGATTATACCTCCTCCCGATGGTGAATGCGGTTATACTCATGGCAGGTATTATTTGGTAGTTTGGTCATTTATTTCACTAATTTGGCAACCATCAAACGTCATCTGGGAAACAGTTTGAATTTCCGCTTAGTAAAAAAACATTAGTGTTCCATTTGGGACAACAGTACATACATATACTGTGCTGTTGAGTGTGTAGGTGCATAAGTACATACAGTAGTGTATAGTGTGCCATTTGGGATGCAACTATAGTGATTTTCCCATGCACCTATCATTGCTTTAAGTGTGTGGAGTTTACTTTGGATTTGGATTTTTACAATCTCAATCACAAACTAATTCTAATGGGCACTTACATTTAGTAAAGTTTTTTTTTTTCAAAAGCCACATATTGTTCAAGATTATAAAGCAAATAAAATCAGAGAGGTAGGGATAAAGACAGTAAAGGCTCCATCTGATTGGTCAGATTTGGATAAACAATGCATGTAGCATGTAGCATTAACTAATTTATTTGCTTGCACTTTGCTGTGATATGGATATTGCATATATTTTGATAACAATACTTTTTTCGATATATATTGTGCAGCCCTAACTTTTCTTCTGAAATATAAGCAAGTGTTTCTCTCTCCAAGGCTATGTACAGTATGAGCCGTTATTACTGTCACTTGAAGGTCCAGTAAACTGCCTTAAAAAATGCTGCCTTATTAAATGTGTTAATGAAATTGAATTAAAACAGGAAGACAAGTGAGCAGCTCCTCCCCTTTTTAAATATTAATTTATTTCACAATTTGTTCAGAGCCGGTAAGCTTAGTAAAGCCATTTATGACAGCCACAGTCTAATATTAATAAACATTTCTCTGCTTAAAGGATTAGTTCACCCAAAAATGACAATTCTGTTAATAATTGATATCAATTCTGATATTATATATAAAAAACGTATTCGTTTTTTACAAATTTAAGTGGATTGAACTTAAAACAATTAAGTTCCCCCCGTTTTATATAAGTAGTTTTAACAAACAGCAAACATCATTTTTGAGTGCAGTTACTGTATGTGAGCTATAAGAATTGTAAAAATAATGTTGTTCCAAGTCAATTCTTGGTTTAATTTTGGAGATCACCACTTGAAGGTTTATCCAAATCATCCTCACCTGTATTTATTTTAAATGTATGTTGGTGCCTAAGGGTGTTTTCACACCTGCCTCATTTAGTTTGGTTAAATCGCACTAGAGTTCGTTTTCCCTCTTGGTGCGGTTCGTTTGGGCAGGTGTGAATGTAGCAATCGTACTCGAGTGTGCACCAAAAGCGGACAAAAAAAGTATATCGAGACCTCCTTGAAGAGGTTTCAAACAAACCCTAGAGCGGTTCGTTTGTGGTGAAAACATGATCCGAACTGAAACAGACCCAACCACAAAAATTACTGAGCCTTTTTGTACTAATCTAGCTGCCGTTGTCTGATGCCCTGTTCCCTCTTATGGAATGTAGAGGAAAAATATTTGTTGACAGCGCTTTACCAACAATTTTAAACAGAGAGAGAGAGGGAAAAACATTACGTGATGGATCGTTGGTAATATTTCCGGAAGATGACCATGTCTAAGTTTTTAGCTAAATTAATTCACGCCTCCTCCTGAAATGGCTTGCGATGCACTTTTGCCATTTTCAATGCATTAAAACATTGTTTTTTAACCACAACCGAGCTTCATCTCGAAATGTATAAATTGTCTAAAGTGATGTATACAAACGATAAAGTATACTATGGCTAGGAATACAATCAGGCAGCGCAGTCGTCCCTCCATATTAAAAAGTGACATTTTGTTTCTGATGGTTTGTTTACTTGCGGGAGTTCCATTGACATTTTCCTGCACATTAATTCTGACCAATCGAAAAGCAGTTTAGGAAATACGTTCAATAACATCCGGCCAATGAGTGATGTGGATTTTGTCATATGAAGCTTTTAGTGTGGTGTGAAAAGAACCCAAAAACGGCAGAAAAATGCTACAATGTATAATTTGTTGCCCTTGGTCCGGACCAAATGAACCGAACCACAGATGTGAAAGCACCCTAAAAGGAGTCAGAAAGTGTAACCTGGTGCTGCAAAATTGATGTACAGCTATTGTAGTGTTGTTAATCCAGCAAAATCACCCTAGTTGTGAAAATATTTGTATTTTTGTTAACCATTAACTGCTATTTTTATCGTTTGTTAGTTATGGATAAAATATGTAAATTCTAATATTGTATTTAAATTCATTAGATAACATTCACCCAATCAGTATAATATAAATCTTCAGCAATATATTGATATGGGCATCTATGTATTGATAAAATATTTCAGTGCTATGGTGTATTGACTAGTTTCCTCCACTCCTACTAATAACCACCTACTGTAGCAGCCACATACAGTTGCAACATGCTGAAAACATCTCAGAACACTTAAATAAAATCATTCTGGGATTTTGCAAGAAGGTAAACATTACTTCCAATGTCAGAAAAAGAAAAAAAAAAGTAGTTAACTTTTAAAGGATATTTTAGGCATTGCTCATATTTATGACCTTGGTTGAGTGATTGCTCTTGCTGTTGAAGCGCCCTCCAGAAATTCCCAGCTCATTTCGAACAGTTTCCCCTCCAGGACGTGTTCTTTATGCAACCTTTCCCCTGACAGATGACTTAAAGAGCCTGACTCACGTGTGTGAGGTCATTTGGTTTTAATGAGCTGTTCGGTTTCTGCAAGGAGGTTAAAATATTGATGTCTCTTTTGCACACTCTGAACTTTAGCTTTATGTTTTGGGCGGTTCATGAGTCAGTATTCAACAGTCGGGAACTTTAACAATGCTACTCAAACGTCTTGAAACGCTCCTCTCATTTTATACTTTTTAATGTTTGTTTACAGATTTAAGGGCTTTTGAGTTGTTGATTTGCATTTTTCGATAATCAATATGGATTCAATTATTCATTCATTTTCTTTTTGGCTTTTCCCTTTATTAATCCGGGGTCGCCACAGCGGAATGAACTTCCAGCTTATTGAGCACATGTTTTACGCAGCGGATGCCCTTCTGGCTGCAACCCAGCTATGGGAAACATCCATACACACTCATTCACACTCATACACTACGGACAATTTAGCCCACCGAATTCATCTATACCGCACGTCTTTGGACTGTGAAGGAAACCGGAGGAAACCCACGCGAAAGCAGGGAGAACATGCACACTCCACACAGAAATGCCAACTGACCCAGCCGAGGCTCGATCCAGCGACCTTCTTGCTGTGAGGCGACAGCACTACCTGCTGCACCACTGCGTCACCTTTCTTTAGGTCTGTGTTTGTTATTTAATGCGCTTGTACAGTAATGATTTTCTGAAGTATGATAGAATAAAATGGCTTTTCTTTGATATCTGACTTTAAATCCCACAGATGCTAAAGGTTTAGCTAGCCACTAGTTGCTCCAAACACAGTATGTTTGTTTACAGTAAGTAGCCTGACATACAGTAGCAACTTTGACTCATATGATGCTGTAATTCACTAGATGAGGTAGTCATTGAAACCTGTTTGAAAACAGTAATTATTGTGCAATTCTGTGGCATAGAAAATGACACACCGTACTTTTAAGATGAAGTCAGAAGGTGAACTGGCAACCACAGACTTTGTGAAACTTTCCAAATTACGGCGAAATGTCTATTTGGAACAATCCTGACCTTCCCATCAGCTCTTGCTAATGAACACCTGCACTGTAATTTCTATTTGCATCATCGTTTTGTATGTTTTATATAATTTAGTAGTATGGGCATAAACTCTTTTGTTGTTCGCCAGTGTTTGTGTGTGTTATTTTTCCATCCATGTTCTCGTATCGATTAGCTGCTTTGAAAATGTTATATGGAAAAAGGAGGAAGAGATCATCTCAAAGATCCCATGGCACATGATCTGACATACACTTTGTGTTTTTGGCACAACACAGAGCAGACCGAAAGATTTGAATTAAAGTGAACCTTTCATCCATTCACTCAGCCAGCTCTTTATGATGAGAGAAAGAGGAAAGGATAAAGAGAAAAAAGTTAGACAATGCATGCTTTGTACGCCTCTGCGGCAGAGGGTAAAGGGTAAAATGATGTAAGTGTGGTCACTTCTGAAATATTCCAACCAGCAAACTTTATGCAAACACACATGTGCAGTCAAACTGATGCTTTTTAGCTAATATTTGACAACTGTCCAAAACTGAGACAGGTTTTCAAATCCTCAGCCAATCAGGGAAAGCTTTCAAGAACTAAAAGCCCACCTGTCAGATTTTCATCTTATGTTCACAGCAGAACCTTTATGTTGAGTTATGGGTAGTTAGATTGACACACCAGTCCAACCTATTTTGTATAGAAAGCTGTGGCTACTTTTCTACTTGCTTGAGACTTTTTTAGTACTGACTGACGCTTTATAGTTGTAAAAATCAATTGTAATTTCAATTAAACAGAAGGCTGTCAGCTGTCAAAAGGTATATTTCCATTTTGTCTTTTTAGTCCAGCTTCACTTAAAGGGTAGTTTATTTATTTTATTTTATTTATTTTTTCCCTTTTTGTTTCTAAAACATCAAGATATGTGTGTGTATGTATGTATGTATGTGTGTGTGTGTGTGTGTGTGTGTGTGTGTATACCAGAAGTGTAAGTGGCTATCGACCCTTCAAGTGTAAAAAGAAAAAGGAAAAAAACACATACAGGCAAAACTAAATGAATGCCTATTGAATCTTGATGATAAAGTTTGATGCAACACAGGCTCATTGTGAAAACGTACCCCCCTATACATTTCTGGAGAGCATGATTTATGTAGCCAGAGCAGCATTTCATCTTTAAAATGAATGCTACGGGGCGGTATGACGGCGCAGTTCCAGTTGACTGCTTATCGCCATGTGGACTGCATTTCTGCTGTTACCAGTTTGCTCAGTAGCTCGCCATGTACTGTATGTCGGTGGATTTGAGATGCTGAGAGAAGTTGACCTCGACGAGGTTAGAGTCTGGCAAAATAAAACGACTCCAGAAAGCAGATAAAACAAAAGTAAAAATAAAATAAACAAGTAAATAACAGGGTGAGAATGTAGTAAAATCTGAAAACGTCGCAACTGCTTTTCTTTTTCTGCATTGCCTTTGAAAACGCTGTCAGTTGGTTTTAGGAAAAGTAGTGGGCGGGTCGATCTGTGCTTTTGAAAACACTATCGGTTGAGTTTAGGGAAGGGGGTGGGTGGGTAATCGGTTGGTTGGTCAGTCAGTCAGTCAGTCAGTCAACAGCGGTCTCTGGTGGATTTATGTAAGAAGAACAGGCACCAATGGCTCTCACAAGTAAAATTTGAGATCTGGAAAAGCGTGCACAGCGGCCTCTGGTGGATTTGCAAAAACAAAACCATAAAGTCATACCTCCTAGGACATATTTTGTGCTGTCCAGAAATGTATACGGGGTACATACTGTATCAGTAATGAACCTGGGTTGGTTTGATCTTATAAAAGGAAAGGATTAGTCTGTGGAAGGAACTGAATATTGCTTAGAAGATTATCCACATCCTCAGCGAATGGTTCCTGAGATGTCCTTTTCTTCCTGAAGATATGACATAAAGTAAATGGGGAATGAATAAAATAGAGCCTAAAACAAAACCCGGGGGGAACACCAGTAATACTTTCTAAATTGAATTTAAATGTTGTACAAGTAATCTCAATAGAAAAAAAAATACTGTTAATGTTATATACATTTCTGGAGATCACGAATTATGTAGCCAGAAGTACATATGGCTGCATTTCGTCTTTAAAATGAACAATACGGGGTGGTATGATGCCGTTCCTTTTCGTGCTTACCAGCTGACCGCTTACCTCCTCATATGCACGGTTTTCCACTGTTACCAGTTTGTTCAGTGGCTTACCGCAAACATATGCAGACTTCAAACACAGACAGTTGACCACGACGATGGGTTCATGTCCGGCAAAGAACGGTTCTAGAAAGCAGGTAAAACAAAAACAAACAGGCAAAAAATAAAATAAGCAAGTAAATAAAAGAGCGAGAATGTGGTAAAATCTGAAAACATGGTAAAAATCAGGCTGCTGCGAGGGCGTTTGTTTATCTGGGTTGCCTTTGAAAACACTATCGGTTGGGTTTAGAAAAGTGGGTAGGCTGGTCAATCAGTGCTTATGAAAACACCTATCGGTTGCGCTTAGGGAAGGGGGTGGGTGGGAAAATCAGACAGTTGGTCAGTCAGTCAGTCGACAGCGGCCTCTGGTGGATTTACATGAGAAGAGCAGGCATGAATGACACTTACAAGTGAAATTTGAGTTTTGGAAAAGCATACACAGCAGCCTCTGGTGGTTTACCAAAAACAAAAACTGCAAAAAAACGTAGCTCCTGCGGCGTATTTGGCACTCTCCAGAAATGTATACAGGGGTAAGTAATCAGAATGAGCCTGGGTTGAGAGTATATTATCCATGTTGATGAATAAGCTTAAACTAAGTGTTGTAGAAGAAAAACAAGTAGAGGATCGAGCTGAAAAGTGGTAGATTTGGATTTCTGGTGCAGACAAAGTTTCTCTTCAGTAGCTGGCAGAGTGAAAGTAGAGTGTAGAGGCACAAGAAGAGCAGAATAGATAAGATTACAGCCTGAATTATTTACAAGCAATTGTTGGTGAATATTTTAAACTGGAAAAAGGTCATAAAAATATCGCAGAGTGGCAAAATACATACTTGATGTGAGAGAATCAGGCAACCATGAAATATTTGTTTGAAAGAACCTGTCTTCTGTTGAAAAAAAGGATTTGTAGACTTTGTGATTTTGCAAATGTTTCGCCATTGTGAAATTAAAGTAGAGCCCTGGCGTTTCAGAAATGTCGCTGGAATTAGTTAAGAGCAGGAAATTCTGTTTCCAACAAGACACAATCCTTAGAAAACGTGTGGCCATAGGGAAGGAGAGAAAGAGAGAGATAGAAAGTGAAAAATGGGAGCCGGAACAAAAGATCACTACCTGAACACTAAAGTAGGAATGTGCCTTATAAAGCGAAAGTGGGATAAAAAGAGATACACAGAGAGAGACGGCGAGAGAGATGGGCATTCATGCCTTTCAACCTTCTGTTGATGAAAAGCTTCCTTTCAGCATGACTGTGAAAGAGGGATTAGGGAGAAGTGGATGGTAAGAAAGAGCAGTGCATTCCTCTAAACGCCGCTCCCATTCATCCGTCAAAACGCCTTAATTCACTCTTCTTTGTCTCTCACTGCTCCAAGTACAAAAATATTATGAAAGCTGATATTGAAGGTGTCGCCATTCCCTGCCCTCCTTACCTATTTCAGAGAGCTTTAGGCTCTGTGTAGCTTCTGTTTACATCAATGGTGCTATGCATAAAAAAATAATAATAAGACAGTAAATAGCAGATTAGATCTGGAGGTAAAGTAATGGCGTCTACCATTAATACACTTGAGGTCAGTAAAAATGTTTGGGAAGAAATGAATGACTTCATTTATAATAACTATACACACTATGAATAATTTATTAAGTTTTACAAATAGTTAATTCATTATTTGTTCAGCATTTGCTCTACATTAATAGACGTAAGTATACAGTTTATGAATACATCTTCAAATGATGTATTCTTGACTTGTAACTCAACTCAATTTATTTCTAGAGCACTTTCAACAAACCACAATGGGTACCAAAGTGATGTACATAAAAACAGATAAAACACATGCAAACATACAAGGAGCCAAAGTACATAAAATCACAACACATGATTAAAAGCTAAAGAAAAGAAGTGTGTTTTCAGTGACCTCTGAAAAAACTCAAAAGTTGGAGCTGTTCTTGAGAGTGAAAGATTGTTCCAGAGTCTTGGAGCTGCTATTAAAAAAGCTCTATCACCTCGACATTTCAAGCGTGATCGTGGAACTTGCAAATAGAGTCGATCCTTAGAGCGAAGAGATCTCACGGGTTGGTGTATATTAATTACCTCAGAAATATACTCAGGGCCCAGGCCATGGAGGGATTTAAAAACATACAGCAGTATGTTGTACTGAATTCTAAACTGGATTGGTAGCCAGTGTAGTAAAATCAGTACAGGTGTAATGTGCTCTCGTTTTTTAGTAAGCACATGTAATATGTGTGGCTTTTTAAGATCATTCAGAATGCGTAAGTAATGATTAATAAACTATTCTAATTAACATTTATATATCTTATTATTTAGGCATATATTAATTGTTACTTAGTATGTTAATTAATGCTTTAGTAACTTAACTTTATCCAGTTTTGTGACCTAATCTAAAGTGAGGACTATTAATGCTTTGTAAATCCCTCATAAATGCCAAGACATTATACATATACACTACCTGACAAAAGTCTTGTCGCCTATCCAACTTTTAGGAACAACAAATAATAACTTGACTTCTAGTTGATCATTTGGTATAAGAGGTGGCTTATATGAAAGGCAAATACCTCTAGATTATGCTTATTTTACCAAAATTAAATATGATCATGCCTTGATTTTTAATCATTTATCCTTTATCTTACCCCAGACATCAATAATGTTCATGTCTGGTGACTGGGATGGCCAATCCTCGAGCACCTTGACCTTCTTTGCTTTCAGGAACTTTAATGTGGAGGCTGAAGTATCCTGCTGAAGAATCTGCCTTCTCGTGTGTTTTGTAATGTAATGAGCAGCACAAATGTCTTAAAAACCTCAGGCTGTTGATATTGCCATTTACTCTGCAGATCTCTCGCATGCTCCCATACTGAATGTAACCCCAAACCACCATGATTTTCCTTAACCAAACTTGACTGATTTCTGTGAGAATCTTGGGTCCATGTGAATTCCAACAGGTCTTCTGCAGTATTTGTGCTGATTGGGATGCAGTTCAACAGATGATTTATCTGAAAGTCTACCTTCTGCCACTTTTCCAAATGATCAACTAGAAGTCAAGTTATTATTTGTTGCTCTTACAACTGGGATTGACAGCAAGACTTTTGTCAGGTAGTGTACAGCAGAAGTAATAATGATGAATGCCTTAGCCAACAATTACAGATTTGAGACTGCTAATGCTCCAGCCATCTAATATCACCCTCCTGAGGATTTTGAGAAAGGCTTTGTTCATCAATATCAGCCTCATTTCCTTTTAATGAACTCATCTTACCTTCCAGATAATCTCAGACTGGTGGCTCCTCATTAGTCATTTTAGGCAAATAAACAAATGTGAGCCTACAGCAGTCTGAAAGTGGGAATCATAGATGAAGCCTAACATCACCATGACCTGACTGACCTTCTGATGCTCTTGTGTGTCAAAAATGTAGAGCTTAGTATTCTTGGATATGTGCTAGCATTATGCACAAGCTTTAATTTGACACTTGCTATTAATTCATTTAGTATTTGGGTTTTAAAGTACTACCCAATAATGTATTTTAATGGTTTATAATAATAATAATAATAATAATAATAATAAGAAGAAGAAGAAGAAGAAGAAGAAGAAGAAGAAGAAGAAGAAGAAGAAAAAGAAGAAGAAGATTTTCTCATTAAATATGTTGTAGCATCAGCTGTTTTCTTAAAGTGTCTGAAGCGGTTTGTTCAAGGATTCAGTTTCTCTTAAAAACCCCACCTTCCTTAGAGTCTGCTCTTCTCTGATTGGTCATTTGGCTTAATCTGTTTGGTCAGAAACAAAGTCTGATTACCTTATCTGAAGTTCAGTGCTTGCAATAGCAATAATTTGAACTGTGCATGAATGACATTCATTGTTTTCACATAAATTCAACGCAGGCCCATTGGAAATAAATACTTCAGTTAAATTTTTTGACTTTACCATACATTTGACTGCAGTTTCTAGGTAAAAATTTATGCTACTGGGCAGTATGACGCAATAAGTTTAAGTCCATTTACACTAATGAATATTTTCATGCGGGGCGATGCAGTTCGCAGTAGGTAGTGCTGTCGCCTCACAGCAAGAAGGTCGCTGGTTCGAGCCTCGGCTGGGTCAGTTGGCGTTTCTGTGTGGAGTTTGCATGTTCTCCCTATGTTCTCGTGGGTTTCCTCCGGGTGCTCCGGTTTCCCCCACATTCCAAAGACTTGTGCTACAGGTAAATTAGGTAGGCTAAATTGTCCGTAGTGTATGAGAGTGAATGTGTGTGCATGGATGTTACCCAGAGATGGATTGCGGCTGGAAGGGCATCCTCTGCGTAAAGCAAATGCTGGATAAGTTGCCGGTTCATTCCATTGTGGCAACCCCAGATTAATAAAGGGACAAAGCCGAAAATAAAATTGCAGAATTAATTAATATTTTCATGCAGTTTTTTTGCTCAGCACCAAATGAATATCACAACTTGATAGTGTCTATGATTTATAAACAAACACGTTTGCCTCAAATATCTATTACCATATGGACAACTTTTTTGTCGTGGTCAGTTTGCTAGGTAAATCACTTTTTACAGTGTTGTACTTGTGAAGCAAAGTACTCGGATTTGAGTCTGGTGAAGCACGGTTCCATAAAAGAGAAGAAAGCAATGTAAAATCAAGATAAAACTGTGGACACCACACTTTATTTTAAGGTATATTTCTCACTATTAACAAACCATTAAGTTTGACTTTTTAAATTTTTTAAAAAAAATTTGTAGCTTAATAATAGTCAGGCTTAGGTATAAGGAATGTAGAAAAGATCATACAGAATATGTACTTTAAGTACAAATAAACAACCGATATTTTAATAATAGCCAGGTAATAATACAGTAAGTACAACCAGAGAGCCTCTGCAGACAAGTTTTACTATTTCTGCACAGAATTTTATTTTGAAAAGCTGTGGATTTATGCGCAATGATTTTGATATCGTAAGAAATAAAATATATAAGAAAAAATAAAACATTTTAAACTTTTATTTAATGTTTACAATGCAAATCCAATTAGATCCACTTATTTGCTAAACAAAGCAAATCTCTCATTTACAATATAAAATAAAATACAAAATAAATTACTTTACAAACTGTATCATAAAAAATCATATGAACATTTTCATATTAGTCAATAACATTATTGAAATTAATTAGAAAATTGAATAAATATAACTTTACACACATTTACACAAGTAAATAAATAGACTTAATGATGGGCTAAACATCTGCGGATTTCTGCGCACACAGATTTTATGTGGGCCTAGTAATTAGCCACTAGTTAATAATGAGAAATGGTACTTTAAAGTTTTACTATAATTTGTTTATATGTTGTTAACTCTCTGTGCAATCTGGGGGTGTTTTGGAGGCCTGGAAAACTCATTAGCAGGATAATGACCTCTAACTGGAGAATTCTGTCTTGCATTCTTTTCATGTGGATTACTAAACCAGAGAACATTTGTTTTAAAACAAATGGTCATTTCAGGCTTTATGCAAGTATGTCTCTCATGTCTGTTGAGGCACATATTAGTTAATATACAGCTGTATTTGCCAGTCACGATGACAGAAGACAGAGAAAGCACTTACTTTTGTAACAAATTTTACATAAACATATTTTTTGTGGTAATTATGAATATATACATAAATAGACGCTTTACAGTTTTCAAATATATGTTTGTCTTATCAATATGATCAAATATTACAGTATTTTAAGCTCTTTTATAATCATCACATATACTCAAAAAATGACGTTTGCTGCTTGTTCAAACTACTTATTTAAAATAAGTTGAAACAACACAATTCTTAAGGTGTTTTTGGGACAACGTCATTGTTTTATGTTCAATCCACTTAAATTTCTAAAAACGACAAAGTTGACTTAATCAATTTAGTTAGGAAAACATGAGGGAATTGTATGGAACTCAGCTTTCTTTTACAGTGTAGAATTGTACATATGCATTATAATACAAAATTATTTTTTAAAGATTTTTTTCTGTGATTTTTACATTTTACTTTTTTTTTTTTTTACATTTGATTGCTCCTTATATCCTTATAGTTACAGTATAATTCCTTACCTAAATGCTCATACAGTAGATATAAATGCATTAATGTTATTATTATTTTTTTTCCCCCCAATTTAATATCTCATTCTGGCTCCGGTTGTGACCTGAGCGATGAGGCCATGATGAAGAGAGCTCAAGCTGGTGTCAGTAAGACAGTCTGAATAATGTGTGTTATAGGAATTTGAAAACTTTAAATTGGATTGTACTCGGGGACAGATGAACTCTTGTGGACCCTTGCTTACTGAGTGTGTGTGTTGTCGCGTGTGTCTGTCTGATAGGACAGGCTGGCATGATGCCCGGCTGTGGGCTGCCCAGTCCAGCAGCATTTCAGGCTGAATGCGGCCCAGCTCAACACTTGACTTCTGCTCTCGTTCGCATCTTAATTTCTGATGTTGCGCCAGTGGACTAATTACTCTAAATATTAGACTCGATTTCTCACTGTGTAAAAGGCGCTGTTACTTATTTATTGGCAAGGCAAAAGCTATGTATCAGCTATGATGCTCTTCATGCAAATATGATTTTTTTTTTCAGTCTGACATCAATTAAACATCCAGAATGCACAAAGGGAAAGTTCACCCCAAAAATTAATATGTACTCACTATCAAGTGGTTCCAAACAATTGAAGATATTTTAAAGAAAGCTGAAAAACTGTAGCCATTGACTTCGACAGGAAAACAAATACTATGAAAGTTGATGGTTATAGATTTCTGTATTTCTTCAAATGTTTATATTTTGTCTTTAACAGAACAAGAAAGTCATAAAGGTTTGAATCCAGTAAAGGGTGAGAAAATAATTTTTGGGGGGGAACTATTCCTTTAAGTTTTTATTTTATTGCACTTTGTTTGTTTGAAGATTTGAATTACGTCAAATTGTATTTTTTTTCTTTCTCCTGCATTGAGCCATACAATTCCAATTTAGCAGCACTTAAATACAGTATGGTTCAATTCAAACTTAACCGTGATAAAAAAGACGTTCTTTTTGTTGGCACTACACTCTCTAAATCTGACACCATCTCCCTTACTATAGATACTGTAGCACTTTACTCTCTGTTCCCTCTGCCCGTCTCAGCATCATGGGTAGCAGAGCTTTCAGTCCCTCTGCTCCCAAACTCTGGAATTCTCTTCTTCCTGACATCCACAACATTGACTCTCTCTCTCTCTGTTCAAATCCAGACTTAAAATTCCTCTGTTTAAAATAACATACTCTTTATAACTCCACTACTACATTTTGTATTTTATCTTTGTACTTCATCATCTTTTCTATTTTTATACTGTTGGTTTATTTTTGTTAAATTATTGAATTGTGTTTAAATATGTTGTACAGTGACCTTGAGTTTCTTGAAAGGCGCTTTAGATCAAATGTATTATTATTATTATTATTATTATTATTATTATTATTATATACCATATTTCTGTTTTTTTCCTATGTATATTCAGTTTTTTTTTTTTACTGAGGGATATGTTCACACATAATTTTCCTATTTTATAATATATAATAAAACTTCACTATTTTCTTATATTATTATATACACAAGATTTTATAGTATTAAAATGTGCACTTATCTGTCTCTTTCCGAATTATAGAAAGATAAAATGAGATACCCTAAATCCCCTCTATAAAACATTTATGATTCTAATATGTCTTATATATACATTCATTCATTCATTCATTTTCTTTTCAGCTTAGTCCCTTTATTAATCTGGAGTCGCCACAGTGAAATGAACTTTCAACTTATCCAGCACATGTTTACGCAGCGGATGCCCTTCCAGCTGCAACCCATCACTGGGAAACATCACACACACTCATTCACACACACTATGGACAATTTAGCTCATCCAATTCACCTAAAGCACATGTTATTGGACTTGTGGGGGAAACCGGAGCACTCGGAGGAAACCCACGCTAACACAGGGAGAACATGAAAACTCCACACAGAAATGCCAACTGAGTCCACAGTTCTACCTCAAAGGTGTATATTAGTACCCAAAAGTACTGTACCTTTGCGGTACCATTATAGACCCTCTAGGTACAAATATGTACCTTTTGAAAAGGTACTGCCCCATTGACAGCTCCTGTATTTCTGAGAGTGTACATACTAATTTATTATATTAGTATATGCACATAATTTTATTCTATAATTTTTTGTCTCTTTCTGAATTATAGAAACCATTTCCAAAACCTCAAATCCACTCTGTAAAATAATTTACGTACATAATATTTAGTTATTATGTCATACTTTGTTATATTAATATATGCACAGCATGACACAGTGGCTCAGTGGTTAACACTGTCACCTCACAGCAAGAAGGTCACTGGTTTGAGTTGCGGCTGGGCCAGTTGGCATTTCCGTGTGGAGTTTGCATGTTCTCCCCGTGTTGCTGTCGGTTTCCTCCAGGTGCTCCGGTTTTCCCCCACAGTTCAAAGACATGCACTATAGGTGAATTGAATAAACTAAATTTGTTGTAGTGTATGTGTGTGAATGAGTGTGTATGGATGTTTCACAATACTGGGTTGCAGCTGGAAGGACATCTGCTGCATAAAACATATGCTGGATAAGTTGGTGGTTCATTCCGCTGTGGCGACCCCTGATTAATATAGGGACTATGCCAAAAAGAAAATGAATGAATAAAAATGCAGAGCATTACAAGCTTGCATAAGATCCCAGTGACAAGCCAGAAATCACACCACAGTAATAAAACAATAAAAAAACTATAAATAAGCAACATGTTAAAAATTTCATAAAAGTGCCAGTGATGATCACAAATTAAATACTTTGCTAAAAAGATGCGTCTAAGGAAGCTTCTTAAAACAATCTAGAGAAACTGCTATTTTGATAATTGCGAGTAATGCATTCCATAATTTAGGCGCACAGTAAGAAAAAGCCCTACCTTCCATGGTTTTTAATCTATAGCGTGGCTGATACAAAGTGAGTCCAGAATGAAGACAGCAAGGAGTAGAAAAAGTCACTAGATCACAAACGTAATCTGGGAGCTAACACTTGCTGCTTTGTAGATTAAAATCAGAGTCTTAAAATCAATACGTATTATTTTGTTATATTAATATATGCATCGCATTTTTTCCTATAAAAAGTAGACATTAATCTCTTTCTGAACTATGAAAAGATCCAAAAATCTCTTCTGTAAAACATTTGACTAAAAGATCAATCAGTCTTCAATCAGTGTTCAGATTTTTATTCCACAGATGTGTGCATATTTAAGGAAAAAACGTCTTATTTGCATTATTCAACAACATTTTTTTCTAAAACACGTAATACAAAAAAAAGTTTGGAATTCATGATGTAATCAATCAACTGGGAAAGTATGGTGATAACTCTTAGTTCATTTATTTTTCCAATTCACCTGCAGAGTCTGGCCTAAAATTGTATGTAAATCAATATTTGTTGCCCGCAAATCACATCAGGCTGGAATGTTAAGAACTGAATGTCTGAATTCCTGGACGCTCACGGATGATTCTGGCAGGAGTTCATCAGATTTCTCGAGCATGTCCTCATGCTTCCTGTTTGCTCTGTGCCAGCGTTCATGCCAGCGCTTGTACGATATCTGTCAAAGACGCACATTGTGGTGAAATATCGCATTATGGCCTCACATGAGTCAGCAGCATGAATGCAATGACCGCAGTCCAGACTGCTTTGTGTCAAATGGCCATGTGACGGCGAGACACTGTTCAGGATCAGTGTGGGCATCACCCACAGTGGATGGCCTTGGGAAAGGCATTACATCACTTCCTGTGTGATTTTGTATAGACTGTATAGACAGTTTAAAGCAGCGGTTAATCCTTTGAAACGTATTTTTTTATTTTTTTGTTTCATTTAGTTGTTTATAGCTAATTAAATTGACATTTATTTGTGTCGTTATTTACTCCAGTTGACTTGCCTTGACAAAATGCAAACAAAAAATATTATATGTTGTATTATATGTACAGTATATGTTGTTAGATACTAAAGCTCAAATGTTTAGTGTCAGTATTA
The DNA here is from genome assembly GCA_903798205.1 of Danio tinwini. NCBI lineage: Eukaryota > Metazoa > Chordata > Actinopteri > Cypriniformes > Danionidae > Danio > Danio tinwini. The sequence goes on along the minus strand of CAIGQZ010001336.1, from coordinate 5,347,255 downwards.
ATGATTTACAATATGGAAAAGTTACAGTAAATACATTTATAATCTTGCAAAAAATGTATATTTAAGTTGCGGAATCCTAAAAATATATTAAACAGCCTTATTTTTAATAAACCTCACAAATAAATATGTTTCTTGTACATTTAATATATATATATATATATATATATATATATATATATATATATATACATATATAATAATATATACATACACACATACACAGTCCAAAGATGTGCTATAAGTAATTGGAATGTGTGTGTGTGTGTGTGAACATGAGAGTGTATGGGTGTTTCCTAGTACTGGGTTGCAGCTGGAAGGGCATCTGCTTCGTAAATCATATGCTGGAATAGTTGGTGGTTCATTCCTCTGTGGTGACCCCTGATAAATAAGAGACTAAGCCGAGGGATAATGAATAAATGAATACTGTATGTGTATATATATATATAACAAGTATCATTTGAAACAACAAGTATCATTTAAGTGTCAGAAGAGCACAACAAAAGTCTTTATTGATCATTACGTATTTTAAAGTGGAAGGAATAAAGCATATAATGTTTTTACCAGAAAAACAATGACAGCAGAACTGAGATTGAAGTGTTTGTTACAATATTGTCTGTGATGTGATAGTGAAACCTTGTAACTGCAATACTCTTGTTATACAATAACGTTGAACACTCACATGCTTCGATCGCCATCATCAAACAACAACCCAAGTGCCACCGCCAAAAGTGGTGGGAAAAATGGCAGGGGTAGGCCAGTTACATTCTGTGCTCTTGGCAACTTGGCATTCTATAACCACTTCAGACTTTGACGTTCGATTTTAGGCATTCTATACATTTCCTAGACATTCTATAGAACGCCGGATTTCACACATTGTTGGTGACATTTTTAATAAATAATAAATAAAAAATAAAAACAGAGAGATTATATTTAATTGTCATAATATTTCACAATGATACCAACTTTATTGTATTTTTAGCAATAGCTTGCAGCCTTTGTAAGCAAAGACTTATTTCAAAAACATAAAAATAATCAATAATCAAAAAATATGATCAATTCTAAACTTTTAATACAAAACCAAAATAAATACATATTAATTTGATACTATTAGAAATAGACAGTTTGATCCAGTAATATGCTACAAATAGCGCAGATTTTCGTTTTTTTTTCATTTTAGTGCATTGCAGCAAGTCTCAAATGTTCTCTTTTTTGTACCCGCCAGATTGCATGCAAAGCAACTTGCTCCTAACTCCAACACTGTAATTTGTGTGATATGCTTATCAGTACATGTACTTATGTAATACTATACCCATCTTACTTTTATTCAGAACATGTACAGGTCTAATTTCAGCTTGAGTTGAGAGAAAAGGTCTTAAGGGTGTGCGTTGTGACGTTGTAAAGCCTTAAGCTCGTCCATTTAAACACCACAGTAATTCCTCTTCAGACCTGCAGACCTCCAGCACAGCTCCATACTGACAGCTAAATTATATTTGCCTTCACCTCTCATTCATATTTCCTGAGGTGATACAATGAATATTTCAGTTTTCCAGAGAGTGTTTAAGTCTGCCTGGATGAGCATGACTCTCGCCCGCTGGGTGTTAAATGTTGGACTGGAGAGGTGTCTGTATTGGGATAATAAAGACTATAGCTAGTGTTTCTTTAACTCCCTGCATATGAACACACATGTAACCCTTAGGACACAGAGGTTGCACTTGTTATTTTCACACACATACACCATATATATGCTCAACAGAAACCAACCTTAGGCTATCGGTGAGATGGAGTTTATCCCACACACAGGCACAATGCAATCGCTTTCTGCACTGCAAAACATTCTTTTCTTATTTAGAGTTTCTGCCTTGTTTCTAATCCAGATATCTAAAAAATTATTAAATCAAGAAGCATTTTCTAGACAAATAAAAATAGTTTTGTTTTCAAAAATATGTCAAAATTAAGTGGGTGTTTTCTTAAAACAAGCTAAATAATCCTATTTCAAAGTGAAAACAAGTGTTGTAAATTGAAGAAGAGACTTTCGGGAATCTTTAAAGCAGAATCCTTCAAAAAGAACTCACAATTGATGTGTTGCTCATCGAAAAATCTGAGCTAGTGCAGCCTGGTACTCAGTTAAATACACAATTTAGGGGGCAGTGCTTATTAAGTAGAAACAATAAGCAGACACAGCCATATCACACTGAAGCCCAAGACTGGTTACTCACTGAAGCTAAGCAGGGCTGAGCCTGGTCAGTACCTGGATGGGAGACCACATGGAAAAACTAGGTTGCTGTTGGAAGTGGTGTTAGAGAGGCCAGCAGTGGTCTGTGTGAGTCCTGATACCCCAGTAAAAGTGAGGGGGACACTACACTGTCAGTGGGCGCCGTCTTTCGGATGAGACGTTAAACCGAGGTCATGGCTCTCTGTGGTCATTAAAAATCCCATGGCACTTCTCGTAAAGAGTAGGGCTGTAACTCCGGTGTCCTGGCCAAAGTATACCTTAATTGGCACTTTCCCATCATGGCCTCCTAATCATCCCCATTCACGGAATTGGCTCTATGACTGTCTCTTCACTCCACCTATAGCTGGTGTGTGGTGAGCGCACTGGTGCTGTTGTCCTGTGGCTGCTGTCACACCATCCAAGTGGATGCTACACACTGGTGGTGGTGTGAAGAGACTCACGTCATGATTGTGAAGCGCTTTGGGTGTATGGCCATACACAATAAATGCACTATATAAATACACATTATATTACATTACATTACATTACATTACATTACATAACTGGCTTGACAAGTTTAGTTGAAAAATCATGTTTCCGGATCTCGCCTGAAAGTATCACCCGGCCATTCGTTAGATAAAAGAAGACAGCCATGCTTAAAACTTACAATTTGCATTACTCTGGAGAAATGATTCAGTGATATTGTCTCTCACACATACTGTAGGCAGTCGAACCTGATTCCTCAGAATCCATCCTACAATGTAAAAACACAATTTATATATTTTAAAAAAATTGTAATCTCATACAAGATTATTTTGCTTATGTCACTGGAAAATTATGTTGCTTGATTTTGAGAAAAAACTCACCTAATATTATATTCCTATTTCTGAAGACAATATCTTTTGACTACTGCAACTCAATTTATATTGGTCAATTTTATATAAATTGCCTACAAGTGGTTTCTAAACACAGCCGCTAGACTTCTCAATGGCATTCAGAAATTTAAGTACATTAACCTAGTCTCTGCACTGGTTGCTGCTATATTTTAGAACAGGGGTTCCCAAACTTCAGCCCGCAACCTCCAAAATAACAATGCCAGTGACTTGTGACCCCCAAATTCCTTGGAGGTGGTTATAAATATACAAACAGTGTGCACATAGCAAAAAGAGCATCATTCTCAATGTTCAGTTGTGGCCTGTATGTGTTTGATTGCCATAAAAATGTCAGAAAATTTAACCTGGTGCATTCTCAGAAATAAAGGTACAAGAGCTGTCACTGGGGTGGTACCTTTTCAAAAGGTACACATTTGTACTTAAAGGGTCCATATCGGTACCTCAAAAGTATATATTATTACCTACAAATTTTAAAAGGAACACTTTTGTACTTTTTAGGTACTAATAGGTACCTAAAATATGTACCCTTGAGGTATTATTATGGACCTTTTAAGTACAAATTTGTACCTTTTGAAAAGGTACCACCCCAGTGACAACTCGCGTACCTTTATTTCTGAGAGCGTGCTTATACAGTCAATCTGCTGCAGCTGACGCTATTGCTGTGTTGATAATCTAACATAAACACACAATCTTATGAAAAGCAATTCAAATACTGATGGCTTTTTATTTGCATGTTGTTGCTTTGTCTAACTATTAATTATTTTTATTTTCTGCAGTTCATGGATAAAATATGGTAATTCTGGTGAAATAAAATTTATTTGACTTTTAAAAATCACCAAATGACCCCCTGTCACTGTCCCACGACCCCTACTTTGGGAACCACTGTTTTAGAATAGATTTTTTTTTTATTCTTAGTATTTAAGTCATCTTATTTTTTCTGAACTTGTGATAATCTGTTAGATGTTTAAGATATTTATGAACATAACTGCTAGATGTTTAAGGTCACCAAGTCAGAAATGGCTGCCAGGTGCTATGGTTTCCCCTACAGTCCAAACACATGCCATTGAATAAACTAAATTGGCCGTAGTATATGAGTGTGAATGAGTGTTTATGAATGTTTCCCAGTACTAGGTTGCAGCTGAAAGGGCATCCACTGTGTAAAACATATGCTGGATAAGTTGGTGGTTCATTCCACTGTGGCAAACTCTGATGAATAAAAGGACTAATGAATGAATGAATAAATTAATGTTTCATAGTATATGTATTATACAATGTAAAAAATGCTTGTTGTCCCAACACAAATTGATTAAGCTAACTTCATTGTTTTTAAGTTTAAAGGGCATCTATGGTGAAAAATCTACTTTTCAAGCTGTTTGCACAGACTTTTGTGTAGGTATATTGTATATACCGTCATATTGAGGTGATATAAAAACACCCAGTCCTTTTTTTTTTTTATTTAACAACATAAAAACGGTGGACCAATTGGAGCGGTTGAGACACACCTCAACTTGACGTAGGAGTGTGGTCCCCCCGCCCACCGAATTGATTGACAGCTGCATATTAACATGTTTCCATAATAACGTTTGTAATCATATCCACAAGACAGGAAGTGCGCAAAGCAACCGGGAATAAAAGGTCTGTTCAGTTTGCTAGGATCATCAATCATCATCAAATGTGATCAAGAGTGAGTTTGACAAGTTTAAAATGTTTTAAAACAGTGCATGTTTGTAATGAATTACAGCGATTTACTTCAGCTTTACTTCATCACCACAGCCGCGTGTCAGAACAATAATAAAAGACGCTTCAATCCCGGTTTGTGGACGTTGAATCAGGTTTATTCTGTACATTAACGTAACAGATATCCATACAGCAGTGGATATTAACCTGTATCCTGTCACATTTGCGTGCAAAGACGCAAAGACGCTGTATGTATGTGCGTGTGTGTCTGCGCTGTGTGTCTGTGTTTGTGTGTGTGCATGAGCTTCGTAACGACATCGTGTGTGACTCATCCTGCAGCTCCACAACAAATGCATCAAATAATCATTGGTAAAGGTTTTACTGTAGTTTTTCCTCACAAACTTTACGTGAGATCTGCTTCCTTTATGTCTGGGTCAGTTGTCTGAGGCAGCCGAGGGCGGAGACTGAGGCACACTGACAGGCATGTGGAAACGGTGGGCGGGGAGGACTAGCCTTAAAGGTCCAGTACACAATAAACAGCAAAAATCTGTTGAGAGCTATAAAACACAAACTAGTGAAAGCTATAATAAATAATCTGATGGATGTTTTGAGCTGAAACTGTACAGACACACTCTGGGGACACAAAAGACTTAAATCCAGAAAAAGGGGTAACCTAGGTGCCCTTTAAATGGATTGAACAAATACCCCCCAAATAACTTGAGAAATGTGTTGTTTCAACTTATTTTAAATAAGTAGTTTAAACAAGCATCAAAAGTATTTTTTGAGTGTATGTTGTTTTATTCCTTTGATGTAATTTATTCATTTTTATACAATTTGTGTACATCACAATGGTCAGTGACTGTTGTATTGTACAGTTTATAAATAATGTTAAGTATGTTTGTACACAAAATAGATTAAAAGAGGATTCCTTGGATTTGCTAAAAAAAATAAGTTAAGGGGTTGTAAAACATTTATTTGGGCTGAATTTAAACAAACTAATTAAGTTGAACACTACTAAATTTAATTAGTTTGTTTAAATTCAACCCATAAATAGTTTGCAACAATTTTGCAGAAACCATTTTTTTAGATATTTATTTAGAAATTTGTACTGTACTCCAAAAATGATTTTGCTGCTTGTTCAAACTACTTATTGAAAAAGGAGCTAAAACATTTCTATTCTTTAGGTTTGTTTGGAACAACTTAATTGGTTTGTGTTCAACCCACTTCAATTTGTTAAGCTAACATAATCAATTTGGTATGGGAAAACATGAATGGATTGTGTGTATTGTGTGGAACCCTGCATTTTTTATAGTGTAGAATCAGGACAAAAAATTAAAGTAAGCATGTTTTTTTTATTGTGCTGTGTGTGTGTTTGATGTGATTTGACCCTTGTTTCTGTCTTCTCGTAGTCTAGTTGTAGTCAGTTTGAAGTGACTGCACTGTACATCTGTGCTGTGGAGAATTTACTGACAGCTGGTTTGAAGAAAATTCTCAGCACTTCTTCCTGTATGCCCAAGAGACTTTATTTAGTTCCTATATACATCAACTTTTTTTATGCAAAAGTTTTATACATCAACTTTGTCTCATAATATGTCATATATATACAGTTGAAGTCAGAATTATTAGCCCCCCTGTTTATTTTTTCCCCAATTTCTGTTAAACAGTTTTTCATCACATTTCTAAACATAAAAGTTTTAATAACTAATATCTAATAATTGATTTATTTTATCTTTGCCATGATGACAGTAAGTTATATTTTTCAAGACACTTCTATACAGCTTAAAGTGACATTTAAAGGCTTAACTAGGTTAATAGGTTAACTAGGCAGGTTAGGGTAAGTAGGCAAGTTTTGTATAACAATGTTTTGTTCTGTAGACTATTGAAGAAAATATTTACAGTATAGCTTAAAGGGGCTAATAATTTTGACCTTAAAATGTTTTTTAAATCGTTAAAAACTGTTTTAATCTAGTCGAAATAAAACAAATAAGGCTTTCTCCAGAAGAAAAAAATATTATCAGACATACTGTAAAAATGTCATTGCTCTGTGAAAATTTTCATTTAAGAAAAAAAAAATAAAATTTAAAAGGAAAAAAAAATCAAAGGGGGGCTAATAATTCTGAATTCTATATATATATATATATATATATTCTGAATTCTGAATATACACACACACACACACACACACACACACACACACACACACACACACAGTTGCAGTCATTATTAACCCTTCCGAATATTTTATATTTGCTATGATGACAGTGGATAATATTTTGCTAGATATTTTTTTTAATATACTAGTAGTCCTCTTAAAGTGACATTTAAAGGCTTAACTAGATTAATTAGGTTAATTAGGCAAGTTAGGGCAATTACACTGTAAACCCTAATAAGTTGAGACTACTCAAATGATTTGAGGAAAGTAATTTGCTTAGTTAATTTGAGTAATGGGAAATTAACAACTCAATTAATAAAGTTGACCAAATGAGGTCTCTTCAATGAATTAACTTAAACGTTTAATTACAGTTAACTTAAAATAGCAAATAGACTAAACTTTCACATCGTTCAGCTTTTTTTTCTTTACTTGCTTTCTTACTAACAGGACCATTTATATCAAAGTTGATATTGAGCTGCACCATGTTGGTGTTTCATAACATCTCATTTTTACGAGGTGGGTCGTCAGCCCAACGCTCAACCCCCAACCTGGAGGACCAGGACATACAATACGGACAATTTAGCTTACCCAATTCACCTATAGCACATGTCTTTGGACTTGTGGGGGAAACTGGAGCACCTGGACGAAACCCACGTGAACAAATGGAGAACATGCAAACTCAACACAGAAATGCCAACTAGCGACCTTCTTGCTGTGAGGCAACAGCGCTACCCACTGCGTCGCCCCTGCATGTATATCATGTATACAAGCATTTAAATATCTACTTACTAATTTAACCTTTCTCTTTTGTCAGATGGGTTCAGGTAGTGCCTCTGTCCTGCAAAACAAAATGACCACCTTGTGTCATATAACATATACACGGTAAAACCCAAAAGGTTAAGGTAACTTAAACCATTTGGGGAAACCGATTGCAACAAACCATTTAAGTTCAAAAACTAATCCTAATAAGTACTTTGAACTTAATCCATTTGAGTAAACTAAGCAAATTGAGCACAGTTAAAACCAATAAATGAAGAGAACTAAAACCTAAATCTGAGTACTGTAAAACCCAATAAGTTAAGGCAACTCAAACCGTTTGAGGAAACCGATTGCTACAAACCATTTGAGTTAAAAAAACGAATCTATATGAGGACTGTGAACTTACTCTATTTAAGTTGACCTAATGAGGTATTTAACTCATTACCTTCAACACTGAGTTCAAAACTCTTTTGAAATGAGTAGAATTAACTTTCAGTAAATTTTGAGTTAACTACACTCATTTCATTTAATGAAGTTGACTGTTGGGTTTTACAGTGTAAGTGCAACCGATCATTTTAAACAGAAACATGGTGAATCGTTTAAAGAAATTAAATGGTAAGTTCAGAGAACTTAAAATATTAATTAAAAGTTTTTTGCTGCCTAATACGTAAGTTAAACACATCTGTTTATTAAGTTTTGATGTCAAAACTCTGTATTTTAAGTAATGTCAAGTTATATTAACTTAATATATTTAGTAATGACAACAGCGAGATTTACATTGTAGGCCAGTCATTGTATAACAGTGGTTTGCTCTGTTGACAATCTAAAAAAATGCTCAGGAGGGCTAATAATATTGACCTTAAAATGGTTTAAAAATATGTACATTTAATAAAAAAAAAAAAAAAAAGTCTTTTTCCAGAAGAAAAAATATTATAGGAAATACTGTGAAAATTCTCTGCTTTGTTAAACATAATTTGGGAAATACTTAAAAAAAAAATTACAGGAGGGCTAATAATTTTGACTTCAACTGTAGTCTCATTAAAATAATTCTCTACTAATGATTTGGGTATTTCTTCTTGCTGTGGGTGTCAGATGTGACTCAGTCAACCCTTTGCTCATCGCAATGCTTTTTTTACCATAAAAGCTCAGTGTTTTTTCCCAGCTCAAACACTGATAGTGAAGTTGGCTGCCGGCGTTCGGGGCGTCTGTGGATCTGCTCTCTTAAGGAAGAGCTGACAGAGAGAAGGAAACAGACAGACAGGCTGATGCACAGAAAAAACACACACAGTTTGCTCTTGCTCTTCTCCAGCCTGAGGTGCTGAAATATTCCAGACAAACACAAATACGTGCATGCAAGTGTGTGTGATTCATCAGACGCTGGTGACGGATGTGGGTGTTGTGCTGAAAGAGTGCAGAACAGAGCGCAGGAAAGAAGGACAGCTGAATTGTGCTTTTGTGTGTGTGTGTGTGTGTGTGTGTGTGTGTGTGTGTGTGTGTGTGT
>CAIGQZ010001336.1:5293176-5308061 GCA_903798205.1 Danio tinwini | reverse complement strand
ATCTGCCTGTCTATCAATCCATCCCTCCCTCTTTTTTATCCATCCACACATTTATCAATACATCCACCCCTCTCTTTATTTACTGTACCCACCCATCTATCAATCCATCCCTCCTTTATTTATCCATCCACCCATCTATCAATACATCCACCATTCTCTTTATCTACCCACCCCTCTAACAATCCATACTCCCATCTATTGTAGTTCATTCATAACATCCATATATCATTTCTTCTATCCGTCTGCTTGTCTGTCTGTCATTCATCCATCATCTATCTCTCCTGTACTTATGTAATCTTGTCATACTCCCTTTCTCTTATTATCAGTGTACTTGTATCTGTCGTCAGGTGTGTCTTTGGTTGGGTTTGTGGTGAAAGGTTGTCTCCAGGAAAGTTTGTTTAGTCTAAAATCACAACTGAAAGTATGTTCAAGCATAATGAGCTGTTATGATGTTTCAGGAGGTTAAATATGGCCATGTCAATGTGATTTTAGGGTGTGTTTGTGTTGGTTACTGGATTCTCTGTAAGGCTGAGGAGATTCTCAGTAGCGTTTCATAAGCAAATTCATAAGGAGTGGCTTTTTCGCTGTAGGGGACAATTTCTGAATGTGCTATATCAAACACAGATACAAACTCACATTAAAAACATCTGCCCGCATTGCGATATAAAGCTAGACAGCAGTGGTAGAGAAATACTTTCAAGAAACAAATCAGAAGCAGACATGTTATATGTTACAGACAACATATTTAATCAATCACAGCAAAGAAGATAATAAATCACTTTTTTACAACACATTGTTCAATTTCCGACAATTATTGTTCACTAGTGCCTTTGTCTGAAACACTGTTGATTTAATTGGTGATGTTATTTTTAGCTGGATGCATTTTTTATTTTGGGTTTGAATATCAAGCGAGCAATTTCAGTGCTGATATATTCAAAGAATATTTTCAATTACACTGAGTCATTCAGGAAAATTATTTCCTGGTGGAGGTCATCTATGATGGTGACATCTGCAACAAGGACATCTGCTGTGTCGTGGGTTCTTATTGGTTATTTTGTGTTGTCATGCAAGTCACGTTGAGGTAGACCCACACTAACACAGACCTATGATCCCAGAAATATATATTTTTTTATCTCTCTCTCACACACATGCAGAGTATTATAAAGAACAGTCACAACCATTTTCATGTTAGTTTTTTTTTTTTTTTATTCATCTTTATCTTCTGGATCTTGATTGTTGGCCGAGGTGTAGTGTATATACTGCACAGTACACTCACTAGTCAACAAAAATCTATAATTGTTGCATCCATTATTGTTATGCAGTTCAAAACATATGGATGTGTTTGAATGTAGAAGAAGCCTACTTAAGTAATGCACTGCTTTTGTTGTGTTTTGAAATACAACATTTGAATGTTTGTAAAAAAAAAGCCACATTGTAACATGCAGTGATGTTATGTAGTTTCAAAATACAATATATCAACATTTTACAGTTTTTCTCAGTCGCTTTGGTGCATTTCTCACAACACTATTTACATTTGCACAACAGTTCATGCATTTCTCAAAACAATTAGTCATTTATGCACATCATAGTAGCAGTTTCTCATTCCTTCCAGCAAATTGCAAATGCTTTTGGACATGCATCAATTGCTTTCATACAACTCTCTGCTGTTTGTAACATTATCATTTGCTTATGTCATGTCAGTCAAAATTAACTAAACTTGTGGATGCTGAATAGTCATTCCAAATAAAACTAATAGTCCTCATTTCAATACTTGAGTCATTACATACAAAAATGTTGAACTAGTTATCAAAATCTGTCAAGGTTCAGTTCCAATATGTACTGCAATATTGTTTACAGTTGTGCACAGCTCTACCCAAAGGAAGTTTATGTTTGTTGTAAATAAGGGTGTATTTATTCTTTTGCACAATGTTGTGAATAAATTAGAATTGCAAAGAGCATCTGCAGTAAAAATGTGAAACATACATATTCAGTGTATTGTACTCAGATACCTCACTAAATGCGGTGATGTCTAACTTTACTGTAGTTTTCAAATGGCTGTGCAAATAGTATATAGTGCTGTATTGAGCATTTTCAGGAAGTGTCACCAAAATCTGACTTTTTTGCATTGGAAAAAATCTACAGAGTAAACTGCCATAATGAAAACATGACAAAGCCATTTGACTATCTTGTTCATAAACAATGGTGTCAAGACTTTTCATCTTGATGACACTATCACTTTCATTGACATGAATACTTGCTTTTGAGGAATGAGCTATTCATTTTGAGCAAGTGACACGGTTTTGCAGGTTATCTACTAGGTTTTACAGTTTGTACTAATTGTTTTGAGAAATGCATTAACTGTTGTGCAAATGTAAATAGTGTTGTGAGAAATGCACCAAAGCGACTGAGAAAAACTGTAATGTATAAAAATACAACGTGGGTGTCTTAAGGAGCAACAATACAACACATGGGCTCTTGTATGCTGTTGTGTCATCACTCATATAGTCATATCGCTCCGACCCCTCATTTGGGATGCTTTTCATGAACTGGCCCCCATGACAATCTAATTGAATAGCCCTGGTGTAGACTGACTGATATTGGATAATTTTGAAAACAAATGCATGGCTATCCACAGTCTCCCTTTGACTAGACCTCTGTATTACAGGACCAGGGGGGCGGGGCCAAGTCTGAGCACTCACTCTTGTCACAGGGGCTCTGCGCTCGTTGGTGAAATTCCAAATTGAACCAAATTACAATTGGCTTAAGATTGGCGAGCAAAATTCGGGACAATGCAACCTGCAGAACCTGGGAAAAAAAAGTCCTTTGTATTTTAAATGGTCAAGTATCATGTGTTTTACACTGTATAGTGTGGCCGGAGGTCGCTTTTCGTAAACACAATAAAAACACTAGTATGGAAATTAAGCACAGTTTCATTCATAAAAACTTCATTTTAAAACGAGAATGCACTTGTGTAAATTGCACCATATATTTTCCCCCATTCTGATGTTCATTTTAAACTTCAGCAGATTGTTTTGGCCACATCTCCTTGTTTAAATGCATTGTGCTGCTGAAGTGAGAAAGTCTTACTGTCACTTTGAGTGGTTTAATCCTCTTTTGCTTAATAAAAATGTTAAACACATTTTGGGGATCTTTCTGACCCCAAACTTTAGATTTAGCATACAATACCCTATACTGCATTGACATGCAGGCACACCTGTGTGTGTGCACCTGTGGAGACTAGAGTGCTGGGGTTGACATGAATGTTATGAAGCAGAGATTCAGGTCACAGCTGCTGTACTCTCTGATTTAAGACCCTTCAGACAGAGCTGTTCAGTTTATGAGCCCCTCTGAAGTGGAGCACGTATGGCTTTAAAGAGCTCTTCTGTGACCATAAAGCTCTCTGAAATTCATGTACGCTCCAGTTCATGATCTCTGATGCCGGTGTAGACAGAGCTGCAGGTGAAGAACATGACCTTTTGGCTGTAGCTCTGCATGGCCCCATCACACCTCTTCAGCTGAGGTGACGGAGCCTGCGGCCTTTCTCAGGACAAATGCTAAAATCTGTGTTTGTTTGTTTGTTGTGTAAAGGACAAGTATCTGAATGTTAATTCAGTTTAACTAGAATAATCTTTCATTTCTATTCTATTCTATACTATTTTGTTCTGTCCTGTACATCATTGTAATTCAGTTTTATTTCAGGTCTGTATATTTAGCATGCATCTACTTTTATTTAGTTTTCACATTGTATGCATATGCCCAATAATCAAATGTGTAATGATATTATTTGTTCATATGCCAATGGTGGTATGTCTTCTTATAAATACAAAAATCCTAACGCAAAGATTCGTCACTGTTCTCTTAACTCAACGATGTCCATGACAACTATCTGCTCTGGATACATCCAAGATCCAATGGCAACCTCAGGATAAGGAAAATCAGAAAGACTAACATGAGCATATGCAGTTGAAGTCAGAATTATTCGCCCCACTGAATTATTTTTTCCCAATTTCTGTTTAACGGAGAGTAGATTTTTTTCAACACATTTCTAAACATGATAGTTTTAATAACTCATTTCTAATAACTGATTTATTTTAGATTTGTCATGATGACAGTAAATAATATTTTACTAGATATTTTTCAAGACACTTCTATGCAGCTTAAAGTGACATTTAAAGGCTTAACTAATTAGGTTAACTAGGCAGGTTAGGGTAATTAGGCAAGTTATTGTATAACAATGGTTTGTTCTGTAGACTATAGAAAAAAATAATCAGAAAAACTGTGACAATTTCCTTGCTCTGTTAAACATGAAAGAAAGAATCAAAAGGGGACTAATAATTCTGACTTCAACTGTGTATGCTGTTCAAATTAAAGGGTGTTTTAGGAATGTGTTTAGGCTCCAGTTAAGAACCAGTCTGAATTTTATTCAGCAGATGAAATGAGCAGATGAAATATGTCTGAGCAATTAAATGTGCTGATGAATATAGTAAAAATTAAATAATAATTTTCATCATACATCCTCAGTTGATTGATTACATTAAGAATTGCATATTATACTGTATAGTATATATATATATATATATATATATATATATATATATAGTAGCATGATCACCTAACAGCAAGAAGGTCACTGGTTCAAGCCTCGGCTGGGTCAGTTGGCATTTCTATGTGGAGTTTGTATGTTCTCCCCGTGTTCACGTGGTTTTCTTCCAGGTGCTCCGGTTTACCCCACAAGTCAAAAAACATGTGGTATAGGTGAATTGGGTATGCTAAAATTGTCCGTAGTGTATGTGTGTGAATGAGTGTGTGTGGATATTTCCCAGTGATGGGTTGCAGCTGGAAGGGCATCCGCTGGCGGGTCATTCCACTGTGGCGACCCCAGATTAATAAAGGTACTAAGCCAAAAAGACAATGAATTAATATATATAGTAGTACCAAAAACTGCAAATATTAAAAAAAAGAATTTTAAACCTGACTTAATCCTGTGTTTCAGACTTAATCCATATTTTTGTGCTTTATGCAAATATGTGTATACTTAACAAAATAATGTATATATATATATATATATATATATATATATACAGTATACATAATATATAAATAATTAATAATAATATTATTTTGTTTATTATATAATTAATAATATACATAATACATAATATATACATAATATGTCCTTATGGGAGTGCATCTGCATAAAATATATGGGAGTGCATCTGCATAAAATATAAGAAATAATCTACAAGCATAAAGAAATTCAATAGAGAAAAAGATACCAATTAAATAAACAACTTTTTATTGTTTTCCGAGGAGTCGAACTAGATTCAGGTATACAGTAATTGAATAATCATATGTAAAATAATACTGCATAGTCTTCATTTTATAAACATTTCAATATTATTTATTGTTATTAATTTGTAAAAGTTGCAAACGGTACAATGGTACAGTTTCGTAGGTCTGGATGCTTTTCAAATCCTCACACAGTCACAGGCCTTAAAAAAACACTTTCAAAATGATAAATTATAATCCGGAATGAACATTTAATTCAATTCAATTCATGTTTATTTATATAGCGCTTTTCACAATTTAGACTGTGTCAAAGCAGCTCAACGTAGTTCTAGTAAAGTCCTGATTTTAGAGTTGAAGTTCAGTTTAGTTCATTCAGTGTGGTTTAATTTTCACTGCTGAAAGTTCAAACATTGAAGAGCAAATCCAGCGAAGCGCAGCTCCACAAGTCTCAATCCAAGCAAGCCGGTGGTGACAGTGGCGAGGAAAAAAAAAACTTCACCAATTGACAAAGTGAAGGGAAAAAAAAACTCATTTTCAAAACCCCAACATTGCGTATATTTGCAATGAGACTATTTTGAATGTTCACATTGCAATATCGATGCTGAAACATATTACACGTAAAACATATTGTGCAGCCCTTAAATAAATAATTTTGTAGAATAAAATGTTGTACATATTTTCAAGCAAATAACATATACATATGCCTCAATAATATCCTTTAAAATACAGATTTCATTAGAAAAATCTCCATAGTAATTGCAATCTACAGACACAATAATAACATGGGATAAAATTCATATTTTAAAGTGTAATTTTGATAATTTTATTACATTAGACCAGGGGTCACCAATCGCGGTCCTGGAGGGCCGGTGTCCCTGCAGGGTTTAGCTCCAACTTGCTTTAACACACCTGCCTGGGTGTTTCAAGTATACCTAGTAAGACCTTGATTAGCTTGTTCAGGTGTGTTTGATTAGGGTTGAAGCTAAAATCTGAAGGACACCGGCCCTCCAGGAACAAGTTTGGTGACCCCTGCATTAGACAAAAAAATGCTTAAAAAAAGTAAGAAGCCCAAAATCCCAAAATTGACATGTGCATAAACATGTTATTGCAAACAATATAATGCATCATTTACTTATAATTAAGAAAGCTTTATAATCCATTTGTGTCGGTGATGCAAACATAAATTATGCTTAATTATTTATTATTAGATAATGAACTTTATACATGTACACTACCTGACAGAAGTTTTGTCGTTGATCCCAATTGTAAGAGGAACAAATAATAACTTGATTTGATCATTTGGAAAAGTGGCAGAAGGTAATTTTTCTGATGAAGCATCAGTTGAACTACATCCCAATCATCACAAATACTGCAGAAGACCTATGGGAACCCACATGGACCCAAGATTCTTACAGAAATCAGTCAAGTTTGGGGAAGGAGAAATCATGGATTGGGGTTACATTAAGTATGGGGGCATGCTAGAGATCTGCAGAGTGAATGGCGACATCAACAGCCTGAGGTAGCAAGACATTTATGCTGCCCATTACATGACAAACCACAGGAGAGGGCAAATTCTTCAGCAGGATAGCGCTCCTTCTCATACTTCAACCTCCTTATCAAAGTTCCTGAAGGCAAAGAAGGTCAAGGTGCTCCAGTATTGGCCAGCCCAGTCACCAGACATGAACATTATTGAGCATGTCTGGGGTAAGATGAAAGAGGAGGAATAAGTTATTTGAGTCATTGCAGAGATGTATGGATGCAGTCCTCCAAGCTCAATGGGGTCATACACAATATTAATTATTTACCACTGAACCATGACTTTATATTCTATGCTGTACATTATTTCTGTTAAGTGACAAGTCTTCTGTCTAAGCAAAGTCAGACCTTACTGTCCTAATTAAATAATTAAAAATCAAGGCATGATCATATTTTATTTTGGTAAAATAAGCGTAATCTAGAGGCCTTTGCCTTTCATATAAGCCACTTCTGATACCAAATGATCAACTAGAAGTCAAATTATTGTTTGTTGTTCCTAACATATGGATAGGCGACAAGACTTTTGTCAGGTATAGTTATCACATAACATAACATATCGTTATCTCTGTTGGCACAAACTGGCTTTTAAAAGTAGGGTAGTGAAATATCATAATGGGAAATTATCTATAAAATGTCCTCAGTAATATAGCTTCAGAGGGGTTTGTGTGTGTGTGTGTGTGTGTGTGTGTGTGTGTGTGTGTGTATGTGTGTGTGTATTAATGTAAAATAATGAATCAAACGAGGGAGTGCTGGCGCTTCTGTAATTCAGTCGTTCAGCACATTGTCACAATGCGCAAACACAATTATACGTAATCGCATTCAAATCCCTCTCTTCTCTCCTGTCTCTGGTCTCATTCCATCGCTCTGAGTCTCCAGCTGCTTGTCTCTCCATCACGGGTATATCCGCAAATGAACAGGCCGGCGTGTTGTGTTACGATGGCTGATATCATTACACCCGCGCGCCTGTCAGAGAGATAGATGGAGGAGAGAGACGAGGCGCAGGGTCAGAGGAGTGTGACAGGAATATAAAGAACTCACCATCCACCTCTCATGGCCTTCCTGTTTGGTTTTTTTTTTTATATATATATATATTGGCTTCTTTAATAAAAGTCAGGATGTGAAGTCAGCTAATATAATGACCCCCCCATAAAAAAATTGTCAGACACTTAAAGAGATTCATCAAAATTAAAGTTGATTCATCGTTTACTCACCTTCCGCTTGTTTTAAATCAGTTTGAGTTTTTTTCTGTCTGTTAAACACAAAAGAAGATCAATTGAAACATAAAACCTATAACTTTTGACATCCATAGTAAGAAAAACAAATACTATGACATCAATAGTTACAGGTTTCCAACATTCTTCAAAACATCTTCTTTTGTTAACAATAAACAGAAAAAACGATAACTCAATTTCATTTTTGGGTGAATTGTCCCTTTAAAAGCACATGCAACTCTAAATGATAGCCTTATACAGTTCATGGTTTATTTCTTGTTTAAAAACATGCACATATAAAAGCTTTTGCGTTTAGTTTAAAGCTGAATTGCAAATAATATCTAAATAACTGATATGATTCATATCTCCATGATGGACGTCCGGCATTCTCCGGACATGTACCTTTAAATTGAGGTACCACCCCAGTGACAGCTCTCATACTTTTTTTTGAGAATGCATGACATTTGTATTCTTTTTCAAATATTTCTCAAGTGATGTTTACAAGAACAAGGACATTTTCACAGTTTTCCTATACTCTCAGAAATAAAGGTACAGGAGCTGTCTCTGGGGCAGTACCTTTTTAAAAGGTACATATTTGTACCTGAAGGGTCCATAATGGTACCTCAAGGTACATTTTAGGTACATTTGGGTACTAATATGCACCTTTGAGGTACCATTGTGGACTCTTTGGGTACAAATATGTATCTTTTGAAAAGGTACTGCTCCTGTACCTTTATTTCTGAGAATGTAAGATGTGTTTTTCTTCTTGAGAAACTCTTATTTCTTGTACTGTAACTGGAATAAAAGCAGTATTATTTTAGTTTTTTTTTATAATTATAAGGTCAATATCGTTAAAGGCATTGTGAAATTAGTAATTATTTATTAGACTAACTAAATAAATTAGCTATTATATATTTGTTATTTGTTATATATGTTTAAATTGTGTTAAAAATCTCCTCTCCATTAAACAGCACTTGGAAAATATTTGAAAATGAATTAAAATTTCAACAGGAGAGCTAATTATTTTGCCTTCAACTGTAAGAACAGTACTGTACACCATCTATGGTATAGGTATTTGTGTATGTAGTTTTACATTGGCGTTGCATGTTAAACTTTAACAATATACATTTAAAAAACGATGTCAATATCGATGTCACACTTTAACATTTTCATCTTAAGTGAACTTGACATATTTTATTGTAGAAGGAACAATTAAACCTTTAACTTTCATTATGGTTGAACTGATGATGTAGATATAAAGCTGCCATACCTTTATAATGAAGAACAAACAAATACACAAGTAATGAACGGTAACTAATATTGTAATATTTCAGTCGAAATGTGAATGTGGTGTTCATAGACCCTAAAACTCAATGTCTAGATTGACAGAGCCAAGACAAAGCCACCTGAATCAGTGGTAAAACACTTTTTATTGAAATGAACAGTGAGAAAAGTGTCCAGCGAAGCATGAAGAGAGAAGATGGATGTCGGTCTTCAGTGCAGGGGGATGTGATTATGATGGGATTTACACTGAAGTCCAGAAACACAGTCATTTCAGCACAAAAATGCCTTTCAAAATCAATGATCTGTTTAATATGGATGTCTGAAATGCTTCATCAAGTCCTTTATCATCTCTTATATATCATTTCTGGAGTTTGATTTATGTGTATATGATCAGATGCAGGTCTTATTTACAGCTCTCTGCTCTGGGGTTTTATCATGAAAGCATTAGCGCAGATGTTATCCCATTGGTGTAATGTAGAGAAGATCTCTGAACACACAAACACACAAGATTTGAAGTAGTGTAGATTAATTAAAAGATTAATATTAATTTTGACTTGGTTTGAGTTCATCATTGTGGTTTGCTGCATGTGTGCACTGTAAATAATAATTAGTTGACTACTTAAATGAGTAAATCATTTGTTTTTAAAAGCAATAGTTGACTTTAGGCGCAGTGCTGTTACCCCACAGCAAGAAGGTTGTTGGTTTGAGCATTGGCTGGGTCAGTTGGCGTTGCTGTGTGGAGTTTGCATGTTCTCCCTGCTTTCGCATGGGTTTCCTCCGGGTGCTCCGGTTTCCCCCACAGTCCAAAGACATGCAGTACAGGCGAATTGGGTAGGCTAAATTGTTTGTATAGTGTATGAGTGTGAATAAGTGTGTATGGATGTTTCCCAGTGATGGGTTGCAGCTTGAAGTGCATTCGTTGGGTAAAACATATGCTGGGTAAGTTGGCGGTTCATTCCGTTGTGGCAACCCTAGATTAATATAGGGACTAAGCCGAAAAGAAAATGAATGCATGAATGTACATTTCAGGCTGAATAATTTAAATAATTATTGACTTCAGCTATCTTCATTAGTTTCAAAAACTTGAAAAGGCAGCTGAAATTGGACTGACCTGTAGCTTTTGATGTGGAGATACTGTTGCCCTAAAAACTAAATAAAAGTCTTGAAAAACACATAAAAAAATTACATATACTGTAGGAAGGGTATTACAAAAAATTTGAGTGGTTTTAAAACCTTAACTTTTCCAAACCCTGGTATATTTTGAAACTGGTTATCATCCCATGCCTAGTCCCAACATCACATGATATCTGCCAGCTCCAACTAGGGTTGCACGCTGAATGTGCTGTTATGGCCCGTTTCCACTGAGTGGTACTGTACGGTATGGCCTATTTTGCATTGATCTTTGATCTGCAGTTATAATCAAATTATGTTTATAGAAAGGTTGATAATAAACCTTTATACAGAAGTATTTATATGTATAAAGCATCTGTTTTGTGAGAAGTGCTTCTCATATGATATGTGAACGACCCGTACAACTTTACTGTAGACATTTCCTTGAGCGTCGTCTGAAACTTTCTGTCATACCCATGCCCACCAAAAGAGTATTGGTAGCCTTTTAGCAGTGGAAATGCAAGCCTGATAAAGGTGACCCATACCAACCCGTACCGTACCGTACTGTACCACTCGGTGGAAATGGGCCATTGTAGGCTGGAAATCAAATGTTGTCAGGGTTTTGAGAAAATTACTTTGTTACATTCGTCCCACGTTACTTTCGTCCTTGCCCTCCCCTATTCGATCCACTGTTTGTCTTATTTTCAGCACTTTTAGTTTTCTCTTGGGTAATGTGAGATTGATTGACTTCTGACTGTGTTATTGCAAGTTTATGATTTTAAATAACACAATTCATACTCATCAACATTTAGATTTTTGCCTTATAACTGTGGAAAAACTAATTTTAAACATAATATTTTTGTCATTTTGTTGCCACACAAAACTAGTCAACTGACTGTTGTCTAACTACTGAGGAAGGATGCAATTTTATTTTGATATGTATCTGCAATTTTATGTGGGGGAAATAGCTTGAGATAAATAAATAAATATGTCACGAATTACACGGGTACATTTCCATATCCATTTCATAGTTATTTGATACGAAGTATATCCAATTTATGGAGCTGGCACATAAACCGGAAAACAGCTAAATAACCAAAAAATAAGTAAAAATGCAGATATGTAGACTGTGCTGCTACATTTTATTTGTTGCTTTGCATTCTTAATAATAGTCCCTCATCCAATATTGTTTTGGATTTGTATGTATTCAACACATATTGTTTATTACAGACAACACATCATGTGGTTTATATTGTAATTTAAAAATCACAGCTATTTGTGATATTGCATAGTCTGCTCACTTCATTAATTGGAAATAATAATTTAAAGTTGAATCTGCTCCAAGAAAACATGGTAAAATTATAATATCATAGTTAAAATATCCGCTAATCAACAGGTTCTATTATTTTGTGGTTCACATGATGTTTTCTGTTTATTTATGGTTGTGAATTGCATTATGGGAGTTTAATCTCTGCTCTGTCGATTTTTGATGTTGAAAATTCAACACTGCAGATTAACAGTGACTTTTATTGGCATTCTAGTAGTTGAGCCATGCCCCTTAACTGCACAGGGTATGTGAGCGTGGAAAAAAACCTTTGTGATCTCACTGGCCCGGATGTATTTTTTGTAGTCCCCAAAGTTCATTCATTGTAGGCTAGGCTATGTTAAAGCCAATGTCTGCCTTTGCATTGGACTTTGAGCGTATTACATTCAGAGATGCTGTTTATGTTCACACAGCTACATTACAGATGAACTAAAGTTTAACATATGATATTGTAGTGTACCACCCCTTTAGGAAATAATATAGAAAAAATGATGTAAAATAATAAAACAGTACCTTTGTTTGTACTTAAATTTACAACATATTAAAACTTTTAAAAATAAAACTATTCAAAATTTCAACAAAAGTCACTTTTCAACATCAAAAGTTTTTGGAGGGAAGTTCAAGATCCCCAAATGCAAATCAAATGCATAAATAAGTAAGAAAAAAAAAACATCATGATCACCAAATACAAAAATGTTATTTAAAGTTTATTTAAAGTTAGTGTAAGTTGACATGTACTTGCAAAGTTGCTTATAGTCAGTAAAATGTCTGTTGAAGGAGCAGTATCAGCAGATATTAGGCAGACAGTCTACTAATACTCAAATGGACCATCATAATAAAGTGTTACCAATTTGACTTCCACAACGGTACACCTCATGTGTGGAGTACCATAGGGATCTGTTTTAGCTCCTAGTCTATTTTCTTAATAAACGCTCCCACTATATGATATCTTTGAGAGATATTAGGTATTGTTTCCTTGCCATACAGACCACACGCCAATATATGAAGAGTTTGGATGCAACTAAATGAACAAAATAAACATTTTTTTCCAGGCTCTTGCGTGTAGTTTCAGTAAATTCACTCATTTGGTGATGAGTAGGTTATTTTAATTGCCTTTAATGTGAAGCAACAACATAAAGATAGGAGGTTGAGAAAAATGCTCATTTTAAAAGAAAATCATAGATAACATTTAGAGGATTTTGCATCTGAACCTTTCATATATACATGCTGATCAAAAAAGAAAAACGCAAGACTCTAGAAATCTTGACAGACCATCAAGACCTTATGAAATGTCTCTAAATGAGATGTCTATAAATTGCACACTTATAAATGAATCCAGGACTGAAATCATTCTATTGGGCCAGCATCTCTTCCTGACTCCACATTGCAGATCTTGCGATGCCACTGTTGCGAATGCACTCATTGCGATATCGATGTTTAAACGATTGGGCATTTGTTAAAAGATTGTGAATTTGGTGATTGGCCCAAAGCTGTGGAATAAGTTGCCACAAGCTACAGTATTACAGCGGCTCAGACTCTAGCTATTTTTAGATCCAAGCTAAAAATTCAGTTATTCTGAATGGCATTTTAACACTGTTTTGATATTTTAGGTATTTATTCTTGTTCTGTTGTCACATATGTTTAACTAGCTTTTTAGTTAGTTGTGTTTATGCAGTGATACACTGTTAATGGTTTCAGTTAATGCACAGTATTTAACTCTAATATTAACAGTATTTTACTGTAGGACTGTTATGTAATGTTGCAAAGTTGCATTGTTAAAAGTACTGTATATTTTACAGTAAATATATACAATACTGCAAATACATATACAGCAAAATAGATGGTGCTTTAAATATAAATACAGTATTTTTGCTGTGATAGATTTACAGTAAGATACTGTAGATTCTACAGGAAATTGTTATAGTCCGCATGAACCGGAAGCTGCAACTGTTTTTTTTTCTTTCTTTTTTTTATATTGTGATGCAATTCCTAGAGAACCAAATATTGAATGAGAAAGCAGTGGGCGTGGCTTTTTTTTCTACTTGGATTGGATGTAGTAAAGTAGGCGTTTTTTTTAGAAAGATCGGGAAAAGGATTTTAGAAGGGTTATTACAACCTAACAGACACATCCTCCACCCCAATTCTTTGGAATGTTTTACAGAACCCTGCATTTTTTACAGTATTGGTGATCTTCCACAATGCTAATCGGTTGTCATACATCTCTGAACCACAGTCCCTCCCCTGCTGTCTAGAGCCACGCCTCCTGAAACAAGAGCACGGACCCTAAGGATGACAGCAGAACCCTCTCTCATGTGTTAAAAGCAACTAGTGCTTGTCCGGTGGCATGCAGGAATTACTCATTACTAAACCATACTGACATGCTATTTCAGAGCGAATATTCAGAGTAGCATTGTAAACAATATAGGAGGATCGTCACAGGTTGTCATTGTTTAAAAATGAATCAATGTGATGTGAATATAGAAGCAACTTCACCTCAGTAAAGCAGGCTAGACGGAATAGCGCCATTTACTGATGTTTTGTTGTTAAACAAAATAAAATCTACATTATCGATGCTGTAAAAGGACCTTATGTCACTGAAAATAGTCACATCAATATTTTGCAGGAAGATTTAAGTGGCTGAACAACACTTCTGTGCATATAACCCATTTGTAACAACATCTACATCAGCTTTGCGTGAAGCTAAAATAGTTTTAAAACATAGCATTGCCTGTCTAAACAAAATCCTTCAGCCATTGTGTCATCCTTCCTCCAGTGTGCAAAAGTAACTCCAATATTGATTTAGGTTTTTAAAAAGTTTTGATTCAGCATGTTTTTACCACTCTCTCTCTCTCTCTCTCTCTCTCTCTCTCTCTCTCTCATGAACGCGCAGCGCGTCTATGCACAAACGGCGGATCTGGATACAAACGGCTGTGAAGTTGTTTAAATCTGCATTTGCTGACAGACAGTTTGAGCTACTTATCAGAATTATGAGAGATGTTGCCACAACTCTATTTAATTGGATGAACATTTTTTTGGTTTATGCCTTACCCAGAATATAAAAATACATATAAATACGTTTAGATCATTTACTTTAATCAGTCTTTCAACCAGCACAATGAAATATGTTTCTG
>CAIGQZ010001336.1:5247768-5258701 GCA_903798205.1 Danio tinwini | reverse complement strand
AATAATAATAATAATAATAATAATAATAATAATAATAATAATAATAATAATAATAATAATAATAATAATAATAATAATGAATTAGTTTTTTTCTAACTTTCAGTTAATGGAAATGTAATGTAATGTGCATTTTTCGTGTATGGCCATTGAGTCAGGTTTATGGACCTTGGTTTATCATCTCATCCGAAAGACGGCTCCCACTAACAGTATAGTGTCCCCCTCAGTTTACTAGGGCATTAGGACTCACACAGACCACAGGTTGAGCTGGCCTCTTTAACAGCACGTCCAACAGCAACCTAGTTTCCCATGTGGTCACCCATCCAGGTACTGACCAGGCTCAGCCCTGCTTTAGCTTCAGTGAGTAACCAGTCTTGGGCTGGTTTCCACAAAAAAGTTTAGAAACGCAATGTAAATCAAATGTGATTTTTTTTTTTAACACAACAGCTTAATAAACATGAAGATAATATTGACTGAGTAACATTTTATAAAGTCTGTTTTTGATTGTCCATCTGTTTTTTTGTTTGATTAATAAAAATATTTCCAAACTCTGATTGTTCCAAATACAATACTCTGATTAAGAGTCTACAATGTAAACGCAGATTTTTGATTACCTTAGTCCGACTAAAGATACAATCGAACTAAACAGAAATCGGATTAAGACATGTAGAGTATGCCAATTTAAGAAGCATTATTGAAGTGCAGTACAGACATGTAAACACCTTAATCAAACTATTACCATTGTGTAGGATTTTCACTGCATTTTGTGACAGGGTATTTCATACACACGGCTGTTTGATACTATTCTTTGCACCTACCGAGTCAGTAAAGAACCACAGATACCTGCATTGCGAAATGCAGAGGGTTTTTTTTTTCCATTCGGTGTGTGCTATCAATGTTCATGAATGAAACTGCAGTTAAAGTCTACAAATTAAAAATGAAAGACCCAAAAATTGTTTTACATTATTGTCTTATTCTTATTAAGGCAAATAATTTCATTACTGATGTCCATGTAAACATAGTCAATGTGGTATCTCATTTTCATTATGACTTTAATAATAAATCATTTGAGTCATTTGATTCAAATGAATCAGTTATTTTAAAATCAGTAGTGATAAATCCCTATCTTAACAAAGATTCAATGTCTTGCTTCGTTTCTACCTGAATCAGCCATTTGAACGAGTCATTTGATTGATTTAAACGACTCAAAATGGTTGATTCACATAAAGAAACAAAGCAATTAATTTGTTTGTTAAAACAGAGATTTGTTGCCTCCTTAACCAGCCAAGATGCCAGCACAAATACATAATTGGATAAAATTTTGATTAATCATAAGAAAGGTGCCTAATTTTCTTCAATTTGCTGTAATTTAAAAAAACAACAAAAAAAAAGCTGAAATGAGAAACTCTTTCTGTGAGTTTTCCAAAGGTCTAAAATATGATTCTTAAGTTTTTAATAGTACTGGGAAACTATGAATCATTTCTGTGAATTTGGTTCCTTCAAAGAGCTCCACAAATGATTCATTTATTCTCATGTGTTGCAGTTCAGGCTAATTGAGATTAATGTCACGTAAATTCACATTGTTGCCCACAGCACTTTCTATGCCAAACTAAATAAACATATTAAATATGGAACTCAGCTCAAGCACTTAGGCATCCCGTTGAACTAAATAAATTAAAAATTTACAATTATACACAAAAATTGTAACAAATGTGTAGGTGAACTTTCATTAAAAAACGCACCTTCATTAAACTGGTGCATTGGTACTGTAGTTATTATATCTAATATTTAGAAATATTTTATATGGCTCATTGTTTACATTATTTTTATGCTCCTCTATGATTTCATAATTCATGCAGCGTGTGATTATTTAAAATAAATATTTAATATTTGTCCCTCATGCAACAAATACACATTCAGTCAGTTTTTACCCAAAATAGATCCAAAAAAATTCAAAGACTCTTAAAATATACAATATGGAGCATTTTTAAGACAAAAGTATGTAGGATTCATGACTGACAAAGCCGAGGCTCGAACCAGCAACCTTCTTGCTGTGAGGCGACAGCACTACCCACTGCTCCACAGTGCCTCCTCACAACATGGTTATTAAAATGTGGATTTTTTTGTCACTTTTACTGTACTAATACTGTTCTATTAACCCAACAGTTGAATAAAATGTCATTAAATTTTGATGTAAGAGTTAACATTTGTCCATATTTGAGCCAAAACATAGGGTCAATACAACCAAAGTCTATAGCTGTGTCTCATTTCAGAGGCTGCATCCTTCGAAGGATGCAGACTTTAAAGGTGAGTCCTTCGAAGTCCACACAGGCCGAACCGAGCATTTTAAAACAAGACGATCTAGCCTACATAGGACAGATCTCGTCACCAGGCAACCATAACAGCTGCCGTTAATAAGCTGTAATAAAATTTGTATTTACTTTTTTTCTCAAAGTGATTTTAAGATGTATTTTAAGTGATCTGAAAGCAAAGCAAGGTTTACAAAAGCTAGAAATATGTTTCCTTTGAGCCATACATGTACACATACAGTAAAACATTTGAATGTTTAAAAATTTAACTAAAGAGACAGTTGTTTCATTTTATCTGTGATTCCTAATATGAAATTTAATCCTAAGCTTAAGCTTAATTTTAGAGAATTTCGTGTTTCCCCATTCAAACAGAATGCCCGAGCCTACTGCGTTTCAAAGATGGCCGCTGAGTGAAATGACTTGCCTTAAAGGGACTTTGATACAACCCAGTGTAACTAGTCTTTTGCGTCTCCTCTGCGTTGTTTAAATAAATATCGACTTTTATATC
Organism: Danio tinwini; assembly: GCA_903798205.1. NCBI lineage: Eukaryota > Metazoa > Chordata > Actinopteri > Cypriniformes > Danionidae > Danio > Danio tinwini. Next base: position 5,255,887 of record CAIGQZ010001336.1, on the reverse strand, counting down.
TCTTTCAGTGATTTATTGTGTGTTGCACAGAGACATTCAACCAGCCCTCGAAGACTCATTCTCGCCACCTACAGTGCAATTCGGCCAAGTACACATCCACGCTAAAATATCAAGGTGAAAGTCACCATAGCTTGTGTAGAATAGACCCAGCTCCCAACCCAACTTTGAGAATAGATTAACAGTGAGTTAGATTAAGAGTCTTGCGTATACGCAGCACATTAATGCAGATAAAGACCCACCACAAATTTATACATTTTTCTTGTGCTGTGAAGTAAAATATAAAACTGTGTATGGAAAGCATCGTCAATGCACTGTGATGCACAGAGATATCGAATTGAACCGAATCGATAGCATGATAATCGTAACTGAACCGTGAGACCAGTGTAAGTTCACACCTCTATTGGAAATATTTGAAAAATTCACAGGAGGGCTAATAATTTTGACTCCAACTGTATATGTAAATGTACTGTATATAGGGGTTAAGAAGAATAGGCTTGCCCTTGTTAAATAACAGCCAGTAATTAGCTCATTTTTAATGATATGCCGAGCAATGAATAATACTAAAAGTCATATCCTGACAAAAAATAATAATAATAATAATTGCAAGTTTAGTACAAAACTCCCACGCCAATTCACAAGTCAGCAATCACTTGAAAAAAAAAGCAAACTTGATTAAACAATTCATTTGATTCCTAAAATGAATAAGTAATCTGAAAGTGCACAAATCCCCCAAATGTTGGTCCGGGTCTCAGTGTTATATTGGCCAGAAGAGTCTCTCTATCTGGCTCTGATCTGATGAATCACAGATGCTCACAGGCTTTGATGTGCTATAATATCCTCCCTCAACTAGTTCTCTCTCTCTCCTCCTCTCTTCCTTCACTTTTTTCCCTCCTCCCTGGAGCTTCCTGTGCATCTTCACACATCCTCCTCACATCCACTCCATTTGTCTATTCTCTGTATCTCTCTCTCATCTCATTCTCTTCTCTCCTCATTAAAGAGTGTGTGCTTGAGTCATCCTTTCGGGTACCAAGCGCTGCCAGGTCTCCCCGAAGGGTCTGTGTGTGTGTGTGTGTGTGTGTGTGTGTGTGTGTGTGTGTGTGTGTGTGTGTGTGTGTAAATGTGTATTAAGTTGTGTAGGAGTCTGATGCAAGTCTTTTTCCCTCGGTCCAGCTATTTATGGCTCAGTGTGTGGCAAAAATGACTTCCTCCCATGATGCTGCTGATTTTCACTGTAAAGAATATGTGCATATTAATATCTACACAAAAGGGAATCGGCTACCAATGTCATGTGATAGCTTTTCCGGTTACATTTGGTGTTGTAGCTGTTGTTTTTCAGAAATTTAAACTAGATATGGTACATTGTTAAAAACCATTAGTTTATTTACTCAAAAAAAACTTTTTTGCATTATAAAATGTCATATTTTAATTTTGGGGGTCTCCAACAACAGGCTGATATGCGTGCAAGGTAAAAAAACACTTTCATTGTCTTATAATATACAATAGTTTTTACCTAATCATCCCAACGACACCCTGTTTTGTTCAGCGATTCATTTGTTCCCAAACCCCTCCTTTGCATGAGGCTAATCTGCTGTGATTGGTCCGATGACCCAGTCTATTGTGATTGGTTGACTGGGTTCAGCGCAAGACAGAGAGAAATGCCCACGGCGGCTATGAAGTAGCACACAGAGTATGTGAGAGCCCAATGAAGGAATGCAATAAAAGCAATGCAGTTAAACACCAGCATATTACTCTACTCTTAACGCTAACCCAAAGTAATAACAGAGACACTTTCAGTGTTAATCCAGACAGTGACAAAAGTTGAACTATTTAGAAAATTCACAGCGTGTGTATGAACAGCTTATGCTGTTCATAAACAGCAGAGGATCGCGAGTTCAGAAACGCATTTAAATGGATAAAGGAAGAACCATGCAATGCATTTTAAACATGGTTTTGGGTGCAATATGTAAATAGCCCCAAAGAGATAAAGTTCAAGAACTGATCTACACTCTCAGAAATAAAGGTAAGCGAGCTGTCACTGGGGTGGTACCTTTTTAAAAGGTACAAATGTGTACCTCAAAGGTCCATATTATTACCTCAAAGGTACATATTAGTACTTAAAAAGTACAAAAGTGTTCCTCTTCATTTTTAGGTACTAATATATACTTTTGAGGTACCATTATGGACCCTTCAAGTACAAATGTGTTCTTTTTGAAAAGGTACCACCCCAGTGACAGCTCATGTACTTATATTTCTGAGAGTGTATAATAGATAAGTGATAAGCGATTATAAGTTACAACACACAATTAAACACATATTTTGCAAAGTGCACAAAATGAGGCAACAATTTTAATTACACTTGCATGTTATGATCTGGAGGAAGATGAAACTGGTCCATATGAACTGTAATAGTTACTGACAAAGTCCTATACATAATAGTTTCTGCTGCTCTTTCCTTTAATAGCAAATGGCTGACAAGTCCGGCATTGCAGTGTAGATGATTGATCAAAAAGATCAAAAATCTGAAAATTGACAGTAACAAACACAGCACTAGTTTGGCTATACTGTGGTATTGTTGTGAACATTAATTTTAACCCTTTATTCCCCGCATTGAAGCTGTTTTTGTAGCCTGTGGCTTTAAATGCAAATTAACTGCTTCTTCCCACCCACCAATCCTACATGCGTGTCTGCTTCTCCTACATTACATCGGATAAACAGCAGTCAGTGATAGAGACAGACATGGATGAAGCTGAAATACAGCTCATTAGTCCAAAATACCAAGTAAATTCATTTCATGTATTTGTGGTGGAGTTTATTCAAGCCTTTGTGAAATGATAGGTCACACAGAAATGCCTTTTTTGCTGTAAAGACACAGACACACATGAAACTAATATGCGCGTTTACTGACACCATGCAAGCTATTTTACTGTCTTTACAACAAAGATAGTCTGTTTTTAAAAAGTTTTAAACTTAAAAATCACAGAGAGTTGGAACAGATATTTTAATCCCAGTTTTTTTGCAAATAATTGTTTTGTGGACATGTGTGTACATGTTATTATAGAAAAATGGCGCCTGTCAATCAATTTGGTGAACGAGGAAATTTGCACTCCTACGTCATGTTGCAGTGGGCCTCAAAATAACTGGGATTTTGGTCTTATTTTAATATCAGGAAATGTAAAAAAAGAGACTTGTTGGATTTATATCACTCCAGTATGACAGTGGACACACTATACCTACACATAGTTTTGTTCAAACAGCTTAAAAAAGTAAAGTAATTTCCTTTAAGTATAATTTAAGTCAATTCAGTAATAAAAATAATTAGACAAAATCCATTCCATTGTCGAAGTAAATCTTGGTCACACTGAACTAATTAGTTTCAGTGTTTTGATTTAAACTAAGGTACGAAATATAAAAATGTGGGCATGATTTAATAAAACAAGGGAGCACATTATTAAATCGTGCACATGATTTCAATTAATAGATTGAACAATTTTATTTTAAAAAGAGGGAACAATTTAGTAGTTGGCGACGCAGTGGTGCAGTAGGTAGTGCTGTCGCCTCACAGCAAGAAGGTCGCTGGTTTGAGCCTCGGCTGGGTCAGTTGGCGTTTCTGTGTGGAGTTTGCATGTTCTCCCTGGGTTCGGGTGGGTTTCCTCCGGGTGCTCCGATTTCCCCCACAGTCCAAAGATATGCGGTACAGGTAAATTGGGTAGGCCAAATTGTCTGTAGTGTATGAGTGTGAATGAGTGTGCATGGATGTTTCCCAGAGATGGGTTGCAGCTGAAAGGGCATCCTCTGCGTAAAACAAGGGCTGGATAAGTTGGCGGTTCGTTCCGCTGTGGCGACCCCGGATTGATTAAGGGATTAAGCTGAAAAGAAAATGAATGAATGAATTTAGTACTTGGTTGTATATTAATAGGTTAGGGAACTAATTGTTCAATCATGGCCACAATATACATTTTTCCAACCGTATGTCATGTGTGGGGCTTTCATACAATATTGACATTTGCGTTGCCAGTTTTTGCTCTGTCAATGCAGAATCAGCTTGCAGCATCAAAGAACACAAGTGTTTGCCTTCCGAATCTATGTTTTTGAACTAATCAACTGTTCAGTGATTACTCAAAAAATAAATAAAAAAACTGTGATCAGTCAAGAAATCCAGTGACTCACTTATATAATAAATGCTTTTGTGTCTGAATGAATCAGTGTGTTTGAATGAATCATTTGAGTAACATATTTAGAGCCATTCATATATCACTTCTGAAACATGTGAAAAGTGCAATGTGAGGTGATTCCTCCACCAATTCCAATGTGCTCCACAGCTTGTGCTTCCTTGGCGTCTGCAATTGCTAAGCAACCATCAGCTGTGCTCTCCAAGAAAATGTCACTGATATAACCCCTGCTGTTTCTTGATACAATTTTAAATATGGAGAGAATTAAAAGATGTCGCTCTGCATTCGTCTGAGGTTTATCATTACAAATAAACACTGATGGGAATAACAGCGCAATAAATAAACGTTACTAACGGTAATACTTTTTTCAGAAACTTACAATACTGATTCATACTCATATTTATAGTCTTATTTTATCATTCTCTAGATTTTTTATAGTAATGCACAGTCCTATGTTATATTGTCAATTTATGCTGTTTAATGTAGCACCTTGGTCCTGGAGGAACATTGTTTCATTTTACTGTATGCTGCACAGTATATTGTTAAAATGACAATAAAAGCCAACTTGACTTGAACTTGTTATGAATTACTGTTTTCTCCATTACAATGCCATTATTGTGACTGGCAATAAAATATACGTTACTATAATCAAGAACACTGAAGCGTTTTTTTTTTTTTTTTTTGTTTTTTTTTGCGAGCAGCGTCTCTCTCAGCCATAGGACCTCTCTTTCTCTGGCGTGGGTGTGTGTGTTCGGGGCTGGAGCGGGACACATAACCAACCAGTGATGATGATTGGTGTGTCTGTGAACGTGGTGTAACTGAGAATGTGATGATTAGCTTAGAGTACATTTCCATCGATTGCCAATCAGAAGCAGAGTAAAGCCGCGGTCACACTGGGCTTCTCTCCCCATAGACTTCCATTCATACGCACACGAATGCTGTTGGTTCTTGTCACATGATGTGTGGTGCAATTTTGAAAAGCTAAAATGTTCAACTCGCTGCCTGGAAAAAACAAACATGTCGCACCCCATTTACGTTGTAATCCGCTTCACTTTACATTTGTGCATGATTGCTGCCCATCAAGGTGACAAAGTGGCTCAGTGGTTAGCACTGTCACCCCACAGCAACAAGGTCGCTGGTTTGAGTCTCGGCTGGGTCAGTTGGCATTTCTGTGTGGAGTTTGCATGTTCTTCTCGTGTTGCCGTGGGTTTCCTCCTGGTGTTCCCCCACAAGTCCAAAGACATGCGCTATAGGTGAATTGAATTAACTAAATTGGCCGTAGTGTATGTGTGTATGGATGTTTCCCAGTACTGGGTTGCAGCTGGAAGGGCATCCACTGTGTAAAAAATATGCTGGACTGCCGAAGATAAATAAATGAATGAATGCTGCTCATCTACATTTAAAATAACAAACTTGGATATGATAGACGCAACATGTTAGTTCATTCTTGTTATGATTTTTTTTTCACCCTGAATGAATCGTTTGACTGTAAGATAAAAAAGGTGCTCACAAATTAGTTACCTAAGGATTTAGTGCACTTGGAAAAATAGTTTGGAAGAATGATTCACTCATGATATAGTAAGTTGTTTTGTGGTACAGTATGTTCAAGTACTCCTGGGAAGTGAGTATTTAGTAAGGTGGTGGCAAGTTATGACATCAGGCATGTTAAATTCACTTTGGTTAGAGTAATTAAAAACTCTGTATCAACAAAATGATTAATAAAAATATAGATCAGTGTGTTCTGAGTTCCCTCCTCATACAGCAATTATGACTTCATAGCAGAGGTGTGGGACTCAGACTTAAGTCGCAAAATGTAGGACTTGCTTGACAAATATCCAAAAAAGACTCAACTTGGCTGTCATGACTTGAGACTAGCACTTGTGTTAAACGACTCAAAATAACTTGTTTTTGTTAAATACTTAACCGTTTGTTATATATTATGCATTCTTTAAAAAAAACAAAGTTCTAAGTCATGCATGCCCAGTATTTTCAGCTTTTCGGTTCTCTGATCGGTCCAAAAGGTTCTCTGTACTGTTCCGAATAAAGCGCTGCAACCGATTCCTGATTCGAGCTAATGATTTTTTTAAAGTAACTGGACAACACAGGATATTGGGTTTTTTCCATGTCAGAGGGAGTGCCAGGCAAGTTAAAAGGTAACTAAGTAATGTGTGGATTAGTGTTTACTGGAAATGCAAAACATTTTAAAAGAATCAGTTGGATTTGCTGAACTGGATAAGTTGTTTCATTAAGAAGAACCACTTTAAATGATTCATTAGAATGATTAATTTGCTATTCGGCCATCAGATGAGGAGCATGCAGTGATGGAAAATGGAAGGCGCTCCACAAAGATAATTAAATTTGAGTTTACAGATTACAAGCAAGACGACATTGCAAAAGTTTGAAAATCGACAAAAATTTACTTAAAAGTGACTTGCTAGACCAAGCTACGACTTGACTTGAAATAACCAGTGACTTGACTTAACTTGAGTCAAAAATTGATTTGACTTGCTCTAGACTTAAAAGTTTTGACTCCAGACTTGATTGTGACTTACACATGTGTGACTTACTCCCACCTCTGCTTCATAGTGGAGTTTGAATCAATTTATATTGTAATTAGAAATGAATCTGTAAAATGATCCAGAAATGTGATATATTTAGTTCCTTCATTCTTTCTGAACACACCAGGTCTGCAACTTTTCTACAGTACCATGTGGAAAATGTTCCCAGTATATGCAAATTCATACAGAACTCACCAGGGTTTATAATGGCCGATGCTCTCTTCTTTTATCCAGCTGAACACATATGACAGAACTGCAGCTCAGCATTAACTGCACTGATGTCGTCTTGGGTTACTTGTCTGTTTCGATCAGAATTTAAAAGTAGGATTTGCAATGAAATGCTAATTTATTCTCAGAGCTCATTTATGTGCGAAAGAAGGACCCACCACTAGATTCTAAATGATTGCTAGCCGACAACAAAGGAATGCATGTGATATCAAGTGCTTCATCATCCAGTTGCTTTCAAAGTTTGGATTAAAGATTGTCCAGAGTCGGTTACTTCACACAAGGCAATGCAATATACAGTTACTGACATTCAGCTTTGTGAAATTGTGTCAAAGTTACACGCCGCCGCTGCGACTGAACGCTTCACACAGACTAATGCACTTTGAACAGAAAGAAAACAGTTGGATTTACAGAAAGCAAATGTCAAGCTGTCTGCACCTATATTTACACCTAAACAAAACAGACTTTTTCTTCCAATATTCGTGAAATTAGGATCATTTAAACAACAAGCAAATGTCAAGTTCTTCTTTCCTTTCTGAATTGCATTGCTTTTCCCTGAGGGACCCTATAAACCCCCACACTTTGACATTAGAGGGGTGGAGTTTCCTGATAAAGAGGGATTTTTGTGAAAGACATCGCAGAGAAGCACCATGGGTATTATTTTGCAAGAGTAATACCAAACTGTACCATCCCACATATTTGGACCTCTTTGAAAACAGTAGAAACTGACAAGCAATTATTTGCACAGTGCAATTATCGAATTTTATATTGTCGTGACACTAAACAATTCTCATAGCATTTTTTGTTTGTTAAATGAGTCAGTATGGTTGAGCTGTTCTTTAAATTGTGTTTCTCTTTTGCAGGTTTCTCTGAGCACTGAATGTGTGCGTGCTGTCATGAAGCAGACGTACTGTTCTCACTGTAGCGGCGTGGCCTTTGCCAAACCCTGCTCAAACTACTGTCGAAATGTAATGAAGGGCTGCCTCGCCAATCAAGCGGACCTGGACACTGAGTGGAGGAACCTTGCAGGTGGGCGGAGCCAATAAACTACTTAATTTGCTTAAAAGTCTGACATCAAAAGTCATCATTTTTTTGGTCCAAATGCTCATATTCATAGTAGAATATATATATATATATATATATATATATATATATATATATATATAT
>CAIGQZ010001336.1:5192734-5219942 GCA_903798205.1 Danio tinwini | reverse complement strand
TATATATATAATTATTATTTATATATGATCGTATACATTGTGTCACTGAAAAAAAAATTCAGTGCTCAGCCATCAGAAAGAGTGTGATGTCACTTGCATAATAACTTACATCACAGACACGCTGCCAGCGCACAGCACAGCAGTTGGTTGAGCTCCGTCCCAGAAAGTTTTAGCTACAAAATGAGTGCCCTAAAGCAGGGCCGGAGCAAGCTGAACTGGCGTTCAGGGCAAACGGCAATTCGCCGCCCTCAACCCGAAAGTTAAAAAGAAAGTGACCGGTTCGTGGAGGGGGTGAGCGTCGCGGATGAAAGTGAGTACCCGGGGGGTTTGCGGACGCCGCCCTCACTATTAAGCCACCCTAGGCGGCCGGCTAGGTTGCCTCTATGGACACGCCGGCCCTGCCCTGAATACAGATGTAAATGAACAACCTTCCACAAGAATGCAGACAAAATAGTTGATAAGAGAGGAAAGACTAATGTGGTGTGAAAGTGGTTCAGCTTTTTGAGTTTAGATAAACTTTTATAGTTTCGGTGCCCTGCAAAATATGCTGGAGAGTGTTGCTGACTAGCAGCGGGGACGCATCAGATCTGTTTCACCATTTGAAGCAGTTACTCCTGATAAAACATACTGAGAGTCAGAAGATGAGGCATCATAAAAGTTTAAGCCAACCTGTCACCATCCACCTCCGCCATGTAGAATTTAAATCAAACTTCGCTTATCAACACATGCATATACACCTATACTATTCTATGTTCAAAAAAGGTATGAAACTTGCACATATAGCCTACATATAAACTGCTTGCTGATGCATGCTGGATCCTTGCATATACTGTCGCATTAACACACGCACTTACATATAAACCCGATCCTTGCATATACTCTATAAAATAGTAGTCTATAAAAATATATATAAATATATAAAAATAGTTTAATGTTAAACCTTTTAATTTATTTAGGTAATTATACACAAATATAAATACACAAAGAACCCTTAAAGCACGTTCAAGATGAAAAGCAGCCAGTACTATGAATCTACTCAAACAACTCTTTCTATTGCAAATATTATTGCTAATATTGTTTGTAAAGGCTAAATAAAACATATGAACATTATTGTTTAGTGCTGTTTTTATTTTATTTTTTTAAATTATAAGAGCCTGAAGGTATTATAGACTTGGCAAATTCAGTTTGCAAACATTTGTAGGTACAGACATCCATTGTGTGTGTTCTTGGCAGTTTTTTCCTGTCTTTTAAATGGTGTCCATATCGATATCAGAATTATATTGTATCGACCAAAATTAAGAAATATATTGTGATATAAATTTTTGCCATATCGTCCATCCCTAATTTCCCCTGCGTCTGTGGTTGTGTTGGTGCTGTGTAAATCAGCTGTAGTACACATAATAAAACTCCCTTTTACATGCAAACCCTTTAAACACAAAAAAGGGGGTGGGGGGGTGTTATGGCCCTTTAAGGATACTTAAACAGCCCACATATTCATGCTTAAATGTATCGTGATGTCACAAGGCTGTATAAAAATGACTTGCTGACGTCATAATGTTTAACGCTGAGTCAAGGTGTGTTTCAAAGTGTGATTTAGAAGCAGTGTTAGCACTCGACTGAAATGTAAACCTAAACCAACCTCGTTCTGCACCTTTATTAATAACTGAAGTTTGATGACTAATTATATCAACATTCAGTTTTATGGCACCTTTTTCCATTTATCCATATTCGTTTAATATGGATAGTACACACAAACAGGCGTTGTCCAATTTTAGATGTACTCTTCTCAGATATGAGGGTCTGTTCCGGTGTTTTCTTCCCTCTCACCTGCGCATCTCCTGGGTAGAGTCCATCTGTGCCCTCAACACGACTGATGATGTCAACAGCCATTTCCTGTATAATTGTGCCAATCTGTTCATGCCAGTGAAACTGCTCTGGGAACAGTATTAGTGTCTCATTGATTATTCTGCCTAATCTAATTTGTTTTCTCTCTCTCTCTCTCTCTCTCTCTCTCTCTCTCTCTCTCTCTCTCTCCACCTCCATGCTGGTCAGCTGGGTCTGTGTTAATTTCAACCTATTGTGGAGGTTGATTACTGAAACAGACATCATTTATATTGTAAGCTCCTCGCTATGGCTCAGCAGAGAGAGAGAGAGAGAGAGAAAGAGAAAACAAAACTTAAAGGTAATGTTACGTTAACATTAGTGTGGGTTTTTCTCCATTTATATATGCTAATCTACAGGTGAACTGTATAGTTTGTTTAATCTATAAATTGCCACATAGAACTTGTGGTGGGAATAACCACGAATAATCACTTAAACGAGCTGTCAAGAACAGACATAACAGTTACTGACAAATATATTTTCAGACTTAAATGGAGGAGCTTTGATTCGCCGGAGCAAAGAAATTCTCATCCTGAGCTACACCTTGCTCCCATCCCATCATTGGGCCTGCACCAGCACTTAAGTAACCCAAAGAGGATTGGCGAAACATCCCTGAAATCACTCCCCCCAGCCCATACATTCCACGTGCCTGCTCGTAAGTTGGCACACGTTGCTGGAGGGCGTGGGTCTGAACTGATATATAACCACCTCGTGCTACGGGTGATACAACCCGTGCTGCGATACAACCCGTGTGCTGGCCAAGCTCCTCAGGGATCTGACTCCATCTCACTTACTATAGATGGCACTTCAGTCTCCCCATCTCCTCAGGTTAAGAGTTTGGGTGTCATCCTTGACAGCTCACTCTCTTTCCAGTCTCATATTAATAATATTACCAAGTCTGCATATTTTCATCTTCGTAATATAAACTGTCTCCGCTCCTCTCTCACCGCTCACTCCACCTCTATTCTCGTACACAGCCTTGTCACTTCACGCATTGATTACTGCAATTCTCTCCTTTACGGTTTTCCACAGAAATCCCTCCATAAGCTTCAACTGGTCCAGAACTCAGCTGCCCGCATCATCACCAAAACTCCTTCTTTTCACCATATCACCCCCATTTTACAAGATCTGCACTGGCTTCCAATCAAACCCAGAGTAGAATATAAAATCCTCCTGCATACATTCAAGGCCATCTATAACCTCTCACCTTCTTATTTGTCTGATCTTCTCCATATCACCACTCATTCCCGCTCTCTTAGATCCTCCTCCTCCATTCACCTCTCTGTTCCCTCTGCCCGTCTCAGCACAATGGGGAGCAAAGCTTTCAGTCGCTCTGCTCCCAAACTCTGGAATTCTCTTCCTCCTGACATCCGCAACATTAACTCTCTCCCTCTGTTTAAATCCAGACTTAAAACTCATCTGTTCAAAATAACTTACTCTTTATAACTGCATACCACACTCTGTATCATGTCTTTGTTTTTTATCATCTTCTCTATTTTTATACTATTGGTTTATTTTTAATTATTGAATTATGTATATGATGTTGTACAGTGACCTTGGGTTTCTTGAAAGGCGCTTTAAATAAAATGTATTATTATTATTATTAACCCTGACTCCGGACGACAGCCACATGCTGTAATCATGTGCGCTTTGACAGATGGAAGATGGTAATTGGAGTGGTCCATATTCCATTACCGATGGGTCATCCCACTCGGCATCAGACCCGGAGTCAGAGCCAGAGATTTCCCTCACCCTTTCACTTGTCTCCAAAAACACTCCCTCCTGGTCTTGAGGACTAGGTGGACACCCCTCTGGGATGGACCAGGGTGTTGACCTGGATTCGCTGTGAACAGGGGAGTTGTTTCTGCTCTGGTGTGCAGAGCGTGGGGGTACAACCTCCACAGGCAATTCGGCTGCTGGTTCTCCTAGGACGATGTTGTTCCTCTGCCGCTGAGGGCTTGCCTCGGGGGTTGTTCGCGAGGCTGTCCTCCTTCCTGAGGTGACGCCCCACCTGGACCTCCACCTTCTCCGGGGTGGTCCGGCCTTTGTCCTCCGCCAGGCGCATGGTGTCCCACGCCTACGGCCTCGCCTATGACCTGGGCGAGGATCACCTCCAGGAGGTGCATGTGGGGTGGGTCCACTGCCAGGACCGCCTGGCCCATGTCCTGGTGCAGGTCCCTTTCCGGCTCCTTGATCATCACCATCATCAGGGGCATCATTCCCTGAGGCATCTGGATGCCCTCCTATCCGCGCCAGGCCCCTGAGATTTGCCGGTTAATCAGCCACTAACCGAACCATGGCAGTGTGCTGGCCAAGCTCCTCAGGGGTCATCTGTCTCTCAATATCCGCTCCTTCTCTGCCTCTGGCTGTAATATATGCATCGATCAAGCGCCTCCAGATGTCAGCTCGGGGGCGATCTTCAACAAACCCTTGATATCGCTCTAGGGAGCGATCACCCAGGGCAATCAGTAACCAACCGCAGAATGCAGCCAGATGGTGGAATTGAGTGGACCTAACCTTTGTTATGTCACAGTGGTAGCCACAGTATGGATTTTGGCCGACCCGCCGTATCGCGCGGCCTGCATTGTCCCATTGGGATTCTCAGGGAAATGCGGGTTCTCATGGATAGCCTGCGCGATCACATCTAATGAGGTTAGGCCTGACCCCACAGCTTGAGCAAGTACCACCCGCAGCCTGATAGCGTGCACTGGTATAAATTCGATCCAGTGCCTCATCACTCTCGGCATCACCTCTTCATCTATCAAGTGGCCAAAGTTTTGCCACGTCAGTATGAGGTCTGGCTGGTTAATAGCCTCGTTGATGAAGGGAATCGTCGGTGCAAGGTCCATGACAATTCGTGCCAGTTTTGCAGATGACATGTTGCCTTGTACTGCAAAGGCAACAATTGTCAGGATGATTGCACCTACGGCACTATCACGGCAGCGGTCACCTAGGAGAACACCTGCAATTAAGTATATGGAATACAACTCCGAGCATGGCACCATCTTGCCAACGGTGATTGACCTCATCCCACGCATCGGCCCCCGCAGGTGCATCAGGGCCCGCACGACAAAAGTGTTCCAGTCTGTCAATGAACCAGAAGGCATTGTGTAACGCCTCTAGATCATTGAGCAACCCAGCCACAATTCGCCGGGATTTGGTTCTGCCGAAGACTTGCTCTAGTGGTAATTGCGGGACGAACACCTCAAGAATAAGCTGCTGCTTCCTGAGGCTGGCATGATTGAATCTCAGGAAACAGATGAAGCTAGCAGCTGTTAATCCCTGTACATCCAGACCATGATTTAACATCACACTGTGACTGAATAGCTCCACGTCAATGTTTCTCAGAACAGATCTTAAGACCCTGCGAGTCCGTTGAAAATGACCTGATTGTCTGCAGGACCCATCTCTAACCTACCGCGCTGATGAGCTGACACTGGGTCAGCATCAACTCTTTCCCCACGGAACATCTCCAGCTGCAGCCCCGGGTAGGTTCTCACGCAGCACGTGGATTAACACTTCTATACGGGCAGTGTATGGATCCGCATAGTCTTCCCAACGCGGCCTGTGGCGGCGGGGATCCGGCCCTGGCTGATCATCCAGCGGGCGCTCGGAGCCGGGGTCAGGTGCAGGTGCACGGTCTGCCATAATATGTAATGTCAGCTTCCAATATTTTCGAACCAAGAAAGGAGAGCACAACCAAACACTTTGAAAACGATTTAGAAGTTGCTGAATAGGGTTTTCTCCCCAAAAATACACTCACACACACACACACACCTAGATTATTATAAATGAATCATTGTAAATATAGACTCTTCTCTCTCCATCTGGACTTAAAATAGCATCTTATTCAAAATTTTCCCAAAAATACACACACACACACACACACTATCTACACTTTGCACAGCAGATGGGCAATTTCTACATTAAGAAACAGAAGGTTTTATATCCATTCTTTTTGTTTCCACAAAACACAGCCTGGACCAAATTAAACTGGCAAACACTCAAACAGGGACTGAATATGAAATATTTAATTGTTTTTCTCAAATAATTTCACTTTATTTACTTTGGGTTTTCTGATTTTTAAGATTCATAAATAGTAATGTTTTTCAGACTATGCTGTTCCTAATCAGTATCGAGGTACAATCATGATGTTTTTGGTTTACACAATGGTACTGTAGTATTCTTAAGCCAGCATATTTATAGAGGACTGGTATGGAAGTTAAAATTGTGTTTTGAATTAAAATATTCACAGCTTGAATAAACAGCTATGTTAAATTTCAGGTCCTAAAATTACAAAGCCCGGCATATCAAGTCATTAAAATGCAAGCAGTTGCAAATTCATTGTATTATTTTTCTCAGTTAGTGCTATTTGACAAGCTTTTTATTTCAATATTTTTGACATTCATATATTTCATAGACTTGGGAAGTACATTTCAGATGCATTTATGCTAGCAAATACTGTCGATACAGAAACTTTACGCACCAAACAATGTTAGATTTCGACTTTCATGACTTGCTGGCTTTGATTTTATTTATTTATTTTTTAATTCATTTGTATCATCTTCAGGCAAAGAGCATAGAATCACCAAGAGGCGACACTCTAGTGCGATTAGGGAAACAGCCACTAGATGGCGCGGCAGCCATTTTGGAATGAAAACTCCAATAGAACAACATCATATTATAAAATAAACTATTAAAAGTGCTGATGATTGTGATAGTAAGTGTTGTATTTTGTTTTTCAGGTTGAATCTAAGCTTTAATGTGCTTTTTAAATAAATAAAAAAATAAAGCAGCTGCTTGCCATGGCGACAGCAATAAGATCCAATGGGCAGCCGATTGCTTGCACTCCAAAATGGTGGAATCCGGGGCTGTTGCTGGGCGCTGCTTTTGCAATGGAACGTTCTATTAAGTGTTGCCTCTTGGTCATTCTAAGCTCTTTGCTTCAGGTAAAGATGCCATATGATGTAATTTTAAAATGTAACTTTTCAAAAGATGCACTTTTTGTACAATATTGAGTCATAAAACATGGCTGGAAAAAAAGCAGTTTTATGACCAACTCCCATGCAGAAGGTCACTGATGCTAGAAACCATGCTCTTTAGCCTCCTTGTTAGAGCAACTGACTCCCAGACAGAAGGGCGCGGGTTCGATCCCAGCTCGGTGAGGGTTGGGTGGTTTAGGACCGGCGGGTTCTCATTCTGAAAACCTAGTCCTGTATACATTTCTGGAGATCGCAAATTATGTAGCCAGAAATACATATGGCTGCATTTCGTTTTTTAAGCGAACGATACGTGGCGGTATGACACCATTCCTTTTCGCGCTTATCAGCTGACCGCTTACCGCTGTATGGATGGCTTTCCCGCTGTGACTGGTATGTCCAGTAGCTCACCATTAATGTCAGTGGACTTGAGACGCATAGAGTTGATCACGACGGCAGGGTTCGAGTCGAAAGCGGTTAGGACAAAAACAGAAGCCAAAAAACAAAATAAACAAATAACTGAGATAATGTAAAATCTAAAAAACCTGGTAAAAATCAGGGCTTTACTTTTTCTGGATTGCTTTTTAAATTTAAATTACTTTTTAGGGAAGTGGGTGGGCGGGTTAATCATTGCTTTTGAAAACATTATTGGTTGGGTTTAGGGAAGGAGGAGGGTGGGTCAGTCAGTCAACAGCAGCCTCTATTGGATTTATGTGCAAGAAATGGCAGAAATGGCACTTGCAAGAGAAATTTGAGATCTCAAAAAGCATACACAGCAGCCTCTAGTGGATTCGCGAAAACAAAAACTGCAAAAAGCGTACCTCCTAAGACATAATTAGCACTCTCCAGAAATTTATATAGGGATATATTTTCAGAATGAGCCTGGGTAGAAAAAGCTAATAATAATAATAATAATAATTAAATAATTCTGACTTTAACTGTACATACACATACATGTACACTGACCCATACCGTCTATAGGTATATTCTAGCAATTGCAAGCACACATTTGTCATC
Organism: Danio tinwini; assembly: GCA_903798205.1. Classification (NCBI taxonomy): domain Eukaryota; kingdom Metazoa; phylum Chordata; class Actinopteri; order Cypriniformes; family Danionidae; genus Danio; species Danio tinwini. The sequence goes on along the minus strand of CAIGQZ010001336.1, from coordinate 5,212,065 downwards.
AGATTTGACTATGCAAATTTGAGCCCAATGTGAAAGATCCTACAGATTGAACAGAACGATCTTTGCAAGTACAACTTGAGATGAGGCACTTGCCAATTTCTTGTTTTGAGACGTCCAGTCTCGTTCATTACCACAGATTTTTAGTAGAGCACTGCATCTTGTTATGCTGTTAGATGTTGCAAACTGGTTCTTTCACTAGCTTTCTTATTGTTTACTGCAATTTATTTTTCTAGTCATTTACACATAAGCAGCAAATGAATCTGAAGTCTTAACTTTTTCACAGAACTTCCGCATCACAAAATAATGCAGATATGAATATGCTTTATGTTGAAGTACAATTGCCATTTGGAATCCATCGCTGCACCACCACAATAATGTTCAAACCTTATGAATCATTGTATATCGTTTGATCCTGACGTTCCTTTCGACACCCCGCATGGAGGCCTGCAGCCCAGCTTCTGACTGGTCTGTTTGAAGCGCATCTCTTTTATGTGACATAAAGGCCTTGCTGCTTGTTCCTCACTTTGATGAAATCTGGTCAGCAGGCAATGCGACGTTCGTCCTCTTTGTCCTGTGTGCTCAAAACGCCCCGCATCCGCTTTCGCTGTCTTCCTCCAACAGATTGATACCACGCAGATTCCCCATGAAACAAAAGCTTCAATGAGACAACGTGTCGTCCTGTGTATTTATGTTTCAGGGCGATGAATCGCTGTAGGAAGATCTGAAGCGTATCTCTTCCCACCTCCAGACGGATGATGGTTAATAATGTGACAATGTGTTTGTCCAACGTCAACAGCACTGTATTCCACATTGAGATTCCTCTTGTGTTTGTGGAGCCACGGGCCTGAAATAAAATGCCATACAATTCTTATTTGGGCGAGTCCAAACGTTATTTTATTGTATTTGCGGTTCAGGAGCTGCATTTCTTTCAGACATTCTTTCGTCTCTGTCAAACATTCCTTTCTCGCTAGACTAAATTGACCGTTGCCGTTATTTATCCGCTTCAGCGAACTCTTCACTGATTCATAGCGTTTCACATTAAGAGGGCCTTGACCCTGCTGACAGGATGAAAATCCCTCAAAATATTTTCTGCAGTGTCTTCAGGAACACTTTAACTCAACTTTATTGCTTATAATTTAACAGTTCCACCTTCCAGTTGTATGTCATCGATGGCAGGACAAGACAGTTATGGTCCGTCTGTTTTTTACGCACTTTGGATACTGCTGTCTTGAAGATTTTCATTGGTTTAAACACACAGACTGGGGTTTAAACTTGTCTGGCACAAAAAGTAAGTGGCACGTCACAAAGTTCTGTCATGGTTGCTAGGGCTGTATGTTATTCCAGTAGCCTAATTCGTAAATGAGTAGGTGTAAACGTTAATAACTGATAGGTACAGCGCCATCTTGCCGACAACATACAGTAGTTTTGGCATGTGGATCTCCATAACTTCAAGTTAAGTCTCTACTACAAGTTATGCCCCCTTCATGTTATGTGACACTACTGTCACAGTGGTCACTAACTCCATTGAGTGCATTGTGTCTGACATTGCATCACTAAGATTTGCAGTCTCAGCTTGCAAATCCCAAGTCTGCATCCAGATACTATTGAAGAGTTTGAAAAAGATAATGCACACATGAATAGAGTCAAATTATCATCATGTGCATTGAGCATTCTGTTCATTTACAGTCACATCTTGTGACTTTGTGTCCTGTCTTTTGGTTAATTTAGATGCCTTTGATCCATGTTGTGTTCATATTTCACTCTAACCAGAGTTCATTTGTAAGTGGACTGAGACCACACTTCAGAGGTATCTCTGTGCTTATTTTGTGCTACAAGGTTTGGATGGCTGCATTCACACTTATTCAACCACAATCATGGTATATGATTACACCACAATTTATTTTAATTAGACCATCCCTGCTAAGTGTGGTTACCAAAGACAAATGCTGTCAATTCTCAAGTATATTCTGGTCCATAGATTTGTTACTTTTATTGTACATCTATGGGTATTTTTTATTATTATTTATTTGTTATTTATACATTTATATTTTAAACATCAAACAGAATGTATAAAGACAATAATAATGATAATATTACTTTAACAAAGCATAAATAAAATACAACTGCATGTAAAATAAACAGAGAAAGAAAATAAATTAGATAAATAATAGGACTTATTCATCGGGGAAATTACCAAAATGATTATTGTGATGTAACTTGTTTTAAACCATTAAAAACTTTTAATAAAAGTGTCAATTTCACTTATGAAATGAGGAAAAGAAGGTTGTGAATTTGAGAATTTTTGTTTGTGAATAAAATATTTCCTTAGCAAAATAAAAAATAAAAAGTCTGGGAGTTTTGGCGCGATTAAAAAGTGAGATCCAATTACAAAATTTTTTGTACTTAGTAAAACTAGAGTTTTACTACAAATACTATGGTTAAACTATGGTGACATCCACTTGAAATGTAATTCACAGGAACACAGAAACAAGACACGCCCTGATAGCCCCGCCCTAAAGGCATTACAAGTGACCAGAAGACCAGAAAAGTCATGGGAGGGTGGTTCTAAATTAATTCCAAATTATTATTTTTTTCAAATAATAGAGTGCACAGATACATCGTTTAATACAAGCACTACTATAAACATAAAAATGAGTAGATTTTGATTTCTTTTCAGATCTTTTCCTGGAACAGGATCTGGCTTCTAGTTCATTTCTCTTGGTGTGTTTGGTGGTTGTGGTTCACTTAGCATATAGTTTTTAAACAACAAAACTAGTGATATCAATGAAAATGGCTTTTATGATAGTTTTAGGACCTGAACTTACAAAACATTCTAGATGGTGCTGTTTACTTGAGCTTTTTAAATCTGAATGCTCTTGACGGTAGTTTTATCCATTGTCAAAACTCCATGAATATTTTATAAAATATGTAGTCAAAACAGCAATAGGAGTTTCTCTGCCACACTCTCAACTGAAGATCCTCTGAGAGGACATTAATTTCCAATATCTTTATTGAACTGTAATCAGTACTAAGACGAGAAAAATAGGTATGCTTGAGCATTCTGTTCATTTGCAGTCTTGGGACTTCATGCCCTGTTTCTGGTTCATTTTGATGCCTTTGGCCCATGTTGTGTTCATATTTCACTCAAACCAGAGTTCATTTGTAAGTGGACTGAGACCACAATTTTTAAAGGTATCTCTGTGCTTATTTTGTGCTGCATCAAGGTTTGCACGGCTGCATTCACACTTCAAATAAACCACAATCACAAACCGAGTGATCCCACGACAGTTTATTTTATTCAGACCAACTCTTCCGAGTGTGGTTACCAAAGACAAATACAGTCAATCCTCAAGTATATTCCGGTCCATAGATTTGCTGCTTTATTGTACATCTATGGGTATTTTTTTTTTTTTATTATTAATTCTTTAAACATCAAACAGAATACATAAAGACAATAATAATGATAATATTACTTTAACAAAGCATAAAGTAATACAAATGCATGTAAAATAAAGAAAGAAAAGAAATAAGATAAATAATAGGAAAGACTTATGCAGACTATTCATCTGTGAAATTACCAAAATAATTATCGCAATAATCTGTCACTTGTTTTTAACCTAACACTTTTTAAGAAATGTGTCAATTTCAGTTATGAAATAAGGAAAAGGCTGTGAATTTGAGAATGTGATTTTTCTCTGGATTTATTATTGTTGCCCATGATTTTTAGCATGATAAAAAGTGAGATCCCATTACAACTTTTTTTTTTTATTGCCATTATTTTTTATATAACTGATTTTATAGTTAAAGCAAACAGATGGTTTAGCAAAACCATGAATCCATAGATTTATTTACTTTATTTGGGCTAAATTTGGTGTACTATACCTTTAAGTAACTCCCCTGCATGTTCAAGACGATCTTTTGCCGCCACCTGCTGCCATAAATATGTCATTTAAACTCGTCACTGAATCCATTTGAACTTTTTTTTAATGATTTACTTATGGCAAATACCATGTACACAAACAAAAATAGTCCAATGATAAACCTAAAATTTATTAGTTAAAAATTTATTTTAGAAAGTATAATGAAACCCTAAAAGACCTTAAAAAATACAAATAAAAGCTATAAGGATGTATGGAGTTTTGTAATAATTTTCTTTTATTTATTTATTTTGTTTTGTTCTTTATTCTTTTGTGATTCTTTTTATTTATATTACAGTAAGAACATAAGTGTATTGCTCTATTTTTATATGATGTTATTCTTATGCAATAAAGAATCCATTTGAACTCTAAGGAAGCGATTCAGTGTTATGAGTCAAATTACCAATAACATTAGCCTAGTATGATATGCCACGTTTACCAGTCCATTCCTGCTATTACACGTCTGGTTATTAAAAAGTTTCTCAGACAATCCCATATATTAACCTATTTTTTTCTATTTGTGAGGTTGTTTTTAATAGCTATGCACAGTTTGGTCTGTCATATATTCTCTCAAACAGGACTTTTCGATACTTGATATTCACAAAGCTGTCATGTTTAAATAGTTCAGCTGGTTTCGATCACAGTAACATCTGATGCATTTCAAGGTTCAACGATGACTGACTGCATCGAGTTTACTTATGCCAACACAATACATGTGTGGAAAACCACTGAAACATTTTAGGAATTATTTTAGTCTGCTAATTTGACTTGGTACAGAAATGTCAATAAGTGTCTGTTTTGTTCATGTCTATAAAAAAGAAAGAGAAAAGAAATGCTGATTATATGTTATTACTTTTACAAAAACAACTGCAGATCTGAAGCGGTTGTTCCGATGCAAAAAAGTTAAAAAACATCAACCTGGTATTTGCCTCCATCTAGTGGTTGTTTTATAAAAGGATGTTTCTGAATTTCTGAACATGCTGACTTTTGGGCATTCTGTTAACATTTTAATAGTAGTAATCATATTAACATTTAACAATAAGTAATAACAATAATTTATTGAGGGTAATAATTATAATAATAATAAGTGCTGCTGCTTTTATTGTAATAAAATATTTAGCATGATTTGATGATGATGATGATTATAACAATACTATTAATTATTTTTATTTATTGGTTTATTTGGGATGCTTTTCAAATTTATTTTAATAATATTGATAATAATAATAATATTAATTTTATATAATAATAATAATAATAATAATATTGTTGTTTTATAATAATTATATAAGAATGTTTTTAACACTAATACTAATATAAATTTTTATTTATTAGTTTTATTTGGGATGCTTTTCACATTTATTTTAATAATAATAATAATAATTATTATTATTATTATTATTATTAGTAGTAGTAGTAGTAGTAGTACTAATATTAATATTAGTAGTACTATTCATGTTTTAGAATAATTGTATTTAACTTTGTATATGAATTTTTTTACCACTAATTCTAATAATACTATTTTTGGGGTTTTATTTGTTGGTATGTTTTTCAAATTAATGATGATGATAATAATAATAATAATATTAATAATAATAATAAAATAATAATAATATTATTATTATTGTAAATGTTTTATAATAATTGTATTTAACTTTTAATATGATTTGTTTTTAACTAACTAATAATTGTTGTTTATTTGTTTTATTTGTTGGTATGCTTTTTTCAAATTTTATTTATTATTATTACTATTATTATTAATAATAATAATAATAATAATAATAATAATTATTATTATTATTAAAAGATAAATACAATTATTCCAAAACATTAATAATAATACTACTAATAATAATGATAATAATAAGTATTATTATTATTATTATTATTGTTTTAGAATAATTGTTTTTAACTTTTTTATAAGAATGTTTTAACACCAATACTATTAATAAGTTTTATTTGTTGGTATGCTTTTCTAATTTATTTGAATTAAAAAATTATATCATTATTATTATTTTACATGCAACTGTGAAACTTGCGACCTATCAACTCTCTAGTGAGGATTTTAGTGAACGTTTCTAATCATTTTTCAGTACTTTTCTCAGAGCTGAGCTTCTCTTGACTTTACTAGTTTAAAATCTGACCTCTTTAAAGACATCTGAAGGAGAATATATGCTCAAAAATGTATAAGGAGAGAGAGAACGAGTCTGAAGTTCTCTGATAATTGTCAGCTTGGCCTACATAGAGGTTCAGTTGCTTTGCTGGTCTGGTATTGGGTCAGTTCACATAAAGATAATCAATTCCAGTGACTCTGATGGAGTGGACCAGGTTATAGTCTGGTGTATTTTTTTAACATCAGCCAGAAAACAGATTACTTTTTTTTTTTTTCTGTGGCCCACTTAAACTCGCACAGAGCACCAAGAGTCTTTGTGTTGCAGTGACCACCTGATGCTATAGAGAGTTTGTAAGAGTAAAATATAACATCCAAATAAAATTCTACCATAATTATAAGATCATACCAATAATGTATTACTTATATGATTATACAATTAGTATTTTATGCATTTGTCCTTCTTAATAATTTTGAAACGGTTTTGTGTTCCAAATTAATTCTTCTGATTAACTGCAAATGCTCGATCCACTGATTAATTAAAAATATTTTTATTATTATTACTATTATGTTTTTTTAATCATATAAGTCCAAAGAAGGACAGCACAGCGCCTCACAGCAAGGTTTCTGGTTCAAGCCTTGGCTGGGTCAGTTGGCATTTTTGTGTAAAGTTTCTCCAGTTTAAAGACATGGTATAAGTGAATTGAATAAACTAAATTGTCCACAGTGTATGATTGTGTGTGCGAATGAGTGTGTATGGGTGTTTCCCAATACTGGGTTGCAACTTCAAGGGCATCCACTGTGTAAAACATGCTGTAAAAGTTGGCAATTCATTCTGCTGTGATGACCTCTGAAATAAAGAGACTAAGCCGAAGGAAAATAATTGAATGAATTAAAGGATTTAGAAGTTGAAATAATGCATGTGTAATATTGAGAACCTTTTTTGTTAGCTTGTTTCTTGTTTGGCACTTAAATTTTACAGCATTCACTATAGTAAAATACAGTATTAATAAAATCTAATCTCATAATACACAGTATTAATAAAATACAGAAAATAAAATACTGTATTAATGAGGTCATGTAATGCTTCATTTACTGATGAAAATGTTCATTTTGAAGCTTTAGCCACATTGGTGCAATAATTAAAACTTGTTTTACTAGTTTTATAGTGTTTCAAAGATATATATGTATGCAGGCATTACTCACCTGTTTCTATTTTGATCCAATTCACCTATACTTATACCTGCCCTGTCATGTTACACTTTGCCAGATTTTTGTGTTCATTAAAGCTTACGGACGCTCTCTCTCTCTCTCATTTTAAGAAGACCTTACTTTAATTCCCATCTAGTCTAGTCCCGTTATTTGATTTCTTATTTAACATTATTTTTGCTTACCTGTGATCTGCACACTCTCCTTATCATATCATCTACTATGATTTCACGTCCAACGCGCAATGCTCTGTGGGCAATATCAGCGGTCTGAGTATGGACGCTTCTACACTTAACATATTGACCGGAAATAACCATCTGGGAACCTTTGGCATACTCTTTTCGACATACTATGATTTGGGACATACTAATTCTGTTTTCAAATACTATTTAGGACGGATAGTATGTGAATTGGGACGCAGCTATACACTACAGCCAATTTAGTTAGTCCAATTCCCCTTTAGTGCATATCTTAAAATATGGGGAAACCGGAGCAACCTAAGGAAACCTATGTTAACATGGGGAGAACATGCAAACACCACACAGAAATGGCAACCGGCCCAGCCGGGACTCGATTCAGCAATCTTATTGCTGTGAGGTGACAGTGCTAACCACTGAGCCACCGTGCCACCCTAATATAAAATAAAAATGTATATATTTACAAATATAATTTAAAAAAGATTTTTTAACAAAAATAATACAAAAAATACAGCCACAAATAATAAAAATGAATATTCATCTATCAAATCTTCAGTCACATGATCCTTCAGAAATCATTTTAAAGGGCACCTATGTTACTTTTTTTACAAGATGTAAGATAAGGTGTCTTTGGTGTCTCCAAAATGTGTCTGTAAAGTTTCAGCTCAAAATACCCATCAGATAATTTATTATAGCCTCCAGAATCTCCCCATTCTGGTGTCTGAGTGCATTGTAGCTATTTTTGTAGCCTGTGGCTTTAAATGCAAATGAGCTGCTTATGTTGCTTCTCGTGCACGTCTGCTTCTCATGCGTTACTACAGCTAAACAGCTAGTGATACCAAGTGAGTTAATTTCATGTATTTGTGGTGGTTTATTCAAGCCTTTTTACACACACACACAAATATGCGTGTTTACTGACATGTGGCCGTGGTGATTATAGCGGTTAATAATTACAAGACAGTGATGTTACGGTCTTTACTACAAACATGTTTTTTAAAAAATGTATAAATTCATAAAAATCACAGAGTTGTAAGAAATATTTCAATCCCACTTTATTTGCAAAATTTCTGTGGACATGTGTATGTTATTATGGAGACATGGTGCCTGTCAATCAATTCAGTGGGTGGGGAAAACCACACTCCACAATCCTAGCTCACGTTGCGGTGGGCTTTAAAATCACTGGGTTTTGGGTCCCATTTTAACATCAGATATGATATGACCCGATATGACAGTGTTCTGTCCAAACAGCTAACAATAGTTGATTTTCATCAATACGCCTTTTTAATACGGTGATTTTGATGTTCAACAAACATTTGCTGTTGTTATAATTGTTAAACTGTTATTCTGCTTCATATATTGTAAAAAAAAAAAAAAAAACATTGAGGATTTTGATGAACAAATTAACAGCACTGTTAAATACAGATCTTTTGTGACAAGTATTTTACTGCACTGTTAAACAAAGTTAATCCTGCTCTGACTAAATTTTATAAGTTACACAAGCTGTTAAGTTAGTTTAATATAATATTAGTTCAAAAGGCTCATACGGTTAAATTGATTCAGCTAAAAAATGTAAGGCAACCAGTATTTTGTTTACAGTGTGCCTTTAATAATTAAATGCATCCTTGCTCAATAAGTGGTATACAGTAAGTTACTTAAACTTTTATTTAGTTTTATATATATCACAGTTTGATTAGAAGGCAGACTCAGCCAGAGTTCAGCTAATTCAGAAGGGGAAAAATTTTGTTATTTCAATAATATTAGATAAAAATCCCAAACCCAATTATATGTGAGGGTGTTTGAGGGCACCGCACTGGGGGGACGCATGTTTCCAAAAGATGAGTTAAAATCCTGATGTAATTCTCAGCAATCCTGGAGGACGTCCTGAGCTTCAACACCATTTTAACCGTGTGCGTGTGCGTGTGCGTGTGTGTGTGTGTGTCCTTTAGGACAAAACGGCATATTTAAGATTCAAGACTTTGCTTTGAATAAATAGTTAAAGTAAACAAAGAAAAAAAGGAGACAGGAGCCTTCTTGGCTTCTCTTAAAGGGATATCATCAAAAGCTGAAAATTCTGTCATCTTTTCACTTGTTCCAAAACACAAATTATGTTATTTTGAAGAACGCAACCATCAAGGTCCATAGTATTTTTTTTTTCTACTATGGAAGTCAATGGTTACCTGTTTCTAACATTTTTCTGAATATCTTCATTTGTATTCAACAGAGGAAATTCATAAAAATTCCTAGCAATTTGATTGTGTAAAGCCAACACGGTGGCTCAGTGGTTAACACTGTCACCTCACAGCAGGAAGGTCACTTGTGTCCCGGCTGGGCCAGTTGGCATTTCTGTGTGGACTTTGCATGTTCTCCCCGTGTTCAAGTGGCTTTTCTTTGAGTGCTCCGGTGTACCCCAGAGTTCAAAGACATGCACTATACATTAATTAAATAAACTAAATTGGCCGTAGTGTATGAGGGTGTGTAAATGAGTGTGTATGGGTGTTTCCCTATACAAAACACATAATATAATACAAAACTATAATAAAGGAACTAATCTGAAGTAAAATGAATAAATAAAGGGTGAGGAAATGCAAATTTTTGCATGAACTAGCCACTTTTCATCATACCATATGCTATTTAAATCAGATCAAAATGCTGGACAGATAGCAAACTTTCACATTTACTACCATACTGCTGATTTTGAAAAAATATTTCATGACATTAAACAGGACCAATTATGCCACTTTTTTACAAGATGTAAAATAAGACTCTGATCTCCCTAGATCAATGCTCTCAAACTCAGTTCCTGGAGTGCCTCAGCTCTGCAGATCTGAGCTCCAACCACCTCCAATTCACACTTGCTTAATAGTCTCTAGTAGTCTTGAACACCTTGATTAGTAGGATCAGCTGTGTTTGATTGGGGTTGGAGAAACTGTGCAAAGCTGCTGCCCTCCAGGAATCGAGTCTGAGACCCATGCCTTAGAGCAGGGGTGCCCAAACTTTTTCTTATAAGGGCCAAAATTGATTGAGAGCTTGATTGTGGACCAAAGGTAAATATAGCAAACTGTATTACATTAAAATTACCATGGGTAACTTCCTAATTTATTTCATAATAAATAAAAAGAAAAAAAATGACCTCAACCGTATTTACTAATGCATACAAAATTTTCAAAAATGCATGTTATTTTAACAAACTTCTTTGATTTGCACTCTGATGTCTTCTGCATCTGGTGGGCCCCTAATAGTATCTCTGGGGGGCCCCAAATAGCGTGGGTCCTTAGAATCGTCTTAACTTTCCACTTCTTTAGTTAACTTTTTTTTTAATTAAAACAGGGTGTCTGCGGGGTGTTAAAGTATTAAAAGTTACCTTTAAAGGTATTAAAGTCTTAATCGCATCTTTTCACGACAACTTGTCATAAATCTGTCATGGCGGCACGGTGGCTCAGTGGTTAGCACTGTCGCCTTGCAAAAAGGTCACTAATTCGAGTCCCAGCTGGGTCAGTTGGCATTTTGTGTGGACTTTGCATGTCACCTGTGTTGCCATGGGTTTCCTTCAAGTGCTCCGGTTTCCCCAACAGCCCAAAGACATGCGCTATAGGTGAACTGAATAAAATTGACTGTAGTGCATGTGTTAATATGAGGGTGTATGGGTGTTTCCCAGTACTGGATTGAGACTGGAAGGGCATCTGCTGTGTAAAACATATGCTGGATAAGTTGCCGGTTCATTCCACTGTGGCGAGCCCTGGTAAATGAAAGACAAAGCCGAAAGAAAATAGTCAAATAATTTGACCTGTTTCAGTATCAAACATGTAGCAAATGATATGAAGAAGCGGCACCCTTTTAATTAAACTATGTACAACTATCATCTGATTATGGCACGTTGTTAAACAGATCTTGGTCAGTCATCTCTCTCTCTTTGTTTTTATCTAAAATTTAAAAGACAGCTGCTCATTTTCATACTTCATCTGATATTCAAAACAGGGCCACAAAGGGCAGACTCAATTAATCTCTCTCTCTCTCTCTCTCTCTCTCTCTCTCTCTCTCTCTCTCTCTATTTTCCGTCCCATAGACTCTGACTTGCTATCAAATTGTGTTGAGATCCTGTTAAACTGCAGCGAGGTCCTGTTACTTGCCAATTTCCCAGTCAATGATTTTTCATTTTCCCCAAAGTCGCTGAATTCAGTGCTTGTTGGTGAGCTGATGGATGGGCCAATCAGAATGCATGTGTGCGTGCACGCACGCGCGCGCGCGTGTGTGTGTGTGTTGGGACGAGGGACTGATCCGTGGCCCATCGGCTGGCAGCGGTGGGACAGGGCGGGTGGAGCTTCAGGCGTCTGGAAAACAAACAACAGCATTAGGGAATGCAAATTGAAAGTGCAGACATGCTGGAAAGGCTCCATCGCAGACGCAAGTGTAGCACATCCTTGTCTCCTTATTGAAATATATCAGCGAACACTTTGCCCTAAGGGATGTTTAGCATCACCAATAACCTGCGTGCCATAATCCGTATCTGTGTCGGTGAATATTCAGCCAAAACGCAATTTGCTCCTCCGTGAGCTGATATGTTATTACCTGTTGCTGAGCTCATAGCCCTCGGAGAGTAATTTGTTTGTGTCAATCAAATGTAAATAGCCAAAGCGTTTGCCTCTCATCTTGCTTTTTAGTTGGCTGCACATTTTGCAAGTCAATAGATGGTCTCTGTTTGAAAGACAGATATCTGGCATGTTTCTAGGGGTCGTCGTGGCCATTTCAGGAATGGTTTATTTATTAGCTTACTTTAAAGAATGTTTAATTGTAATGTTATTTCTTGTTGCCTTCAGTTTCAGTAGCAAAGATGTTACAAAGCTCACAAATAAAATTCTGATATACAGATATATTCAAAATTATTAGCCCCCTCCCCCCTGTTTATTTTTTCCCCAATTTATGTTTGACAAAGATTTTGTCAACACATTTGTAAACATAATAGTTTTAATAACTAATTTCTAATTACTGATTCCTTTTATCTTTGCCCTGATGACTGTATATAATATCTTACTAGATATTTTTCAAGATGCTCAGCTTAAAGTGACATTTAAAAGCGTAACTAGGTTAATTACGTTAATTAGGCAAGTTAAGATAGGCGTTGCTAGACCAAATTTCATGGGGCACGTGCCCCAGTAAAAATTGCCAGTGCCCCAGTAAAAATCGCCAGTGCCCCAGGAATGATTACTTCATATGCAAGTGTATGTATTAAGAGACGTATTCCCAGAATAAAGACATTATTCTCTATGTCCAACTGAATCAACGCTGGTAAAAGCAGTGTAGTTTAAAAAAAAAAGCAAACTGACGCATCTCTGCATGTGCACAGAGAACCACACTCACACAACGCCCCTGCTGAACCTGGACGCGCTGCTCTTCTCCTGATGCAAGTCTCGGTTGTTAGCATGCACGCTGCTCATGTGTTGTGAAACACCGACATTAACAGTCTTTTATTAACAGTCTTTTATTCCAACTCTGTGAGACCAACTCTGTGAAAACCCAGCTAAAACTTTTTTTTTTGTGTGTGTGTAATTAGCTTTCTTTGACATAAAATCAGTCTACACAATGTAAAGAATATTCTGTGAAAATATAACCTTAATATCTTTAATATTGACTAAGTTATGACAAGATGTGCTTCCTTTCAGACTCCGAAAATCAATATTTTGAGAATCCAATTAATAGAAAACCTTTTATTCGAACTGCAACAAATCTAAACCATAATTATCGTGATTATGTGCCATATACCAAACTAAAGCTGAGATTCATTTATTTTCAGTGATGTATGATAAGGGCCAGACAGAATCTGCAGACATTTTTTGCTACTTTTGTTTAGAATTTTGTAAAAATCAGCTCACAGTCCTTATATAGATTAGTTTTTTTTTACTCAAATGGTTTGTAGCAATCGGTTTCCTCAAATGGTTTGAATTCTCTTCATTTATTGGGTTTTACTGTGCTCAAATTGCTTGGTTTACTCAAATGAATTAAGTTCACAGTACTCATTAGGTTTAGTTTTTGAACTTAAATGGTTTGTTGCAATCGGTTTTCTTAAGTGGTTTGAGTTAACTTTTTTGGTTTTACAGTGCATAAATCATATGAACATTATTATATTAGTCAATAATATTACTGAAATAAAAAAAAATGGAATAAATATAAATTTACACAAGTAGATAAATACTCAACGAAGGGCTAAAAATCTGTGGATTTTTGCACTCGCAGATTCTGCGTGGGCTAATATGACAAAATTATTAAGGTTCTGTAATGCAATTGGTTCAAACAGCATTAAAAAAAATAATAATAAAACAAATTAAACTATTGGGCCTGCCCTGCAGTGTTATTCGTAATACCAAATATCAGTAGAAAATATTAATAAATATATATATGAAAAACACTATAGTAATTTAGATTTTATATTTATGTTACGATAACATTGGCTGTATGCACATTAAATTGTGTTAACTACGTATTTAGCAACAACAACAAAAAGAAAAGAAAGAAGGTAACCTATATGAGACAAATCTTCCTTCAAAGTTGTCCCCAGCTTTGTCCAAAAATGAGTCTTGCTCGTCATCCCCCAAACAATAATCTACTATAGGATGTTATTTCATAATATGGGGCAATTCCACAGAGATTTATATCACATTAGCTGTTAAACAATCCACTTTCTGCTCCTCATGCATCAGGTTTATGGACCTGTCCAACAGAGAATTCATCAAAGTTGAGCATCAGTATTCTCTCTCTTTTTTGCAGTAAATCATCCATAAAATGACCTTAAAAATAAGCAGGTTACCTTGATACTTTCAGCTTAGTCTCTATTTCAGAGATCGCCACAGTGGTGCACAACTATTCCAGCATATGTTTTACACAGCGAATGACTATCCAGCTGCAACCGTATATTGGGAAACACCCATACACACTCATTCACACACGCACTCAAACACTACGGACAATTAAGTTTATTCAATCGTCCTATAGTGCATGTCTTTGGACTGTGGTGGAAACAGGAGCACCCAGAGGAAACCCACACGAACAAGGGGAGAACATGCAAACACAGAAATGCCAACTGGCCCAGTCAGGACTCGAACCAGTGACCTTCTTGCTGTGAGGTGATAGTGCTAACCACTGAACCACCGTGCCGGTGTACCTTGATACTTGTCGAGCTTTAAAACAAAATCAACTAAATTATTTACATTTTTGCAATGAAGTGGAGAAATCTAAACAAAAACCGGAACAAGGCTGAAGTTGCATTTCGCATGTTGCAAGAAACTGACCTGACACTGTTCACGCTTGTGGGGACATATGAAATTATATTGGTATGGTGCAGGGCCTCCCTTTGCGGCTAATACAGCATCAGTTAGTTCTGGGAATGACAGATACAAGTCATGCACAGTAGCCAGAAGGGTTTTGAACCATTCTTCTGCTGGTGAAGGGAAACATTTCCTGACTCCCTCCTCCAAAACACCCTAAAGTGGCTCAATAATATTTACATCTGGTGACTGTGCAGGCCAGGGGAGATGTTTACTTTCATGTTCACCAAACCACTCTGTCACCAGTCGTGTTGTGTGTATTGGTGCATAATCATTCTGAAATGCAGCACCGCCTTCAGGATGCAATGTTTGAATCATTGTGTGCACATGGTCCTCCGAAGTTGTTCGGTAGCTCTTGGCAGTGACGTCTGGCACAAGTATTGGGCCTAGGGAATGCCATAATATTGCAGCCCAAACCATCATTCATCCACCCCATGTTTCACTCTAGGCATGTAACAGTCTGGGTGGTATGCTTCTTTGGGGCTTCTCCACACTGTAACTCTCCCGGATGTGGGAAAGTCAGTAAAGGTGGACTCATCAGAGAACAATACATGTTTCACATTGTCCACAGCCCAAGATTTTTGCTGCTGGCACCATCAGGCACGTGCAGAGGTGGGGGCTTTGGGTGCTTGAGCCCCTGCCCCTTTTTCACCTGGAGGGAAAGTGCCCTTTTTCCTGGGGATAATACTACTAATAATATAATATATGTATAAGTTAATGCGTGTTCTATTTAGGGACAGCTTTCCTTTTCAAAAAATATATATATATATCTTGGCTTTAGTCTAGCCGCTTCAAGCGAGCCTCGAACCAGCGATGTGGAAAGAGAAACCACATGCGAGGCAAACGCTCTAACGAAAACCCTATTTAAATTGTTACAGTTTTCAAAAGTGAAGTGTCAAAAGTGGAGTAACGTATATCAGCGCTTACTGTATGCCAACTCCTGTATCCGCACTGCATCCGGGCCATAACTTTACAGTCAGGCTTATACACACTGCAGACGGAGTGTGTGTTAAACATTCATTACTAGCTGACCTCCGTTATGGCAGCACGATATGATCGACAGAACCGCCGATGTAAATTCATCCATCATTGTGTGGAGGTGAGTAACGGTTAACAGAAGACTACCTGAGGCTCAAATTTACGTCAGCTGTTTATCTAAAAGTTCAAAGGCATTTAGGCTGTTTTGTCTGGCTAACATCCTCCTGATTAACAACCATGTAATAAGTTAGCTAAAGTTTAGCCAGGGCATTATATCATAGGCATACAGGCTAACGTAATGAAGAAACGACAGCTGGATAGTGAAAATATTGCTCTCTCGTTTTTGCAGTCGTTTATTCAAAATATAAAATGTTAATTGAAGCTATAAAACATGTACATATAGGCTAGCTATGGAAGTCAGTGGCTATCAGTGTGTCCTATATTCTTCAAAATATTTTATTATTTTGTTTAACTGAAAAAAATACTAAAAAATAAAAGATTGAAAGGGGAAAGTTCACCCAAAAAATTTTATTTATCACCTCAAGTGATTCCAAATCTTTGTCTCTTTATTTTGTTAAACACTAACGACGTGAAGTTTATTTATAAACTAATTTCGAGAGGATCACGTGCTTATGATTGCTTGCAGCCGGCCCCGCATTATTCAATTCGTGATTCACCAATCAGATGATTCCTAAGCCACTACAAATACCCTAGGTTCCAAATCACAGCTATCTTCATTTTGAAGAACACGCCTGCCTCGCACCAGCTGCTACTGCTTCTCCAACTATAACTCCAACAATAACTCCAACAACAACAATTTCATCAACAACATCAAGCCTAAACTCTCAAGACGTCGGCGGTCCAAGCCATTGCAATGAAACCGAACACTCACCGCTCTCCTAGCGGTGTACCAGTGGTAACGTACATAGCACGCACCAAAGGGAAAAACACACTCCAACAAAGACTAAACATTTATAAATGTTTGAAAGATGAGACGAGCGCAAATAGAATAAGTTATACAAAAGAACTCACCTCTTAAACATCCCGCCGGTTTACAGATCCATATCATCCTTAGTTATTCGACTGCAAGGCAATCTAATCCCCAAAACATTAGTCCACAGCATAGTCATACGTGGATAAACATTCGTTAAATGCCTGTTATCATCTAAACCACTCGCTGGATTGCATTCAGTAGCACCTCCAGTCATAACAACAGTGATTTAGTCAAAATGGCCGCCGGCCTTTTGATTGACACTTCTTTGAGCCAATAGCTGAAAAGTGAAGCATCACCATCCAATGAGCTCTAAAACTCGAGATGGTCCCGCCCTCTCTCTTGAAAGATCAAGAATGGACTCTTAATTTGTGAATGAACTGGGCTAGATATGCTTGTGATTTTAATCACATTATGACTCCAAACCTAATGTTATTTATTCATGGATTTAAGTAAAACCCATAACTAACATTCACACAAAGTGGTGACTTTGTTTAAGTTCAGGGCTTTATGTTGGCAGTTGATATATTAAAATATATAAAAAAAATAAATAAATAAAATAAAATAATAATAATAAATAAATAAATAAAAATAAATAAATTAATTAATTAATAAAAAAAAAAAAAAAAAAACGCATCGAGCACAGAAGTCCAATCATAATAGGCCAGTGACCCATACCTTCATGCACCGTGTCATTATGTAAGTTTTTAAATGGCGAGTCTGTCGGATGTGAAAACCATAAAGAAACAAACTTCCCGATTGACTGCTATGAATAGGAGGAGGATGACATTTCCGACAACAGAATAATGTTTCATCCATTGACTCAGCGTTAGATACATCCACATCTTAAACAAATTTCTATATCACCAAAGGGTTTAAAACTCCATTTCACTATAACTTTACCTACTCAGTCCTTAAGAGGTACTCCAGGACCACCAGATAAGCCGCACCCCATATCTTCAGCTCTCCATCCATCTGCCATCCTGCGGAGAGACGAATGCCCACCTCTACTATCCTTGCACTTTGTGTGAACGAAGCTATCAGACCATGCAAGCTACCATACCATGCATTAAAAAAGCACTTCCATCCACAGTTACCAATGCCCTTATTAAGATGCCTCGCATGGATACCAGCTAAAACAATTTATGCCTGCTGTACATGTACCATGTTGTTAATGATTTCATTACTGATTCTCTCTTTTCTCATTTCAGAAGACCATGACAGACGGCCACAGAGGCTGACCCTCATCCAACCTATTACACTCCACATCCATTCCAAATACACACTTCACAAAACATTCACACTCTTCGCAAAGGATACATTTCCACTCACTCAGCCCACACCTCGAAAGCCCAGCTGATCATCTCCAGCCAACGTCCACCCACATGTATTTCTAGGCATAACCACAACTCTGCCATTTCCCCCTATTCCCCCTCCTATTAACATAGGAGCTCCTTCACCCCCCTTCCCCCTTTTTTTTCTTCCTTTATCTTTTCCCTCCAAAATTTAAACTATCCTATACTTCTAATCACTTTCATTCACCACAGCTCCAACCTATTTAGGGGTCCCCCCGAGTTTCAGTTGCTGCAGCAGCAATGCTCTAAACGAGCTCATATACACTTGCATTCCAAATGCCACCATAGTCACACTCCCCTGCACTCATACAGCAGTAAATGCTTCTGCAGGAGCACACATTGCATCCATACTGACCCACTGCACCTCTGCAGCAGCAGAGACTCTCCGCTGAGCAACACTCACCCATAGCACCACTACAACTGCAGTGATGCTCTAGCTGAGCCTTATTCACCCTTAAATCTACATGTTACTACCGACAGTATTTAACAATTCAGCGGGAGCACTCATAACACTCCTAATACTGACTACTACTGCACCTCTGCAATAGCAGAGACGCTCCACCGAGCCTTATTCTCCCTCTGCACCACTGCCGCAGCAATGACGCTCTGCCTGAGCTCACCCACATCTCTAGTTAGCCATTCACTACCAACACACTCCCCAGCACTGCCACAGCAGTTAAATCGCCTCCGCGGAAGCGTTCTTGCCTTCCAATATTGACTTTCATCGCACCTCTGCAACAGCAGAGAAGCTCCGCTGAGCTTCATTTCCCTTCTGCACCACTGCCGCAGCAGTGACGCTCTGCCTGAGCTCACATAACACTTCCATTTAACATATCACTACTGACACACTCCACCAGCACTGCCACAGCAGTTTAAACACCTCCGCGGAAGCGTATTTACCTGTCATTATTGACTTCCATTGCACCTCCGCAACTGTAGAGATGCTCCGCTAAGCTAAATTCCCCTCTGCACCACTGATTCCATTGCACCTCTGCAACTGTAGAGATGCCCCGCTAAGCTAAATTCCCCTCTGCACCACTGATTCCATTGCACCTCTGCAACTGTAGAGATGCTCCGCTTAGCTTAATTCTCCTCTGCACCACTGACTTCCATTGCACCTCTGCAACGTAGAGATGCTCCGCTTGGCTTAATTCTCCTCTGCACCACTGACTTCCAATGCACCTCTGCAACGTAGAGATGCTCCGCTTAGCTTAAATTCTCCTCTGCACCACTGACTTCCATTGCACCTCTGCAACTG
>CAIGQZ010001336.1:5162610-5192724 GCA_903798205.1 Danio tinwini | reverse complement strand
TCTGCACCACTGACTTCCATTGCACCTCTGCAACTGTAGAGATGCTCCGCTTAGCCTAAATTCTCCTCTGCACCTTGCACCACTGACTTCCATTGCACCTCTGCAACTGTAGAGATGCTCCGCCTTGCTTAAATTCTCCTCCGCACCTTTGCACCACTGACTTCCATTGCACCTCTGCAACTGTAGAGATGCACCGCTTGGCTTCAATTCTCCTCTGCACCACCGACTTCCATTGCATCTCTGCAACCGTAGAGATGCTTCGCCTAGCTTGAATTCTCCTCTGCACCACTGACTCTATCGCACCTCTGCTGCAGCAGAGACGCTCCGCTGAGCTTATCCTGACATTTCATCACTGTGATTTTTAAGAGTCTCTTTAGCAGAGCTCATACATCCTGCATTAAAACTATTACACCTGTCTCACTTCCCCGTCCGGTCACGGCAGTTAAATACTGCTACGGGAGCACACATAGCATCTGCAACACCAGCAGCCAATACACCACTTTAGTTGTAGCAATCACTCCTACCTAAACCTTTTACACTCTGCACCAGTTTCATCTCTGCTCCTGCAAACCCTCTTCTGGTACCATTTTTTTTTTACACTTTCCATTCAGCAGCCGGTTATGGCTTGATCCAAATTGCCTTTTGGGGGGTTCCTCAATACGCGGCTGCTGTCCCGAGCTTATTAAGGCATCTTGGGGAGTTCTCGAGATCTACCTGAGCTCAAACTCCCCTCTCACCTTGCAAACGGGAGGGAGCCCCGGGCTCGAGGATCTTATGAGCTCAGGGCTCTCTCCCGGGACAGCATGCCAAACAAGCTTTATAATCAATCATCAGCTAAGTGTGAACTCTTGAAGTGAAGTTTATTTATAAACTAATTTCGAGAGGATCACATGCTTATGATTGCTTGCAGCCGGCCCCGCATTATTCAATTTGTGATTCACCAATCAGATGATTCCTAAGCCACTACAAATACCCTAGGTTCCAAATCACAGCTATCTTCATTTTGAAGAATCCCCCCTTCCACCCCTACTCTTCCTCCTTTCCTAGATGGGTGGCACGGTGGCCCAGTGGTTAGCACTGTTGCCTCACAGCAAGAACGTCACTGGTTCTAGTCCTTACCAAGCCAGCCAACGTTTCTGTGTGGAGTTTACATGTTCTCCCCGTGTTCACGTGGGTTTCCTCCGGGTTCCCCGGTTTCCTCCCACCGTCCAAAAACATGCAACTTTAGTTAATTGACTAATCTAAATTGGCAGCATAGACATGCTCCTAGTAAGAAGTTATATCTTATAAGCAATCACTGTCTGTTCATTAGCTACTACAGCAGGGGAGTTCTCGAGATCTACCTGAGCTCAAACTCCCCTCTCGCCTTGCAAACGGGAGGGAGCCCCGGGCTCGAGGATCTTATGAGCTCAGGGCTCTCTCCCGGGACAGCATGCCAAACAAGCTTTATAATCAATCATCAGCTAAGTGTGAACTCTTGAATTAAAGATTAAACATATATTTTAAAGAAAGCTATAAACTTGAAATCGTTGACTTCCAGAGTAGGAAAAGCAAATACCATGAAAGTCAATGGTTACAGGTTTCCTTCTTTCTTCAAAATATTATTTTGTGTGTTCAACAGAAAAAGTCAAATAGGTTTGCAACAAGTAAAAGGAGAGTAAATGGTGACAGAATTATTAGTTTTGAATGAACTATCCTTTTAAGGACGAGTATATAGTGAATTTAGGGTGAAATCTCATTTAATATATTTTATTTATTAACATACAATTATTATTTAATAAAAAATGCCCTTTTTTCCAATTGAGCCCCTGCCCCTTAACAGGTCTCTGCACGTCCCTGAAGGTGGACTCATCAGAGAACAATACATGTTTTACATTGTCCACAGCCCAAGATTTTAGCTGCTGGCACCATTTAAACTGACATTTAGCACTGGCACGAGTTCAGTTCAAGTGTTGGCAATGCATATCAAAAGTTAAGTTTTTAATGTTCATGGATATTTACTTTTATGATATTTCATGATATTTACTTTTTGCCATAAATTGAAAAAGAAAAAAATATATAAATTTTACTTTTATACTTTTACAAGTACAACTGTGCAACATAAGAGGTTTTGTGGTTTATGGTCATAAAAGAAGTTGCTTAAATTCTTAAATCGCCTGAGAAAATTGCAATAATTCAATCAACTGGCATTTAAATACATCACCTACAGTCTAATATATTATATACAGCAAATACATCTTGACTGAAAAGTTCAGCTGAAGATTTTGTGTAGTCTGTGTGCACACGAGGTCTCAGACGTCTGAATGTCTCCAGTGAAACAGCTGGACAGATGGTTGCAGGTCCTGCAGGTTAATGCAGCTGTGGATCTCTCGGTACAGCAGACTGTCTCTGACTCATGAGACTTGCCAAAAGTTTTCATTTCTTCAGTTTTTTTTTTTTAAACCTGTCAAATAAGATAGGCTGGATAGTTTTGAAACATGAAATATTGACTTGGTCCTGCTGGGTTCATTTTCTGAAGAATTTAGAGAGTAAAATAAAACTGCGAGGGCATGACAGAGTTATTCTGCACATCCATGCATGTCCTTAATTTCGTAAATAATAAGAAACTAGGATGGCTCCAAAAATAAAATAAAGAATATTGGGGGGTAATGGGATTTTTAATGAACATAACCTTTGTAATGGAACCAAGCTCATTTCAGATTAGACCATTAAATGTGTGTGTGCAGTAGATTCGAATGAAAGTATATTTGCACTGCAATTTTCTTCTTTACGGAATGTGTGCTCTAATGCTTAATGGGTTTTAAGACTTCTCTGTGGGATTTTATTATGATTATGTTTGGAACGATACACTGCCTTAACATTCATACTAATTCTGAAATATATTGACAATGCGCAACACAGTCAAACACACTACTATTACCAGAGAGTCAGATAAACATGTCTAAATTCATTGCTCTTAAACTGGATGGTTTCTAAAGTGTTCCTGGTGGTTGTTAGAAAGTTCTCAATGGTTGCTAATAAGTTCTAAGTGGTTGCTAGGGAGGTCAGAATAACTAATAGATTGTTGTTGGTGGTTGTAGTGTTATAGATCATTGCTACAGTGTTTTTAGTAGTCGCAATGGAGTCGTCCTATTGTTTTGTAAGGTTGTATTATGGTGGTCTCTAGAGCTGTGAACCTACACTGGTTCAGTTACAATTATGCCATCGATTCTGTTTAATTCGATATCTTGGTGCATCACGGTGCATTGACGATGCTTTCCATACACAGTTTTATATTTTCTTCACAGCAGCAATTCTTGTATTAAAATGTATAAATATATTTATATACTATTTGTAATACAATTTTGTCCTTTAATATAAACAGTCAGATATATAAACTGTACCTTTTAAACAACACAAGCATTTATAGCAAATAATATAAACAAATATGAATATCCCGCTCGCTTTTTGATCCTTGTCTACCAAGTTCTCTTACACCCCTATGATTGGACACACGCTCAACAGAAAGGCCTGCGATTAGCTCTTGCGCGCTCCACTCTTCACAGTTGAGTGACACTGTGCCACAGTGTGTGAGAGAGAGAGAGAGAGTTTACTTTCATTCTCTCAATTGTAGTGAAATAGGGGCTTCTGCTGTAAGTGTCAGTGAAAGTCTGTCCAGCAAACACACACAGTAAAATTGTGCACAGTTTCTGCATTTTTAAGTAGTTAGACCGTTGTAAATGCTCGTGCTCGTGGCTCACCTCCCTCGCCATAGTAAGCTTTGGTGTCAGCGTATATGAGATCAATGACATCAGTACATAATAACCGGTTATGATTATTACTGAACCGATACCGAATTGTCCCCGTCTGCATCGCAGTGCACCGAAGAAACAATTAATTTTGACGTCTCTAGGGAGTTCTAACTGGTTTCAAGAGAGCTCAGGGGAATTTTTAGAGCATTCTCTGTGCCTGTTAGATTATTCTGGGTAACATTTTAGGGAGTTCTTGATTACGTTGAGGGAGTTCAGGTGACTTTGTGTTGTGGGTGACAGTAAGTTCTCTCTAACTCATGGAGTGACTATTAGGATGTTCTCAATGATTGTTAGGAAGTGCTGGGTTACTGTTAGTGGTGACTTATTGCAATCTGAGTGACTGTTCTTGGAAACCGTTTAGGGTGACTGACAGAATTTTAGGTAACTGAAAGATTTTTGTAACTTAGAGGTGACTCAGGTCAACCATGGCTGGTTATTATATGCATAAAGTATTCTGATAATGTCTTGGCTGTGTATTTAAAAACATGGCGATTGCATTGTTTTGATTTTGACTAGCTCCACAAGCTCGTGACATATCTCTTTAACCAATCTGCGCTCAGCTGCACGTGTAGCTCCACCTTTTGGTACCTTTTCTCGTGTTTGGTACCCTTTCGAAAGGGTGCCAAAATGTGGTACGGTTCGGTTCGGTACACCTTTTGACAGTGGAAATGGCCATAAATGTGCACCGTACCGTACCATACCACTCAGTGGAAACGGGCCATTAGGAGTGTCAGAGTTCTCTGTAACTTAGGGCTGACTGTTGGGTAGTTCTCTATAGCTTAGTGATGCCTGGAAGTTTTTAGCAACTTTGGGCTGATTGTTAGGTATTTCTCTGTAACTTAGTGCTGACTGAGATTTTTTAGTAACTTAGGGATGACTGTTGGAGAGTTTTTTTAAACTTAGGGGTGACTGTTGGGGAGTTCTCTGTAACTTCACTGTAGGGCATAGGTGTCAAACTCAATTCCTGGAGGGACGCAGCTCCAACCCTAATCAAACACAGCTGATTCAAGGACTTCAAGAATACTAGACAATACTAGATCAACTGTGTTTGATTAGGGTTGGAACAAAACTGCAGAGCTGTGGCCCTCCAGGAATTGAGTTTGAGACCTATGCTCTAGGGAGTTCTCTGTAAATTGGGGCTAACTCTAGGGGGTTCTCTGTAACTCAGGGCTGATTAAAATGTTTTGGTAACTTAGAGCTGACTGAGATTTTTTTAGTAACTTAGGGGTGACTGTTGGGGAGTTATCTGTAACTTGGTGCTGACTAAGAATTTTAAGTAACTCAGGAATGATTGTTTGTGAGTTCTTTGTAACTTAGGGCTAACTCTAGGGAGTTCTCTGTAATTTAGGGCTGACTGAAGAGAGTTTTTGGTAACTTAGGGGTGACCTGTTAGGGAGTTCTCTGTAACTTAGGAGCGACTTTTGGGGAGTATTGTGAGAGTTTTTGGTAACTTAACGTTTGAGAGAGTTTTTGGTAACTTAGGGGTGACCTGTTAAGGAGTTCTCTGTAATTGAGCGGTGACTGTTGTGGTTAAACTTTAGAGAATTCCACAATTACAAAGTTCTGGAGGACTTTGGATGACTATTATAGAGTTTTTGGGCTATTGTTAGAAAATATTAGTTGACTTACTGATTTCCAGGGACTTTTAGAGGTGAGTGTTTAAAGTGTTCTGGGTGACTTATTTACAACTATTTACCGTGACTGACATTCTGTGTGACTGTTAGGGGGTTGCCAGTAATGTATGGGTTACTGTTGGGATGTACTTGACAATTGTTAGAAAAAAAAGTGCTGAGCGACTGTTAAGGGCTTCTCAGGAGTTCATAGGTTATTGTTGGCATGTACTTGTCAATTGTTAGAAAGTTCTGTGTGGGCTGTTTGGGGTTCTCTTTAAATTGTGGGTAACTGTTGGGATATACTTGTCAATTGTTCTGGGTGACTGTTGGGGGGTTTTCAGTAAATCATGGGTTGCTGTTGGGATGTACTTAATTGTTAGGAAGTTCTGGGTGACTGTTAAGTGGTTCTTAGTACATTATGGGTTACTGTGGGATGTACTTGTTAATTGTTAGGAAGTTCTGGGGAACTGCTAGGGAGTTCTGGGTGACTTGGGGAATTCTGGGTGACTGTTAGGGGTGACTAGGTGACTGCAGTTCTCTGTAACTGTTAGCGATGACAGTTATGACATTCTAGGTGACTGTTCCTTGAGATTTATTTTGGTTGACTGTTAGGGAGATCTCTGTAACTTAGGGGTGGTTGTAGAGAGTTCTGGGTTAGTTTTAGGGAGTTCCTGCCATTTTTGGGGGGTGACTGTTAAGGATTTATTGGTAATTTTAAAGGGCACCTATGATGAAAAATCTACTTTTCAAGCTATTTGGACAGACTTATGTAGGTATAGTGTATATACCGTCATATTGGGGTGATATAAACACACCCAGTGCTTTTTAATTTTATTTAACAAACTTAAAAACGGTGGACCAATTGGAGCGGTTTTGAGACTGACCACAACTTGACATAGGAGTGCGGTCCCGCCGCCCACCGAATTAATTGACAGCTGCATATTAACATGTCTCCGCAGTAACGTGTATAATCCTATCAACAAGACAGGACGTGCGTAAAACAACCGGGAATAACATGTCTGTTCAGTTAGCATCAATCAATGATCATCAATCATCATCAAATGTGATCAAGAGTGAGTTTGACAAGTTTAAAATGTTTTAAAACAGTGCATGTTCATAATGAATTACAGCGATTTACTTCAACACAGCCGCATGTCAGAACAATTATAAAGGAAGACGCTTCAATTTCGGTTTATGGACGTTAAATCAGGTTTATTTTGTACATTAACATAACAGATATCCATACAGTAGTGGAGATTAACCAGTATCCTGTCACATTTGCGTGCAAAAACGGTGCAAAGCTAAACGCGCAGTGTGCATGTGCGTGTGTCCGCGCTGTGTGTGTGTGTGCGTGAACTTTGTAACAACATCGTGTGTAACTCATCGTTGCAACTCCACAACAAATACATCAAATAATCATTGGTAAAGTTCTTACTGTAGTATTTCTCACAAATGTTATGCGAGATCTGCTTTCTTCTTGTCTGACTGTCTGTTGTCTGACACAGCCGAGGGAGGAGATTGACAGGTGAAAACGGTGGGGGTAAAGGAAGGCACAGTTCACAAAAAACGCTACCTGATGGTTAGAGCTAAAAAAAAAAGAAACTTATGAAAGGTATAATAAAAAATCTGATGGGTGTTTTGAGCTAAAACTTTACAGACACATTCTGGAGACATAAAAGACTTGTTTTAAATCTGGAAAAAGTGGTAACCTAGGTGCCCTTTAAAACATTCTATATATAGGAAATTCTGAGTGACTTTTATTGCTTTCTGGTGTCAGTTATGGAGATCTGGGTGACTGTTGAGTCCTTCTGGGTGATTGCCCTTTTTATTGCCTGCAGTTGAAAATCATTATCCTGTTTGTTTACTAAGCACTTCTCTTTCTAACAAGCCTGGTCTGAGGTACCATGCTTATAGCACAAACAATGCAAGAATAGTCTCTTGCTGAAATTTAATAAGAGTCAAGAGGTTTGTTGAAATTTCTAACCCCAGGTATAAACTATAGTAAAGGTGATGTGTGCCGGGAGCGCTGCTAATAACAGACTCGTTCAATCCAAAACAAACTAATTAAGAACATTTTAAATTGACAGAATACTTCGGCAAGGCAATGTGAATGGCCAATTATATCTCTAGCCCCAGCAGTGTAAAATCTTAAGAGACACAACTCTGGCTTGTCTGAACAACATTAAAAGAGCCACAGAATTTCTTCTGAATTGCTAATCAGCCACTGGCTTGGACAGTGTCCCAGTTCTTTGTTCTCCTCTGATTGGTGGACCTACAGGGTCATGTGCAGCGGACGAGATATTCAGTATCTCTAAGAAAAAGGAACATTTTTTATGAGGAAAGCATTTAATATCAGGCTGCTCCATAGGGACTTTCAATGCAATTAGTTTCTGGTGTCAAAAAGTCACTTTGGAAAAGGTGTCTGCAAAATGACGTGGAACCAGGATGCTGAACGCTATCTATTTGTTTCAGCAGTGAAGCTTACATCAAAATCTCTAGGTCAAAGAGACCAAACTTTAATTTTAGAACATTATCCTTTTAACACCACATAATTGAAGATAATTGCATGTTTAGTTGTTTATAGAGTGTTAGGCTGTTCGAGCTAATTTATACCTACAGGGAAAGCAAGCGTTTCAACTGAAAACAGAAAGACTTTTATGCATTTTGGCTGTTTATTTACACAACAACAGAACTTTGGGGGCTGGAAAAATGTCAACCATTGAAAATAAGGTTTTGAATGTGAACTATAAAAACTATTTTGTGAAAACAGGAACATTTTGAACAAAGATAATTTTAACAGCAATACTATCAGTTACTTAATGTTATTAACTGTATTACTAATGAGTAATTACATCATTAAATGTGTATTTAAACTAATTTCTAATTAAATTGTCTGAAAAGTAACTTAATTACTCAATAAGTAATTTATATACTTGACTCAATAATACGTAAATTCTTATAAACCTCAAAGTATACAGAATACAAATAAAACTCATGTAATTCTTTAAATGAATAATCCTCACTGGCCTTCCCAAAAAGACAGTCAGACAGTTGCAGCTCATCCAGAACGGTGCTGCCAGGATTCTGACTAGAACCAGAGAATCAGAGCAAATCCACCTGTCCTCAGGTCTTTACACTGGCTCCCAGTTACATTCAAAATTGATTTTAAAGTATTATTACTTGCCTTTAAATCACTAAATGACCTAGGACCTTAATACATTACAGATATACTCACTGAACACAAAACTAACAGATCACTCAGATCTTTAGGATCAAGTAAATTAGAAATTCCATGGGTTCAGTCTAAGCAGGGTGAATTGGGCTTCAGCTAATACGCCCCCTCTGCTGGAATCAGCTTCCAGAAATTATGCTCCAACATTAGGCACATTCAAATCAAGACTGAAAACACAGTGAAACGCTGTTTAGCTGTGCCTTTACTGAATGAGCACTGTGCTACATCTGACAGATTGCACTTATGTCTTTTCTTTTTCATTTCTATTTACTGTTTGTATCTGTTGTTTAATCATTTTTATTCTTTGTTATTTATTTTCTTGTTTCTTTTATTTTTGTTTATGTAAAGCACTTTGAATTACTATTGTGTTTGAAATGAGCTATACAGTAAATAAACTTGCCTTGCCTAGCCTTAATAGGCCTATAGACCATTTATTTAAATTAACACTTAGGAAACATTACACATTGTATCAAAACACAGAAGGTTTCAAAGTAATGACATCACATTTCTTACGAATTGATTTCATTAATTTCCTACTAATTTAAATAAACAGACATATAAAACTGTATGACTTATTAAATGATTAATAAGGACCTGTTTATACTCTATTGCAGAAAGAATAACATAAATGTATTTTATTCATTTTCTTTTGGCTTAGTCCCTTTATTAATCTGGGGTCACCACAGCGGAATGAACCACCAACTTATGCAGCATATGTTTTACTCAGCAGATGCCCTTCCAGCTGCAACCCATCACTGGGAAACATGCATACACCCTCATACACTACGGTCAATTTAGCTTACCCAAATCACCTGCAACGCATGTCTTTGGACTGTGGGGGAAACCAGAGCACCCGGAGAAAACCCACGCAAAAACAGGGAGAACATGCAAACTCCACACAGAAATGCCAACTGACCCAGCCGAGGCTCGAACCAGCGACCTTCTTGCTGTGAGACGACAGCACTACCTACTGCGCCACTGCGTCACCATAAATGTATTTAAAACTTTCAAATAAAGAATTATATTTATGACTTCTAATCACAGTGCATTGGATAGCACGTTCGCCTCACAGCAAAAATGTCGCTGGTTCAAGCCTCGGCTGGGTCAGTTGGCGTTTCCGTGTAGATTTTGCATGTTCTCCCCGTGTTGACATGGGTTTCCTTCAGGTGCTTTGGTTTCCCCCACAAGTCCAAAGACGTGGTATAGGTGAATTGGGTAAGCTAAATTGTGTGTGTGTGTGTATGGATGTTTACCAGTGATGGGTTGCAGTTGGAAGGGCATCCGCTGCGTAAAACATATGCTGGATAAGTTGGCGGTTCATTCCACTGTGGCGACCCCAGATTAATAAAGGGACTAAGCTGAAAAGAAAATGAATGAATTAATGATTTATAATGCTTCTGTCACAATAAATGCTAATATGTTTCCATAACACACAGCAGTTGGTGATTGATGACTTCAGTGAATTAATATCTGCAGTCAGCCAGTACAGATGCAGACGTCTGATGCTGTGTTCACACCAGACGCGGAACACGCGGATAAATTGCACTATCCGCGTGTAAATAGACGCGTGAACATTTGAGTTTACTCGCTTTATATGCGCGTCAAATCCGCTTCACTCACGTGTCAAATTCACTTCAGAGCAGATGCGGATTCGCGTCATGGGCGGGGCTTCTGTCTGCCCAGTGACTGTAGCTTCATTGCTAAATGGCTTACATGGATTTTATTGATAAAATAACTGTTTATGTGCTTTATGAAGGCTGAAAAACAGCATAGATTCGTTTGGAGCCACTAGATCTTTTTAGAGGTGCACTCAGCTCTATAAGCTCAAACTCCTCCAGAAACTTAACCTGGATGATGGAAGCATTCAGCAGTGCAGTGCTTCTGACTGAGCCGAGCCCAGTTTGATGAACTGTTGTCGGTGTAGGCAGGAGGATTTTCCCCCGGGACACCAACAACAGGCGCTACGTCGTAATCATGCCGCAACAAGGGCAAACTCCTGATTGGTTAACGCGGCGTGAATGTCCGCAGAAGTTCAGATTTTTGAACTCGAGCGATTCGCGCGTCAAATCCACAAAACACTTAATTAGCGCCGTGCCATTCGGGCTACGCAATTAGCGCCACGCCATTTGCGCGTATTGCGCCAAAGGATGTCTGTTCGCGTTTGCATTGACTTAACATGTATATCACTCGCGCTTGACGCTACTTTCGTGTCTGGTGTGAACACAGCATGAGGAGTGTAGATGTGGACATCTGATGAGTGCAGAAGTGGACGTCTGAGGAGTGTAGATGTGGACATCTGAGGAGTCAATGCAGATGTTTTACACCTGAGTGATCCACCTGCAAGGATAAATTGAAGAGACAGATGTAAAAATTGTTCTGATTCATACAATTTTTGTATTCCACATATATCTTGTGTCTATGTATGTATTATTGTCTTTTGTTAACAACATTCAAATTACTTTACAACTGTTGTATAACAGTTTCTCTAAAGATCCATTCATAAAACAATGTTAGTAACACCTAAACAAATTATATAGAGCAGGTCACCTACAAACTGCCCTGTTACTTTTCAAATCAACCCCCCAAAACAGAGCTAGTAAAACATTCATTGTTTTCAATATTGTCTAAACAAATCAAATAAGATACCAAATTAACAAAAACTTGCAATATCAGATGATATTTAGATATTTATTTACATGACTTTAACATGAACTGATGGTGAACAATGATTTTTACATAAGCTTTTTTTTATGTTAACATACTCTTAATAGGATATTTTAATGTATCCCTTTATATTAACAGCTTAATTAATGTTTACTTACACATACACTTATGTACTTGTTTGTGGGTCAGATAACATGGCCAAACAATAAATAACATGTTTATTCAGTAATCGTAAATCTTAGTTAATCTAAACTTATTAATATTGCAATATGTTAGTTTCTGCATTAGTTAACATTAACAGATAATGAACAATGACTCAGATTCAATGCTACACAATGTTCAACTTGCATGTCAGTCATGTTTGTGGACTCTTTACTAACACAATTTATCAATAACAAAGCACTAGTTAAGGGATTTAGGATTCTTTTAATAAATTGTACACTACTTTAACAATAATAAACTGTGTCACTAGCATTTGTAAACACTTTACTAGCATGGTTTATCAGTAACAAACCATCTGTTAAGGGAATCAGGAACTTTATTTTAAAGTGTACATCACTTCAACATTATTTGTAACATCTGTAAACTCTTTACTGATATGAATTTCACAAAGCTCTTGTTCTTTTCCCAATTAATTCTCAATCTTTGCTTTTTTATGTTTTAAAATCTGGCAATTTTCTTGTTATGTAATGTAGCAAAGGATCTGAAAGAGATGTGTACATGGTTCTCACTGATTTGAGATTCAGTAAAATCATTAATCACTGCTTTGTAATAAACACTTAGATGTTAGTAACACATCAGTTATATTGTTGGATTAGTGGTAAGTGGGCAAAGACTTTACAAATGTAACACATGTTGAAGTAGGCTAGTGTACATTTTACAATAAAGGTTCCTAATTCCCTTAACTAATGATCTGCTAGTGCTTAATCATATTAGTAAAAAGTCTACAAACATGAATAACATGCCAGTTAAAGACTGTGAGTGCTGAACCTGAGTCATTGTTCATTATTTGGTCATGTTAACTGCATTAACACATGTATAAGTTTGTTAAAAAACGATTTAGTATTACTGAATAGATGTGCTGTTCATTCATGTTATTTAATCAATGAACAAATACATTAGTCTATAAGTTAACATTAGCTAATTATGTTAAGCTGTAATGTAAAGAGATACAATACAACAATGAGAAACTTTTTAACTAATGCATGTTTATTTAACATTAACAAAGATTAATTGACGCTTAACATATGTGTTGTTCATGGTAAATATGTTATCTAATGCAATCTTCCTGTATATGTTACACTATTTAATCTTATGAATAAATTAATTTACTGTCAACAAGCTAGCGATCGCTAAACTGTTTACTTTATCTCAAAACACATGGATGACATCGAGGCCTGTGTGCAGGATAGATCAGACTCATATTTAAAAACATTCACACAATAGTTAAAAGCAACACATTTAATAACATTGCGAATTAAATAAAAATACTTACAGTACGAGTGAGTGTAGATGTCGTGAAGCAATGAAGCATCTGTCTCGCAGAAAGCGAAAGCGTGCCCGCGTGCGCATGTGTGGCTGATTACTGTCTGATTGCGCATGTGCGGCTGAGATTGCATCGTGTCTGCAGCCAGACCCTTCTCTGTCTGCAATAACTGCGTGATGCTATCATGTCAATATGGACCAAAATCTCTGAGGAATATTTCCAGTACCTTGTTGAATTTATGCCAAGAAGGATTAAGACAGTTCTGAAGGCAAAAGGGAGTCCAACCCGGTACTAGTAAGGTGTACCTAATAAAGTGGCCAGTGAGTATACATTGGACTAATAAAATGGATAGGCCTACACATCAAGTTACAGCTTTAACTCTATAAAGAAAGTTAATCAATTTCCGCTGAATAAATAACGAATAAATGAATAAATAGAATAGTTAATTCTGCAGAATTTTACCCTTGGAGCTTTGTTTAGAGCCAGAGTATTTCATTTTTAAGCATTTTATAAAAAGAAAAAATATATTTTGGAGGGAAATAAAAAGGAAATCACTGTCAGAATGTGTCACTGGCATCTTCATAGATCAATAATTCATTTTAGCACAACAGTATGAAGTCTGATCCCCAGGCTCGCTCAGGAATATTTCAACTGTTTGCGAAGCGACGTCTGGTGTCAGACTCTGACATTTAGCAGTGAGCTCCTGTCCTCCAGCCCTTTTTGCATGCTGTCATGGAGATAACAGGAAGATTATGGGATGGCCGAGTGCTGAATGTAGTGAAGTGAAGGCTGTTTCTGTGTGTGTGAGGAGCCAGTCACCAGTAAAGGTCTTAGCTCAAATCAGAAGGTCAGTGCACTGGCTATCAACCTGCCTGGCTGTACTGTAGACACATCAGGGCTAATTTAATACCTTCGCATTTGTGTTTTCCACAGGACACAGTGGAAACCCTTTTTTTTCTATTATGTAATAATAGTAAAAATAATAATGTGTTCACTCAAATTATTTTTGCTGCTTATTTAAACTATTAAAATGAGCTGAACACTATTCTTAAGGGTTTTTTTTCCGACAACTTAATTGCTTTATGTTCAATGCACTTAAATTTATAAAAGTAAATAAGTCAGCTCAATTGACCCTTTGCTAAGCCACACCCGAAAACCGCCACACACCAATCGTGGCTTAGCAACCATAGCTACGACCAGGAGGTCTGTTAAGCTTTTGAGCATGGAAACAAGCCAAAGAGTTGTGCATATGGATTACCGCAGCTCCACTCTTTTTTTATTTATTTTCTCGCAGCCCTGTGAGCAGAATGCAGCCTGCAGGTTGATGACGTAATTATCATTTGACTTCTCAACAGCGGCACCTTGCTCATTAGCAGCAAAATCATTTGTTAAGAGATACACGAGAGATGTACAATTTATAATAAAAAGCTCAAAGGTGACGCTGAAAAGGCCAGAATAAAAAAAAAAAGCTGAGTACATATTTTGTTAAAACCAGCGGCAGTGAGTGTACAACAGATGAAACGGCCGGTAAGTTAATGTTAAGCTATGACAATAATTACAGTACTGAGAGGTAGTAATATGGATGAAATAAGTCCCAATAGTTTCAGAGATTAAGTCCACCCTATAAACAGGAGGTGCAGTGATCACTTTAGCAGTCTATCCTTTGAAGTGATGCCATCCACCAGCATGCAGCATTGTCCGGGTCTTATCTTCGTATGCCGTGAGTGTATATAATGTGTGATGGGGTGTGTTTATTAAAGTAAATCAGTGATCAGATTTAAGTGTCCGTGTTTATGTGGTTGTGAGTGTGTGGTTCTATAATAAAAGAAAAAAAAGGCTTAATTAGTTCAAATTTAAATAAAAAATGCTGTGTCATTAACACTACACGTGAATATACACGTAATTCATCATGAACGCATAACATATAATTAAACGTGTCGTTCTAATACAGTTGAAAAATATGAATATGTACATTATTGCATGTAAATACACATCAAAGGATAAAGTAAATAACGAACTATAAACACTTACGTTATGCACACCTTAAGGTTATGTTGAACTCTGAAGCACACCGCATCTACATCCCATCTGATAAGATTCTCCTCACTCTGTAGTTGCGATCCTAGCTGTTTGTTGGCTATAATTCTTTAAGTTGGCGACTGGGTATCACGATGCGCACTTACCCTCCCCTCTGTTAGTCCTCCATTACTTGTTTAATAATCTCACGTTATTTGTTGAACTCACGAGAGAGCCGCTTAACTACGGCCACATAATAACGAAACAGATAACGAACAAATGTACATTTAGAAAACAGAATACATAAACAATCTTTCGATCACAGAATTTTCATTTTTGGGTGAACAATCCCTTTATTTTCGATTTCAGCAGCAACAACATTTTGTTTCAAGCATGGGACTCCACAGACTTCAGAATATCTGCTCGCATGAGATTTAAAATGTGATGTGTTATCCAATCCCGGCTTCACTTGGGCAAAACCTGGCTTTACAGGCCTGACTCTTTAAATCTATTCTGGTATCTTCTTTGTTCAGTGTCTCCCTCAATCTCCCTCTCGTCAGCCCCTCATTTCCCAGCGCTGGCAGCTCCACTCTTCAGCCTAATGACACTGTAATTGAGCGTTACCCAGATAGCCGTGGCGTGATAATGGAACAGCTCTGTGCTGCCGGAGCAATCTTGGGCTGAAATGATTTGTTTGTCTAAATGCTCATCCTTCTCGCTCCGTGTGAATGAGACGCTCGGCTCCTGTGGCACGGCCTTTTCTCTCTACATCACACTTATCTGTACATGCTACAGGAGATGGGCTATTACCTACTCCACTGCATAGGCAGAGTATGGATCTCATCTTACTTTTTGAGACGCGTATTACGCTGCTGGAAATTTCTGGATTGATCTGAATTTTACATGGTCATTTTTGGTGCAAAGTTGGTCTGAGTTAGACTACCTGTCAGAAGGGATTATAGTAAGGGTAGCTAGTAAGAACATTTAGAACTTGATTGATTAACAGTTTTCATAATTTGTGATTTGTGGATGTTTCCTGCTTATTTATGGTTATGAATTGCATTATGGGACCCTTGATCTGTGCTCTGTCAACTTTTGATCTTAATTTCAACTGTGCAATTTAAATGAGTGACATTTTAGTAGTTCAAAACTATACACTGCCTGACAAAAGTCTTGTCGTCGATCCCAGTTGTAAGTTGATCACTTGAGTTGATCATTTAGAAAAGTGGCAGAAGGTAGATTTTTCTGAAATCTACAGAATCATTTGTTGAACTGCATCCCAACAAAGACTATAGAACTCACAAGATGTGTCACTCGTATAGTTTTGAATGGGAAAAATGGTAAATTGTATGGTCAATGAAGCCTCGCCTGCTATTACAGGAGTCAATTGTCGATCACTATAGGCCAATTTCCATGTTTCTAAACATTCAGGATGTCGGACCATACTGCCCGAGAGGCGTTTCAGTTTCAGCCGCCAAGTGAAATTACTTGCCTTAAACTGACAAATACTGCAGAAGACCTATTGGAACACGCATGGAGATTCTTAAAATCAGTCAAGTTTAGTGAAGGAAAAAATCATAATATGGGGTTACATTTCAGAATGGCGGCATGTGAGAAATCTGCAGAGTGGATGGCAAAATCAACAGCCTGAGATATAAAGACATTTGTCCTGCCCATTACATTACAAACTACAGGAAAGGGCAAATTCTTCAGCAGGATAGCACTCCTTCTCATACTTCAGCCTCCACATCAAAGTTCCTGAAAGCAAAGAAGGTCAAGGTGCTCCAGTATTGGCCAGCCCAGTTACCAGACATGAACATTTTTAAGCATGTCTGGGGTAAGATGGAGGAGGCATTGAAGATGAATCCAAAGAACCTTGATGAACTCTGGGAGTCCTGCAAGAACGCTTTCTTTGTCATTCCAGATGACTTTATTGATAAGTCATTTGAGTCATTGAAGAGATGTATGGATGCAGTCGTCCAAGCTCATTGGAGTCATACACAATATTAATTCTTTTCCCACTGCACCATGACTTTATATTCTATACTGGACATTATTTCTGTGAAGTGACAAGACTTGTGTTTAAGCAAAGTCAGACCTTACTGCCCTAATTAAATAGTTAAAAATCAAGGCATGATCATATTTTATTTTGGTAAAATAAGCATAATCTAGAGGCCTTTCATATAAGCCACTTCTGATACCAAATTATCAACTAGAAATGTATTTATTATTTGATATTCCTAAAACTTGGATAGGTGACAAGACTTTAAAGTCAAGCTTTTAAATAAAAAAATGATCTAAACTTTTTATTTATTTATTTATTTTTTTAGCAAGATGTTAATGGTCTAATCTGAATCAGTGGTTTATGCTATGCTATGCTATGCTAAAAGTGCTCCTGCCAGACGCAGAGATTGACTGAATGGATTAAAAATGGTAACACTAAAAGTATGCGAAAGTAGTATACTTTTGCTACATTTCTCAAATATTTGGAAATGATTTAGATTATCTTATCAGACATATATGCACAATGGAATACGTCTGTGGTGAGTAACAATTATTATGATAATGGTACTGAACGCTGCTTTGTTTACTCTGTGCGTTTCATTATTTAGTTTTCATCTGTGCTAGTTGTTTGGCGTCGACTCCATGTATCCCAGCCCTAAAGCAACTTTTGGGACAATACCAGTTAGAATTTTTAAAAAACACAAGAACCAATTATGGCACATTATGGTTTGATTCCTCACACAAAGCTCTTGGTTGGCCAGACTTTGCACTCTTTAGAATTTGGCTTTGTCAGAGCTCATAAATATCTGAAAGTTTTCTAAAACGAAGGAGAAGTGGGACTCTTTGAACACCTCATTTGAACTTTAAGTTTGTCTAGATTATGCTGTCAGACTGCAGAAATGCCACAGAAAAGGTTTGTCTTTGTTCCACCTGGAAGCCGACTGATTGGTATCATGGGGTATTGTAATACTTTTCATGATAAGTCCTTGGAATTGATACGGATAATGCCACCAGTCATAACTCGCCAGAAACAGAATTAGGGAGATGTTTTAAGCTTTAAAGTCAATAGGAAATTATTAATTTGTTTTAGAAATGCGTGTTTCTGGACTAGAGAGGCACAGCACTGTCGCCTCACAGCAAAAAAGTAGCTGGTTCGTGTCCCGGCTTGTTTAGTTGGCATTTCTCTGTGGAGTTTGCATGTTGTCCCCATGTTCATTTGGGTTTCATCCGGGTGCTCTGGCTTATCCAACAGTCCAAAGACATGTGCTATTGGTGAATTGGATGAACTAATTTGGCTGTAGTGTATGAGTGTGTGGGAAGGAGGGGGGGAGGAGGACTTCACCAAAGAGAAAAAGTAACGGGAAAAAATGTCTTGTGCAGAGCTGCAGTCTAGGTGCCAGAGGCTGGAGAACGCAGAACGTCAGCAAAGACTCAATGGAGTCTCACAGGATTCAGTCTCAAGCTCTCTACTCCTCCATGACCACCACAGCAGCTGCTACGGCCTGGTCCAGGAATGTGGGAAACTTGGGATCATCTCTTGGATCACTTCAGTGGCACTGCATAATCTCTGAGGCCCTCGGGATGTGTATCCCCAAGTGGAAATAGAGAATAAAGAGAATAATTAGCATCGCTGCTGTTCATGGGGTATATGAGATGCAAAGACTTGTGTGGAGCACATTCATGCATCATACTGCTATGTGATGCATTGAGTGTATGCTTTGCTAAAAAGATAGTTTTGAACTGTGAGTGTCTGAGCCTTGGACATTATCAGGAAGGCTATTTCAGACTTTAGGAGCCATAAATGAGAAGGCTCGACCTCCTTTACTTGACTTTGCTATTTTAGGTACCACCAGAAGCCCAGAAGAGTTTTGAGATCTTAAAGAGCGGGTTGGATTGCAGCGAGACAGAAGGTTGGTTAGATAAACAGGAGCTCGATTATTAAAGCTTTATAGGTAAGAAGCAATATTTTATAATCAATACGAAACTCAACTGGCAGCCAGTGTAAGGAGGATAAAATAATTAAAACTTATATAAATATCTAATAAAAACTTTATTTTGTTTTTTAAAAATGCTCTAAATGACAACAATAATGGTTCACAGAATATAAAAAAAATGTTTTTTTTCTTGATGTTTTTACTCAAACACACCTAAATCATCCAAAGAAATGTGCATGTAATGTCTTAATTATTTAAAAAAGTATTGTATTCTATTATTTGATTATAGTATAAAAAGTAGGTCCTACCTTACTATCATAAATACACTGTAATCACAGAGTCAGAGGTGTATATGTTGGGTTTTTAGGTGGTCCAGATTTGTGCCACTTCTGTAAGAGAAACGGAGGCATACTTTCATTATCGTGTGGCCAGAAAAGAGTGTGATTTAATGGCTTGACCCTCACCCTCAGACATACGCCGAGCTGCTCCATCTTTCTATTCCATCTATATCAGTCAGAGCTCTGCTGCTCTCACAAGACCGCCAGCTTAGAGCTGAAGTTCAAACGCTTTCCAGGAAGAGATTAGGGAAACGTCTTTATGTGTCATGGAGATGTGATAAAGCTTTCTGTCAGGGTGAGCTCTCGCTTTGCTCTCCGGCGGCTGTAGGTAGCTGTAGGCTTGTGTGATGGCGAGTCTGGGGATTTTAAAAGAGATCTGAAAAATAAATGAATCTTGCTTTTCATTGGGGGAAGTGTTTATCTAAGGAGCTTTGTGATTCTCCACGACTGTCAGAAGAAAAGGAAGTTGTATTCATGCCTTTATCTCTTTAGTGTCTCTCTAAAAGGGGGAAACTTTGGAAAGTTTAATACAGTTTCTCTTTCAATTTAATCCAAGTAAGCAGTCATCTACTGTAAGTGCACTTGCAGAAATGTCCAATGTCAGTCACTTCCCATTGGCCACCTTGATGCCAAAATGACATCAAAAACACATCAAAAATGCTAATCAATTTGATGTCAATCGTTAATTTACATTTAATGTTAGTAATTCTTACCAATAAATAAAAAAAAAAAAAAAATTACAGGACTGTCCTGTAATCGATTTTTGATGTGTTTTTGATGCCAGTGTTAGATGTCAATTTGATGTTGTTTTGACCTCAAGGTAGTTTACATGCATTATAGGGACACAACATCCAGTGTAGATTTGTAATTAAAGCTTTCAGATAGAATAATAAAACATTTCTTATATTATAACACCACTATTATAATATACATATAATACTTTTTGTGTCATTATTTTGGTGGTCAAAATGGCATCAATGTGTGGATGTCAAATAGATGTCAAGATTTTGACATCAAACATTTGGTACAGTATAGCATAGCACGTGGTTATTTCCACTATTATAAGTAAATATTGATACTAAAATAATGAATAATAGTTAGAATTCATTACATTTAAATGTAGGAGAGCAGGGTTGTTGCTAGATCGGATACGTTTGCGGCCGGAAGTTAACAAGAATTATGTTATGAAATTTCCAATTTATTGTATTTTATTAACGTCTACCCCCACCCCAACCCTTAAACCCAACAGTCACAGAAGCGTAAAAACAGTAGTTGTAGCGAGTATTATTAATCTTATCTATTAAATTACCCAATAAATTGTATTTTTTTACCCCTATACCCGCACCCCAACCGTCACAGTACTGTAAAAATATTAATTATTGTTATACAGCGTCATAAAAAATTTTGCTATATTAATGTGCATATCACACTTCCGGCCGGCCGCATATCCGATTTTACCAGAGAGAGGGGAGACAGTAACGTGGGACGAAAGTACAAAGCGTTTTTCTCGAAACCCTGACAACATTTGCATTCCAGGCTATAACAGCACGTTAAGCATGCAACTGTCATGTCAAATATTATGTGATTTTGGGACCGTGTCTGCCGGTTAGCTCCAAATTTCTGTTTTTAAGTGCAAAAGGTAAATTACTGTAGTGGTTCTTTTTTTCCTTATTACAAGTTGTTTTATTTTTCATTTGTCACAGTAATGACCAATCTACAGGTGATTTAGTGCAATAACACATCTATGAGTTTCCAATCTCTGAGTTTTTTGGTTTAAATCAGTTTTAAATGGCGATTAGTTCCGGTGGGGACACAGTAACGCTGTTATTTATGTACCACTGCTAATAGACATACTAGGGGTGTGAACCTACACTGGTCTCATGGTTCGGTTATGATTATCATGCCTTCGGTTCAATTCGATATCTCTGTGCGTCACGGTGCATTGACGATGCTTTCAGAATCAGAATCAGTTTTATTGCCAAGTGTGCTTCACACACACAAGGAATTTGTTTTGGCAACAGAAGCTTTCAGTGTACATAAAGTGACGAGTGACAACACAAAATTAAATACAAGAAAAGAAAAGACAATAAACATTAAACAGAGATGCAGTTAGTCAAAAAGATCTGGATGTTGAGTTGTATGTACAGATATGCTGTAAATATACAGGTTATAAGGTGCTGTGTACAAGTGCGTATGAGAAAGTATTGCACGTTTATTGCACAGTAGGGGAATATTTAACTGTTCATGAGGTAGATGGCCTGAGGAAAGAAACTTTTCCTGTGTCTGGCTGATTTTGTGCTTGGTGCTCTGTAGCGCCGATCAGACGGTAACAGTTCGAACAGGTAGTGTGCTGGGTGTGAGGCGTCCAGAGTGATTTTACGAGCCCTTTTACTCACTCTGGAAAAGTACAGTTCTTGAAGTGTAGGAAGTGTAGTGCCAGTGATTCGTTCAGCAGTCCGGACTATTCGCTGTAGTCTACGGAGGTCGGTTTTGGCAGCTGAGCTGAACCAGATGGTGATTGAAGTGCAGAGGATGGATTGGATGACAGCTGAGTAGAACTGTACGAGCAGCTCCTGTGGCAGGTTGAACTTCCTCAGCTGACGAAGGAAGTACAGTCTCTGCTGGGCTTTCTTTACAATGGAGTCTATGTGAATGTCCCACTTCAGATCCTGAGAGATGGTGGTGCCCAGGAACCTGAATGACTCTACTGCAGCCACAGTGCTGTTCATGATGGTGAGTGGGGGGAGTGCAGGGGGGTCTCTCCTAAAGTCCACTATCATCTCCATTGTTTTGAGCGTGTTCAGCTCCAGGTTGTTGTATCTGCACCATAAAGCCAGCCGCTCCACCTCCTGTCTGTATGCAGACTCGTCACCATTCCGGATGAGGCCGATAACAGTAGTGTCATCCGCAAACTTCAAGAGCTTAATGGAGGGGTCTTTTGCAGTGCAGTCGTTTGTGTACAGGGAGAAGAGCAGTGGGGAGAGAACACATCCCTGGGGGGGCACCAGTGCTGATGGTGCGGCTGTCGGATGTGATTTTGCCCATTCTGACTAGCTGTTGTCTATCTGTCAGAAAGCTGGTGATCCATTGACAGACAGAGCTAGGGACAGACAGCTGGGTCAGTTTGTTCTCGAGCAGTGATGGCACGATGGTGTTAAAGGCAGAACTGAAGTCCACAAACAGTATCCTTGCGTAGTTCCCTGGTTTGTCCAGATGTTCTAGGATATAATGCAGTCCCATGTTGACTGCATCATCCACAGACCTGTTTGCTCTATAGGCAAACTGCAGGGGGTCCAGCAAAGGTCCAGTGATGTCCTTCAGATAAGCTAGCACCAGTCTTTCGAATGACTTCATGGCCACAGATGTTAATGCAACAGGTCTGTAGTCATTGAGTCCTGTGATCTTTGGTTTCTTTGGTATTGGGATGATGGTGGAGCATTTGAAGCAGGATGGAACTTTGCACTGTTCCAGTGATCTGTTGAAGATCTGTGTGAAAATGGGAGCCAGTTGGTCCACACAAGTTTTCAGACAGGCTGGTAAAACTCCATCTGAACCTGGTGCTTTTCGTCTCCTCTGTTTACTGAAGATCTGACGCACATTATCTTCACTGATCTGAAGTGCCGGGGTGGAGAAGGAGATGGCTGGAGGGGTTGATGGCTGTTTACTGAGGATCTGATGCCCATTATCCTCACTGATCTGAAGTGCAGAGGGTGAGAGGGAGATGGCTGGAGGTGTTGATGGCTGTGTAGGGAGATGATCCGGGTGGGTGTGAGGTGTCTGGTCAGAGGTGTCAAATCTACAATAGAAGATATTCAGCTCGTTGCAAGATGTTTGTTGCTGTCAATACTGGGGGATGGCGTTTTATAATTTGTGATGTCTTTCAGGCCTTTCCATACTGATGCAGGGTCGTTGGCAGAAAACTGGTTTTGCAGCTTTTTGGCATAGCTTTTCTTGGCCACACCAATCTCTTTTGTCAGTGTGTTCCTGGCCTGATTGTATAAAATCCTGTCCCCGCTCCTGTAGGCATCCTCTTTTTCATGACGAAGCTGTCTAAGTTTTGGTGTAAACCATGGTTTATCATTGTTAAATGATAAGTAGGTCCTGGTAGGGATGCATAACTCCTCACAGAAACTGATGTATGATGTTACAGTCTCTGTGAACTCGTCTAGGTCGGTGGCTGCAGCTTCAAAAACACTCCAATCAGTGCATTCAAAACAGGCTTGTAAGACCTGCTCTGTGTCGTTGGTCCATCTCTTAACAGTCCTTAATACTGGCTTAGTAGTTTTAAGTTTTTGCCTGTAAGTTGGTATAAGATGAACCAGGCAGTTGGTCGGAGAGTCCTAGAGCTGCTCTGGCGACGGAGCGATATGCATCCTTTATTGTGGTGTAGCAATGATCCAAAATGTTATTGTCTCTGGTGGGGCATGTGATGTGCTGTTTGAATTTAGGCAGCTCGTGTGTGAGTTTTGCCTGATTAAAGTCACCGAGAATGATAAAAGCAGAGTCCAGGTGTCGTTGTTCAGTCTCTGTGATCAGATCAGACAGCTGTTGTAACGCAGTCCTCACGTGTGCTTGTGGTGGAATGTAAACACAGACGAGAACGAACGAGGAAAACTCCCGTGGTGCATAAAACAGCTTACAGTTAATTAAAATTGCTTCCACATCAGGACAGCACATCTTCTTTAACACAGTTACATCCATACACCATCTCCTGTTGATGTAGAAGCATGTCCCACCACCGCGTGTTTTGCCCGTTGACTCCGTATCGCGATCTGCTCTGTACAGCTGAAAGTCCGGTAAGTGTCATGCGCTGTCCGAAATGGCTTTGTTCAGCCAGGTTTCTGTGAAACACAGCGCAGCAGAGTTGTTAAAGTTCTTGTTTTCGCGTGAAAGCAGAAGTAGTTCGTCCATTTTGTTAGGAAGCGAGCGGAGATTCGCTAGATGGATGCTAGGCAGCGCTGTTCTGAAGCTGCGCTGTCTCAGCCTGACGAGCGCGCCGGCTCTTTTTCCACGCCGCCGGGTCTTGTATTTCTTCCACAAAGCAGCTGCTCCGCCGATGACAATGTTCCGCAAAACGCCAGAGAAATCAAAATCCAGTTGGTGATTAGTTGGTGTGCACTGCCGAATGTTCAGCAGCTCATCCCTGGTATAACTGATCGTGTTTGATAAACATAAAACAGGACAGACTAACAGAACTAGTGTAAACACTGAAGAGCTCCACACCGAGGCAGCCATCCGCGGCGCCATCCTGAGAGCATAATTAGAAATGATATGTATGGAGCATAATTTCCATACATAATTAGAAATTTTCTTCATAACACAAGATAATACAATTTGTAATACAATTTTGTCCTTTATTACAAGCAGTAAGATGTATGAATTGTATATTTAATTTGACCTGCTCAAAGAAAACACCCTTTTTGAATGTTTTAAACAAAACTCCAATACATGCACAGAACAACATGAGCATTTAAAGCAAATAAACTAATGTAAATACCATCCCGCTTTTTGAGCACTGTCAAGCAAGTTCTTACACTATGATTGGTCATTGTCTCCACCCGCTAAATAGAAAGGGCTGCACATGGCTTTAAAAATGGAAGCGCTGTTCACTGATGAGTGACGCGGGAAGAATAACCGCAGTTACAGTCTATATGCGTATAATACGCGG
This sequence comes from Danio tinwini, assembly GCA_903798205.1. Taxonomy (NCBI): domain Eukaryota; kingdom Metazoa; phylum Chordata; class Actinopteri; order Cypriniformes; family Danionidae; genus Danio; species Danio tinwini. The sequence goes on along the minus strand of CAIGQZ010001336.1, from coordinate 5,167,978 downwards.
CTATCACAGGTAATCCTAAATAGACGCAGTGAATAAAACTTGCACCACAGGCACGCTCGTGTCTGGATCCACAAGTATCGCTTTAACAGCCAAGAGAAGAGGTAAAGTTACCTCACAACCCTAGAGGGTCAAATGTCCAAAGTATGTGTGTGTGAGAGAAAGAGAGAGAGAGAGACAGAAATGGAGTTTTACAGCATTTCTCTCTAGTAGTGAAATAGCGGTTCATGCTGTACCATTCCTCAGTGTCAGTAAAAGACTGTCCAGCACACCCACAAGCAGATAATTATGGACAATTCACTGCTTGTAAGTTGTAGGAGCGTTTTTCTTACTTTCCCTCGCCTCTTTAGCAATAGTACTCTACCTTGACATCGCGCATAGAGGAGAAATGATGTCAGTACATAATAACCAGTTATTATCTGTTACTGAACCGATATCTAATTGTCCCCATCTGCATTGTGGTCCCACATAGCAAACGGACTTGTCCCAAATGTGGCCTCAGTATGGCACTGCATGCATGACAGCAAACTACATTTGGGCCAGTTGTGGATTGGAGGTGTGTGGCCCAGATCAGTGTAGCGATTGTTCACATTGTTTAGGCAACATTAGGCTGGGTTATGGCTCAGTTTTTGGGGTTTCTAGTTAAAGTATAAACTTATAGCTGAGAATCGGTACCAATAATAAACCTTCTTTGGCCCAGTTAAGGGCCAGTTAAGGGTGATAAATTGGCTGAGATTCAGGCCGGTTATGGCCCATGTGTGGCCCGTGTCTTTAATCTAGTTATGGGCCACTTCAGGACCGTCATTCTTTGCAGTACTTGGGCCAAGGGAAAGCCTATTGTGTGGCCCGGTGCTGGGCCAGAAAACATTTGCTATGTGGGGTGCACTGAAGAAACAATAAATTTTGACACCCCTAAGACATGCGTACCTTATTTTTTACTTCTGCATTAGAGTTTGCAGGTTTTGGATTCAGATGTTTTTAAAAGATAATGTATATTGAGAATAATAATAAAAAAAATGTATTCAAAAATATTTCCTCACAGCAAGCAGGTCACTGGTTCGAGCCTCTGCTGGGTCAGTTGACATTTCTGTGTGGAGTTTACATGTTCTCCTCGTGTGCTCCGGTCTAAAGACATGCGGTATAGGTGAATTGGGTATGCTAAAATTGACGTGTGTGTGTGAATGTGTGTATGGATGTTTCCCAGTGATGGGTTGCAGCTGGAAGGGTATTCACTGCGTAAAACATATGCTGGATAAGTTGGTGGTTTATTCTGCTGTGGCAACCCCAAATTAATAAAGGGACTTAGCCGAAAAGGAAATGAATGTATAAAAAATTTTACTTTTATCCTTATAGTTTCCCCTACTGTTTTACTGGGCACTCAAAGAACTTTACAAATTTAAAGGGAATCTCCTCAACCAATACCAGTGACTGGCAGCCAATGACATCCATAATAGAAAAAAATGATTTCTACAGAATCAATTTGACTTTGGGTTTTCATGGTTCTTAAAATCATGTCTTGTGTTCAGCAGAAGCAACTCAAACTGTTGGAACCATAGACTGTAGTCGTAGTATGGATGTAATATAGCATCCGTGACATCACCCATAAGTTTCTGAAGGGCGCAAATGAAGCTACAAGTGGGCTACCAACCAGCAACATTTTGTTCACGCATCATTGCACTGACCGGGGGATACCAAACAAGGGCAAAGAGGAGGAGCGAGAGCGGAGCTACAGACGCCTGCAAGCATTTTTCTGTGGAAATCATTAACTTTGGGTTTTCATGGTTCTTAAAAACATATTTTGTTTTCAGCAAAAGCAACTCAAACTGTTGAAACCATAGATTGTAAAAAGATATGGACATAGTATTTGTGACGTCACCCATAGGTTTGTTTGCGTGTCATCACATCGACCGGGGAATACCAAACAAGGGCAAAGAGGCGGAGCGTGAGCAGAGCAGACCTGCAACTTGTTTGTGTTCTGACCACATGTGCTTGTTTGTACACTATATCAATAAAGTGTTTAGTGTTTAAAAAACACTGCTGTAATGCATTGAGCCACTAAACATTGTTCTTATGACGTTTTCTACAGGAGGAAAGCACAAATTACTTCCAAACACTTCACCTATAGTCGGTGTTAGTAAATGCAAGGCTATTTATGAAACCCAAGCATAAAACTGTATGGCAACGTTTCAGGTGACTGTTCTAGAGCCTACAGCTAATCAATCTGTCAGATTCTGTCAGAGTCCATTCAAGTTCTAAAGAAAAATATAAATAAATAATGATCTTAAATAAAAATTAATACATTTATAGTGATTGTATAAGTATATAATTTCACTTCTGGGAAACGTAGGCCATGTGAATGGTTTGTGAGCACAATTAAATGCACACAGCATGCTATATTATCTGATAATTGTCGGAAATAAAACAAAAATACGATGTATATACCGAGTTCAGCAGCTAATCAGCCGGAATCAGCTGAGGTGAAGTGACTGCGACTAGCGAGACCTAGCTGTCACTCAAGTGGCCACGCCCTTAATTATGCAGACTTAATTTAACTTAATATAAAAGAAATGGATTAGTTATAAAAAAAAAAATCACCTCCTCACAGTTGTCATGAAGGGTAATATTAGCTATATGAACCAAAATCGTTCTATGTACTGGGCCGTAAACACCTTTTTTTGCAGTAAAGTTGGCCATTTTAACAGTGGAGTCAATCAAAATGTGCTCTATTATGGAGCCAGGTGATGGCATTAATAGTAATTTTGGGTGAACTGTCCCTTTAAAAAGCTGGAAATGTGCAATATAATTTTTGCCTGCTAACCTATATAAAATGGTATATTATCCCTAGTCCTGATGAATGATTGGCCATCCTTTGAACATTGGTATACTTCTAGTGATAATGTAGTTCATGTGATGGCAAAAACATATGATAGCTATTAAAAATGAAATGGTTTTGCCATAAACTGCATATAAATGATCCTCATCATATGGGATAATTGCAGCTTATTGTCATGGAATGAATTATCTGGAGCTTTGTGGTGTTTCACGCCTATATAATAGATATTCAAATGACAGGAAGAGTCCTTTTCCTTTCTATGTGTATCTTTTTCTTGGTTGTCATGGTGCTGACGGTCAGTCGTGTCACAAGCTAATTAAAGAAAGCCACCAGAACGGATAACCTTTCTCCCAAAAAAAGTTATCTGACACACATTTGGGTGAATGAAACGCCAATTAACCCTGGAAATGGTTAACGACCTTAATTATAAATGTTTTATGTGTTTAATTTTAGAAAATTCATTATTCATTGTGGCTCTGATAAATGACTTCCTTTTTCCTCTGAGTTAATCGTATGACGTTGGTGATACAGAGGCAGACGTGTGTGTGTGTGTGTGTGTGTGTGTGTGTGGTTAGTTTGTTCTTAGGTTGGGTAGTTGGCTAGTTAGTTCACTAATTAATTACATAGTTCATTCATTCATTTTCTTTTCGACTAAGTCCCTTTATTAATCAGGGGTTGCCACAGCGGAATAAACCGCCAACTTATCCAACTTATATGTATTACACAGCGGTTGCCTATGTTTTAACATAGGCATATGTTTTACGCAGCGTATGTCCTTCCAGCTGCAACCCAGCACTGGGAAACATCCATACACACTCATTCACACACATACACTGCGGACAATCTAGCTTAGCCAATTCACCTATAGCACGTTTCTTTGAATGTGCAAACTCCACACAGAAATGCCAACTGACCCAGCCGGGGCTTGAACCAGTAACCACCTTGCTGTGAGGCGACAGCGCTACCCACTGCGCAGCCTAAAGTAAATAATTAACCAACTACCTAACTAGCTGTTTTTGTTGTTACGCAGCTGGATAGTTGCTTGTAATTGCTTAGTTGGTTAATCATTTAATTGTTTGGTTAATTGTGCATGTGGTTGCTTGCATAAGTAGTAGATTGATTAGGCACATTGTTAGTTAGTTAATGTAGTTATTTATTGATAATTAAGGTCTTTGCACACTAAAGTCCAAAACATTTTTGTATGTGTTTTTTTTTTTTTTTGGTATTAATATGCGAAAAATTAGTCACATGCACAAACCTCGCACACTGAGTCTGATGCGTATTAATTAATCCATTACGAAAAACACAAAACATTTCGTAGTCAGTTTACGTAGTGAAACTTTGTTCTCCTCTCTTCTCCAAATTAGAAAAAACAAAGACTACTACATACAGTATTGTGTTCATCCAATACTGCATAGAGAGAAAGGAGAGTTGCTGGATTATCCCCAAATGCAAAGTTTATTTCAGGAAATCAGTGGATTTTCATACATGGCTTGTGATACTACACACATTCACATACTTAAACAAATCCTGAACAGAGACTGGCAGTACCTATAGACATTATAATAGATGGCGGCCACGTTGACGTGTCGGCGCAACGAACCGAAATCGGACCACAAAGCCTCAAGCTTTCTATTGTAACATCAATGAGCAGTACATCAAATGTATGGACACACACAGGGCAAAGGTGCATCAATCACTGAATCCAGCATATAGGGGTTCTTAACTGTCCACAACATTCTGTCTTTATTTCATGCGCTGTGTTTTTCACATATTTTTTTTTATGATAGAAGAAAGTTTCAGAGGCAGTGTGTCAATATGACTGACACAACCTGAGGTCGAATAAAAAATTTTAAGGTGTGAAATTTACAGACGAAAATTTTGGGTTCAGTGTGCAATAAGCTTTAGTCTTTTGTTAACAAACTATTTAGGTTGTTGGTTGGTTAGTTACTTAGGTAGTGGGGTACTTAGTAGCTTGGTAGGTATTTTGGTTGGTTAGTTGGTTGCCTAGTTATCAAGAAGGTAGATCTTTAGTAGTTGTTAATGATTAGTTGGTTTGCTTAGCTTTTAGCTAAATAGTTGCATAGTTAGGCAGTAAGTTTGTTGGTTACTTAAAGGTGCTGTATGTAAGTTTTTGAGTCTTCTAAAGCATAAAAAGATGATATGCTAAAGCAAAGAAACATCCCAAGTGAACATGCTGAACTGAAAAACAATGCTGAAGTCAGATATTCTGCTTTGAATTTTTTTTTTTTTTCGTGCCAGAACGCTGTCTTTGTTTAGGTAAATTTAACCTGCACAATGCCAGTTTAGCCAATTATAATTCAGCACCCCGGGTTGCCTTGTTGGAAAACAGCATATTTCATTCAATCATTCAGAAAGGCTCTGAAAGCATGCATCCACAACTGAAAATGTGACCTCCGGTAAACAGTATCAGACGTCGAAATGAGACAGATTCAGTTCCACATGAGGTTATTAATTAGCAAATGATATAAATATTACGAACGTAAACATTAGGTGAGCAGGTTACATTGTAACCGT
>CAIGQZ010001336.1:5150974-5162210 GCA_903798205.1 Danio tinwini | reverse complement strand
TGTGATGACAGTAAATAATATTTTACTTGGTGAAGTTTATTTTTAAACTAATTACAGGAAGAGCACGTGCCTATGATTGACTGCAGCTGGTCCCGCTTTAGCTAATGCATGATCCACCAGTCAGATGATCCCTAAATCACTACAAATAACCAGACTATCTTGCCTTAGCCATCTTCGTCTTGAAGAATTCCCTCTTTCACCTGTACTTCTCCCTTTTCCTTGACAGGGGGCACGGAGGCCCCGAGGTTAGCACTGTTGCCTCACAGCAAGAATGTCACTGGTTCAAGTCTTTACCTGGCCAAGTTGACAATGAATTTACATGTTCTCCAAAGCCAAAGACATGTAACAAGTAAACTGACTAAACCAAATCGACACCATAGACGATTGATTAATCAGCAATATTTTTCTCCTTAGCTATTCATAATTTGCATTCACCTTTATCAAGCAGGGGAGTTATCGAGACCTACCTGAGCTCAAACTCTCCTCTCGCCCGGCAAATAAGAGGGAGCCCCAGGCTCGAGGATCTTATGAGCTCAAGGCTCTCTCTCAGGACAGCATGCCAAACATGCTCTTGAAATATTTTTCAAGACACTAGTATTTAGCTTAGTGACATTTCATGACCTAACTAGGTTAATAAGGCAAGTTAAGGTAATTAGTCAAATCATTATATAGCGATGGTTTGTTCTGTAGGTAATTGAAAAAATATATATTACTTAATTGGGCTAATAATATCATACTCATACTCACCCAGTTGCCCATACTCATATTGTATAATATGTGTTTGTGACAGAGAGAGAGAGGGAGAGAGAGAGACACATTGAAAGTTCTTCTCTAAATGCCAGCACCCAGGAAGCAGTTGTGTTTGCGTATAATGGGTGTAAGTGTGCGATCGCCTCCTTCAATAATGAAATAAACTCTCAGCAGGCCCCGGAGGCAGTGCTGCGTGCTCTGTCACATTAGCTGTAAGAGATCTGGCTAAATCACCCTGGATGATGTTGTGCTCATGAATGAAGGTCAGAGGTTCACTGCCTCCTGCCACCTGCCCACCTTCTGTTAGACTGTCAGCTTGCAGTCTCAAACGGTGACAGAATGAAGTTAACGCTCATTAATCCCACAAAATCCAATAAACAAAAGATCACCGCGACTGCTGCCGAGAGACTAAGATGGCAAGCAGGGGATGAGTTTTAATTATGAAAGCTTCAAGGCGGCACTAACTCGCAGGCACATGCATTTTACAGTATTGCTTTTTTCGGGAAGTTATGTGTTGTGTACATTTTCTGTAATGTTTCTTGGAGACAGTTAACTCTCAAACTTGTCTTCAAAATTATATATTTTTTATAGCATGTATTTCACATTTCACTCATGATTAAAATTTACAAAACCGATCAATTCAGAGTATGTTTTTTCAAGACACTAGTATTCAGCTTAGAGTGACATTTCATGACCTAACTAGGTTAATAAGGCAAGTTAAGGTAATTAGTCAAATCATTATATAGCGATGGTTTGTTCTGTAGGTAATTGAAAAAATGTTTTGAAAGGAGCAGCAGAGACTATTACTGTATGTATGGGACTTTGTCAGACTTTGACAGGGACTTTGTCAGTAACTGTTACAGTTCATACGGACCAGTTTCTTCTTCCTCTGGATCATAACATGTAAGTGTAATTAAAAGGTTGCCTTATTTTGTGTGGTTTGCAAAACATGTTTAATTGTGTCATATGAATTGTAATTGGTGTTTAACTGCATTGCTTTATTTCTCTCTGTCTCGCGCTGAACCCAGTTGACCAATCACAACAGACTGGGTCATCAGACCAATCAGAGCAGATCAGCTTTGCGCTAAGGAGGGGTTTGGGAACAAATGAATTGCTGAACGAATCATATAGGTGTTTTAGGATAATCAGGTAAAAAATAAATGCATATTATAAGACAATGTTGTTGCCTGTTGTTAGAGACCTCCAAAACCAAAATATGACCTTTTAAAATGCAAAATAGGGGCTCTTTAACTATTTAAAATATACATATTTTTATTATTAAAATTGAAATAAAAAAATGAATGTATTTTAATATATTTTTGTTTGAATATGCTGTCAATTAAAGTTTTTAGCAATACAATTGTAATCATCAAAAATCAGTATTGGAAAGTCACACAAAAAAAAAAAAAAGAAAAAGAAAAAAAAAGGAATTTGCCCCAAAAATTGAGATCAATAACAGCATAAATGTAGCAAAATTCATCAATTTTCATTTCCCCCCCCCACAAATTTGTAAAGCAGTTCTACAAAAAACAATATTACCATTATCCAAATCAACACAATTAATATTTTTGCTCTTGTTCTCAAGTTTTGGTGCATTCAAAAACAAACAAACAATTATTTATTTGTTTATTTATTCATTCATTCATTCATTCATTCATTCAGTTTCTTTTTCAGCTTAGTGCTTTTATTAATCTGGGGTTGCCACAATGGAATGAACCGCCAACTGATTCAGCATATGTTTTACGCAGCGTATGTCCTTCCAGCTGCAACCAATCACTTGGACTCATCCATACAGTACACACTTATTCACACACATACACTACAGACAATTTAGCTTACCCAATTCACCTATACCACGTTTTTGGACTTGTGGGGGAAACCAGAGCACCCGAAGGAAACCCAAGCGAACACGGGGAGAACATGCAAACTCCACAAAGAAACACCAACTGACCCAGCCAAAGCTTGAACCAGCGAGTGTTGTGAGGCGAACGTGCTACCCACTGTGCCACCCTAATTTATTTATTAATTTATTTAGTTAGTTAGTTAGTTAGTTAGTTAGTTAGTTAGTTAGTTAGTTAGTTAGTTAGTTAGTTAGTTAGTGCGCACTCACACTATGTTATCCGAACCGTTCCCAGGCACATTTCCCGGTTCGTTTGAGAAGTGAGTGCTCTGAATCAGGTTCAGGCTCGGTTCAGTTGGCCAGCCCTGGGCTGGTTGAAAGAGGTGTGCCAGAGCACGGTTCACTTGGGCTTTGGCCTGGTACGATTGTAGTGTGAGTGCAAAGCGCGTCTGAGCCCGAAACAGAAGAAGAGACGTGACTTTTAAGCGACTGTTTCATATGGATTTATTAATCATTCCTAATTTTCAATGAACGGAAACTGTTGTAGTTTATTAAAGACACAAAGCCCTCACTGCACGCCAGCTGATACCTTCAGCAAACCTTCTAATACCTGCAGCACAAGGACTTTTATGATAATTTTTGAGCGTCAAAAGTTATCAATCTGTTTGGCAAAATATTTGACTGCATGTCACAGCATCCCGAACGAAAAAAAAATAATACAAAACAATATAACTAAAGCAATCTTCACTGTGCTGAGCGAGAGCGCTTCTCTTCTGTTAAACTGAACAGTCACATCATCAATGGTGTAAGTGTGCTCAGGTTCGGTATGTAAAAATGCAATGGGAGTGCAGGCCGAGGGCGAGAGGGGAGGACTGACAATCGCACTTCGGCATGGTTCAAGGCAACTGTACTTGTGTTACTGTACGTTTATTTATTTTTTACCAGTTATAAAGTATCCTTTAAATCCTAAAACATTATTTTTTTGGAGACACATTTATGACCACAGCTTTAAATTATGACCATAGTACCACAGTTTTTTCCCCCTCCAACTTTACAGACCAATTATCCAGATTCTTGTACTTGGAGGAGACTCAATTCAGATTTGAAGGAAACACATTAGTCTATGTATCTTAGCACAACCTCTTGATCTTTGCAGACGTGTGTGTGTGTGTGTGTGTGTGTGTGTGTGTGTGTGTGTGTGTGAGAGCAGCACAGTGTGTCTGTATGTTAAGTAGATTAATAACTCTGCTACATTTAGCCCCAGTTTTGCCTCTGTGAATACATTTTTCATTATTAACTGCAGTTATTAAGGTGGTGGATCAGTCCAGCCGGCGTCTCCAAGTCTCCCGTGTCGGACAAAACCGGTTTCACCCACAGTGTAAGGTGATGAAATTGCACACAGACTTACTCGAAGCTTGGTAAAGATTGTTGGAAGAGTGTTCGCCCTGCTCATCTTGACCTACTTTAATAAGATGACCATCCACACACTTCACCGGCAGGTTGAAAGGAAGGAAAGAGTTCATGCTCAATTATTTATTCAACCTTATGCGTTCACAAACCTATAAAGTTTACTTTTCTAGGTTAAATAATAATTGTTTATGTACGTCTGCTAAAACTAACTGTGCAGTGCCGATATACAGTCATATTGCACTGCTACTCGTGTGATATTGCTTGTAAATATATATGTTAAGTTATTTAATTAATTGATCATTTATCTTCTCCTTACCCCAACCCAAATGCAGTCCATATAAACATGTCTGAAATCATAAAAAAGTGACTATTTTCTCTTTTCTCTCTATTATTGTTTTCTCTCTTCTCATTTCTCTCACACAGCACTCTTATCAATAAGACCCAAGCAACAGCACTATTGATTTTAGCAGAATTCATTCACCCTGGGCCGTGCCGTTTGTTTCTGCACATCTTTATAGCATGAAAATGACCAGTCTGGAAATATGCGTCAGGAAGAGCGAGTTCAAACTCAAGTGTGTTTCCTTGTCTTTCTCCCTCCTGAATTGGCGGAGAACAAGCAAACAGGGATTGATGGCTCCGGGCTGCAGTTACTCTCTAGAGATGACCCGCGGGGTTAAAGGTTAGATTTAGTGTGTCGGAAGTAGGCATGACAAATCCACACCGTCATAAATCCACAGAAAAGTACATACACTCACGGCGGAGAGACACCATTAAAAATGATGAATGGCTCCAAGAGTAACAGAAGCAGATGACAGTCGCTGCGGCACAAAATGCTGTGTTTTGTGTAAAACTCATGCCCCAGTTCTGAATTTCTAACACACACACACACACACACACACACACACACACACACACACACACACACACACACACACACACACACACACACACACACACACACACACACACACACACAGACACACACACACACACTTGTATATATGGTTTACGAGGACTCTCCATTGGGGTAATGTATTTTAGAATAAAAAAAGCTTATTATGCAGTTGAAGTCAAAATTATTAGCCCTCCTATGATTTTTCTTTTTTTTTTTCTATGTTAAATATTTCCCAAATGATGTTTAACAGAGCAAGGAATTTCTCACAGTATTTCCTATATATTTTTTTTCTTCTGGAGAAAGTCTTATTTGTTTTATTTCAGCTAGAATAAAAGCAGTTCTTGATAAAAAAAAAAAAAAAAACATTTTAAGGTCAATATTATTAGCTCCCTTAAGCAATATTCTTTTTTTTTTCTCGATTGTCTACAGAACAAACCACTGTGATACAATGATTTGCACAATTACCTTAACTAGCCTAATTATAGTTAAGCTTTTAAATGTCACTTTAAGCTGAATACTAGTATCTTCAAATTATCTAGTCAAATATTATTTACTGTCATCATGGCAAAGATAAAAAAAATCAGTTATTAGAAAAGATTTATTAAAACTATTATGTTTAGAAATGTGTTGAAAAAAAAACTTTCCGTTAAACAGAAATTGGAGGGAAAAAATACAGGGAGGCTAATAATTTAGGAGTAATTATTTAATTTAGGAGTATTGATTTAAATATTTAGCCTACCCCCTTTCCTAAACCAAACCCTCAGTTTTTTCTCCAAAACACACCATTAAGAATAATGTTTAATTATTTTGGATTATGAGGACATGAGACATGTCCTCATAAACCACCTTAACCCTCCTGTTGTCTTAGAATTCTGTATATATCATTCGCCCTTCAGGAGTGTGCATGTGTGTGCCAGTATTTATTTATTTTTTGTGGTGTAAAAATGGTTTTATCTGCAGCACGCTGGCTCAGTGATTAGCACTGTTGCATCACAGCAAGAAAGTCGCTGGTTCGAGTACCAGCTGGGTCAGTTGGCATTTCTGTGTGGAGTTTGCATATTCTCCCCGTGTTTCCTCCGGGTGCTCCCGTTTCCACCACAGTCCAAAGCCATGCGATATAGGTAAATCGAATAAGCTAAATTGGCCGTAGTGTATATGTGTGAAAGGGTGTTTCCCAGTGATGGGTTGCAGCTGGAAGGGCATACGCTGCGTAAAACATGTGCTGGATAAGTTGGCGGTGTATTCCGTTGTGGGGCCCCCAGATTAATAAATTGACTAAGTTTTATGGGCGGCATTGTGACTCAGTGGTTAGCACTATTGCCTTACAGCAAGAAGGTCGCTGGTTCCGGCTGTGCCAGTTGGCATTTGTGTGGGGAGTTTGCTTGTTCTCTGTGTGTTGCAGTGGGTTTCCTCCGGGTGCTCCGGTTTCCCCCACAGTCCAAAAACACGCAGATATAGGTGAATTGGGTAAACAAAATTGGCCATAGTGCATGAGTGTGTGTGAATGAGAGTGTATGGGTGTTTCCCAGTACTGTGTTGCGGCTGGAAGGGCATCCACTGCATATAACATATGCTGGAATAGTTGGCAGTTAATTCTGCTGTGGTGACCTCTTATTAATAAAGGAGAAAGCCGAAGGAAAATAAATAAATGAATGAATGAAATGGTTTTATAAACCCAACTGAAACCGCTGTACCCTAAACGTGCACAGCATTCATGAGAATATAAAAAATAGAAAATGATCTTTTTTTGGGGGGTCATTTTAGAAAAAAAGTCACCAAAATTCTATAGAAAATATTTTATTTTTTTTCCCTTTTTTTTTTTTCAACAAGTCAACAAGAGGGTTAGGAGTGCAACTAGGTCATGCCCATGCCATTATAGAATACACATAAACAAGCACAAATCAAGGTTACTTTTAGTAAATGAAAACTAAAACTAAGTGAGAATTCACACTAGGCACGGTTGCCTTGAACCGAGCCTGTATGCGTTTGCTTTAGTTATATTGTTTTGCATTATTTTGAGTAGTTTGGGATGCAGAGATGCTGCTGAATCGTTTGCTGAACAGATCTACCACTTTTGACGCTTATAATTTTTTAGGTGTATTAGGTGGTTTTCACAAGTTGCCAACTGAAGTGCAGCATCTTTGATAAGCTATGACAGTTTGCGTTTGTTAAAAAGTAAGAATAAGTAATAAATCTATCTAAATCCTCCACCTCTTCAGACTGCGCCAGGGCCTCCCAACCAAACCCTACCTGGGCACGGCACGGAGTGCTCACACATGGAAAACGAACCGGGATATAGGTGTCAAATGCATCTGGGCACGGTTCAGATAGCCTAGTGTAAATACACAGAAAAACTAAAACTACTGGTCATTACCTGAAATAAAAAAAAACACAATAAAGGAAAAACAAAATTAACAAACATGTTTTTTTGGGGGTTTTTTTTTATCTCTGTCCACGTTAAAGAGCTCCTATTATGGGTTTTTAAAAATGACCTGCAGTGTGTAACAGCACTAAGTGAATAAAAACATCCAGCCAAATGAAAACATCCAAGTGCACCATATTTAAAACTATTGACTCTTTAGCGAAATAGTCGACACAGAGTCAAATTAATAAATCGTGTTGGGTTTGGATCCTTTGCTTAAACTCGTTGATGTTGACATTGGATTAAAGTTCATTTTCACAACAACACCACAGTAAAGCCAACCTAGTGCTGTGTTTGTTCCTGTCTTTTATTTTTATTTTTATTTTTGATACAATAGCCTACACTGCAACGCGGGACTTGCCTGCCATTTGCTATTAAAGGAGCAGCAAAGACTATTATGTATAGGACTTTGTCAGTAACTGTTACAGTTCATATAGACCAGTTTCTTCTTCCTCCAGATCATAATGTAAGTGTAATTAAAATTGTTGTCTTATTTTGTGTAGTTTGCAAAATATGTATTTAAATGTGTGTTGTAAGTTGTAATCGCCCCGCTCGGCTTGTAATCACTTATCTATTACAGATCAGCTCTTGTTCTGTATCTTTCAGGTTAAATCTGTATGAGCTATTCACATATTGCATCCAAAACCATGTTGAAAATGTGATGCGTGCGTCTTCCTTTATCTTCTTTTGTCTTTGTTATGATCGCCATTAGCTGTTCCTCACACACGCGGTGCGGTCAATTTTCAAAACAGTTAAACTTTTGCCAATGTGTAGATTAATACTGAATGTGTGTCGCTGTTATTTCTTGGGGTTAGCGTTAAGAGTAGAGTAATATGCTGGTGTTTAACTGCATTGCTTTATTGCATTCCTGCGTTGGGCTCTCACATACTCTCTGCTACTACATAGCCGTGGTGGGCATTTCTCTCTGCCTCGCACTGAACCCAATCGACCAATCACAACAGATATAAGTATATTGATATAAATAAAAGCATAAATCTATCATGTCTTGTATGAACAGTTCAGGATGGTAGTGAAGATTTACTTGGCCCAGTTTGGGCTCTGTTGTGCTAATTGAGCCTCTTTAAACATCCCAGTCTACTAGAGAATTATTGCTGACCATATCAATCCCTTTACGACCACAATGTGTCCATCTTGTGGTGGCCGCATTCCAACAGGATAATGCATCATGTCACAAAGCTCAAATCATCTCAGAATGCCTTCCTGAAGATGACAGCGAGTTCACTAGACTCAAATGTTCTCCACAGTCACCAGATGCCAATCCAATAGCGCACCTTTGGGATGTGCTGGAACAGGAGATTCGCATCATAGATGTCCAGCCTACTGCAGCAAATGTGGGAGGCTATCAAATCAATATTGACCAAAATCCCTGAGGAATTCTTCCAGCAAGGATGTCTGAAGGCAAAAAGGGGTCCAACCTGGCACCATTAGGTGTACACTTGAGTGGTGAGTGAGTGTACATCACATTAAAGAGGGAAAAAAAGAGAAAACTAAATACTCATTGTCAAGTGGTTCCAAACATTTATGAGTTTCTTTCTTCTGTTGAACACACACACACACACACACACACACACACACACACACACACACAGACACAAGATATTTTGAGAAAAGCTCGAAATCTGAAACCATCGACTTCCATAGAAAAAAAAAACCAACACTATGAACGTCAATGGTTACAGGTTTTCAGCTTTCTTCAATTGTTTTTTTTCTTTCCTTTCTTAAAAAGAAAGAACTCATAAAGGTTTAGAAACAGTAAAGTAAAGGCTGAATAAATTATGACAGAATTTTCCTTTTTGGGTGAACTGTCCCTTTAAAAGGCTTATTGTGTACAGTTTGGCTGTTTAGCTCCTGTTTATGTGGTATTCTGATTCTGATTATGTTAATGTTACATGATGAAGTTGTAGGTTGTATTTTACGAAGCAGGATTTACATCTGCCTCCATTTGCAGAATAGAGAAATCCAATCAATCCAAGACCAATCAAACCAGGATCCAATCTACTCCTGCTGTGCCTTTTCTTTTTTTTTGTGTTCCTAAAGTTCACTATCATCTCCACTGTTTTGAGCGTGTTTAGCTCCAGGTTGTTGTATCTGCACCATAAAGCCATACAGATCACATTATCGAAATGTTTTTAGACAATAAAATGTTTTGTTTTTCTTTTCTTTAAAATACATGCATTTCTTTTTCCTCCAAATCATTAAAATTAATTATTATTCACATGGTGAATCAACATCATGGATCAGAGCTAAATCAATGCTAAATTCTGTTTCAGTTTTACAAGTGAAATCAACATTGACCTCGCTGTTCTGTTTCAGCAGCTTGCTTTTTCATCAGATGAAAACCTTTTTACAGCCATTAAGCATTAAATATAATTTCAAAAGACTGAAACAGCAGCATTAAAGATTGTTCATATGTTTTGGTGTCATTATTTCAATCGCTTCGGTTGACTCTTGACATGCTCTTTTTAAACGTCTTTTAGTTTGAGTTAATGATTCATTTGATACTTTAGCATTTATAGCTGCAGTTTGGATTTTTAATAACTTATGTGCATGGATAAAGCTCATGTTTATATGCCATTAAAGCATGAATCATCTGTTTGAATCTCTGCTTCTGCCCTTGAAGATTCCCCAGGGGAGAAATCTCAAGGTGATTAGAGTCCGTGTTTGGGTTTGCACTGCTCTCTTTTCACACACACACACAAAAAGAATAAAAAATCATTACTTCATCTAATACTTATGATTACCAAGCTGTCTGACATCACCCCTCGCAACCTTGCGTTTTTAGCTTCAGTTAAAGGCAGAAGAACAGCACAGATTTAATAGCCAAGGTTAACTGTAGATTTTGCAGATACCTTTTAAACGTTTCCTTGAAATGCTGAACTGAATTGCTGCCTTTAAGGTGAAACCCATTAGTAGATCATTTGGGTTAAAAATATATTCTTGGATATTAACATCACCAAGTTTGTTATCATGAGTTTTCTGTATTCATGGAAGGCCTGACCTTGTATATATGCAGAAATAGGAGTATTATAGAAATACATAGGCTATTGTGCTCTGCTGTATTGAATATTTTATCCAACAATACTGTGCTTTTAACTTACACTGAAAAAAATGATGTCTGCAAAACTGTTGCAAACAAATTATTTGTTGAATTTATACAAACAAATTAAGTTGAATAAAATTCTACTTAATTTGTTTGTTTAAATTCAGCCCAAATAAATTGTTTACAGCCACTTAACGTAAAAAATATTGAGTAAATCCAAGGAATCATCTCTGAATGATTTTTTCAGTGTAACCTTCTGTTTTGCAGTGTTTTGAATTGAGCAAAATACTATTACTATCCAAACTATTCTATAGGTACAACTAAAAGCATTGACGTAGTATGGAAATATTACTTTCTAAATCCAATTTATCTTTTTCATGACATGTTTTTGGACATATACATTCAGATGTTTATGATATTTTGTCTTGTTAAATAATTTCAGCAGGTCATGTGAACTAAATGCACAATATATAAGTATTGTATGTTTTAAATATGTTTTGGTTTTTTATGCTTGTAGGTATAATTATTTAAAGTATATATATTTGTTTGTTTATTTATGTATTTATTATAGAGGGGGGGTTATTTTAAATAAATAAAAAATGTTGTGCTTCAGCTTAAAATTAGTCATTAGTTATTTGTGGTTTTAGTAAAATTCATTTTTGCACTGCATTGTGAAGAAAAAAGGAAATTTCATTTAATTTATTTATGAAGTTTCCAGTGATGCAATTCATTTATTTTCATTGATTCGGTTTTTGATTAGTTTATTTTGCTTTATTTTATTTTATTTTATTTTTATAAAAAATTAATTTAATTTAATTTAATTTAATTTAATTTAATTTAATTTAATTTAATTTAATT
>CAIGQZ010001336.1:5115992-5136818 GCA_903798205.1 Danio tinwini | reverse complement strand
TTATTATTATTATTATTATTATTATTATTATTATTATTATTATTATTATTATTTATTCATTCATTTTTCTTTTCGGCTAATCCGGGGTTGCCACAGCGGAATGAACCGCCAACTTATTTTACATATTTTTGCTTCAAAGCATTCTTTAATCTCATTGAGGCTGAATAAGTATAGGAGGAAATGTTCACTGTAGCTCCTGCCATAGGTGCATCATCAACCGTATAGTGTCTCTCTCTCTCCCTCTCAGTCGTCCGGCCACTTTCACTTTGCGCATTACTTCAGTGGTAATTGCTGTCTACCTTTGGGCTGGAGTCTTTGCAGGATGATGAAAGGTATTGCGTTTTATGTCAAGTCCAGTACTTCCGTTGCTTTCAAATCATTTACAACTACAACCTGCCCAGATGATTAGAGAGACGAGACGCTGTTTGATTAATGCTTCCTGACAGACCTGTTGCAAGAGGAATCCAGTCCATGTCATTTTTATAAAGTTTCCCGTCAAACGCTTATTCCGAAACAATCAGTCATCATAAGAGAAGACACGAAAACCAGGGCCAAAATCTGACTGCAGACAAATAGCTGTCACCTCTTTAGACCTAAATTACTGTAGTATATGCCAGCCAGAGACACTTCCTTTATTCCTCTAACTATACAAATGAATGAAAAATATATAGCCTATTATACACTCACCGGCCACTTTATTAGGTACACCTGTCCAACTGCTCGTTAACACAACTTTCTAATCAGCCAATCACATGGCAGCAACTCAATGCATTTAGGCATGTAGACATTGACAAGACGATCTGCTGCAGTTCAAACCGAGCATCAGAATGGAGAATAAAGGTGATTTAAGTGACTTTGTTAGTGCCAGATGGGCTGGTCTGAGTATTTCAGAAACTGCTGATCTACTGAGATTTTCACACACAACCATCTCTTCAGAGAATGGTCTGAAAAATAGGAAATATCCAGTGAGTGGCAGTTCTGTGGGTGCAAATGCCTTGTTGATGCCAGAGGTCAGAGGAGAATGGCCAGACTGGTTCAAGCTGATAGAAAGGCAACAGTAACTCAAATAACCATTCGTTACAACCGAGGTATGCAGAAGAGCATCTCTGAATGCACAACACATCCAACCTTGAGGCAGATGGGCTACAGCAGCAGAA
Source organism: Danio tinwini (assembly GCA_903798205.1). Lineage (NCBI taxonomy): Eukaryota > Metazoa > Chordata > Actinopteri > Cypriniformes > Danionidae > Danio > Danio tinwini. The sequence continues at coordinate 5,135,661 of CAIGQZ010001336.1, read as the reverse complement.
GACCACACCGGGTGCCACTCATGTCAGCTACGAACAGGAAACTGAGAATACAATTCACACAGGCTCACCAAAGTTGGACAGTAGAAGACTGGAAAAACGTTGTCTGGTCTGATGAGTCTTGAATTCTGCTGCGACATTCGAATTGTAGGGTCAGAATTTGGCATCAACAACATGAAAGCATGGATCCATCCTGCCTTGTATCAATGATTCAGGCTGGTGGTGGTGGTGGTGTAATAGTGTGGGGGATATTTGGCACACTTTTAGGCCCATTAGTACCAACTGAGGCAACGCCACAGCCTACCTGAGTATTGTTGCTGACCATGTCCATCCCTTTATGACTACAGTGTACCCATTTTATGATAGCTACTTCCAGCAGCATAACGCGACATGTCATAAAGCGCGAATTATCTCAGACTGGTTTCTTAAACATAACAACGAGTTCACTGTACTCAAATGTCCTCCACAGTCACCAGCTCTCAATCCAATAGAGCACCTTTGGGATGTGGTGGAACGGAAGATTCACATCGTAAATGTGCAGCTGACAAATCTGCAAAAAAAGTGTGATGCTATCATGTCAATATGGAGCAAAATCTCTAAGAAATATTTTGAGTACCTTGTTGAATCTGTGCTATGAAGGATTAAGGCAGTTCTAAAGGCAAAATGGGGTCCAACCCGGTACTAATATGGTGTACCTAATAAAGTGGCCGGTGAGTGTACATTTCTATAGTTCACTACCACTGCAGTAACTTCCATAGTGTTTAAATGGTTGTATTTGTTGGACAAAAGCACTGATTTGCACAGATCCTGTATTAAGATTCAGTTATTCATATGCAGTTTCTGTCGGTTTCTTTGTCCATTACATGTTTCTTTTTTTAATGCTACCTAATTTTTGGGAGTGTACAGTATTTCAATGATATTAACTGCATTCAATTAATATATTAACTGTAGAAAGTACCCTGTTAACAATTTTTATAAATTACATAGGATTTTACTGTAGCATGAACTGTATTTTAGTGTCAGACATTTATGTGGTATATTACTGCATTTTAAAATTGCATTGTGGAAATTACTGTATATTTTACAGTAAATATATACATACAGTTCTGTAAATACATAAATAGCAAGATAAATGATGCTTTAAATCTAAATACAGCATTTTATCTGTAATTGATTTACAGTAAGATACTGTACTGGCTAGTAGTTAGTGTAGATTTTTTAAGGAAGTTGTAATAATGTGTTTTATTGTACAGAAAAAGTACATTGTTTGGAGTTTTTGCTTTTAAATACTCCATTCACTCACTCATTCATCCATCCATTCATTCATTAATTCATTCATTCATTCATACACTCATTTTCCTTCGGCTTAGTCCCTGATTCATCAAGGGTCACCAGAGTGGAAAAAAACGTGATAATTTATTATAATCATTTTTTTTTATAACTAAAATATTGTTTTATAATTTATTATATATTATAAAGCGGTTTAGGTATCGCGTACTTCATTTATTTATTAATGTCCTAAACCACAGATTTGGAATTTATCTTAATGTCACCTACTTAGTTCTAAATGAGTCAAGACTTTTTGGAGTTTTAAGGTATATATTTGTTATGTTAATAGTAAACATGTTTTAAATTAACTGGGTTGCAGCTGGAAGGGCATACGATGCGTAAAACATATGCCGGAATAGTTAGCAGTTCATTCCACTGTGACGACCCATGATAAATAAGGGACTAAGCCGAAGAAGAATGAATGAATGTTTTAAATTATGGTTTACCTTTTTTGACCTCTCATAAATAAGGGACTAAGCCGAATGAATGAATAAATGAACGAATGAATGAATAAATTACTATTTTAAATTATAGTCTACCTTTTTTCGACCTCTGATGAATAAGGGCCTAAGCCGAAGGAAAATGAAAGAATGACTTTTTTAAATTATAGTCTACTTTTTTCGACCTTTGATAAATAAGGGACTAAGCCGAAGGAAAATTAATGAATGAATTAATGTTTTAAATTATAGTCTACCTTTTTTCGACCTCTGATAAATAAGGGACTAAGCCGAATGAATGAACGAATGAATGGATGAATAAACAAATGAATTGATGCATGAATGTTTTAAATGATAGTCTATTTTTTTTTTTTTTACCTCTGATAAATAAGGGACTAAGCCAAAGGAGAATGAATGAATGAATGTTTTAAATGATAGCCTACCTTTTTTCTCTGATAAATAAGGGACTAAGCCAAAGGAAAATTAATGAATGAATGTTTTAAATGATAGTCTACCTTTTTTTCTCTGATAAATAAGGGACTAAGCCAAAGGGAAATGAATGAATGAATGTTTTAAATGATAGTCTACCTTTTTTCCCTTTCACATATTGGCTTTGTGTTGCTTTTTAGCGACCCGTGTTATATAATACTCAAATATAGATTCAGAAGCATCTAATTCATCCAAAGCCATTTGAGTGGGTCCGAAGATCAACAAACATTTGATAAAAAGCACCTGAGAGAAGCTTTTCAACCAAGTCCAGTTCAGATTTTGTCCATCTGAGGTCGCTATTTCCCTTCCGACCGAGCACGAATTTCACCCTCATAGAGGAGCACTGAAAAGTTTTTGTTTTGAATAACAATGCATGCTGTAAGGAGAGACCGTCTGTGATTGGTTGGCGGTTTTCGGTTCGCGCCCTCTGATTGGTCCGTAGGTTTTAAAGGGGGTTTCGGGGGGGGGGGCCCGCTTCTCCCGAGCTCTCTCATCTGTGCGCTCGGCGGCCGCGGCAGCATCCACTCACTCACTCACTCTGTACTACTGCCTGCGATGTGACTCCACGCCGCGCGCTTGCTGGAATAATCACCCCGCGGGACTGACAACTGACGGATTTTACGCGCACGCCACGCCGTCCGGTTTTCCAAAATCAACGGGACACCGCGGCTGCGGCCAATGCCTTTTACCATGACTGTGGGATTAATAACGATTTTGTCTGCTGTTACAGCCGTTTACGCGATGGAAGGTAAATATGTGGATGTTTGTGTCTCTTTTTTGACGCGCTCCGTGGAGTGTGTAACGCGCGCTGCGAGCTGCAGGTTTGACAGGTATAGCGCTGGAATTTATTCACGAGGACTAAGTTGAGTATGGAAAAGATTTTTCTTTTTTGGGCATCCAGTGGAGTTGTGAAGGAGTTTCTGTGGTGGTTTTACAGACGCGGGATATTGTCGTGAATGAATGAGAGGATTTAATCAGTTTGGATTACTTAAAACCGTACTGGATTTAACATGATAACTGTTGTTGAGAATGTGGATGTATTGAGATATGCTCTGCTGTCAATCTTAAGCTGGTATGTATGTGTGAAGCTGGCATGTTGCTGGTTCAAGATGGTCCTTTAGCTTGGATTCAGCTCATAATAACCAGCTAACCATCTTGGACTGGCTAATATCCAGCTAGGACCAGCTTGCACATCTAAAGCTGGCATGACCGGTTTGTTTCTGGTTGAATATGGGCAACCAGCTGCATAATAACAGCATTTATGTGTTGGTAAAGGATGTTTGCTAAGGATGAGCTGTGGAGTATGAACTGAATGACGTAAAAAATGGCACTTTCATTAGTTTTACTGAAATATTGAATGACTATATAGAAATGACTGGTGCTGTTATATGGTTTGGTATGATTTTTGTCAGTAAAAATGAACTGCACATTTTTTTCAAATGCGCTTATTCAAACACACATGTAATCACTTATTCAGGCTTACTGAAAAATGATTACACCAAAGACATTATTATTCAGTCATTTACTTTTTAATTACACTGTCAACAAAAAATCAGTACGACTGATTAAAACTGACAGCCACAGTCACAATTCACTTTCATTAAATCTTGCTTCGATACACAAAGTGAATAATAATTATTATTCTTAACGTACAGAAGGTACACCGAGCAGGTTATGAAGTGAAGGGTGAAAACCTAAATCAAATATTAATTATTAAACAAGCTATCTATTTAATTGACAAACCTATATTGAACGAGTAATAAATAACCTGTCCTGTTCACAAACATGTAAACTGTATGAACACAAGGCACTTACAGAGACCGGTATGGTGCTGTATTCAGGTCACGTCGGTGCATGATTTATTCTGAAAAATCAAACAGAAAACTAGCAAGAATGAGAGAGATGGGGAGGAAAAAAAACCTCCTTCCTTGTCTGGCATTTGACAGATGGTGGTTGACTGGTTGTTGCAGCCACGCCAGAAATCAGACGTTCCGTTCGGCATGCTGTTTGCGTATGAGTGTGTATGTGGGGGGAGAGAGATTGGTCTCCAGATCAGTAATGAACACACAGCCAACATGAAGGGATTCTCTATTTGTTTCTATCTCAGCTGCCGGTCCAACTCCATCCATCACACAACCTGTTTGCCTTTGTCTTTCTGTCTAAACACTCGTACAGGTTTTGCACAAGTCTGCTTATAGCTCACACGGCATTTAATTTCAACCCTTGGTTACTCCCTTTGCATGTTTCTTTTTCTTTTTTGCATCATAAACCAAAAAATGTTTCAACTTTCGAGCTCAGGTAATCCACACCAAATGTTGTCTGTGCAAGCTCTAATGTGTCTGATTTAGCTTCCAGCCATTCAGAACAGACAAAAGCGTTGGTGTAATTCATTTTTTTTCTTCTCCCCATGTTCATGTTGAAGTGTCTCTGAAGGCGGCAGATGGAGGGAACGGGGTTAGCGATCCCTTCTTTTCGTGGCTAATTGAAAGGCAATTGGCCTTTGGGGTATAAAGTGTGTTTGCTGTGGAAGATTTTTTGTGTATATTCGCCTCTCCTTGAGCCTATATCAGCAAGATCAGATTATGGCTGCTAATTGCTAAACCAATCCATTGACCACAAATAATGTGTCAAAGCCATGTGGGCTCGGAGAACACAAGAGAGCGGATGAAATAAGTGGGGGGGGGGGGACAAAATGCAAAAAAAAAAAAATTAAATATGTGTTTGTGTGTGCGTGTAGGGAGACGAGGGTCTAGGGAGGACCATCTGGGTTAGTGGAAAGTGGAGTGACTCTGCTTTGACACGTTTCCATGCGTCAGTTAGCACAGTTCACCAGCAGTGCCTGATAAATCGGATCAATTATGAATACACACAAATGCTGTTGTTCTTGTAAAACACTGCTACTGTGTAAATCAGCCAAAGTGAGGTGAGATGATTTTCCAGATCTCCCACTTCCCACTTTTCCAAAACTGTGGTTTAAGAAATGAGCGTTTCTTATAGCGACTGGGGTGCAGCAAGGCTAGCAGAAGTGACATACAGCTGTTAAACAAATAAATAAATAAATAAATTCGTATATAATATATTAGCGTGTGTGTGTACATATATCAATACTTATCAATCAATACAGGTGTCAAAGCCAGTTCCTGGAGGGCCGCAGCCCTGCAAAGTTTAGTTCCAACCCTGCTTCAACACACTTAAGCTGCGGTCACACTAGAGTTTGAGCTTGCGTAATTCTGTAGTACGGCGCTGCGAAAATGGGCGGGATTAAACAAGATGATTAGACATTTAAACAAAGCGAGCGATTGGTCCATATTTAAAATTTCTGTCCAGAGAGGTCAGGTTTTGATACTCGATTGGTCTCACACAGTCAGTCAAGTGATGCGATTTCACAGGTTAGAACTTTGCAATGCAGCGAACTGCGAAACCTGACGCATGAGCTTGCATTCCCAGGCTGACGCATGAGCTTGCGTATGAGTGGAAGTCTATGGGGAGAAAAGTCCAGTGTGACCAAGCCTGAAGGACTCAATTAGTTGGATTAGGTGTGTTTAATTAGGGTTGAAACTAAACTGTGCAGAGCTCCAGGCCTCCAGTTACTGGCTTTGACACCGTTGTTGTAAATTTTGACCTTGTGGGGACATTTTTCACACAGATTGAAGTATTTAAAGAAAATGCAGATTGTTGCTTATGAGGGTTGCGTTTAAGGGTAGGGTTATACAGTTTATAGAATATACAGTTTTTACCTGTTAGCCAGCACCCACTTTTGGGGATTTACACCTACTATTTAAAATAGTAACAGTTCTTGACCCCAGTGGGCTACAAACAAAAATTAGGTTTCATTATAAAAAAAAAAACAATCTTTTAGCTTTACTGTGACACATAACCAATTTAATGCTAAAAAATATAAAAAGTTACACATGGAAAAGTAATGAGAAACCAAATTTGTACTGTGTTCAAAATGTTTTTTCATATACAAACACAGGATATACAGTTTATGCAGTATAAAAATCATTACATTTATGGGAAGTCGCCATGAGTGAAGTTTATTTATAAACCAAGTTCGAGAGGATCACTTGCTTATGATTGACACGGCTGGTCCCGCATTAGCTAACGAATGATTTACTAATCAGACAATTCCTAACTTATTATAAATAACCAAATTGTCTAAGCTTAGTCATCTTTCTCTTGAAGAACCACCCCCTCTCCCCCTCTTTTCCTCTATAGGGCAGCAAGGCAGCCCAGTGGTTAGCACTGTTGCCTCACAGCAAGAATGTGTCTAGTTTGGGTCTTTACCTGGACAGTTGACATTTCTGTGCGGAGCTCATGTTCTCTGGTTTCCTCTCACAGTCCAAAAACATGAGACATTAGTAAATTGACTAAACGAAATCAGCACCATAGGCGAACTTCAACCAGCAGCACATCCTCATAGCAATTCTTTATCAGCAGAAGGGGTTCTTGAGATCTACCTGAGCTTAAACTCCCCTCTCGCCCTGCAAATGGGAGGGAGCCCCGGGCTCAAGGACAGCATGCCAAACAAGCTGTATTACCAATCATCAGCAAGTGTGAACTCTTGAAAGATAGCTGTATGTGTATATATCTATGTGTGCGTGTTTGGGTCAAATCAAATTTAACTTGAAAAACAGATTTTATGCACATGCATATTGAATAGAAACTGATAGTCTTCTTTAAAAAAAAAAAAAAAAAACATTTGTAAATGTGTAAGTATGGGTGAAATGATGTTCCAATTTTAGTGCAAACTCACACTATGTTATCCGAACCGTGCTCAGGCATATTTCCTGATTCGTTTGAGAAGTATGAGTGCTCTGAATTGGGCTCAGCACGGTTCAGTTGGCCGGCCCTTGCCTGGTTGGTGTGCCGGAGCGCGGTTTACTTGGGCTTTGGCACGGTACACTAGTAGTGTGAGTGCAAAGCACGCCTGAGCCCGAAACTGAAAACGCGACGTCAGTTTTAGGGGACTGTTTTATATGGATGTATTAATCATTCTTAATTGTCAATGAAGGGAAACTGTTGTAGTTTATTAAAGAGCAAGCCCCTGCTGCACGTCAGCTGCATCTTCAGCAGACCTCCTATTACCTGCAGCATGAGGACTTTTATGTTAATTTATGAGCGTCAAAAGTGGTGGATCTATTCTGCAAAGTGCTTGACTGCGTGTCACAGCATCCCAAACAACAAAAAATAATACAAATTGATATAACTAAAGTAATCTCCACTGTGCTGAGCGAGAGCGATTCTCTTCCTGTTAAACTGAACATCATCAATGATGTAAGCGTGCTCCGGTCCGGTAGGTAAAAATGCAATGTGAATACTCAGAAATGACATGTTACATGTCATAAAGCATTAAGAACAAGCTATATGTCTGAATCTTCAGTTGACTTGATTAAAAACGGATGATTTCGGTTATAAGAATAAGCTTTTGCTATAAAGAATGGCATGATAATCTTCAGTCAAATGCTTTTTTTGTTACTGTTATATGTGTCTGGGAGGATTTAAGTGCTCAGTTAGGATTTTAAGTGCTGGTTCGATTGGGCTGTCATTTTGATATTTTTCTCTCAGTGGAAACATCAAATAGCTTATAGAAAGCACTCTAGACTCCTAACACAGACACACACACACATGCACACTCAGACATCCAAGCCCTTGGTCAAGCCCTCACCGTTTTAAAGAGCTCAGAGAGAGTGGACATGTCAGTAAGTGCATCGCTGAAGTCCTTGTTCCCACATCGCTGCGCCAAAATAAACAAGTCTTATCTGAAGTCACTCGCTTTGCCCTCCGCTACTGCTGCAGTCGGAGTTCGTTTTATCAAATGACCTCACCGCAGACTGAGCCAACGTCCTGCCTGACACCGTTGTTCTGTCAGAGACAAAGGAACCCAGTGGAGTTTACACACACACTCGCTGCAGGGAGATGGCACCATTTCCGGTGTACAGAGATGACCTCAAATCACCTGCTTCATCCAAGTCGATAAATGATCCTTCAGCTGAAACCGTCAGAGCCGACGGCTCTAGAGTGGCGTAGATGACACACGAGTTTTCTAGATGATCTGCTGTACTTCAAAGTGAGGATCAGACTGAGGCAGAAAGGTGATTTAAGTTTCTGAAAGGGCACTTGTGGCCTAATAGTTAGAAAGTTGCACTGTTGGCACAGATTGATGGTCGGGGATTGACTGAAGTTAGACCCTTAACCAAGAGACCCAACCCCCAATGGCTGTCCGCTGCTCTGGCTGTGTGCTCATAGGGCTTTATGGTGTTTACCACAGCCATATCACCGTCCATCCCAAGACTGGTTACTCACTGAAGCTAAGCAGGGCTGAGCCTGGTCAGTACCTGGATGGGAGACCACATAGGAAAAACTAGGTTGCTGTTGAAAGTGGTGTTAGTGAGGCCAGCAGGCGGCATTCAACCTGCGGTCTGTGTGAGCCCTAATGCCACAGTATAGTGAAGGGGATGCTATACTGTTAGTGAGTGGCATCTTTCGAACTTGACTTGACTGTGGTCATTTAAAAATCTCATGGCACTTTTCATAAAGAGTAGGGGTATAACCCCGGTGTCCTGGCCAAATTCCCTCCACTGCCCTTACCGACCGACCATGGCCTTCCAATCATCCCCATCCACTGAATTGACTCCATCACCGTCTCTCCACTCCACCTATAGCTGGTGTGTGGTGAGACCACTGGCGCCGTTGTCCTGTGATTGCCATCATCATCCAAGAAAGCTACACACTGGTGGTAGTGTGGAGAGACCCCCCCACACCTCAGGATTTTGAAACCCTTTTGGGTGTATGGCCATACACAATAAATGCGCTATATAAATACACATTGCTTTCTTGCTTGGTGTGTGTGTGTGTGTGTATGGACACTTCTGTGTGTGTGTATACTTGGATGGGCTAAATGCAGAGCCCAGATGTTGAGTATGGATTTATGCACGAATAATTAAAAGCATTCTCATGCACGATTTGTCAGTAAATTGGTTCTAGTAACCTAAAATTTCCTACAGAGTCACAGTTACACTGATAAGCTATGAAAAAATGTGTTCAACATCGAGATCAATTTAATCAGATGATAATGCCATTGAGATAGTTGCTCTGTGATAATGCCGATTGAGTAGTCATATTAAATGGAATGACAACATATAATGACGTTTTACTCTAAACTTACTTCATAACTTTGGTTGAGTAAACAAAAAAAATCCTTCTATGAGACTATTCTGTAGTTGTGTGATCTATTTGTCACTCTGAATCAATGAAAGAGGTTAAGTCTTCTGTTTATAATGGAATGCAATTGGGATTTTCTGGGTTTCTGCTTTGTGGGTGTTTGTAGTTTTTGTGTTAGAGCACCTTCTGGCCTTCGGAGGACATCTACCACTAATTACAGAACCGTCCTTCCTTGACAAGATTGCTAAATGGTGTTTGTGATTTTATTTTAATTAATCACCCAGCCCTGTTCGTCATGCTTGGTCACATTTCATGACTTTTCTTTTCTTTTTTAATTTTCCGTAGATGATTGTGTCAGACCGGGCTGCTCTGAATATTTTAGAAACTGATGATCTGCTAGGATTTTCAAGCACAAACATCTCAAATTTACTAAAATGGAAAGAAATTGTGGAAATATCCAGTAAGTGGCAGGTCTGTGGTCAAAATTGCCTTGCAAAAGCCAGAGCTTAAAGGAGAATGGGCAGACTGGTTTGAACTGAAAGCAACAGTAACTCAAATATCTATTTAACCTTGAAGCAGCATAAAAAAAAAAAAACTTAAAATAGCATAAGAAGCCTTTAAAAGATCTGAAAAATCATTCTTATCAACTAACAACATTAAATTGCGGCTACAGTTCAAAGTTGGTCAATTAAAGATTGAAAAAAGGTAGCCTGATCTAATGAGTCTGAGCTGTAAGACTATATTATATGGCCAGATTTTGGCTCAAACAACATAAAATGTATCCTGTCTTGCGTTAGTATAATTGTGCAAGGTTTTTTTGAGGGACCTCTTCTTGTCAAATGGAATTTAAACACCAAGCTTAATTGAAAGTGCACATATTATATACTGCATGTGTATGTGTATAAAAAGGACATTACGAGTGCAAACACAATAAGTTTATTGGTGGTTTGATTAATGGCAGTTAAATATTTAAATCTATTGACAGGCCTAGTTACAACACCTGCAGACATCCATCTGTGTTCCTTTTGTCTGTGTGAAGATTTATTCATGCTTTCTCTCCAATCAATCTCTATCACTCAGTCGGCTAAATGCACACAACGTGCCCATAATTTATTTAAGGGTGGACAGGACTGCATGTTGGAAATTACTGCAGCTGATGTGAATAATGAGCTACAGATGCTGACCACACTTTTCCTATTTTCTTTTCTCTTTTTTTCTCTCCCTCTACTTGTCCGTGGCATGCAAATTCATCTTAGCCCTCTCTCGATGTTGGCTGAGATTTAGGATGACCGTGTACTTTTCCCCCCATCTATCTATCTCTGATTTTACAACGATCTCCAGATGACTCTAATAATATCCCAGTTATTACTCTGCTACTTCCTGAAGTAACCCATTGATTTTTTTTTCTTCTTTTAAATAAAATATTCATTATTATGGATTAGGTTATAGACAAAATTCAGTTTAGCAGTCATTATGTGAATACCTTCGACCTCGGAATGCTGTCATCAGCCAATCAGAATCAAGAATTTTGTTAGCTGAAACACAGTACTATAGGGTTGCACGGTTTACCGGTACTATGGTAGTAACGCTATACTATAGCTCCAAAATACTGGCGGTGCCACTGTACTTTGTAAACAGGTGTATCGTTATTAACGGTCTATATACAATACATGATGCATGTGGAAAAGTCACTAAAATGCTCACACATCTGTGCAACAATAGACCTTTTTATTTAAATAGTTTCTGGAGCCCTTTAAGGTTGCAAAACTGTAGAATTTATGCCTTTTATTGTAACCTATTGCACGCTTTCTGGCGCTTTAGTTCGAACACACATCTGAATCAGTTAATTTCTGTTTCTGTCAATATGATTTAGTAGCTACAATAACTGTGACAAGCTCTTAAAAAGAGAACAACAACAATGGATGAAAAACCCAAAAGAGGAAACATTGAAACAATTTTTGACCACTTCATATAGCCAAATTTAGTTGGAGAAATGCTAATGTATTTTTTGTTGGTCAGTTATCTACAAAGTAAACAAAAAGAACTAATGCGTTTTGGATGAAGAGATGTGCAAATGCTTTTTCAATAATAAGGAAATTATGAATTCAATTCAAGTAGGCCTATTATAACATAAAATACAGTATTTCTGGCAATTTTCTTTATTTCATATATTTGAGTTATGAATTACAGTATTAAACAGCAATACTACTTGGTATCATGATACTTCAGCTGCTATTGACCTTATTCTGAAATGCGGAAGTGCGCTCGTTTTTGCGATTGTTTTAGAACTTCCGATTCAGTCGCCTATGGGAGAAATGACTAGGAATAATAAACGGCTGAAAATGGTCAAACTACTCGCTCTACAAACAAGTGTTTGCATGACTATACAGACAAAATAGAATAATATAATAAGAAAATCTCAGTTTGCAACATCAAGCAGCAGAACGAGCTGTTTTTAACGTCTAAAAAGGAATGGAAGTGAATGAGACCGGAAGTCTCGAGCCAAAACGATTCAAATGGCTGCGCCCGCTCGTATGCGAAGAATAAGGTGAATGGTATCGTAATGTGAATTCATGGTATCACAACAACCCTACAGTACTACTGTATATTGCACATGAGACAATAACTGTTTTCAAAGTATACTGCAGTTTGGAAAAGTCAAGGTTTTTAAACCGTCAATATTTTCTGCTAAACCGTTCTTAAGGTATGTGTATTTATTTATTTTATTTTTTATTTTATTTTTTGTTTTAGGACAACAGTATCTCCAGCAGAAAATATAAGATTCCATTTGGAACTAATGAAGACGGCACAAGTCAATAATTCATTTGAATTGTTTAGTCGGATATGTTGTTACAAAATATGTTCAACGTCTCTCAAAATAAAATATGTTGTGTTTAGGGATGCAACTATTATAGACTTTGGTTGTACAATTATAGTCTGAAGAATAATCACGGTTATCATGATTATTATGCATTCATTGATTTCAAAACACTAGAAGAACCCCCATGAAAACTTATATTTTAAAGTGTTATTTATTGCTGCTCAGTAACCAATTAATACAGCACTAAATAATAATATAAAAATAGTCCATTTCTCCTAGGACTTAAAGTTTAAAGTTTAGTACAAGTAATAATTTTACACAAAAAATACATGACAAAACTATGAATAAAAAAGTAAATAAAAATAAGGATAAATTAAAACAATGTAAATCTAAGCATCATATTTGCTAAGTATTTCCCTTTTAAAGAGAACAAATGTAGTCGCCCTTGCACGCGTAACGATCTTGTGTGAATGGCCCTTAGTTATTAGCCTCAGTTAATCCAAAGTGCATGCGTATTAGCCACGGTGTACAAGCTCTGAACTTTAAACTAGCGCACAGTTGGCATAGCTTCGTTTAGCTGCAGAAGTTTTATTCCATGTAGAAACGCAGTGTTGAGAAGCCTTTACGATTAATTAATCATGATGAATTAAATTGCTGTTAATAGTGAAATCTGTTAATTGTTGCATCCCTAATTGTGTTCAAAGGGGAAAAAAGTTTAAATAAAAAAACAAACAAAAAAAAAACATTTAAAAATAATATATTTTAGAGCAGTAACCACAATACCGTGAAACTGTGATATTTTTATTCAAGGTTATCATATTGTCAGAATCTCATATTGGCCCATGCCTACTGTATACACTCGCACACTCATAGACGCTCCGGGGCAGAGAAGTTGTTCTTGTACGGTTGATTATAAAGCTCTTCATCATTAACAGACTGAGTCATCTTTGCGCACTGAGGGGTTAAAGGACGTTTTCATGTTTCCTCTATCTTCCGTATCGCTGTCAGCAGCGTCTGCAGCTCGGAGAGCAGCGAGCAAAAAGCACTAATGCACCTGCAAATGAGATCGCTCATCTCTCTATAAATGAATGCTTGCTCTGAAAGGTGATGGAAAGTGATGAGTTTTTTTATTATTAAAGTAAAGACTTTCTCTTGTCTGAGCCTGGCTTTTCAGAAAAACACAGACTTCGATGTCTATTAAATATTAATGTGAGGGTCAATGGGATGCCATGGCTTCATGGGCGTGCTGACCTGATGATTTTCAAATGAAACACAGCTGTTCGCATGTTTGACTTTCAAAGTGAGACACTATTTTTTGATGTTGACACATCCAGCAGTTGAGTTTACTTATAGGATAGTGTTCAATAAATGTTGATAAAAGTAATTTGGGTGGACTTGAATGCATAACGATTGGTTTTGTGCATAAACTAGTTTGGTTGATTTTTATTTAGGCCTGGTTTGCCTGGAAAAATATGATTGTATTGGCAATTGATTGTATTGGCTAATGCTGGGATAGGTTGGATTATGCTTATCACTGCTGGTTTGGGTGGTGTTAAAAGACAAGGCAATCTAAGCCACATTGGTTATGCTGTTTATTGGTAGTTTATTAGTAGTAATAATGTTGGTCCAGAGTCAGACTAGAGTTGCCACAATACTGGAATTTTAGTACCAATCGGTAATCAAAATAATATAATATATAATAATATAATATTAATATATAATCACTAACGACAAATCACAGTGATTTCTGTTGAGCACATAAACATATTGGCCATTCAGCTGTGTTTAACAACATTGCTCAAATGCCGAAAATGTTTTTTTTTTTTACATTTCAGTATTTGTTGGTACCAAACCAGATGTTAAGTTCTTTTAAAAACACAGACACACATTTCAAGAGTTCACACTTAGATATTGCTTGATAATAATAGCAGGTTTGGCATGCTGTCCCATGAGAGAACCCTGTGCTCGGATATAATTGAGCCTATGGTTTCCACCTGGTCAATGAGCATGTGAGGATTAACGGGATCAGGAAGTTCTCGAAAGCTCCCCCTGGTAAAGGAGGAAAGGAGGAGATGGGGGGATAGGGGGATTCTTCAAAAAACGAAGATAAGGAAATAATGCTAGTCAGGCTATTTATTGTGAGTTTGGAATGATCTGATTGGCTTACTAATGATTACAGATGAGATCAATCATATCACGTGCTCCTCTCAAAATTAGTTTGTGAAACTTCACATTCTATATGACTTAAAGCAGTGTTTCCCAACCCTGTTCCCGAAGGCACACCAACAGTACATATTTTGGATGTCTCCCTTATCTGAACCATTCATTTCAGGTTTTCGAGTCTCTTCTAATGTTTTGATGTGTACTGTTGGTGTGCCTTCAAGAACACTGTTGGGAAACACTGACTTATTGTATTATAAAATTCTTTAACACTTTAAGTAAGCATTAATATTTTTATTGTGATTTCTATTGGTCATAATAGTCGTTTGGTATTATGACAACTCCGTTGGTGACATCAGCGTCCAGAAAGCACAGCATTTTCTGATGACCATCTAGCAGGGTTTTGTGGATTGGCATAAATCAGATTGAAGTATCCAGGTGTTTCGATCTCTGTATCCGCGCTCACACACACTCTCCGCTGCAGTTTTGGACCCTGATAAATTGTTGCAGGGCATCTGGGTGATGCAGCACAGCGAGACCATCTTTGGTCCTCGGAGATCTCCGTACTCTCTAGACACAGCAGCCAGATGGTCGGTAGGGTGTGTGCTTGCGTCTGGCATCACAGTGGAATCAGCAGACCTCAAAGCTCTGCTGGTTTCTTGTTTTTTATGGGTTCTGATTTTCTTGTCTCACACCACCACCAGTCTCACTTCATGCTCTGCGGCTTTTTCAGCATCACTAGATTGGCAAACGAGGTCTGAAATGGCCTTGTTAAAAAAAAAAAAAAAAACGGGCATGTGTTCATGTTCATGTTGAACAGAGATGAAGGGTCTCCAGAAAATTCACCTGAACTGGCTAATTAAAAAAAAGAAAAACACTCTTTGGCGAAACTTTAGTCATATGCCTACGCCAATATATTGTGTAGGATGAAATCATTGAATAATTGAGATGTTTTAACAAGGGTCAATCAATAATATTAGGGATTAAGGCTAATCCCTACACAATATATCACAAAACTATGATTATCGTGAAATTGGTATATGCGGTATCATATTGCAGAAATTCATTCATTCATTCATTGCCACAGTGGAATGAACTGCCAACTTATCCAGCATATGTCTTACACAGCGGATGCCTTTCCAGCTGCAACCCAGTACTGGGAAACACCCATACGTTACACATTACACACATACACTACAGCCAATTTAGTTTATTCAATCCACCTATAGTGTATGTCTTTGGACTGGAGGGGAAACCGAAGCACCTAGAGAAAACCCACATCAACACGGGGAGAACATGAAAACTCCACACAGAAATGCCAACTGGCCCAGCCAGGACTCGAACCAGCGACCTTCTTGCTGTGCTAACCACTAAGCCACCTTGCTGCCCCCACATCACAAACATGTGCGATGAACTACATTTTATGTTATGTGTTGGTTATTTAAATTTGACCAATCAGATGGGGCCTTACTTTCTTTATCCCCACCTTCCACAGTAGCTGCTGTCCTGCTATTGGCTAAAGTGGCCCAAAGGTAAACCCAGAAAAAAACGTGAAAATAAACATGGTGGGAGTCGAGACAAGATAGGAAAATGACAACAGCCAATCAGAGTTAGAATATCTGCTGAGAACTCTTTTGTAGTGTTTTAAAGACTACATGTTTGCACCTTGACACAGTCTGAATTGAACTGAATTAGATCTGAAAGTATATATTTTACCTTAAAATAATCTGCCAATAGGGTAAGCTAAATAATCTTACGTCAAAAGGAATAATGAGATTTTTTTGCTTACCCCGTTGGCAGATTATTTTGCTTGTTTTAAAGAAAAAATCACTTAATTTTGTAATATTGTTTCTTAAAACAAGATAATACTTTTTGATTGTCTAGTAAAGGGTTCTTGATTTCAAGAATTTCTAGATATTTGGACTAGAAACAAGACAAAAGTAAGAAAATATATATATTTTTTGCAGTGTGAGAAGCATGATGGGAAGTGTAGATTTTGTTTATTGAGCTACTTGATTTGATTGAAAGATACTTAATTCTTTAATAATAAAATTCAAAGAGTAACCATCTCAGTTAAGTTTAAGCTAAGTAATCATATTTGAATGAGAAATAGGATACAATGTTGTTAAATCAGTAAATAAACTGAACTGTTTAAAGGGATGGTTCACCCAAAAATGAAAGCGACTCACTATTTACTCGTCCTCAAGTGGTTCCAAACCTTTATGAGTTTTCTTTTTTTATTTTGCACCCAAAATGAGATATTTTGAATAACAATAGAATCCTGTAACTTTTGACTGTCATAGTAGGACAAACAAATACTATGGAAGTCAATGGCTGCAGGTTTCCAACATGTTTGAAATTAACTTATTTTGTGTTCAACAGAAAAAAAGAAACCAAAAGAGGGTAAATAATGACATGATTTTCAGTTTAGGGTGAACTATCCCTTTAAAACAAATGAACAGCATCCAGAAAAACAATAATGCTTTGATTGTAACGGCAGAAATCTATAATATAACTTAAGGGAAAATAACATTATCTAACGCAATAAGTGACTTATTTGTGTTCTTTAGGAGATATTGACTTGTCAGTTATCAGGTTAATTAACAGGAAGTTGCATTAAATAACCATAATATAGCTGGGGTAGCTTTGCAGTACTCTATTGCATTGAACCAAGAACTTAGAGTAAAAAAAAAAAAGGCATAAGCTAAAATCAGTCCCCTCCGAAAGTGCTGCGCTGACTGGATTTATTGTCCTGCGTCACACAATACCACCCCCACTCTCCAAAAAGCATTTTATCGGATGATTTAAAAGTCACCTGGTTGGGGGCAGAGCGAATATATATGTAAGTGCAATCAGCAGAATAAGCTAGAACACCATTTTTTTTTTCTCGTTCTTTCTCTCAGTGTGAGACTGGTCAAATGGTGTACTGGCTAAGTGGCCCCGTCAGCAGATATGGGATCCTCCCCAGTGTGTCCGGAGGAGAGATTGTGGCAGGGTGAATTGATTATTGCGGTGTGTTTCCAAAGGTCATTAAGGCCAAGCTTCAGGCCTAATTAAAGGGATAGTTCAACCCCAAAATGAACATTCTTCCTCCCTGTTTTATGACAAATGTTCCTTATTGATGTGGAAAACAAAGAAGGCATTTTGAGCATTGTTCAGCTCTTGAAAATTGAAATGGGTGTAGATGCTGTCAAGCTCAAATCATGACACAAAAAAATAAATAATTAAAACACACACACAATAAGTCTCATAACGTCCTATGATAGATTTGTGTGGGGAGTAGGCTGAAAAAATGTTTATTTAAAAATGAATGAATTAAGCAAGCAAATAAATAAATAAATAAATAAATACATTAATAAATAAATAAATAAATAAATAAATAAATAAATAAATAAATAAATAATTAGATCCAGCAAAAATAGATAAATAAATTAACATAATTAAATCCACCAATAGATAAATAAACAAATAAATACATACATATATAAAGAAAGAAAGAAAGAAAGAAAGAAAGAAATAATTCAATCAGTCAATCAATCAATTAATCAATCAGTAATATTAAAATAAATAAATAAATCTTAGAAGTCTCTTATAATTATGAGGGTTTATTTTATTTGATTATTACCCAACTCTATTAATAATAAATAAATAAATACTGTAACAACAGTAATCCTGTGGAATAATTTTATGATTTAGGACAGCTGTTTAATATATGACTGTACATTAAAATGTAACTCCTTAATGCTACTTAACGGCCAGGGTGGCACTGGCCCACTCAGATTGAAGGCCGACCCACCTAGTAAAGCAATATATTAAAGGTGAAAAATCCTGCGTTTAAAAACATGTAACGTATGTCAGAGACAATGAATGTAGTTTAATGTTGACTGTATTTGTTTAACAGTATTCTTTAGTTATTGCAACTTTGTCAATCAAATTTAAAATCCCTCTCCATTGCACAAAAATTTAATTGTCCAACTGTTGGTCTGCACTGCACTGATGAGCGCTTTTGTTTTTGACTGGTTGCAAATGAAACTAGAAGTGCTGTACGGCAGACTATTCTGATTTTCTAGTCAAGGACATTATAAGGAATAAAATGAAAATATGCATTACATGTGAGAGAGGTATAATAATATATTAATCTGGTTTAATTTGTTTTCAGCATTAAATAAAATGCCTTGTTTTGGTAGATTCATTGTAATGTAGTAGTGTAGTGTAGGGTTGTCACGATACTAGAATGCGGTACCAATCGATACTGAAAAAAAAAAAAAAAGTAAATTTCCTGCTAACATAAGAGCACAATGGCAAATCAGCATAGTTTAAGAACGTTCTCAACAGCGCTCAAATGTTAGCGGAACATTTTTAAAATTCCAGTATCGATTGGTACCGAGTTCCAGTATTGTGACATCCCTAGTGTAGTGTAGTGTACTGCAGTTATCATGTTTTAGCAATCATTTGGAGTTTTACATTTTAAGAGTCTTTAAAGATAACAGGCCATATGTTGATCTTAGTTGCAGTGTTGGGGGGAAAGTAATTCATTACAATATAAAGTCACTTAGAAGTAGCTAAATGTGTTACTTAATTACATTTTACGGAAAGTAAGGTGAAAGTATGTGTTAATTATTTATTTATATGCATTTTTTTAAGAGTATATGTTTATTTAGAACACATTTTTGCAATTTATTTATTCAGTTTTTGTTGAATACTCAAATGTCACTCGTTGAATCAATTACTTTATTATCAGTGGTCATAAATATAAGGAACTAGTTATTATACACTTAGCTTAAGAGTAGGCATTGCGTCTTCAGTATTACGTTTGATCAACTTAAAGCATGCTTATTGAATTAAAAGTACTAATTTCATGAAAACACAACCAACCGTGCACTGTGTTTATATAATAAAAGTATATAGAGCAGTAGATTCTCTGAAACTCATTAACAATTTTTTTTTGCCATATGGTGCAAAGTGTTACTGATTTGTTTATGATTTTCAACCTGTTCTAACTGATACTTAAAGCCTCTCGCTAGGTTTCAAATCAGCTGTATAATGTTTGCTTTCGGAAATCACTGCCTCTTTCTTGTAAATCGTTGTTGCATTGGTAAGCTGCTTTGTATAGAAGCATCTGCTAAATGAGTAAATGGGCTGTAGAGAACTTGGGGACAAATTTACACTAGCAGAACATAAAATGAATGGTTACATAATAATAATAATAATAATAATAATAATAATAATAATAATAATAATAATAATAATAATAATAATAATAATAATAATA
>CAIGQZ010001336.1:5092718-5102888 GCA_903798205.1 Danio tinwini | reverse complement strand
CTTCTCTTCTCTTCTCTTCTCTTCTCTTCTCTTCTCTTCTCTTCTCTACCTCTTACTGTACTCTACTATACCTCTTACTCTACCTCTTACTGTGCTCTACTTCTTACTCTTACTGTACTCCTTACCTGCTCTACATCTTACTCTACCTCTTACTCTACTCTTCTCTACCTCTTACTCTACCTCTTACTCTGCTCTAGCTTTTGCTACTTACTCTTACTCTACTCTTTCCCTTCCCTACTCTACTCTTTCCCTTCCCTACTCTACTTTACATCTTACTCCACTCTACATCTTACTCTGCCTCTTACTCTACCTCTTTTTGTACTCTACTTCTTACTCTTACTCTACTCCTTACCTGCTCTACATCTTACTCTACCTCTTACTCTACTCTACCTCTTACTCTACTCTTTCCCTACTCTGCTCTACTCTCCACCTCTTACTCTACCTCTTACTCTACTCTTTCCCTACTCTGCTCTACTCTCTACCTCTTACTCTACCTCTTACTTCACCTCATAATCTACTTCATACTTTCTCTTCTCTTCTACTCTACCTCTTATTCTACCTCTTACTCTACTCTCAGTTTGCTAGGATCATCAATCATAATCAAATGTGATCAAGAGTGAGTTTGACAAGTTTAAAATGTTTTAAAACAGAGCATGTGTGTAATAAATTACAGTGATTTACTTCAGCTTTACTTGATCACCACAGCCGCGTGTCAGAAAAATGATAAAAGACGCTTCAAGTTCGGTTTGTGGATGTTAAATCAGGTTTATTTTGTACATTAATATAACAGATATCCATACAGCAGTGGATATTAACCTGTATCCTGTCACATTTGCATGCAAAAACAGTGCAAAGCTAAACGCGCGCGCTGTGTGTGTGCCTGTCAGCGCTGTGTGTGTGTGTGTATTTGTGTGTGTGCGTGAACTTTGTAACGACATTGTGTGTGACTCATCCTTGCAACTCCACAACATGCATCAAATACTTATTGGTAAGATTCTTATTGTAGTTTTTCCTCACAAACGTTACGTGAGATCTTATTCTTTCTTGTTTGTCTGTTGTCTGATGCAGCCGAGGTAGCTGCTGCCAGGCACGTGGAAACGGTGGGCGTGAAGGACTAGCCTTAAAGGCGCAGTACACAAAAAACGCTAGCTGATGCTAAATGTTACAAAAGAGAAACTTGTGAAAGGTAAAATAAAAAATCTGATGGGTGTTTTGAGAGAAAACTTTACAGACACATTCTGGAGACACAAAAGACTTATATTAAATCTGGAAAAAGTGGTAACCTAGGTGCCCTTTAAATGAGCCCACCCTCATGTCTCTGAGACGGCTATGCAAAGATATGCATCTAGGCTTATTATAATGGTTGTCTATAGGATCAGTTCTTAGGATTTGGTTATGAGGGTGTGGCTTCATCATATTGAGATGGTTATTTGTTATTAAATGAGTTCACTCCAATGTCTGTATGGCAGTGCTATGCAATATTATTGATGTGTGCCATTTATAATGGAAGTCAATAAGATCAATGTATTTCAGTGGGCCGTACCATCCCCATGTTAAGTCAAATGGACCTCTTTGGGATGTCCTAGCGCCTCAGGGGTACAACTTATACCAATTTGTATCATATAATATGTTCTCACTCAGTCTGCAACCCCCTACAGTTGTTGTAAATCTCATATTTCTACCAATTTTACAGCTGGTGCTATGATACATCAAAGTTGGGGGTAATTTTTATTTTGGGGGTGGGTTTGTGGGCCCAAAAAAACACTGACCCCGTATAAAAGTCATAGCACACCATTCCCAATAAATCCGCATAATTTGACCCCATTTTTAAGGGTCTGGGACAAAAACTGTGGGACTAGTTATGGACAAAATTGTGTCCAGTAGAAGTATGGAGAACAGCAAAAAACAAACCCCACTAATAACTTAATATTTAATTGAAATGTCATTCTAACGTTTATAACATCTAATAATTACCAGTTTTTAACCCTTTGTTAAAGGGCACCTATTTCAACCCTTTTTTAAGATGTAATATTAATATTATGTTTTTTCTGAGTGTGCCAGTTTAGGTTCAGTTCAAAACACAATTCAGATTTTGGGGGCGTGTACACAGTTTGTTGTTTTAGGGGCGTGTTGCTTCACATGAAAATTAGTTTCGACTTCCCGCCCAACTTAACAAAGGGGCGGAGCCAAGAGCTCCCCCGCTTTGTGTATGGCTACAGACAGGCAGAGGCAGACAGAGAGAAGCAACATGTGTGAGAGGACCAGCATTCAGCTTTACATGTACGACTCGGACACAGACCAAGCAGAGAGTACAAAATCATTTGTGTCTTTGTATAGTTTTACAGCCAGCTGTGTGCTAGTTTAAAGCTCCAAGCTTGTAGCCTACAGTGAGACTAATAACCAAGCACACTGAATTAACTTTGACTGCAGGGCATCACACCAGATGCACCGCGACACGGCGCGCGCGCGCATGACAGTTGAAAGTATTGCACACGTGCGGCGCCGGTGTGTGTCCCCTGATAGAAACTTATGTTTAGAATTCAGAAATGCATGCCGCTGCGTGCCGCGACATTGCTTGTCGCCGAGCGGCGCTTCTGGTGTATGACCTGCTTGAGGCTATAAGGGCGTCATACACTGGATGCGCCGCTCAGAGCCACGACACGGCACACCAGACGTGCTCATTCGCATGTTATTTAAAATGAAACTATTCAGATAACGCTCTGTGGCGCGGCAGAAATATGAAGTGCCCTGACCAGGCCCAGTGCGTCCATAGAGGCGACCTAGGCGGCAGAATAGTGAGCGAACGTGAGGCGCACGTGAGGCAACGCGCTCGCATTTTCGAGCTGCACATAGTTTAAGATGACAGGAAGCTTCTGTGACCGCGGGAAATGCAAACCACTGAAGTTTAAGGAAGACACAATGAAAAGTAAACATGTATGCAAACCCACCAAAAATCACAAACACTGGCGGCGAGGAGAGCGATAACTTGGTGATTGTTGAGCCCAATGAGCCTTACATCTAAAAATAGAGCAAGGGTGTTTCTTTGGTGACGTCGCTTTGACTCACACGCTGAAAATGGCGGACATGAAAACAAACTGAGCATATGGTAATGCGCACCTGTCAATCAATATTGGTGGCCGGGGGGACCGCACTCCTACGTCAAGTTGTGGTCGATCTCAAAACTGCTCCAATTGGTCCACCATTTTTATGTTGTTAAATTGAAAAAAAAGGACTGAGTGTGTTTATATCACCCCAATATGACCGTCTATACACTATACCTACACATATGTCTGTCTAAACAGCTTAAAAAGTAGATTTTTTTTACCATAGGTGCCCTTTAAGAACCATAATGCAACTTCATTGACATTGATTGCAATTAAAATGTTATTTTCATAAAAGTTCAAATGTCTTGTAATAACCCTGACTCAGTAGAACTCCAGGCTTTTTCCAATGTGTGTTTCAACGAGTGCCATATAAAGGGTTAAACAGGTAGAATATCTAGTACCTAATATTACATTTCAAGATATGTTACATAGTATCTCTCTATCCGTGTAAAGCACTAGATGTAAACCCCAGGTGGTCCACTGTTCCCCTAGAGTTCTTTGTGCGAACTTCATGAAAAAGTTGTTTTTCCTTAAAAAGCTTGTATTTCATCAGGTTGCATAGGCACTGTTAGCTCTAATTGGTGCCTTTATATGTAAGCCTGTGGCCTGTTGTTTGGTTCAGACCGAGTGTTTCTGGCTTCTCGACATTTCATCCAGCGTCTCGTTAGCTGTGGCTGTATCTGAAGGCCCCCAGGTCTCCCACTGGCTTTCAACCCAGATACCTGGCCTCCCATGCATCACAGCAACACCTGTTTTACCTCTCAGCTTTCACCGGAGTCGTGAAAAGGTTGAGGCTCTGAAAATAGCTTGCCCCAGTTTCCTCTTCTTTAATGTGTAAATGAAGCTCATAGGTGAGCACGACTTGAAGGGTTTTTCTTACGGCTTTCCCACTTTCTCAGAAACCAGACGATTTAGGAGTCACACAATTTTTTTTTATCCTAATAGATCTGTGGGACTCTTTTATAAGGTTTTGTAATAAAAAAAAAACTGGTCAGTCTGAGTGTGAATTAAATAGAATTGTTTTCCCGTCACCATCTGAAGTCACCGAAAAGGACTTAGAGCTGAAATTTGTGTCAGATCTGTGCTGAGAGACAGAAACACATTTTGACTCTGAAATACTAAACCAGGGCTCAAAAGAGACGCACGCTGGTCTGAGTGACATCTGTAATATCCTGCTGTCGATCACACACACTTTTATGCCACTCAGCTGAATGTCACCAGCTCAGATGGTTCATGTTCAGGATTAGTGTCGGAGATAAACAGGAAGAGACACACATGGCAGAGTAGATGTCATACTTTTTAAATGTTGGATTCTGTTTTTGGCACTGCAAAATTAAGACTTTAGTGTATTTTAATAAGTCATAATGAAAATATCTGCCATTTTAAAGTGTTGTCTGTACGTTTTTGACTCTTCTAAAGCATAAAAATACCATAAAATGTGTGCAGATATTTAAGAAACATCCCAAGTGAACATATTATTATAACTATTATTATATATAACTATTATTATATAATTATTATATAATTATTAAGTATATAATTATTATATACTTCTGCTTCAAGCGCACGCATATGCTACGGCGCAGCCTACACGTGGACGCATAGCCCCTTGCCCTAACCGTTGCCGACGATGACGCGCACCTCTCAAAAAATGTAACGCATATGCGTAGCGCAAGCTCTGTGATTGGTCGGCTTGGTAGCGCTAATGAATATGGGTGGAGGTGAGAGCCGCACGCCCGATGCAGCGAGCGTTTACAAGTGTGGAGTCCCGTGAAGGAGCTCCGGATGGAGACTGTTGTTTTGTGTTTACCTTATGATTAAAGTTGTTGCACGTCCGCCTGTTCCCGCCTCAAAATGAGCGAATTTGAACCACTTGTACATTAAGGAAGTGCTCAGAAAAAACAGAACACCAGCGAAGAAACTCGACACAGAGAAACATAAACACCTGCTGCCAGCTAGCGTTTCAGAAGTGTATTGCAGGAAAAACAGAAATGGCGCGCAGAAGTATAAATGCACTGCTACGCGCAAGGCATACGCCATGGGTTACGGCGATCACTTAACGCAGAAGTATAAACCAGGCTTTAGGCCCCGTATACACTAATACTTCTTAGATTTAAACTTTGTTTTAGAACAAAAACAATTTACGTCCACACTGGCATTTCACGTAGCATTTCTGAAAAGGCCTCATTCCACAATACACCGCTGAAAACGCACATCATGTGACCACACACACACACACACACACACACACACACACACACACACACACACGTCGGACAGTTTATCAAGAATGTACCGTTGGATCATGTCTCACTGTAGTTGTTTAACGTGGTATTTAATTAATCTCGTCTCTATCATGTAACGTGTCACAGCCTAAGTACACTGCTTCAATCTTTCACTTTCACAGTTCATGCCCCGTGGAAACAATAATTGGCAGGTGGTAGTTTGTGTGTAACTTATCTTCATTTATTTGTTATTTGGTTATGGTAAAACAAAGACCATGCAGGTCAGGTTGTTAAAATGGTAGGCTATAAAAAATTCATTTGTTATGAATTAATAAATTGTTCATAAGCTTCCTACGATGATGATACCATCATCCATTGCGATGTTTCACATTAGACATCGTACGATTCCAAATTGATCGTCATCGCCCAACCCTATATGATACCAAACTAACTGTATTTCCTCAAGCATTTTTGATTGTATATGAGTGCTGCAGAGTGCATTGTTTCAGCATTGATATCGCAATGTGATCTTTTAGGATATATGCAATGGTCGGTGCAAATAGCATAGTGGTTAAGTGCACCAATATATAGCATCGTGTTGGGTTTGTATTATAATTTATCACTTGCATGTGTTTTTGATGGCTGTGATTATATAGACCATTCCAATGTGGCGATGTCATTGGCCCATGAACATTTCCTGCTCGTTATCAGACTATTTCATAACTGTAACAAGAGGCAATTCAATGTGACTTAATGTGAAATATGACTTAACGTTAAATCAGCTATAAATCAGCTATAATAACATTATTTAACATTATATAACATTACTAAAAATGGTCTATAATGATTTTAAAAGCATTCAAGGATAAGAAATTTGTCATTCAGTTACTGTACTTGTACTGTACTTGAAATTTTAAAACACTTTTTCTTGATTGTGTTTTTAGATTATGCATTGAAATACTCACAACACATGCAAATACAGAAATGCACTGCAAATAGCACAGACAACAATGAAAATACAAAACAATCGCAATGTTAAGTTTCTCCAATATCGTGCAGCCCTATTGTATAGTCTTTTATGGCTCGTTTACACTGACTGGTACAGTACGGTACGGTACAGGTCAGTACCGGTCACCTTTATGAGGCTTGCGTTTCCACTGCTAAAAGGGTACCAATGGTACTCTTTTGGTGGGCGTGGTGTACGACAGAAAGTTGCAGTCGACGTCATTTTCGCTCGAGAAAATGTCTGAAGTAAAGCTATACGGGTCGCTCACACATCATATGAGAAGCACTTCTCACAAAACTGATGCTTTACACACATAAATACTTCTGTATAAATGTTTATTACTAACTTTTCATTGAACATGAGTTTATTATAACTGCAGATCAATGACAGTGTGAAATAGCCTACTGTAACATCTGCAATTGTATAACATAAATAAATAAATGCAACATATATGAACACATACAGACCCTTACAGTCTCCGATATGTTACCAATTACAGAAAAACTACACACAGCATACATTTAGGCCTTATTTAGGTTCAATACAGCAGGAAATAGAGCCCAGTCAGTGCAGACTTCTCATGATTAAATGTGTCTTTAATCTTCAGCAGCACGTGTAGCCTCTTGTTAGAAAGTAAATCCATCATTCTGAGTTCATAATAGTCCAAAAGGTGATAATAATAGTTAAACATAGCAGTTTGTTCACGTTTGCTGAAAAAAATATGTGCTCCTTTTTTTCCCAGCTTCTCCTTTTGTTTTTTCATGCATCACTCTCACGTTTGTCAGTTTCTGACAGGATCAGGTTTCAAAAGCACGTCAATAATCAAGCACACGTTATCATCAGCTCAAGAAGTTTGTTATTTCAAATAAAGAAATGCGACGAGCACAAGCAAAAACGCTAAAACGTTCGCGCTTCAGACTGGCTCGTAAAAAACTACAGGGCACAGGGTAAAATCTGCTCCTTTTCTGGCTTTGATGCTGTTCATCAAGATGACGACAATGCTCATTTGAGCCCAGATCGAACAGGGCTTGTTATTATATGATATTATATGGATATATAGTTTTTCGGCTGTGTATGAAAACATGGCAGCTCCTTTGTTTTCATTCTGGCTTGTTGCTTGAGCTCATGATGTATCTCTGTAAACCAATAGAGTTCAGCTGTGCGTCTAGCTCCGCCTTTGGGACCCTTTTGGTACCCTTTCTCGTGTTTGGTACCCTTTCGAAAGGGTGCCGAAAAAGTGGTACGGTATGGTTTGGTACACCTTTTGACAGTGGAAATGGCCATAAAAGCGTACAGACCCATACCGTACCAGCCAGTGGAAACGAGCCAATATAGACTTGTAATACCAGTAATGTCAAGCAAACTTTTCTTTTTTATGTGTTCCATGCATATTTAATCTTCCTTTTGTTTAAATTGTTTTACACAGGGTTTTGTTGGCATTGATTGTGATTCAGATATTCATGCTATCCTGTAGGGCCATTCTCAGATCTGTGCATGTCTTGCATAAATCAGAAAGCGAATAGAGACTATCATTTTGTTAAGTGGTGCATGAACATCTGATGATCATGTTTTGTTGTCTTTTCGTTTAGTCTTTTGCTGGCCGATTTACTTCTCTTATGTTGATTCTGTGGCTCAGTGACAGATGGAGTGGAAAACATGCTAATTTAAATAACATTACAGGAGCTCTACATTTATCAAGGTTTTAAAAAAAGCAGACCAACGCTCAAATAGAGGTGTGCGGTATTGGTAACAAACCAAAAAGAAAAAGGATAGCAATTTTAGGCTAGTGATAAACATTTTTGCTATGGGTGTTTCTATGATTTCTTTAGGCCTCCTAACCATCCCCATACCATAATTGGCCTTATCACTCTGTCTCCTCTCCACCAATAAGCTGGTGTGTGGTATGCAATCTGGCTCTTTGATGCGTCGTTCAGTAGTTCACACATAAAACAGCTGAGTGCAGAGTACCCGCAGAGTTTCCCCCAATCACAGCCCGATCTGTTAACTTCCAAATTGGGCTCAAATCAGGCTTAAATTTCTGTAGTGTGAACTAAGCATTAGTGTACTCAGAGTTGGGATGAGGCTGGCATAAAACATGCAGTTGAAGTCAAAACTATTAGCCCTCCTGTGAATTCTTTTCCCATTTTAAATATTTCTCAAATGATGTTTAACAGTAGGGATGGGTATCGTTAAGGTTTCAACGTTATTACTACTTTTATTGATACCACTTATCGGTTCGGTACTTTAACAAGTTCTCTTATCGGTACTTTTTAAATGTGTTTTTCATTAAAAAATAAATTAATTAATTAACAGAATTATTAACACTTTGTTTTATTATTTTGTTTTAATGTAAAATAAAACAAAAATCAATAATTGTAAAACAAATAAATATATTTTTTCCTGTAAAAGAATGTACAATGGTTTGAAGGAAAATGACTTCTAACCATTACTCTGGAGAAAAATCAACATGTTTGACTTTTCTGGCAAAAGTCGGGACCTAACTTGGTTTCTTGTGCTACCTGCAGTTAAAAATACCCTCTTTGAGTTGCAAAATGCAGTACGAGATAATGTTTATGATTTTTTATTAACGCATTCTCATAAATGAGTTAACTGTGTTTGGGGAGTTTACTGTGTTTTTAATACAGTTTTGGAGCATCTTGCAATGTAAAAATAAGCAGTTTTATATAAATTTTTATAATCATAGTTTATTATTAGGCTATTCATAGGCTATATTTGTAAATACAGCTGATGTAAAAGCATTTTTAAAGTTTAAGATTTATTTAGGCTACTGCAGAAAAAAATACTATTTTCATTGTAACGGAACGTGTGTGTTTATTTAACTATTAATGTTATACTAATTTAGGTGACTGACTGCTGGCATAACAATGTGGATGATGTAATGTTACTGTTAGTAGCTAGCTAAGCAGTCAAAAACGTTTCATTACTTTTCATTGTAGTTAATGCACTTTTGAAAGATACTTTCACCTAGCCAGATTGCTTGCGTTTACGCTTAAACAAGAAAACAACTTGTTGTGTTTGTTGCAACAGGCATTGTTGCTATTTACTTGGGAAATACAACCCATTTGGTTCACTCCGTACGCTTACAAGCTGTGTGTGCACGCGAGTCTGTGTCGCGAGCTATGTGTGTGCGCTTAGCACGAACCTCCACTGAGTGCGCGCACACAGCTGAGAACTGTGAAGGTTTTATACTTGACGCGTTCGCCAGAAACATGAGCATTTCTCATGTGAGATTGCCAACTTTGCAGACGAATATCAAATATGACAAATTAGAAAAGGTTGGTCAGTTAATTTATGCTACTGTAAGCAATGTTTATTCAGCAATAATTCTCCAGTACCGATAGCAGAACTGTGAACGTCAGAGCTTATTGATACTTCTGTCTTTTATAATTTAGCAGAGATACAGATAAAGTACCGAGTTTCGGTACCCATCCCTATTTAACAGAGAAACTAATTTTTCACAGCATTTCCTATATTTTTTCTTCTGAAAAAATAAATATTTGTTTTATTTCAGCTAGAATAAACAAAAAAAACTATAAAAAAACCCCATAAATATTCAATATTATTAGCCCCTTTAAGCAATATTTTTTTTCGATTGTCTACAGACTTTAATATGTTAAACAATGACTGGCTTAATTACCCTAACTTGCCTAGTTAACCCTTTAAGTGGCACTTTAAGATGAATACTAGTATCTTGAAAAATATCTAGCAAAATATTATTTACTGTCATCATGGCAAGGATAAAATAAATCAGTTATTAGAAATTAGTTATTAAAACTATCATATTTAGAAAAAAAAAGAATATATATATATATAT
>CAIGQZ010001336.1:5030891-5042719 GCA_903798205.1 Danio tinwini | reverse complement strand
TTGATTTAAGAATTTGTAGATATTTGGACTAGAAACAAGACAAAAAATCAAAGAAAATAATTTTTTGCAGTGTGATTGGCTAAAAGCCATGAGATATTTAGCAAATAACAGCACTCGTACCGCCTCTTCACCCTTCATCCTTGTTTATTACTCCGCCCACATACAGCGACAAGAAGAGGATGCTCAATAGTTTGACAAATATTGCAGCTGACAACATAATGTACTTTTGAGGCTTTTTTTTGTTGAGAATGTAGTTGTTTAGATTGCAAATATGCAGTTTTTTTATAAAAATAGTGCCGATTTTAAATATTTATAATTTCAGAGCATTGGATTCAGTGCATCGGCCACCATCAGCCTGTCTGATCAGACCAAAGAAAGTAATGGTTGACGTTTCGCCGCAAGATGTCAATTGAGACTGCATAATAAATCCTTAGGTAACAAAAACAGCATTTGCTCAGCGTACGTTTCAAACTACAGCTAAAATAAATCATAAATCAGGTAAGTGACATTCTGAGTATATGTCTGTCTTGTATTTTGTAGTGCTGTATTTATACCACAGAAACTGGTAGTGTTTGCTTTGGCTTTTTCTGGGTTAATTATTGTGATATTCTGTTTGCAACAAAGAAATACTGGAGAATCTTTGTAGACTGATGGCATTTTATGCCGTTCAGCCTTATAATCTCAAAATGTGAGCAAAAAGTTTGTCAACACTTTAGACATTACGCTAGAGAATCATTCAAATACTAGCTCTAAAGTGACGTTTGTGAACTGGCAACAGTTTCTGCTGTTCTAACGTCAGCTGCTGATGTGAATGAATGGCGGAAGAAAGTACTTCCTCGTACAAAAGGATTTTTGACACTCTGTGTTTGATTTTCTTTATTTATATACACGATTGTGCTGTTGAACAGTTGTATAAACGCAAGATTACACTCGTAGCAGAGTGATGTGGCTGTATATAAGATGTGTGGCACTAAGGCACTCGGTGATATACAACCATATCGCACTGCTACTCATGTGATATTGCTCATTTATTCATATATGTGTATGTATGTATATATATATATATATATATATATATATATATATATATATATATATGTATGTATGTATATAATATATGTATAATATATGTACAATTGCTTTGGTTGTTGTTTTGTTTTGTTTACTCTTTATTTTTTTTCAATTATTATTTGACTATTATTTGACTACTTAAAGGATGCCTTAAAAATATATCTAAATTATTATTTTTTTTATATTTTAGCAAAAGGTAAAAAAAGAAAATACTTTTTATTTACAACCGCCTTTACTTTAACCATGTTTTACAGTTTGGGTCAATTTCAGAAAATGTTTCAGAAAAAAGGGGGAAACTATAATTAATTTGATTACTTGTTACCGAAAAAAGTATTGCCGTTATTAAAGTCATTTATTTAGCGTCGTTATTCCCATCACTGCTCATCTTTGATAGTTCACACTGTGTAATTGTTAATCACGTAAACAAGCACCGATTGGCCTGTGATTTCAGGCATTTGTCAGCGATTGATTAAAACCTGTCGGCGACAAATTGGGCTGGGGCTAAACTCTGTCTGTTTGAACTTGGTATAACTGGTCTAATTAACCTAGTTAAGCGATTAAATGCCACTTTAAGCTTAATTCTAGAAAAAAAATCTAATAAATTATTATGTAAAGACAAAATAAATCAGTTATTCAAAATTAGTTATTAACAATAATTCAGCAGGGCTAATAATTTTAATTTTTAATTTTAACTGTAAGTGTTTTAGTAGAAACATAAATCGTGGCATTTTAAAATAATTGATTTCTTCTCCCTTAGACAGGCACAAGATGCAATAACATCCTTCGATGTCACTCAAACAAAACAAGCAGAATAAAACCCTGCAACACTAAAACTTTCTAGCCTTCCACGTTTAGTTTTCCTTCTGCTTTTATCAGAAGCGCTAAAGGCTCCAGTCTGCGCTGCAGTCCTCCGAGAGACTAAATCTAAGTCAAACTTCATTTGACTTAGTTTGATTGACCCTCTAAGCACATGACAGGAGCTGTCTATCTGCCTCTAACATTCAATCCCGTCCCTCACACTTCTCTCCCAGCGGCTCGCTCCCCTTTATCACCTCCTTTTTTTTCTTCTCTCGTCTGTTCGTTACTGGAGTTGCATGCTGAATGACTGCTGTCCGGCTCTTTTTTTTTTTCGGGCTCGCTCTGACAGCTCCCTCGTGGCCCAGAAGTGCGAAAAGACCTGATAGGAGAGTTTTATTGTAAGCGCTGCGGCTCCAGATCTGCCTGTCATTGTCCCCATAGCCGTGAGCTCTGGAAGGGACAGCAGGTTTTATTCCTTTCTCTCCCGTTTTCTGATGCGCTGTGGGGTTTGTAGTCCCAGATGTGGTTGGATGGGGCTGAAATGTGAGAGTGCTGGAGCTCTGGGCTGGACACGGCAGATATAGATGATCTTCTGTAAGAAAATACTTATATTAAGGCAATGCAGATGAATAGGGTAATAGTTTAGTTATTTGTTTTTTTTTTCTTCACCAGTTGGTTGATTGCATTATGAAATGCTCACGTTGTTGTTGTTGCACATTTTCTACAATGCTATGTTTAAGTGTGCAAATGAGGCACCATTTAATTAAATAAGTGCAAATTTATGTATGTTTCTAGCACAAGGTTCAAAATTCTTGTTTTAGGTTTGACAAATTAGTCAAAAGAGTTTTACTGAGGGTATTTTGGCACTCTCTTTTTTTATGACATGATAATTCAGAAAGTACTGTGAATGGTCAGAATGAAAATAAGTTTTAATTAAAAATAAAGCCATACACAGTGCTCAGTACAACCCATTTCGAAAATTAATATGTTTATCCATTTCTCAGTGTAAATAGCTAATATATTTCGCAGCATTTGAACAAAACAATGATTAAAGAGAAATGATTATTAAAATAATATTTAAGTCAACAAACATCTTTACAAATAGGGAGATTATACATTTAAATTCATGCAAAATGTTGCACACACACACAGGAAATACAAACTACAACATTTCAATACAAGTTGCACAGCATGCAGTGGGTAGCACAATCGCCTCACAGCAAGACGGTCGCTGGTTTGAGCCTCGGCTGGGTCAATTGGCTTTTCTGTGTGGAGTTTTCATGTTCTCCCTGTGTTTGTGTGGGTTTCCTCCGAGTGCTCCGGTTTCCCCCACAAGTCTAAAAACATGCAGTACAGGTGAACTGGATAAGCTAAAAATTGTAGTGTATGTGTGTGAATCAGAGTGTATGGGTGTTTCACAGTGATGAGTTGCAGCTGGAAAGGGCATCCGCTGTGTAAAACATATGCTGAATAAGTTGGCGGTTCACTTTGCTGTGGCGACCTCAGATAAATAAATCAAATAAATGAATAAATGAATTTTGTGGAATAATAATATACAAATTATTATTATTATCATCATCATCATCATTATTATTATCATTATCATTATCGTTGTTGTTGTTGTTGTTGTTGTTGTTGTTGTTGTCATTATTATTCATTTATTCTTCATTTTTTTTCAGCTCATTCATTTATTCATTTTTCTTTCAATTGATTGATTGATTGACCGATCGATTGATTGAGACCCTATTCAGTATGTTTGTTTCAATACACTTTTGTGTACGTGCGTGCGTTTGTTTGTTCGTTTGATTGATCGATCGACCGATCGATAGTTTGATGGATTTATTGATTGATTGCTTGGTCTCTTCATCACTTTTTGGCCAGTTATTATTTTTAAAATTTTTCAATATTTATTTGAGTTTTTTTTGTTTTATTTTTTGATTGGTTTGAAATCCAAATGTTTTGATTGGTTGGTTGGTTGGTTGGTTGACTGACTGACTGACTGACTAATTGCTTGACTGATCGATTGATTGATTGATGTTTCATCGTAGTACTTGATTCACCTCAGAGAAGTACTTTTCCACTTGGAATAAGAATTTGAATGCACCTCAACGATCTTTGTGTTTTTTCTTACACTATAAAAGAACAATACCAGCGGCGGGCAGCTTTGTGTTGGCACTCGAGCTAAAGTGGGCCTTGTTTTGAATCCCTAATGAGCATCAGCGGGCTGCCAGAAGCAGCCCAGATGTGAGAGCGAGAGGGCAGTGAGATTGTTAACTGTACTCGACGGGCTTGGGCTCATCCTCAGATTAGCAGGGCCAGGTGTTGGCTTACCAGATCCCCAGGGGTCCTCTGTGACACGTCAGGATGGCTTTTGCAAATGCCATTACAGAAAAAAAGAAGGATATGACTGGCTCCACCGAGGCTAATTACCTACGCATGAGTATTCATGAGAATCTGTGGGTTTTTTTTATCTCTTTTTCTTATTTTTTAACTTCCGTGTTATCGGTTCATTTCCCCAAGCACATTTGAGAAGGTTAACATTTTGGATTAGGTCCACCAACTGGTTGTGGAGCGAGATTTCATGCCAGCGTCGGAAGAAAAGCGATCCAATCTGAGAAACCTCAGGTCCACCTGAACCTGGAGAAAAAAATCATGCTGGCAGGGAAGTGTAACGTTGGCATCTGTTGAGTTCTGGAAAGGTGACAGGGATTTGATCAGCATTTCAGCCAGATCTTACAAAAGTTTGGAGTTTCATCAAGTTTCTAGTCAGGGAACGGCTCATGCATATTCTAATGCGTTGTTGTTGTTGTTGGCAAGGTGCTTATTTGGTGGGAAATGTCCACTGAGATGAAGGTAGACATATTTAGTAAACAAGACGGTCTGGTAGGGTGTCACCTTGGCGTGTAAAGTCTTTG
This sequence comes from Danio tinwini, assembly GCA_903798205.1. Classification (NCBI taxonomy): domain Eukaryota; kingdom Metazoa; phylum Chordata; class Actinopteri; order Cypriniformes; family Danionidae; genus Danio; species Danio tinwini. The sequence goes on along the minus strand of CAIGQZ010001336.1, from coordinate 5,037,935 downwards.
GCAAAATAAATGAAAGCTTTTGGACATGTCTTTCCTGTGGTCAAATTTGGAAGGAGTCATTGTTTAAATTACCCTATGTTTTTAAAGAGATAGTTTGTGCAAATAAAACAATTTAATGGTGATTTACTTACCCTTTAGGTCATCCTGGATGTAGGCCTTCTTTGCTTGCTTCCATTTCATTCTCTCTAGTGTCTGACTAAAATCTGACACTGTCAGTGTATATACAGTACACTTATGTTATAGTGGAAGGATGGTATACATCATTACTGTGGAATAAATTGATAATCGTAATAGCAATACCAATTAATCATGAGGAAAACGACTCAAAAATCACACAGAATTAAGTATTTTGAAAATGTAAAAATGCAGATTGTTTTCTGTAATTGGTTGAGTTTAGGTCTGTACAATATGAATAGCATTACGTATGGGAAGTCCCCATAAAGATAGCTGTACATGCATATGGGAACTAGGGTTGGGCCGATAGACGATGCCATTGTCCATTGCCGATGACAGATAAACTTTGCGATGCTGAGCCGATGCATCTGATGCTGTTACATGCAAACCTCATCCCACAGACTTTACAGTGAATGGCTTTAGTTATTTTTATAGCGGACTTGAAGCCACTGGAAGTCTTTTATCCACTCTTGGAAAAGTGTAAATGGTGGATTAACATTCAGCACATGAACACTAATAGGATGTGCCATTATTAGTAACTTTTGGTGGTTTCTAAAACTAAATCGATCAGTGTTTTTTTTTTTATTCTCTCATCTTCAGTACTTCACATTTTCGTGGTTGTAGCTCCTGTCATCTAAAGGCAGAAGGCATTGACTGAGTGATTGACAGCTGCTATTAACCAATCCATTTGCGTTCAGTTCTAGAGCAGTTGGCCAATAAGAAGAGCACAAAGGCGGAGCAAGCATTGCAGGCTTTTTTTTTTTTACTTTAGCAAGTTCACATAACAACTGTTTTAATCTGTTCCTGAGTGCTGCATTTGGCATTTTTAGGTGCAAACATGCATTCTGCATAAATATCTCCTAAATCCACGCACGCGGTGAGGATTTTGCAGTGAAAACAGGCAACAATTTATACACTCGCACAAATGATTCCAAATATATTTTTAAGTCGCATAAAATTTCGGGTGCATATGCAACCAAAACGGTCAAGCCCTAGCATCTTTACTTGTTATTATTTCCTTATAATAATCATAAAATAAGAAGTTATCATCAATCACAATACAAATTACAGTGAACTCTAAATGAATTCTTGCTCCTCCACAAGCTGTGGGAAAAAGCCATTATAACGATGCAGATCACTCCGCCTTTTCATGCCAGAGTCCCGCGTAAAAAAGTGATTGACACGTGGTAATTTGTATGTAACTTCACATATTTATGCTTTGGTTATGGGTAAAGCAAAGACCATGTGGGTCATGTAGTGAAAACGGTAGGCTACAATTAATTAATTCAAATATATATATATGCTATGGTTCGAATCAGTTGGAATGTTAAACAAATTGTGATAAATTTTCAGTTGTGATACAGCAGGGACCATTGGGTTTACTGCAAACTCACTTAACATCCACAATAGCGGTGAACAAGTTATAATAAAAAGTTTAAAGCAGTGACTTGTGTGGTTGCTGATATTGAGGGCGCTCCATCTTTATTCAAATCAAAGCAGTGCTGACCTATTTCAGCCAGTTTTTACTTTGGCAAATTAGTTTTGCTACCAATCTGACGATACGGTTTGAATTTTTGAGTTGAGACAATTTAGAAAGTGTATTTTGCTTGTCTCTTAAATCTGCATCTTTCTTTGTTTAATACAAAATATGTATTTTGTTAAATAACAAAATGCTATTGAACACATGGACTTTATATCAAGAAGCTGATCTGATAGTTACTGACATCCCAGCAGGCACAGGACATCAACATGATGTTAGATTAACGTTGTACCCCAATGTCATGAGGAAGTTGCATTTTGTTTTGAAAAAATAAAAAAAAACATTGTTTCTCATCAGAACCTAACGTGAGGCTGATGTCAGTGTCCAACCTAAAAGCAACCAAATATCAACGTCTATTGATGTTAGAGCCTGACGTTGTGTGGATGTTAGCTCTATGACGTTGGGCTAAGATGTTCAATGTTGGATTTTGCTCACTTTCCAACACAACCTAAAATCAACCAAATATCAACGTAATTTGATGTCGTTATTGGATGTCAAAATATTGTGCTTAGTCGCTGGCTAGACATTAAACTTTGGTCATATGATATCACAATGTAAATCTAACCTAATATTAACATCTTATGATGTTGTGTGCCTGCTGGAATTGTACTACTTTATGTGAAATAAGCTATTGTCAACTCCTGCGACGTGACTATTGCGGATACACACATATCAATATCTATGCTCAAACAATATATTGTTCAGCCCTGTTTCTTATAATCAATTATTAAAATATCTTATTAAAGTAAAGCAAAAGATTTGGAAATTAGGGGTGGGAAAATAATAAAACTGATGCATTGATGGATATTTACGCCCAAGGCACAGCCAGTGATGCAAACTTAGCAGCTTTTCAGACCCTGTAGCGACAAATTTTCAAAAAAGTGACTCTTTTTTTTTGTTGCTAATGGAGATTTTTATAGATTTTCATGTGCCCATACGGTATCGTTTCTACTCTACAAGTTGCGGGTGATACCGTTGGCCCCAGAGCGCTCACAGGCAGCCCAGTCCTCATACAGCAGTCTCTCCCACCTGCAGCCTGAGAGCAGATTACCCCTCTGCCTCCTGACAGCAAATGATTTAGCACCGAGTGTGAAGGTATTTCCCTTGTACAGTCAAACCAATCGGCTTCTCCTTTGTTATAAATTTAACAATTTGATAGTTTATTCTTTTCTTGTTCACAATCACAGATATTTTAGTGACTGTTTCGGACCTTGTCTGAGATTATTACTTCTGAGAGATTACTGCAAATTCACTACACATCTATACTGATAGACTGTATTCAAACAGCCGTACATTTAGTTAAATTGACATGCATACATAAAGCGCAGTAAAATATAAATACCACTTTATTAACCATAGGATGTTAAACAAACGGAAACGGTGGGACATGATGATGTCAGTAATATGCAATTTGATGTAAAACATAATCTAGCGACATTTATCAACTTTTCGGGCAGAGCTTAGCACCTTTTTATTGAAAATAGTTGGCAACACTGGGCACAGCACGGCACTTCTGGTCCGTTGAGCTTCTGGGCTCTATTCAAATTCCTTCCACAACCAAAAGTCAAAACCTTAAGTCATCATAGACACTGTGCCGCAGTGCACTACTCGTCCAGTGTACTAGCAGAATCAATAAATAAGGCGTACATGATGGCATTTGTAAAAAGAAACCAATTTTGATTGTAGAGTGAGCTAGTTTTTACTGTGTTTGTGTTGTCCACACTATAACAAGACCCTCAGGAGAGCTGTAAAAACATCAACCGGACCAATTTTCACCAGTCTACAAGCTAGTCCAGTCATGGGTCACTCCGAGCAGCCAAACGACCTGCCACACAAAGCCCACAGTGGATTTATCTCATGCAAAAAAAAACAAGCTTCAAGTGAAAACAAATGTCACTAGCATTCACTCGGCCTCTTGTTTTTATCTACAGCCATCTATGTGTTTGGTCTCTCTGAGGGCCGACAGAATGTGAGTCTAGGACAGATAGTGAGGGCTGAGAGGTATATGTGTAAAAGAGCAGACAAATCTCATTTTTCCCCTCCTTTCTTTCTTCTCCAAGGAATACCAAAATGTCTCGGTCTGAGAGATACCCAGCAGTTAGGTCTCTTGTACCCTTTCCACAACACAATTAAGCCGGGCTGGGTTATTCCTCAGTGCGAAGTTTGTGTCAGCTAGGCTCCACAGAGAAAGCCATTGAACAGACTAACTGGCCGCTTAACCTTTTCCGTGGCCACATTCTTGCCCCGGGATTGTTTCTTTTGGATGCTTTTTTCGTCCCTTTTCTCTTGTGATGGATGTTGATTCCTCATCAGACTCATTTGGGCGTGCTGGCGTATATTACAGACTGAGAGGAAGCATTTATTTATCCTGGCAAAGATCCTCGGCACGGGGCGAGCAAATGCCAACATGGCCGATATATGAGGCGTTTCCTATTGCCTGAGTTCTGTGTTTATATGCGCGGAGAGGAACGTTAGAATAAACATTGAAAAAACTCATAATTACCCCCTTTGCTGTCGTCAGTTCTGTCATTTTATATTCTTGTTTGTCAGACTGAACTGGCCTCGAGCATGAAGATCATTTACGGTCTTGACTGTCAGGATATGCATTACACTGCTTGTGGTCTGTTGTGCTGTATTTATGACTTGAATTAGAATTGTCATAAATACGGCATTGAATTGTGTTTGAGCACATAATATTTGTTTAAACATCAACAACGGTAACAAATCACCTACAAATCACCCCTGCTTTCTATCTATCTGTCCATCAGTCCTATCCATATATCTTTGTTCGTCTGTCCATCTTTCTATCCATCTATTTTTCCGTCCATCCGTCCGTCCAATCATCTCACTCACTCACTCACTCACTCACTCACTCACTCACTCACTCACTCCTCTGACCTCAAAAGCTGCTCTAGTGACAGATGTTTGAGGCCATGGTCTTTAGCCCCCTTTTTAGAGCAGCCGACTCCTATACAAAGAATCACCGGTTCAATCCCAGCTCAGAGTGGGTTGGGTGCAGTAGAACCTGTGGGTTACACGCAGGGGCTCGTCTAGGATGGGAGTGAGCTTTAAGGGGCTAAGTGTAACAAAGGCCAGCTAGCGAAGTGCCTCTGACCTCAAATGGTGCTCTAACGACACTAGAGGCCATGGTATTTAGCCTCCATGCAACCGACTCCCATACAACTGGTTTGATCCCAGCTCAGACCGGGTTTGGGTGCAGTAGGACCAGAGGGTTACACATCCATCTATCTGTCCACCGATCCATCTATCTATCCATCCCTCCATCTATCTATCCTTGTTCCATCCATCCATTTATCCATCCATTAATTCAAAATTTAAATTAAATTATCTAAAAATAAATCTATACACTTTTTTTCTATACACTTAAGAAAGGGAGTAAACCCATCACTATTAACATGATTAATTGACATTACTTAAACTGAGTAAACCCATTGCTTAAAAATGATTAGGTAAACTATTTATGTGCATAATTATACAAGTCAATTTAAGTTAACTTAACTGGTCCAAGTTACAACATATTTACTCACTTTTTAAAGTGTTCAACCTGTTGCTATTAAGTAACTAACCACTTTTTTGTAGGTCTGATGATACCATATATCCGGATAAAAGCAATTAATCATAACAAGGATAATGTGATACCTGCAGAAGCCTACTAGAGAATGATGATTGAACTTCTGCTTACATTGCACTAATGTGCTATTTGAATAAATGTCTTTTTACTTTTGCAGCTTCACATTTCTATTTCGCTGAAAAATGTCAAACTCAACATTGACTATAGATTTATATATACAAATGATTGTAAATACTACCAAAATATGTTTTTTTATATATGTATATGATTATTATTTTGTTCTTTTAATACTTTGATTGCTAATTTGCAGTGGTGGAAAGAGTACTGAAAAATCATACTCAAGTAAAAGTACCATTACTTGCCTAAAAATGTAGTGCAAGTAGAGTAAAAGTATCTGTTGTAAATATTCCCCAAAGTATGAGTAAAAAGTAGCCCTTTTAAAAGAACTCGAGTAGTGAGTATTATGCTGTCAAAAGCTGATATGTTTACATGTAATTTATGCATGTGTGTGTAAACGTACCATTCTGTAGTGCATTTAGTTATTGCCCAGAAGGCACACAACATCATGAGACATTAATATTAGGTTAGATTTAGGTTATAGTGTCAGGTGACCAAAAATACTTGTCAAGCCAGCAGCTAAGGACAACGTTATTTTGATGTCCAATAATGACATCAAATGATGTTGGTATTTGGTTGATTTTAGGTTGTTAGAAAGTGACCAAAATCCAGCGTCAAGCCAACATCTTAAACCAACGTCATATATGACGTCAAATACTGACATTTATTCATCAGTTACAGCAACCAAACTCCGTCTGATAGATGTCATAGGGGTAACATTCACACAATGTCAAGGTGTAACATCATTAGACGTTGGTTTTAGGTTGGACATTGGACATTGACATTGGCCTGACGTTGAGTTCTGACATCAACCCAATTTTAATTTCCAAACAAAATGTCTCCATGATGTTAGGGTTCAACGTCAATCAGACGTCATGTTGACGTCCTGTGCCTGCTGGGTGTTTAAGGCCATTTCAGTCATCATACAGTAAACATCTGTCATCTTCTCATCAGTGACATGCATCTAAACAGTCTCTGGGTCAAGGCGCGTAAAGATTTTGAACAACTTCATGGACACTTTTAATACTTCCAAACAGTTTGCTGTAATTATAAAGTGCACACGTCTTGAGGTAGTTCATTATGATGCAATTTACCTTCAACGGTATGTGCTATTTGATTGGACAGGAATCTCAGGACTGATTTTTCTAATCCCCATGGACAAGAAAAATAAAGTAGTGACTGCAGGTTGAAAGAGTGGAGTAAAAGTAGTGATATTGCACTAAAAATGTACTAAAGGAAAAGTACACATGTTTAAAACTACTCAGTAAATGACAATTCCTGAGAAAAACTACTCAATTACAGTAATTTGAGTATTTGTAATTAGTTACTTTACACCACTGCTTATTTGTAAATCACTTTGGATAACTTTGTATGCTGTATGTAAGGAAGTGATTTTAAAACACACAAAACAACACAACACAATGTAAAGGTTTTTTGTTTTGTTTTTACATTTATAGTTATAGCAAATTAAAGAAAATTATAGTATAGCAAATTACAGAAATGTTTAATGTAATTAGCATACACTTTGAAAGCACAAACTTATAAATCAATCAATTCGAATGCATTAATCAATCTCTCTCTCTCTCTCTCTCTCTCTCTCTCTCTCTCTCTCTCTCTCTCT
>CAIGQZ010001336.1:5006712-5018662 GCA_903798205.1 Danio tinwini | reverse complement strand
CATCCATCCATCCATCCATCCATCCATCCATCCATCCATCCATCCATATATCTCTAGATACATAGTCATCCATCATTCTATAGATCCATTTGTTCATCCATTGGCTCATTTGTCCATCTCTCCATTCATATATCTCTCTGTGCAGCCTATCGTTCACCTATCGTTTGTCCTATCGTTCATCCTATCTATGGAGAGAGAGAGAGAGATAGAGAGATAGAGAGAGAGAGAGATAGAGAGATAGAGAGAGAGAGAGAGAGAGAGAGAGAGAGAGAGAGAGAGAGAGAGAGAGAGAGAGAGAGAGAGTCAGAAAAACAAGTAATTAGGAGTGTAACTGTTACTTAATATAAAAAAGTCTATTTATTTGCGTATTTGTTTGTTTGTACAGTTATACCAGTATGGTCTTACATATATCTGTATATGTATGAAATATATAATATATACAAAACTACTACCAGTGTGGTTTTATTGTATTAGTTTATTTTTCACCTTTTATATATTCCTAGGGAGGTAGAGTGAGAACCGAACAAGGCTACTTCATTTATTTTTTTATAGTGAAGCATGTAAATATCTATTATGCCCACGCTGCAGTGCAAATACGGTTTCTGTCTGGAAAGCAGTGTTTCTGACTGTGTTCTAGAGTCAGGCAGCTCATACGCCTCATTCGCTCCTGCTGCACAAAGAGCCTCATCCTCAGAACCCAATGGGCCGTACGGTTCTTTGTAATGGGCCAGAACATATGAGCTCCACATGTTTATTAGCTGAGAAGAAAAGGCTTGTTAACTCCACCTCGAAAGTCTTCCAAATCACTATTTGTTTCTTCTATTCTCTTCATACATTTTTGTTTTCTTGTAGTTGAACTAAAGCACAAGTAATTGGGTTTTGTTCCTTTCTTTTTGGCCGAGTTCATTCAAACTTGTTTCGTTCCTTATTAAAACGAGTCAGATCATAATGGGAGACTTTAAAGTGTAATGGCTCATGTTTTATTCAGCTGTTAAATGCGCTACGGGGAAGCTTAAAGCTCAAAGCGCTCCAGTGGAGAGGTGGACCTGTGAAGTTAGAGGTGGCGGAGACTTAAAGACTGAAAATAGTGACACTTAATGGATCGATCACTGAAACCGGCACTTTTAAAGTGAAGTATGTAATTTCTGAGTCACTAGCTGTGCTTACAATCATAATGACAGATTCCAAACAGGCTTTTCTAGGACTTATGGCACTTTTTTTTTCACATCTGTCTTCCATTATTCAGCAAGACTGGTAGTCCTGCTCCAAAAGCATTTTTGAATTCATTTCGGATTATATTATCCACAAGTCTGTCTGTGTGTGTGCTGGACGCGAACAGCGAGTCTCAGCTGTGAGGAAAGACTTGCTATAAAACAGTGAATATTTAACACCATTGTGCAAGTGTGTTCGCACATCCTCAGATTGGTTTCTTGCCTGTTGTTAAAGGAAAGCACAATGGGATGTTGTGCGTTTAAATGGATTCCCTCACTGCTCCAGTCAAGGCCTTTTACTGAGTTTTAATGATCTTATTGCATCAAGATCTCTGGCATTACAGTGGCTTCAGGCCAGCAGACAGCAGAATCTTAGCTCTGTTCACTCGTTTCAAAACAATTTTGGATTAAATGAGGTCATGATTCTACTGTAGGACAGAAAACAAAAGTAGTTTGCAAGCTTTTTAAAGTGCATAAGGGTAGAGTACTAGTGAAGTTTGACCAAAAAACACTCGATTTTCCCTGAAGCTCTTCTGTCTAAGTATTAGCCAGTCTAACCCTACATTGACCAAAATTACTCATTGCATTTACTAATTTTATTTAATTTTTTAAGGTAAGTGGTGGCAAACAATTAATATGTGCTGAATATAAAACAAAAAACAAATTCAATGTAGTAATGTTCAACTTCATTTGTTTGTTTAAATGCAGCCCATAGAAATAGTTTGCAACCCCTTATAATGATGTTTTTACTCTAAATTCACTTCATAACTTTTTTTGCAAGTGTGTGAGAGGATTTCATTTTTTTTAATCAATTAAAGATGTCAATCTTCTCTTTATTGAGTAACAGTTATCTGCTTATTAGGTCTGACTTCACACAAAGCAGATTCTGGGTCATAGCGCTCTATTAAAATATAGGAGGAGGCTCAACAAATCGTAATAATAAATGTTTACAAAGCACTGTAATACTTTTGAAAATCATGATATCATGTATATATAATCAATATATATTATCATCGGAGAAATTAAGTATTCAACATGTCAAGTTTTTCCTGGGAATAATATTTCTAAAGGAGCTGTTGACATGAAATTGAACCAGATTTTGGTAAAAACCCAAACAATACAAACACAAATAAAACAAAACAAAAAAAAATCAGAAAATGTTGTAGCAATGAAATGACAGGAGAAAGTACTGAATTACTGAAATATAAAAGTTTTTTTTTTTTTTTTGGTGATGGCAGCTTAAAGACACCTCTCATATGGAGAATGAAGTCTCGAGTTGCTCAGGTGTGAGCTTTTCTACAGACTTCAACAGAGTGTACAAATCTTGATGGTTCTGTGTGTCTTCTCTATCAAATCTGATCTTTATTTTGTATTTTATATTGGATTCAGGTCAGGTCATTGGCTGGGCCATTCCATGGCTTTATTTTCTTTCTCTGACACATTTGAGAGTTTCCTTGTCTGTGTTTTGAATTATTGTCTTGCTGAAATGTGGTTTCATCTTCATCATCCTGTAAATGTAGATGTTGAACTGAAACGGCTGATATTAATTTACACTGACAAAGAGCAGAGGGTTGCTAAAGAACTACTGAGAGATTTCAGCTGCTGTCTGGGCTTTCGCTGCCGTTCCACACCTCGCCATCTTCATGTGTTCAATACTTTTTCCCTGCATCATTTAATTTTATTGCACATAACTTAATTTGTAGACCAATTAGATTTGTTTTCTTTGCATACATATATGGACTTATGTGGTTGTTACCAACATCTGGGGAAAATTTCAAGTCAACGTCACTTTTAGAAATATGTTCTGTTCTTCTATTTTGAAGAAAGCCACTCAGAGATCCTCCTCCATGGCCTGTGTTTATTTTTAATGTACGTGACTGCCGTAAAGGTGCCAGACAGTTTAACCTGGTGCCATAAAATCAATGTGCTGCATCCAACGCTATTGCTGTGTCTTTAATATGATGTAATCACCTCAGGGTCGCAAAAAAAAAATCAAAAAGCTAATGGCTTTTTAATTGCATGTAGTTTTTTTACTTTATTATTAACATGTGAACAATGTTACTATTAACTATTTTGTTCTTCAGTAGGTTATGGACAGAAATATGGCAATTCTAATAGTTTAATAACATAAATTAGATTTTTGGAAATTGGCAAGCGACCAATATCCTCCCCATCCCCCCCAGACCCCCACTTTGGGAATCACCGCCTTACATCACAACTTAACAAGCAGATAGGAATCTCCTTGGTTTCTTCTTTGGCATATTTGGAATTTCTTTGCAAGAGTTCCCTCTGGCTTTTGGTGAAGATTTACTACTGATAACAGAGCTGTGCTTTTCTGACTAGATTTTGATTTTATTTAAATTTGTCGCCCAGCCCTGACATAGTTGGTGGAATGAAAACTTTGGGGTTCTGAAACTTATAGTACAGTATGTTTTTATAGTAGAATTACCTCTTAAGTGTCAAAGAATCAGAGAACATTTAATATCTCAATTAATGATTACTTTAAGTGAACTCAATCTTGTCCAGCTACACACTTTCTCTAAGGTAGTGAGAGGGAAAAAGAAGCACACACATACACACACACACACACACACACACACTGACATTTCTGATTCAGTTGTTAAAAAATCACCATCTCACGCTAATGGTTTCACTTGTTTCTCCTCCTAAATGCAACACTTGTCTTTTATTTCGACTATCTGGCAGGCAAATCAAATCAAAGTTAATCAAATCAAGTAAATGTCTGGGCTCGATATGAGAAGTGAGAATTATGGTAAGGTTTATTTGACAATGTTAACTGTGATTTTCATTGCCTCTCGAATCTGAAATGTCAGAGCAGTACCTGTAAACGTTGAAATGACCTCACGTCCCTCATGCTGGAGGTTTGAGCTTTAATGTTCCACAGCTCGATGCTTGTCATTATTTCCATACAGGCATTCCTGGAACAGGTGGTCTGAGTCCACCAGCAGCAGGGTAAAAGTAGATTAAGTAGAGTCATAACAGCACTGACAAAAAAAGATGAAAAAATTAAAGTCTGCTTTCATTTCAGTCGAAATTCTGCAAACCTTCAAAGTTAACAACAACAAAACATTACATGTTATAAGCTACAAACACATTTGATAAGAAAATATAATATATAATTTTGTTTTTAATATTAAATTATCCAAACGAGCTGAATTGGAAGTGAAAAGATCCTCCTCGCTGCTCCACATTGATAAAAAATGTCATTAGGGATGCCAAATGGTATTAGGGATACCTTTTTTTGGAACCGATCCGATCTCGATACCAATATTCTGAGTATCGATCGATACAGATCCAATTTTATTTTTTATTTATTTTGATTTTTATTTTATTAGATTTTTTTTAGCAAAGCCTGATATTTTCCTGCAGGTTTGACGCAGACTAAACTAAACTGTCTGAGGCCAGTTTTACTTAATCCCTCTCCAAATCTCACTGTGAGTGAGACAGAGAAAGTTCGAAACAGGATCTTCGTATATGCTTCTGCGCCAAAACACAAATTGGTCTGTTAAATAAAATGTTGATATAAATAAAATTACAGTGAAATATTCACAATTTCAGAGTAGCCTATATTACGCTATTCTGTTAATGACAATCCATATTGCACCCGTCAGTTTCACTTTTATTAATTTAATCAACTACTTTGACCACAATGAGCCAGGCTTTGCAAACTATTTGCAGCACTTAAAGTATTCATCTCAGAAGAATACACTTAGTCGGATGGATGAGAGAACAGAAACTCATTGTAAGGATAATTTTACGGAGCGGCACACATCGTGTCTGCGTAGCCGGTGTATGAATGAATCGCTTTTCTCTGTGGACAGTTTCGAAACTGAGCAACACAAAGGGAAGAAATCAGTGCATTAAGGATCTGTCCAATGTATTATTGAGCCTTTTCTAATTGATGGTTTCAGGTAGACCTACTTTATGTGTGAAGATCAGGAAATAATCCTGATACTCCAGTGTTGTGAATGCGATCTGCTGATCTAACAGACACAACATGATTTAGAAACAGCAATGAACTCCTTGTTGCAGGTCAAAATGAATCCATTCAATGCAAAACTAAGTCAATTTCTCCATTGATTATTTAAACTAACAGGAACAAATAATATTTTAATTATTATTATTATTTTTTTTGAGTTATCATTAACGCGACACGCAGTTCGAACTGTAAATGAATGAGGAATGACTGACAGGCGTGGCAGTGGTAAGCGCTGAAATGAACATGAATTTAACTGCGTAAATATTCATCTGTACTTCACATTAAACTGTAGCATGGCTTCAGAACATTTGAGATATTTAAACAATTGAATTGAACCGTTTAATTTTAAGTTTTGGAAAATTAATAAGATAAGTTTTGGAATTAGAAGTCTTTGTCAAGTAGCTCTCTCGCCTCACAGCAAGAAGGTCGCTGGTTCAAACCTCGGCTGGGTCAGTTGGCGTTTCTGTGTGGAGTTTGCATGTTCTCCCTGTGTTCGTGTGGGTGTTCTCTGGGTGCTCCGGTTTCCCCCACAAGTCCAAAGACGTGCGCTATAGGTGAATTGGGTTAGCTAAAATAGCATTAATAACTTTAGATTAATTTTACAATTTTATTTTATTTTAAATTTGGTAACTTCAAGTAACTTTGCACTTTTTCAGTAATTTTCCAAGTACATAAACTTATACTTATGCTGCTCTACTAATATCTCTTTTCTATATTACATCTATATAGCTATTAATAATTTACCAATAATTTAATCAAAGTAGGCTGAAATATATATATTTAAGGTTTGTCGTTGAGGCAAATATGGACAAACCCAATGTTGTTGTTGTTTTTTTATTATATTTCAATTACACCTTTAAACCCAGTGCTTGAGAATTTCCACATTTGACCCAAACACTGGATTACTACAACCCAGCATTTTTAAGTGTAGTTGTAAGGATATTTATGATCAGATGAATGTCTAAAGTGCATCATAAAAATAAAGAAGTGTTATCTAAACTGTAAAATATGTTTTTCCACTTTTCAAGAGTTCACACTTAGATAATGCTCAACTACGATAGCAGGTTTGGCATGCTGTACCGGGAGAGAACCCTGAGCTCGGAGATAGATGAGCCCAAGGTTCCCACCTGGTCAATGAGCATTAGGAGGGGATACGAGATCAGGTGTTTCTCGAGTGCCCCCACTTATACTTAGACTAATATCTGATTGATCATGTATGTTTGTGTTAAGTGCTTATGACTGTATTACAATACATGTTTTTTAGACTGTAGGAGGAAACCGGAGGACCCGGAGGAAACCCACACAAACACGGGGAGAACATGCAAACTCCGCGCAGGGAGTGCCGACTGGCTCGATTAGAATTGGAACCTGTGGCCTTCTTGCTGCGAGGCATCAGTGCTAGCCACTGAGCCACCATGTTGCCTGATCATGAAAGAAGAGGAGGAAAGGATAGAGGGAGGTAGGAGGGTTTTCCAAAAACGAAGATATTGAATGGAGTTTAGGTAGGGTATTTATAGTAGTTTTAGAATGATCTGATAGGCTAGTTAATGATTAGCGATGAGAATCAGCTGTAGTCGATCATATCATGTGCTCCTCTCGAAATTAGTTTGTGAAACTTCACAAATGTTTAAGTTGAACCAATGTAACTTTACAAGTCATTTTAACTACCATCAATTAAGCTTAACACACCTAACGAAAATGTTTAAATGAATGCTGAAGATTAGGTTTCTAAATTAAGTTAAAGCAGTGTAAAACATAAGCTCTCGTGACTTTTTAGTATGTATTTTTTTTACAGTGTAAGAAATGATCATTATAATGTAATTAATAATAATAATAATTTCTAAAAAATATTAAAAATATTTCTAAACATTAAACTGAAAAAAATATTTTTATTAAAATTCTTTTTTGATCACGTTAGGATCCACATAGGTCTCAAATAATCAATTAAACGAAATATTAATAATCCTGAACACACGCTGAATGGATTTTTGAATATAGAGTAATAGAACTGAATGAACTAGAATGAAATATAATAGAGTTGAGCTCGTGAGTGAGTGTTTCATCACCTGTGGAAAAGACATCAGCGGTTTCCAGTTAGTCTTCAGAAAGAGAAAAAACAACCAGCATAGGTGAAGGAGAGCCGGGCTGTTGACTGATTTTCACTTTCTTTATCTGCCGTCCACATCAACCGTCTCTTTCTCACTTCCTGTCTGGATAATATCTGAGGTCACGGCGTGGAGTTAGTGAGGTGGTGTTTGTGTTGTCAGCAGAGCCGCGTGTGTGGAGGAGATAAGAAGTTTACCTTCTCCCTTCTGTCATTCCAGGCCCTTTTTCTTTTCAATTTTTCATTCATCCATCCATTCATTCAGAGGTTTATGAAACAGCATTATATCAAATCAAGGTCCACATTGTCTCTTTTATGAAAAATAAACCTCTCTCTCCCCACTTCTGAAAGGTAATTTCTGCACATGCAGGATTGAGCAAATCGGATCTGAGATAATATTCCATGAATCTTATAATCCAATACAAATACTATGATCCAATTAGTCTGGCACCGTAAATGTATTCCCCATTATTTCATACCTTTAAAGTCCTTTAAGTTGCTGAGATTTATATTTCAGTATGTTGATGTGTTCCAGCTAAAATGGAATATTAATTAGGGGGCGGAGCTTTCTTTTTACACCTCATGGGAAACTAATAGTAAAAGTAGTTCATAATACATTTCCATACAGCCACAGAATTGTCCATCTCTATCGCACAGACCGAGATGTAAGCCCAATCCCAATTCTATTTTTGTACCCCTACCCCTTCCCCTTGGCCCTTAAAAACGAGTGTGAAGGGGAAGGGCTTCAAAATTTACTAAGAATTGGGACAGCAATACAGCACTTGCACACGTCATCAGATGTCAGCGTGAGCTCTTGCTTCATATGAGATCAGACTATCGCGCCTGCTGTAGTTATTCCAGTTGTGTTATTTTTTGGTATTTATCTTCAGGAAATCACTGAAGGCATATATTATGCTATCATAACGATCTAATGTGGCAATGAGATGGTAACTATACTGCGCATTTACACAGTGGCCATATTCATCTATGTAAACACCAAAACAACATTAACATTATAGCAGACACTGTAAAAATCTCATTCTCAGCCACTGGAATTTTCTGACAGGGTGTTCGAGTGTCATCAAGTGACAGAATGTTGTGGGACTGCTGTACAGAAGTTATTATTATGGATTATAGATCGCAAAATTTAGCGTTTTTTTTTTTTTTTTTGTAAAAGCATGACGATAAAACACGAACGCGGTTAAGAAAATATTAAAACACAAATTCGTAATAATGACAAAAAAATACTAATTTGTGTCTTACTTCCGGGTGCAGCGAAACTGCCGTTGTATCTGGTGTATTCTGTAAAAATTTTCTTACTATTGCCATACTACTGAAAGCAGCTGCAGATAGTTGATCTTGAAAATAAAATAAACCGTTTGACATTAAACTTTAGAACTGTGACTCAGGGCAAGCCAACACATGTCAGTGATTCAGCATGTACATTTGATAATAATAAAGAGTTTTAATATGTATTGATTCAATTACAAACCTTACCATTTCATTGAAATGCAGTAAGTGCACTATTCTCTGCTTCTGAATGGCTGTATTTAAATTTCTTAAAAAATGTCTTCCAAATTGCTTATCACTGCAAATCTCATCACATAGCATGTTGTTAGGACACGGGATTACGATGTAACCTGCTCACCTAATGCTTTCATTCGTAATATTTATATTATTTGCTAATTAATAACAACCTTATGTGGAACTTTGAATCTGTGTCTAATTTTGGAGACTACTACTGTCCACCGGTGGTCACATTTTGGTCGCGGACACATACGTTGAGAGCCTTCATAACTGAATGAATGAAATGTGCAGTTTTCCACCAAGGCAACTTGAGGTGCTGAAATATAATTGGCTAAACTGGCATTGGGTGGGTTAAAAGAACCAAAACAAAGACTGGCACATAACAGACATTTTCAAAGCAGAATATCTGACTTTGGCATTGTTTTTCAGATAAACAAGAATGTTCACTTAGCATGTTTCTTAAATATCTGCAAACATATTATGGTATTTTTATGTTTTAGAGGAGTAAAAAACTTTAATGTTAATTAATATGTTTACTAACATAAACAAAAAATAAACAATACATTCATTGATGTATTTATTCATCTTTTGTCAGCATTAGTTAATGGAAATAGTTCATAATAGTTAAGTTCATGTGAACGCATGGTGCATTAACATTATCAAGCGCAACTTTGAATTTTATTAATGCATTACTAAATGTTGAACTATGATTAATAAGTGCTGTACAAGTATTGTTCATGTTAGTAAATACATTTAACTAACATCAACCAATTACATTTTATTGTAAAGTGAGACCAAGGTTTTTAATAAAAGTGAAAACAAAAATAGTGACCCCCTTCATGTTACTAGGGTTGTCATGATCCTGGAATTCGGTGTCAATTGGTATTGACATTTTTAAATCGTCCATTTCCAAAGTCACGTCGATCAGCTGGTTTGTCGATAAGCTGATATACGAGCGATCCACTGATGAATTGCGGCTTTAAAATGCTTCAGTGTTCCTGTATCTGTGGCTACACACAGTAAACAGCGGTGAGTTCGGTGAACCGATGACCTTCACGGCAAATCACAGTCATTTCTGTTGAGAACGTGAACACAATGGCAAATCAGCATTTAAGAATGTGCTCCATAGCACTCAAATGTTAGCAGGAAATGTTTTTTAAAATTCCAGTACCGATCTGTATCGAATTCCAGTATCGTGACAACACTACGTTACGAATAAAAAAAAAGTAGTGCGTTCACACTGAAAACTCTAAAAATAAAAAGTACACTTTATTTACTGGATGATGCACTCATTCGACCGGTAAAATAAAATATGGAATGTTGGACACTTCACGCACTCAACGACCGTAGCTTTACTTATGTAGTGGACGGGGCAGAACTTTCGGGTGCACATGTTGGATAACTTTATTTATTTTGGATTGTGAAAGCAAAATTCTCCCACGAGAGTGATTATAGCGCCTCCCGATGGTAAATAACGTTAAACTCATGGCAAGTATTGTTTGGTGCTTTGGTCATTTATTTCACTAATTTGGCAACCTGCAAACATCATCAGGGAAACTGTTTGAATTTCTGCTTAGTAAAAAAAAAAAACATTAGTGTTCCATTTGGGACACCACTACATACATATACTATGCTATTGAGTGTGTAAGTGCATAAGTACATAGTGCATAAGTACATAGTGTGCCATTTGGGACACAGCTTCTGTCTCATGCTGTATGCAGTCGACCAATCACAATAGACTGGGTCATCAGACCAGTCAGCGCAGTTTAGCATCGCACTAAGGAGGGGTTTGGGAACAAATGAATTGCTGAACGAATCATATGGGAGTCGTTGAGATAATTTGGTAAAAATAAATGCATATTATAAGACAATGACAGTGTTTTTTGACCTAGCATGCATATTAGCCTGTTGTTGGAGACCCCCAAAACCAAAATATGACCTTTTTTTAATGTGTAATAGGGACTCTTTAATCAGTCACTGAAAATAACACCGACTTAATAACACAGACAGATTTCACACAGACTTTATACTTAAATGAGTACCACTTCCTGTTTCTCCTACAGTATTTGTAGTGTTCTTTTAATTGAAACGCCCAGTATGAATATGTTAAATAACCCCTCTTTAAATGCCTTCACCCGTAATCCTTGAGCAGCAGCTCCCAGCATGCATTTTTCTGCTTCTTGGGAATTAGGGCTTTTTCATGCCTGTAATTATTCCATAACTGCAATCTTCTCTCTCTCTCTCTCTCTCTCTCTCTCTCTCTCTCTCTCTCTCTCTCTCTCTCTCTCTCTCTCTCTCTCTCTCTCTCTCTCTCTCTCTCTCTCTCTCTCTCTCTCTCTCCAGCTCGTGTGCATATAAGCTGCCAATTACGCTGTGTGTAGTAAACAGCCTGTGGATGGCCAGGTGTGGCGCAGCAGCATTTAATACATGCATTACACAGGTCACCAGCGACTGAGAGTTTGAATACAGCCTGTAGGTCACTCACCGTACGCTTTTATTCTCTCATTGACTTGGGTTTGTTGTTTTGCTTTATTTTCTTTCTTCTTTCGCATTGATTTTGTTGAGGTTGCCGCTGGGTCAGCGTTCACTCGGCTGGTGTCAGACAGAGCGAAACAAAAATCAGCTTAGTTTTGAAAACACAAACGGAGAGTGGTAACTTATTAACCTAAACTGAAGACGTTCCACCTCTGTTTTTTCTTTCCTATTATTGTAGAGTGGTGTTCAGGAAAGCCACATAAACACTTCATTAGCAGAAACTTGTAGCAAATCACAGAAAAAAATGTAGTTAAAATGAAGTAAAGATACCTTTAACTCAAAACAAAACACAACAAAACAAAACATATAGCTAAATAGCTTTATATAGTGGTGTGAAAAAGTGTTTTACATGTCTTTAGATCTTGGCATGATGTCTAGTTTTTGAGGATCTTTTGGTCTACTTCAGTTGTCAGGCAGGTCTATGTAAATGATTTCTTGATTACGAACAGGTGTGGCAGTAATCAGTCCTGGGTGTGGCCTTTAGATCTGTGTCTGTCTGTCTGTCTGTCTATCTATCTATCTATCTATCTATCTATCTATCCATCTATCCATCTATCCATCCATCCATCCATC
>CAIGQZ010001336.1:4969083-4979825 GCA_903798205.1 Danio tinwini | reverse complement strand
TAATAATAATAATAATAATAATAATAATAATAATAATAATAATAATAGGGTGGCGCAGTGGGTAGGGCTGTTGCCTCACAGCAAGAAGGTTGCTGGTATAATATAGATATGATAAATTCTATAATAATAATAATAATAATAATTATTATTATTATTATTATAATTATCATTATTATTAACAACAATGATGATAATAATAATTTGTTATTCAACATTATTTAAAGTTTATTAACTTAATTTATACATTACATTTTAATAAATTTTACAGTGACCTGTCAAACTGAACTATAAGTTTTTACTAGTTTTAATATTCATGATTCTTTCTAAATCTTTCTTCTCTTTTGCTTTTCAGAAACACTAATGGACACCAGGACCGCGACTGCAGAGCTCGGCTGGACGGCGTACCCTTCGTCAGGGGTGAGTGTGTGTGTGTGTGCATAATTGACCTCCAGAACGCCTCACACTACGTTAAAACACTTAGAGTGTATCTTTTATTTTTAGAAAAGCACATTAAACCGAAACCTCCTCCTATTCACCCTGCAGTGACAGCTTACTAGAGAAAGTGCCCATAAATGCTTTCAGATTAGCTCTAAAATACACCGTAAAAATCTGTTTGTTTTCAGGTTCTGTGTCTGAACTATGAAATTAAGCCATCAATGTCTCAAAACACAAACACAGACACATTTATATCTTTTTTACCCTTCTGAAAGACTCAAAGCAAAGCCCTCATGGCAATCTCTGTACACATTACACTGCACAGTTCACTTTCAGGAGGACTTAATTACATAATGAGTCCACTTAAGCTAAAAAAAAAAGCTGAAGAAAAGAGAAATTCTCTGAATCTGTCTGAATGTTGTTCTTTGGAGAGCGGCTGTTGTAATGACAGAGCTCGACCTGCACACAAACATACAGCTTTCATTGAGCTCTCAACAATGGCATGAAATGTGTGTGTGTGTGTGTGTGTGTGTGTGTGTGTGTGTGTGTGTGTGTGTGTTTGTTTTTTTTTTTTTTCTTTATGGAAGATTCTGTAAAAAGGGATGAAGCCAGAAGCCTGTATTGTTGCTTTCTACAGTTGTTGAGTTGAAATAACTAATAGCTCAACAACACAGCGATGTTATTCGAATTTATTTATATATATTATATATTATATGAATTTATTTTAGGAGTTCTGTAGCACCGCCCACAATGACATCTCATTGGTCTAGAATTGTTCAATTTCACAATAATATGAAATACCGGCTGCAGTTTAGTTACTTGAAGCTTTTTTTTTTCCTGAAAAGCTGGAAGTTGGAACTTTAGTTAGTTGGTTAGTGTTTATTCATTTTCCGAAGGCAATTTGGGAAGCATTCATTCATTCATTCATTCATTCATTTATTTTCCTTCATCTTAGTCTCTATTTCAGAGGTTGCCACAGCGGAATGAACCACCAACTATTCCAGCATATGTTATACGCAGCGGATACCCTTCCATCTGCAACCTAGTACTGGGAAACACCCATACACACTCACATTCTCTCACATACACACGCACGCGCACGCGCACGCACACACACACACACACACACACACACTTATACACTACAGCCAATTTAGTTAGTCAATTCAGCTATAGCACATGTCTTTGGACTGTGGGCGAAACCAGAGCACCCGGAGTAAACCCACACGAACATGGGGAGAATATGAACTCTACACAGAAATGCCAACTGGCTCAGCCAGAACTCAAACTAGCGACCTTCTTGCTGATAAGCTACAGTGCTAACCACGGAGTCATTGTGCCACCCAATTTGGGAAGCATATCATGCATAATACACAAAACACTTTATACAATACAAATCTACCCTAAAATGAACAACTTTAAAGCTGAGAGGATAATTGAAAGGTTTGTTTTGCTAATAGGGAGAAGTAAAACGGTTCATATGATGGGAATCATCTTACAGAATACACTGAGCTTTACCCAAAACTTGTTTATATAGTCATAGTCATCTGTTTTATCCCTGTTATTTATCCTCCTACTGTAGGTTCACAATTCTCTCTAAGCAACTCTTATTTTCATTTATTTCATGGTTTGTAAATGTAATAGTAACATGCCAACTGCAAACTTTGGCTGTTGTGAATTCTAATCTTTGGCTCCAAAAAGCAAGGCAGACCCGTGAATGAATGAAAATAAATTAAATAGGACACCTCTAAATCTAATGATCATCTCAAACAGAAAACAACAAAGACAAATGATCAAAGGAATAACCTTAAGTCAATTTATTTGACATATTTAGATTTAAAGTAGAACATAAATATCTTGCGCACGGAACGCCAAAATAAAAAAAAATCTACAAATAACTATGATTTAAAACCTCTTACGTACTACCAGAGCCAATTTATATTGAAGCTGATAATTAGCCGCACCATATTGGTTATTTCGTGACATTTAGTTTTTACTAGGTGAGGTGTTAGCTCAACGCTCAACCCTCAATCTGGAAACCAGGACATACACACATACACTACGGACAATTTAGCTTATCCAATTCACCTAGAGCAAATGTCTTTGGACTTTTGGGAGAAAACGGAGCACCCAGAGAAAAACCCACACAAACACATGGAGAACATGCAAACTTCACACAGAAATGCCAACTGGTCCAGCTGGGACTCGAACCAGCGACCTTCTTGGTGTAAGGCCACAGTGCTAACCATTGAGCCGCCAAGCCATTCAATTTGGGAAGCATATCACACATAATACACAAAACATATTATACAAAACAAATCTACCATGAATTGAACATCTTTAAAGCTGAGGGGGTAATTGAAAGATTTGTGTTACTAATAGGAGTTCTGTATCGAATACTAGAATGGAGAAGGTAAAATGTATGGTGCATAGGATGGGAATCATCTTACAGAATACTCTAAGATTTAACCGAAACTTGTCTATGGTTAAACTGAGCTGTAGTCATCTGTTTTATCCCTTTTATTTATCCTCCTAGGTTCACAGTTCTCTCCAAACGACTCTTATTTTCAATTATTTCACAGTTTGTAAATGTAATAGTGCCATGCCAACTGCAAACTTTGACTGTTACAAATTCTTATCTTTGCACGGCTCCACAAAGCAAGCCAGACCCGTAACAGTGAATGAAATAAAATTAATATAAATAGGACACCTCTAAATTTAGTGAGGAGCCCGGAGTCTCATCTCCCTTTCAAATGGAAAACAATAACAACAAAGACCATTGACCAAACAATAAGTCAATTTATTTGACATACTTCGATTTAGAGGAGATCATAAATATCTGGTGGAGGGAAAAACAAAATAACAAATGTCGCCTCACAGCAAGAATGTCACTGGTTTAAGCCCCAGCTGGTTCATTTGGCATTTCTGTGTGAAGTTTGCATGTTCTCCCCATGTTCACGTGGGTTTCCTCCGGGTGCCCTGGTTTCCCCCAGTCCAAAAACATGCGGTATAAGTGAATTGAATAAACTAAATTGCCCATAGTGTATGTGTGTGATTGAAAGTGCATGAGTGTTTCCCAGTACTGGGTTGCAGCTGGAAGAAATGGAATAAATGAATGAATGAATGAATGAACTCAACAGCGAACTAAGTTTTAAACCTTCTTACCTGCACTTAAGTAAAACAATTCAAGCAACATTAACTCACCTCCCTATTAACCACAAAACATGAGAAATTTTAAAGAAACAAAAGCCACCCTCCTCATCACATCTCTACGTACATTGGTCTCAATAGTTTAATGCCGAGTTCAGACTGCATAATTTTAGCTTTGATTTTGACTCGCCGACAGGTTTTGAGAAATCACCGACAAATGCCTGAAATCACAGGCAAATCGATGCTTGTGCACGCGAGTGACAATCACACAGTATGAACTATCAAGGACGCGTTATGAGAGAATCGCCAATGAGTCGCTGATGCCCATGAGATATTTGGCATGTTAAATATCTGGAGCTGTCCGCGATGCAAATCATGCTGTGTGAATGTGTTCTGACTGAAAATAACATCCGCAATCACCTACAGCCAATGAGAGAGCAGCATTCACTAGCGGTTACCTGCAGGCCAGCGGGGGGCTGTGGGAGAAGCTAAAAAGCGCTCATTTTCAGTTGATTTGGACCCAAGAAATGGAGGAAAAACGAGTGTAAAATTGGCACGAGCACGGTGTCTGTTTGACGTGCCATCTGATCTATATCACAATCAGGTCGAAAAGTAAAAAAAAAGTTGAGGAGAGATTGTTAATTCTCTTCAAAAGCAGATGAGCAACACAAGTTTCTAAAGCTAAAGCCTTCTTTTTCCATGATGTAGTTAATAACGAAATATATATTATGTGATATATATTACGTGACCATGCGTTGTTTCCATGTCACTTCTCGCGTTTGTTTAGCTGTGATTCTTTTAGCAAAGTTGTCTGTGATTCTTCCTATTTTAAAGTCATGCAGTATGAACTCTTCTGTCGCAGATCCATCCTACAGTGTAAACACAGCGCGGACAGAACACTAGCCCAGATAGTCATGCAGTGTGAAATCATCTTTCAAGGCAATGGAATGGCAGGAAATCAAGGCTCGAACACACTGGGACGCTTTTCGTTTGCGTTTATCGTCAGTGTTTTTCAAGACGTTTTTCCAGATTAAAACCCAAGCGATTTTCATAGGCGTTGAGCAGAAGAGTATGCAAAATCACTCCTTGACGTTAGATGGCGCTACACAACTTTAAGCTTCTGACACCCACTTGTAACACAGAAGAAGAAGACAACGTTGACACGCTTGTTGTTATGAATGGTTCAAGTAGCAGCTCTAGCGATAGCAGCTCCACGTTCATCACGCCTCTGGGCATCTTCTTCAATGTGCGCTCGTATTAACTGTTTTGCGCTTGAGCGCCTCCAAGTGCTGTTTACTGTAACTTCAGCAGCTCTGTGCACGTGAACAAAAGTGCCAATCTGATTGGTGGAGAAGGTTTTGACACGGCGCGTCAAAACAAAAAAAAACGAGCATGAGGCGTCTTTTTTTAAGTGACGCTTTTGCACCTGCCGTTTTGCGCGTTAGTGTGCACAATCACATTGACGCCTTTTATTTAGTCACAAGGCGTTAAACGTCGACGGAAAACGCAAGCAAAAAACATCTCTGTGAGCACAGGCCTTGAACTCAGCGTAACAGTCATCACGCAGTGTTAAATTCGACAGTGTCGCTGAGCAAATACAACACAAGTTCTCACAAAGAAACAAAAACATTCCGGGAGAGAGGGGAGACTCCGAACGTTTGTCCAGCCAATTTAAATGGACCAACACACCAGCAAGTTCCCATGTGAAGACACTGGATTCACTGCACCTTTGCACTCCTATTGAGACCTGTCGGAAAGACAGTGGAGAGAAGAGAACCAGAACATAAAGAAATACATCAACTTCAATCAAGTAGCTTTTCATTTTTATTATTTCTTTTTGAATAAGATACATAAAATTGGCAACATACTTTCATGAGTCACTACAATATTATCATGAACTACAACATTTGATGCGGTTTATCATTCATACTTATTTTGTTTATACTTTTAAGTTTAGGTATACCTATATTTATCAATTTAAAATATGCATGCAAGAATGTTTGAATGTGTTTGAATGCTTGATTGTTGATGTCTTTGTCACATATTATTTTATGTAAAAAGCACAATATAATGTTTAACAAGCACACAAACACATTTTGTTATGTCATTTGTTGTTGTTGTTGTTCTTTTTATTAAGAAATATATACATATTTCAATTACTGTAATAATATATAACAAAACATTTTTTAAATAAGATCTCAAGATAATAATAAAAGTTATTATGTATTTTGTAAAATAACAATAAGTCAAGTGATATATAAGCAAAAACTCTAACAGACTGCAGGACTCTCTCTTTCACCCCAACTCCCCAACTCTCTCCATCCATTTGACCAGCTGTGCTTTAATATTAATAATAGTGAACACAGATGGTGACCAGAAGACACACACACACACACACACACACACACACACACACACACACACACACACACACACACACACAGGCATTTGACATTGATGGACAGGAGGTGTAGTGTGAGGAAATCCATTAGCTCATCATGTCCTGTACAGACAGACACTTTGGTCTTCTAATTACCAGCTCTGCTGACGTAAACACCCTAAGGTGAAGCATTACAAACACCATGTGTTAAACTTGGCCACTTTTATTGCCTTTTAATATATAGCCTGTTTTTCATTGACAAACATCCCTCTCATTTAATTCAAAGATTTTATTTTATTTTATTTTTTTTTTTACTTTATGCATATTTATTTTATTATTTAATTTAATTTATTTTATAAATGTTTGTTTTTATTTTTTATTATTTTTAATTATTTATTTGATCAATTCTTTTATTTTATTTTTTCTATTTATTGTTTTTTATTTTATTATAGTTTATTTTTTATTATTTCATTTTTTTATTATTGTATCCATTTTTTATTGTATTAAAATTTAATAAAAAATTTGATTCTATTTGTTATTTTTATTTTATTTTAATAATGTTTATTTTTTATTTTTTTATTACATTTTTCATTATTTTATAGATTTTATTATTATTTAATTATTTTTTTCTTTTATTTAAGTAATGTTTTTTTATTTTATATTTTTTTAATAATTTTTTATATTATTTTATTATATCAATTATTTTATTTTATTCTACTCATTCATTTTTATTTTATTTATACATTTTATTTTGTATTTAATTAAATTAATGTTTTTAATTTAAATGTATTTATTTATTTTTTTCATTTTTTATTTTATCAAACATTTTTATTTTATTTTATTCTATTTATAAATTTTTATAATTTTTTTATTCTGAAGCTAAATTGCTAAATTCACATTTATTGTTGTAAAACACAGTATACTGTATGCTCTGAAAAAAAAGATACATGTTCTAAGTTATAATTTTATATATTCACTGCAGTGTTACATTTCTTTTCTTGGTATCACAGCTCTTTTTAGTTTTTCTTATTTTTTTGACGAAATATTACGAGCTATTGTTTTGTTTTTTGCTGAATGGAGTGTTTTTCTCTATTTCTCTTTGCCCTTTCTTACATACTGTATATCCTCATTTCCCTTTTCCACATTCTCATGTGAAGGTTTAACCCTGTTCGTCCTTCATACACACTATTGACTGCTTTCACCGTTCATTCACAGCATTTGTTGAATTCTCACAGCTGCCCACACATATATGTTCTCTTATAATACATCCAGCTATCCATTACCCCCACCCCCGTCCCATCCCTTTCTCTTCAAAAAATCCCCCAAAATCCCCAATTGCAGCGTCTCCTGCTGAAAGCCTCACGAACGCAGTGGACAATTGTTGGCCTCTGTTTCTGTGACCCGTCCCTCACTAACAGGTCAGAGGTCAGACGCTTCTCCAGCAGCACATATTTAATTCATCATCCCATCTGTGTGTGTGTTGATTTTTCATTCTGCTGTCACAGCACTCAGACTTTAGCATGTGTGAATGTATTGATCGTCACTGATCTGGAAGGGAAAGTGTGTGTGTATATATATATATATATATATATATATATAAAAGAACATTCATCCACACGTTCATGGTTTCATACCTATATCCATCCTCCTCTAAATATCAATTCCTTTATCCATCCATCTCTCCTTCTAAAGCTTTACTCATTTTTCTATGAGTACCCACCCACCCACCTATATTCACCCTTTTATACATATATCCACCCATCCTTCAATCCATACTTTTATCCATACCTACATCCATTCAATACATCCATCCATCCTTCTGTCCGTCCATTCATACACAGTTAGGTTCATAAATATTTGGACAATGCTATGCTAACATTTTTGGCTATATACATTTGAAATTAAACGAACAAGATGTGCTTTAACTGCAGAGATTTAGCTTTAATTTAAGGGTATTTACATCTAAATCAGGTGAACGCTGTAGGAATTACAACAGTTTGCATTTGTGCCTCCCACTTGTTAAGGGACCAAAGGTAATCAGACAGAATTCATTCATTCATTTTCTTTTTGGCTTAGTGCCTTCATTAATCTGGGGTCGCCACAGCGGAATGAACCGCCACCTTATCCAGCATGTTTTTACCCAGCGGATGCCCTTCCAGCTGCAGCCCATCACATCCATACACAGTCATTGACACACATACACTATGGACAATATTAGCTTACCCAATTCACCTATGCCACATGTTTTTAGACTTGTGGGGGCAAACCGGAGCACCCGGAGGAAACTTACACGAACAAGGGGAGAACATGCAAACTCCACACAGAAACACCAACTGACCCAGTCGAGGCTCGAACCAGCAACCTTCTTGCTGTGAGGTGCCACCGTACAGCCTAATTGGACAGAATAATAATCATAAATCAAACTTTCACTTTTTAATACTTGGTTGCAAATCTTTTTCAGTCACTCTGCTACAAGTTGAGCTTGATCTCATCTGTCCATAGGATGTTGTTCCAGAACTGTGAAGGATTTTTTAGAACTCTAATCTGGCCTTCCTGTTTTCGAGGTTCACCAATGGTTTACATGTTGTGGTTAACCCTCTGTGTTCACTCTGGTGTAGTCTTTTCTTAATTGTTAACTCTGACACACAAACACCTACCTCCTGGAGAGTGTTCTTGGTCTGGCCAACTGTTGTGAAGGGTCTTATCTTTACCTTGGAAAAAATTATTTGGTTGGTCTTTTGATGTTGCTGAGCTCACTGGTGCGTTCTTTCTTTTTAAGAATGTTCCAAACAGTTGTTTTGGCCACATCGGATGTTTTTGCTATCTCTCTGATGGTTTTTTTTTTTTTCAGCCTAATGATGGCTTGCTTAACTGATAGTAACAGCTCTTTGGATCTCATCTTGAGAGTTGACATTAACAGATTCCAAATGCAAATAGCACACTTGAAATGAACTTTAATATGCTCATTGTAATTGGGATAATGAGGGAATGACACACACCTGGCCATGAAACAGCTTAGAAGCCAATTGTCCAATTACTTTTGGACCCTAAACAAGTGGGAGGCACATATGCAAACTGTTGTAATTCCTACACCGTTCACTTGATTTGGATGTAAATACCTTCTAATTAAAGTGGGCAGTCTGCAATTAAAGCACATGATTATGTTGTGTTTAGAGCCAAAAATGTTAGAATTGTGTCAATGTCCAAATATTTATGGACCTAACTGTATACCGATATCCATCAATCCTTCCATCCTTCTATACCTATATCCATCCATCTATCATTTTATACCAATATCAATCCATAAATCCATCCTTCCATGCATCCATCCATCAAAGCATCCTTGACTCAACCTAAATAGTCAACTACAGTACAATACTTTTTCTTACTTTCTCTGTCTATGGGCCTTGTGATTCTCTTTAGTGGTTTTTCTGTATGTTCCATTTGAGCTGTCTGGTCTGCTGTTATTAATGTGTGTGTGTGTGTGTGTGTGTGTGTTAGATTAAAAATGCCTTAATTGAGGTCTACCCAGTCTTTTTGCTCTTCTGTTCTTCTGAATGCAATTTAGCTCTCTATCCCTCTCTTTGACAAGCTTAACAAGGACGGTCACTATCTTTTGCTGTTTTTTTCATAGCTCAATCACATCTGTCCATCTGCCCGCATCTTTTCAGATGCCATTTGCTCCATTTCCTCTTTATTCGGCTTTCATTCCCCCCTCTTATTTTTCATTTCATTCACTCATATTCACTCAGATAGACTGTTACTTAATTCTACATTTGTTTTAATTGGCATCATTTTCAAGTTAAATCATCTAGGCATATTTCATTGCTTATTATATGCTATATTTAAAGACTTGTGATTCATTATTTTTTTCATGTCTTATGTTCATTATCGCTCCATTTATTTGATTAAACACAGTAAAAGTTGTGATATAGTGTGTAAAATATAAATGGAAAATACAAAAAAAGTAATTTTTTTGTTGGAATACATTATAAAATGTGCTTAATTTCTGCAATCTAAGGATATTAGTGGCGACACAGTGGCGCAGTAGGTAGTGCTGTCACCTCACAGCAAGAAGGTCATTGGTTTGAGCCTTGGCTAGGTCAGTTGCCATTTCTGTGTGGAGTTTGCATGTTCTCCCTGCATTTGCGTGGGTTTCCTCCGGATGCTCTGGTTTCCCCCACAGTCCAAAGTCATGTGGTACAGGTGAATTGGGTAGGCTAAATTGTCCATAGTGTTGTAAGAGTGTGAATGAGTCTGTGTGGGTCTTTCCCAGAGATGGGGTGCGGCTGGAAGTACATCCGCTGCGCAAAATGTGCTGGATAAGTTGGCGGTTCATTCTGCTGTGGCGAAACAGGATTAATAACTGGGACTAAGCCAGAAAAAAAAAATGAATGAATGAATGAATGAATGAATGAGTGAATGAATGAATGAATAAATATTTAGTAAATAAATAAATAAATAAACAAATAAATAAATATCAAAAAAGAGAATCAGGAAGTGTTTGTGGATGCAGAAAAACGCAAAAAAAAAAACCTGCAAAACATATTTGCGAGGGAGCGCAAAACATCTTTAAGGCAACGCAAAACATTTTTGAAAGGAAACGCAAAAGAGATGGAATGCAAAAGAGGGAACGCAAAATATCTTTGAGAGGGAACGCAAAACATCTTTGAGAGGTAACGCAAAACATCTTTGAGAGGTAACGCAAAACATCTTTGAGAGGGAACAAAAAATATCTTTGAGAGGGAACAAAAATATCTTTGAGAGGGAACAAAAA
>CAIGQZ010001336.1:4958413-4968821 GCA_903798205.1 Danio tinwini | reverse complement strand
GGAACACAAAATATCTTTGAGAGGGAACACAAAATATCTTTGAGAGGGAACACAAACACCTTTGAGGGAACGCAAAAACTTTAAATTGTATTTTTTCCTTCCACCCAGTATTTTTTTCCCACCCATTTTTTTTTCTCCAACACCACGTCTCTTCTGGTTCTCCGTAATATAAACTTTAAAAATATAATAATATAATACTCTCTCCTTTATAACATTAAACTCACAGAATTTCTTTAGATTACAATAATCCTTTATAATTCATTGTAACTATAGTTTATTTTATTTACTTATTTATATTTTGCCAACCATACAGCATGTGGCAGATTTCCACCTCACCAATGAATAAGCAGCTTGCACTTCAGTCCTCCAATAAGCCTGAGGATGTTGCTGCTGTCTGTTGCAGAATCACATTTGAGAAGTCCAGACGTTTATTGATGTCTAAGAGCAGATATTGTACAGACGCCGCATATTTCCTCAGGGATTTCCGCTCTCTCTTTTATAATCAAATCTGTCAGGAGGAAAAGACAGAAAAGAAGAAAAAAAAACAGCTTGCAGACATGCAGAGAATCTTTCATAGGTCAGGATATATTTCTTCAGTTTTTCTTTTCTCAACTGTGTTCATATTAGCTTTTCCACTTTAAAGAGAGGTCATTTTTTGGTCCTGTTACTTTAAGTTAAGGTGTGTCACAAATGTTTTTCGATAAAGTTGTACAATGGAGCCTTTTCACAATACAGTTGATGGCCATCAGGCTTCAATATTTCTATTTTTATTTTATTATTTTTTTGTATGTACATGTATAAATCTATCATTTGTATTATATCCTCTTTGCATCAAATTACAAAAAAAATAAATAAATAAATAAAAACTATGCAAAGTGTTTCTAATAAAGTGTCTTTGAGCGGGACGGTACATTTAACATTGTACTCTTATGCCATTATCAGTCTCACACACTTTTTAGGAATAATAATGCAGGAAAAAAATACGTTTTACTCTCGTATTCGCTATGCTCTAGGTTTACCCAAATGTGATGACGTTTTGCTGCTGAGAAAGCTGGAAATGGAAATGTGAAAAGTTTCCATATTAAAATTTACATATATATAGCAGTACATTTTTGACATGCATTTCTCTAATATATTTTGCATTATTACCAACCACATCCACTTGTGTAGATAAGTTTGTCTTTTAAAAAAATATGCAGCAATCCTTACAACCCATGAAAACAAATTAGATGTTCATCTGCAACCTTATTTTTTTTGTTAAACTCACTACAACCATATTAAGGTATTAGTGTAACACAAAAAAATACACAATACCCCACAATATTAAGCTAATACACTTGTAAACACAAATAAGCGCTTTTTCTCCTTTGAAAGTTTAGACAAGTACCCAGGGCTTGATATTAACATTTTTGATCACCAACCACTGTGGCCAGTAGATTACTTGCCACTCGCCCTTTTCACTAGCCACAGTTTATCTGGAAAATATATTTTATATGCATAAATTTGACTTTAACATGATAAAATTACTTGATTTAGATTTTGTGTTATGTCCTCATGCCTCCTCATTCGTTTTACTTTTTGTTTGTGTGAGCTTGCTCAATGTGCATGAGCAAATGGGTTGTCACATTGCAATTAGTTTTTATTTCACATGACTTTTCAGGGCTCAGAGATAAGGATTTACCAAATGTATCTCTGACCACACCAAAAATAAATGAATTATTATTTCTTATCCACAAAATTTAAATGTGTCAAAACAAGGAAAATATAGCTGTATACATGCACTTTTTTTAATTAAACAAAACTTTTCTTAAAAAAAAAAAACATTTCAAAAATAACTATTGTCATGTATCTAAAATATGCACAGAAATCTGTCCTGGCTAAAGGTCTCATCACTAGTTAATACACATAAATGGGGAGTTATCTCCCATTAAAGCAATGTTATTGTAAAAAAAAAAAAAAAGATAATTAAACTATATAAAAAAAAAATAACTGTAAGCAAAAGAAAGCAGGTAGAAAAAAAACATGTATATATGTGTATATATATATATATATGTGGATCCACTCCAGCAGATTCAGCTACGTGACAAAAAAAAAAAAAAAAAAACAGAATTAGGATTCTATTGTAAACAATTGTATTTCAACAATAGTACGATTTACTCTGATGTCCTTTCATTGACAGGATAATTATTACAGATAGCTTAGCTATCAGCGTCCATTCGATAAATGGCAAACATATGATAATGCCAAACATTCACAGAAGACCTGAGACGTAAACAATGTAATACAACTCACCGTCAGAAAATATGTACTCTTCATCCAGGTCATGTAAGTATCAGTTGTCCTCAGAAATATTCTCCTCTTTGCTTCAAAACAATCTCTTAAAACTCTCTTCAGCAGAACAAAACTTTTGACGATCTATTTTCATTGTTTACCAGCCGCTCTGCTGTTAGCTCAAACTGTTAGCTGCTGTGCAGCAGGGGGCAGGTGCGTCGCGTGATGATTGACAGATCGCTGAGCAAGTGACAGCAAAAAGACTACAATAACACTACAGCCGACCAATAGATGTTTATATATTGAATATATCATGCAGCCATTGGCTAAATTCTCCATCAGTCAAACTAAGTAGGAAGTAGCAAGTACTGTTATTGATCGGATGGCAGGCTATGCAGAGTCAAAACACTCGGCTTTGTTTAGATTTTAGTAACTATAACTTTGACTTTTTATTCAGTTTGTGGTCTCATTTTATCTGTAACACTGTAAGCTATGACATCGAGTTGTCTTTTACTACAAATACGCCGTTTTCGCGTGTAAGTAACATGGTAAATCATGGCAAAACAGGTCTCCGGCAGAAATGATGACAAACAAATGAATAACTATCCATAATTCAACACTATTGTGTCGGTGGACTAAATGAGCTTAATGGGATGTTTTTTTGTGGACTCTTACCTTTCAAAAAATACCATGATCTACAGCTATGAATGCGTGTGTGTGCTGTTATTACTATTGATAAACATTGACATGTGGAAAAACAGCGCCCCAGGACGTCCGCGTCGGTGGCGAAGGCTATAGTGTTAAAGGAGTAATTAACGAAAGCAGTTACCGCTGCTGCTTATAAAATGATTTTTTTTTTTTTATCTTGAGTTCTTGAAAGCAGCAGGACTGTGGGTGCACGATCATAACTTTTTGTCCAGTATATTTCAAAGAGCACCGATCGCACCAGTTGCGTTTCCTTAAGGCATGGTTGCTCTGCGCAAGTAAATGAGAGCGTGTACACTTTTTAACCATCGATCATTTATTCGGTATTCACCTCACCTGCTTTTTTTTGTCCTTCTTTAATGTTGAACACTGCTTTTAAGAAGCCTACATTTTAAACATTATTTTAAACCAGCCAAAGTGGCTGGTGGGATTGTCTGTCTAACCCGCCACTGCTGAAATCTACCTGCACTTGGCGGGTTGGTGGATGTTATTGTCAAGCCCTGCAAGTACCTCAGGAAATAAACTTTTGTCTTTTTGCAATCTGAAACATTAAGATGTTTGGCCATCTTAGAAAATGGATCATTATTGTGAGTGGCAAGACATTGATGTTGACGTGTCTGTATAGCAATCAAGTATGACATGCACATTTATATTTATTAGGGGTGTGAATTGTAATTTGCAAAATAATATTTGTTGATGCTTTCAAAACTTTTGTGATGTAGTATACAATATTGATTCAATTTGATTTAGCAGGATTTCAATTAATATATCATTATTAAAGGTCCTGTGAAGTGCTTTGAAATGTGCATTATTATTTAATGCATGTCAGATACTAGAGAGCATTTGATTGGTCACAGTTTGATGAGAAACTGAAGTATGAGATGAGGTGGATAAAACAGCTGATCCATTTAGCCAGAAGTGAAGACAAACTTTAAGCTTTACATGTTTATGTCAGTTGTTTATCTCCTAAATGTAAATTTTGTCAGTGTTTTGGTTTGTGCTAGCTTTTAGATATTCTAAAAAAATAGCAATACTGATAGTAACAAATGAAAGCCTTTTTTAACATTGCATGGGACCTTTAACAAGATAGTTTATCACTTAAATGTAAATAATTACTCACCTTCAAGTTGTTCTAACCCCCTTGGTACCTTCATTCCTCTTTAGGACCAATTAAGATATTTTACATGAAATCTGAGAGCTCTCCCATCTTCCACAGACCCCAACAGTCCCTGAAGTCCTGGAAGTTACCATCAAAACACATTGATTTGTATTTTTCCAGTATGTTTTTAGCCATGTATTTAATGCTATAAAAACGGGGCCTGTCATCATGATTGACAGTTGTGATTGACAGCTTCTCTAAGCAGACCGTCAGAGCTTCAGGAGATTGGAGATTGGATAAGGAGATTGAAGTATCAATGTTTGATTTCTGTATTACTTTATTATGATAAAATGAGTTGTTCAGCAGTAAACTTCACTTCCTGACCTACAGGGTCTGATGGATCATTGTTTATTCGGTAAAGTGAGGGCTTTATCAGGCTTTATCTTAGTTTGCAAATACACAACTAGCCATGATAGGAAAATACAGGTGATCATTATCTTGGGTTTTTTGGGTCTAAAATAATAATTACGAAGACAAAACTAATGTAAGCCTATCTCCAGATCGATCTCCAAAGACGTTTCTGACATTTTGTGTTTCGGCATGTTATCGAGTTTATCTATATAATTTGCTATTTTAAAAATTGTATGTTCTAGAAATCGAAATAGAACTGTAAATAGGATCTATTATTAAAATACATCATTTACCGTTGGCTTTTTATTTGAAAACACCTAATAAACATTAAAATGAACCTTTGCCAGATTAAGGCATCAAATAAACCTAATGAAAGCGGAGGCAAAACATGATAAACAATATACAAGCGATGTAGCAGCAGCTGATAGACATCAGTTGATGTATTAATACTGCTAAGATTTTTGTACAAATTGATACAGATTATTTGATATAGTGCAGGGATAAGATGTGTAAATATTATGTTGATATTTAGAACTCTTGCTGTATTTATAAGCATTTCTTTAATCAACACATCATATCAGTAGCAATTTGCTCCAAATATTAATCCACATTGATTAATCGTTACCTTCCTATACTGAAAAAAATTATTCATCGGAATTGCTATATTTTATTAAGGTAACCGGTTGCAAACATTTTTTATAGGCAGCATTCAAGCAAAGTAATTATTGTAATGTTCAACTTAAATTTGTTTGTTTAAATTCAGCCCATATAAATTGTTTGCAACCACTTATCTTAAAAAAAGTGTAAATCCAATGAATCATTTATTTCAGTGTAATATTTACATTTGCATAACCCTGAACACCCAAGCCGTGTGATGTAATTTTGGCAAATGGCAAGCACCAGTTTTATGAGTTTAACTTTAATCTAGTGTGTTTTTAGAGCACACTGGTGTGAAACTTTAAGTTGAACCCAAGGTTAAGTATACTTCTGGGCCCAATTATCAAGAGGAAAGTGAGAGGGATGTGGCATCGTCTTTTTTCGTGCACATTAAGAGCACTGTTCTCCAAAGAGTGATGGCCCACACCAGCACTACACAAAGTGCAATCCCTCGCACACTTCAGGACACGCTATGCATGTGTTTGAAAGCCATTTTTTCTGTGTTAAGTGCTTTGGGTCACTTAAGAACCCATATGGATGCGAGTTTGTGTTTGTAAAGTCTGTCGGCAGAAGGCTTGTAGGTAGTTTTAAGTTAACACTTAGTGACAAGTGGCAGCGCATAGGCTTTTTTTTTTTTTGCTTGCTCCCCTATCGAGGTGTGTGTGAGAATAGATGTTCTCTCTGCATTTTCTGCCTTTAGATCACTTAAGTGGATGTACACGAGAATATCTGCCCTTCTTTCCTGTATATTTAATGTCTTGTTCTCTTTTATACTTGGCAAAAGCGCTGCATATACAGTACATGCTACACAGCCGAGACCGTTTTCCAGGAGGTGATTTAAGGCGCCTTGTGTCCTGTCCTAAAAACAAGACTTTTTTTCAGCAATCTGAGATCTCTTAGTGTCCTGATGTCTAGTCACACAGAGCCAAACTTTTGAGTGCTGGTAAATAGCCTGGTCCACTTTGCAATTTAAGGACTGGTGACTAAAACAGGAGGAGATTTAAGCCTGGTTTCCATTACAGATTTGTGCAGAACGTATTTTATGCAAAGTATTTTTGCAAAGGCACATTTGTGCTCTATGCAAAGAATAGTAAACCGCAGCTAATTTACATTCCCACTGATCTAACAGCGCCTGGAAATGGAAGACCCTATCTTACACCTGGCACAATAACATGCAAGACGTGTTTGTCTTTCTAGACGTGTTCAAAACGAGACAAAAATGGTTTAGCTTTTTACCAAATAGATGCATTTGCAGCGGCATTTAATAAATAATTAAATAAAAAAAATCTATCTTAAGACACTGGGTATAACTGAAGAAGCTGTAATAAGTTTAGCACTTGGCTATTGCCTTTTTTTGTGTCATTCCACAAATTGGATGACACACTTTCTCTTGTTCATGAATACAATTGATGCACCATCTATGTATTCTAGTAAAAGTCTTTGGAGGAGATTTTGTTGTTGTTTTTAATCAACAACCTCTCCTAGAAAGTCATTTTCTCAGTTTTTTTTTTTACTTTAGTAGTTCACACCAACTTAAAATGACTTTCTATTTTCAGAATACACTGTCTTTATTACAAAAACATCACATATTTTATGTAAATCTAGGCCTTTTGATAATACTCATCTATTCTCTTTTAGCAGAAATAGTCCTGGTTCAACAGGTATTCTGTTCACTTTCTCACTTTTTTTTCTGCGCTAATGTGTTGGAAAATTTGCAGATGGGATATAAATATAGTAATGGAGTACCACTTTTTTTCTTTTGTGAATAATGACATTGAAAATCTGCAGATCCTTCTGCAGCCCACTGTGTGTGAAGGCTTTCAGATGAACAGAAGGTTCTGCTATTATTACCTTAAGAGTTCTTATAGTACAGAAGACCTTTGCTCAGGGGCTTGCTTGTTTGTGTCTCTTATACTGAACATTTGGTTGCTCTAATAACAGTGAACAGCCTTGGGTTTGCTAAGGAGCACACAGGATCTCTATAGCTGCAGTCACACTTCACTTTTTGCCCCATAGACTTCCATTCACATACAGTACACAAGCCTATGCAACAAGTTTTGCATGTCATTGCGTTCCAGAGTTCAAGCTTAGTGAATTCTCACCTGCGAAATGGCATCATGGGATTGCGTGAGACCAATAGAAAATCAAAACATCATCTCTCTGCATGTACAGAAATGTAAAATATAGAGTGGCCGCTCATTTTATCAATAGCTATGTTTCCATACAAGGATACTAAATTAGTTTATGCAAAAAATTGAAATATTGCATAAAAGATTTGCGAATAATGTAGTGGTTTATACATTGAGTCAAAGAGAACAAAATTGTCACTTTCTGATAATCTAGCACTGAATATTACAAAGAAAAATGGAATTTGCTGTGACATAAGAAGCTAAGTGAGTCTTTTTCTTAATTACTGGCGTTTGGAGGCGTGAGACGCTCTTTTCAGAGCCTCTAAGGGATTGTTTCTTAAACAACAGAGTAACTCATGGCTGCACTACCTTAGTATAATCCATCGTTTGGGAAATTTAATTTGGGAGATTTAGTGACAAGTGTTTTACCAAACCGTAGTTGCTCTGTTGTTTAATCTAGTTATAACGTAAAACATCCATAACGATGCACTAAACGGCATCGAGTAACTTTTTAAAAGAAAATCTGCAATAAATTATTATTTTTTTGTTTGTTTTGTACGAATTTTATTGTTCTACATGCACACGTTTAAAAAAAAAAATCCATTATTGGTTTCGGTAAAAACATGCTTTTGTTTGCCATATTAATGTAAATAGCACAAATATGGCCAATATTTTCTTACAACCATTATGGAGACTATTCCATATTATATTTTAAAACATAAAACCAAATGCAATATAGCTAAAACATGGGATAATCTCAATAACCTATGTATAATGTAAAACTACTTTAATTTATTAATTGCCATAATTACATTTAGATTCAGAAACTATTATTATTATTATTATTATTATTATTATTATTATTATTATTATTATCACCATTATTATTATTTAGCTATAGCAATTTTATTATTATTATTATTATTATTATTATTATTATTTATTTGAAAAGTCAACTTTTACAAACTTTGACACTCAAACCCCTGCAGAATTGTAGCAGCTTATATGTCATACACAGCAGGGGTTCTGAACCTTTTCACTTCGGGCCCACTTCTTTATAATCTGTGCTTTTTAAAATACTATTGGTTGGGTTTAGGAAAGGGGAAGGGGTGGGTCAGTCGATTGGTCACTCAGTCATTCAGTCAGTCAACAAGTCAGTCGACAGGGGCCTCTAGTGGATTTACGAGAGAACAGCAGGCGCGAATGAAATTCGAGATCTCAAAAAGCATACACAGCAGCCTCTCGTGTATTCGTGAAAACAAAAAGTGCACAAAGCATACCTCCTAAGACGTATTTGAGAAATGACGTCTTCAGAAATGTATATAGAGGTACGTTTTCAGAATGAGCCTGGGTTGGCTCTAGACAAGTAGTTGTTACCGCACAAGTTTGCGACACAGCTTGCGAATGTTCGTTGGAACATTTCTTGTTAATTTCTTGTAGAAAAGACTTATGTCTAGTAATAGTTTTCATTTTCAGCATGATAATGATTCGCTAATTGCAGTGAAATCCTATTTAGAAAAAAAAATCAGCTGAGGAAATGGAGACAGTCATAAAATGGCCTCCTCAGGTTCTAGACCTGGATATTAAAGAGGCTGTATGAGTTCACCTGGACAAGAAATATATGGCACTCTAAACCTAAAGACTAACTCTGGAAAGTTCTAATTGAAGCCTGATATTACACAGCACATTGTTTTAGAAAATGTCAGGACAATTAGAACAAAACAGAGCTGTGCTTGGTGCCAATGGAAATCACATTAAACATAGATTTTAGCTTGAAGAGAAAAGGTTGTGCTGTTGTTTTTTTTTTGTACATATTTCCTATATTTTCTGTTTGCTTTTAATAAAGAGACAGATTGATTATATATTGTGCCAACGTCTTAGACCAAACAAGTGGGTATATTGCTTAAGACTTTTTCACTATATAGCATTTTGGAAGTTTGCTATATCGTGAAAAATATCGTTATAGAAATGCTCAACAACATTACCTATTTTCCCAGTATCATGTAGCCCTACTTCATAGGTAGTGGTACATGATCATTTAAATAATCGATTTTTCATTTTTTCGTCCATGTACTGTACTGCAGATATGTGTTAGCGATCCAAATGTGAAGTATTTTGACCTTTTTTTGTATTATTTGCTATCTTTTACCTCATAAACGGCACAAATATCTCCCATTGGTCCTATTTGGACGGACCTGTCTCTTTCTCTCTCTCGGCTGGAGACTCATATGATGAATGATTGTTTATGAGAGCCGT
The DNA here is from genome assembly GCA_903798205.1 of Danio tinwini. Taxonomy (NCBI): domain Eukaryota; kingdom Metazoa; phylum Chordata; class Actinopteri; order Cypriniformes; family Danionidae; genus Danio; species Danio tinwini. The sequence continues at coordinate 4,959,293 of CAIGQZ010001336.1, read as the reverse complement.
CATGTTGGAGGTCTAACAGCGGTAGACACTGGGGTTTTTTGGGGCAGAACTGCCTCTCTGTAACTCATGGTCATTAACACAATGCATTAAGTGCTAAACCACCCCCTGCCTTCATCTTTTATGTCTCTATTAAACAACAAACAAAATATGACACATTTGTACAGCTTCGATGGAGCTCACCATGGGGAGGTTGGTCAGTCAGTAAATGTTTCAAAACAGGAGGCCTGTCAGAAAACATTGGCCGTGTGTAGAACTGATAAATCCATGTATTTGGAGATGGAATCAGAATTTTACTAGTCCATAATGGCCCTATTGCAAATAATAAACTTCTCAAGAGCGTATTATATTGTCAGGAGCCACAGGTTTAATTTAGCTTTGTTTAAAGGGCTTTTAAAGAGATGGTATTCATCAATTTTCATTTTAATACTTCATTTTATCGTTCTCTTGAGGGAAAAGTAACTTTGATTTCTGCATCTGGAATTAACTCTGGAATTAGTCACGTGTTTTGTACTTTTATTTTTATGTAAGATAAAAAGAACATGTTCATCTCATCATGAATTTACTACATCATTTGAAGACAAACCTCCTGTTAAAGGTGCAGTATGTAAGTTTGACACCCAGGGGTTGAACTAGGTATTGCACTCCTGGATCAAAACAAACGCAAGCGCGGGATGCCAGACTGAGTACAGGAGCGAGTGATTTAAACTGTGTTCTAAATAAAAGCAACAGCACGCGATAGAGGGAATATTTTCCATATTAACAGGAGTTTTTTTTTTCTAACCAACACCTCGAATTGATATGTTAGAAGCGGCTTCTATTTCTCACAGCTGAACATGTGAAACCTATGACAGTGATCTATATATATATATATATATATATA
>CAIGQZ010001336.1:4941519-4957632 GCA_903798205.1 Danio tinwini | reverse complement strand
CACACACACACACACACACACACACACACACACACACACACACACACCAATTAAAATTAAAATGAACTCTGTGAGTAATGTACAAATTTGACACTTTAAAAAGTTAGAAAGTGTTATTTTAACTCCAAAATGAAGGGAGTCATATGTACACCCAATGAGTATTAAGTTAAACTCAAATCAAGTTAAATGTACACTGATTTTGTTGCTGTGTGTGGTTTAATATTCACTGCTGAGAGACCAAACACTGAAGAGCAAATCCATCGATGCGCAGCTCTACGAGTCTCGAACCATGCAAGCCAGTGGCAACAGCGGCGAGGAAAAAACTTCACCAATTGGCGAAAGTGAAGGATAAAAAACCTAGAGAGAAACCAGGCTCAGTGGGGCATGATCATTTCTCCTATGGCCAAACGTCTTGTGCAGAGCTGCAGTCTAGGAGCCGGAGGCTGGAGAACACTGGACGTCAGCAAAGACTCATCTGTCTCTGGAGTCTCACAGGAATCAGTCTCATGCTCTCCACTCCTCCATAACCACCACTGCAGCTGCTCAGGATACAGCCTGGTCCCGGATTATGGAAACCTTGGGATCATCTCTTCGCAGATCTTGGATCCCATCAGTGGTGCTGCATAATATCTGGGGGCCTCGGGATGAGTATCCCCAGGTGGGACTAGAGAATAAAGAGAATAATTAGCATAGCTGCTGTTCATAGTGTATATAAATGAGATGCGTGGAGCATATTCATGCATCATACCGCTATATGATGCATTGACTGTATGGTTTACTAAAAAGATAGGTCTGAAGTGAATCAGAAATGTTTTTCAAAATTGTCCTAGGACAAGAATGGGTGCTGTTCAATAGTTTTAGGACAACTTAGACAACCACTTCAAATGTTGACTACTGTAAATAAATTAGATGTCTCGTATTATTGATTGAAGAACAGACTATTTGTTATCCATATTAAACTGAAAATGGCTAATAAAAAGAGTTGATTGTTTTTGATGGAGTTAAATCCATCCTCTGAATCAAGCAATCATTCTGGAATCAATTCTCAGCCATCTTTAAGAGCTAGAATTCTTTATTTCTAAACCACTATAACAGCCATACCACTGTATCAGAGAGGGAGACAGGTTAAGAGCCCGAGATCAGTGTTTATGGAGGACTTAATTATTTCCCTTTGGGAACAGGTTAGGTCTCTTGAGTGCTGTTTTAACCCTGTTTACTCTCATCTCAGCTTTGAATTATTCACCTTGGGAAGACTCGCATGCGCAGTGGAAGTGAAATATACCCAGCCATACATACAGAGCTATTTAAAGCCTTGTCATAGATGGGAAATGGATGTTGGATCCTGGAGAGTTCCATTATTGCAACGCTGACGGATGATGGAATACCTTTGTTTTTGCTGCTGCTTTTTCTTTTCCTCCTTTTTCTTAGTTTTAAAGTCTCATGTGCCTTTCTGAAAGCGACAGGGTTGGAGGCCTAGTGGGTAGTGCACGTGCTTTGACATGTCAAATTGTGCTGCTCATGTGGGAAATGGGAGATCAAGTCTCATTGCATAATTTCTGAATACCATTTTTCTCTTTTCTCTACATTAGCTATATAGTTACCATTAAACAAGGACGAAAATAGCAGGGAAAAAAAATTACAAAATAAATTTTTATATTAATCCAACATTCACTATTAGATTATTTTTTCTCCACTTTAATTTTAAAGCATCGTTGAGTTTAAATTAATTATAAAATCATTATTTGTATTGTTTAGAATCATTTCACAAAACTTTTCAGCAATTCCAATGACCACATTTTATTTCTAACACTGTAAGCTAAGACATCATCTTTATTTTATTCTATTCTATTTTTATTTTATTTTATTTTATTTTATTTTATTTTTCTATTATGTTTTAAGGCTTTATTTTATTTTATTTATTATATTTTTTATTGTATTATGTTTTATGGCTTAATTTAATCTATTTTTTATGTTATTTTAATTTAATTTATTTTAATTAATTAATTTATTTATTTATTATTATTTTTTTTTACTCTTTTATTATATTCTATTATATTTCATGGATTAATTTTAATCTATTTTGATTTAATTTGATTTAATTTGATTTTATGGCTTTATTTTTTCATCTTTTTTCTTTTATTGTATTGTTCTATTCATATTGTGTGGTTTAGTTTAGTCTATTTTAATTTAATTTACTTTTAATTTAATTTGATTTTCATTTTATTTTACTGTTCTGTTATATTATTTTATTTATTGTATTGTTTTATTATATTTTATGGCTTAATTTATTTTTTTATTTTATTTTATCTGGTATTTATTGTTCTAGCGATTAGTGAATTGGTTTGAACAGGTTTATTGTTGTCTTAATACATGTCAGAAACTAAGTAACAAAACATCAAAAAAAGTTAGCTGCTTGTTACGAGTATCTTGTATTGTGTATCGATCTAGTTTTCCGAAACCATGTGGACAGTAACTAATTCAGTGTAGCTCATAGCTCAGCTTTAAAATGGCTTTCTAAGCTCATTAAATAAGTCATGTTGTGCCCATATTTGGCCTTTCATCTTTCACAGTTTTTAACTATGCACTGAAATGGAAGTGTGCGGGCAGCTCAATTCATGTGCTTAATGTTCTGTCCTCTCCTACTGTGTCAGGAGATTAATGTGTTGGGTTGACAACTGGTCCAGTTCTGGCCCATAACAGTTCGAAATACTTTATTGATCCCTGAGGGGAAATTTCCTCCGCAGTGTAGCACGAGCTGCGCTGGATAACGAAGGCCTCCAAATTAAATCTGTAAAAGCAGAGAATGTCTTTCCACATCTTTCTCCCTGACATATATTCGCGACCCTTTGCGTGTCTGAGTGGGACTTGTAAATCGCGGTCGGCTCTAGTTCTGAGATCCGAGCTGATGAAAGCGCACGGTCCAAGAGTTTATGAGCGTGATCATTACAGTCCAAGCCAGAGGGCTTCAAAACAATTTTACTTTTGTCCTGCACACTGGACGCCTTTAATGGCTTCATCACCAGTTTATAGACAGTCTGAGATAGCGAATTCTCAAATTGCCATTTCTGTCGACCTCTTTCTTGCTGTTTATTTTGTGTGTGCCTCCAGTCTTGTGGAGGGGGTTTGGTGTTGTATGTGTTTTTGTGCATTCAGAGGAAAGCCTGATTTATAATTCTGCATCGAATGATCGCTGTTTCCCATGGCTCATACCCATCATGTAGCCGATGCCGTTGTGAGCGTTTATACTTCTGTATTTCTGTCCATGTTGATCTGCAATAGCACTTACTGTGTATTTTTTTATCCGGCATGTTGGGAGCGCTGTGAAGCTAGTACATTAATTTATTCATTTTCTTTTCAGTTTAGTCCCTTCATTAATCTGGGGTCGCCACAGTGGAATGAACCGCAAACCTATCCAGCATATGTTTTATGCAGCGGATGCCCTTCCAGCTGCAACCCTTCACTGGCAAACACCCACACACACACACTCATTCACACACATATACTATGGACAATTTAGCTTACCCAATTCGCTTATACCACATCATCACCTTGGAATTATAAGGTTCTATCTGCGTTCTGGATGATTTTGAGATATTGAGCTTTAAAGATTTTGCATTCCATATAGCAAACAGTATGTGTAACGTTTGTTTTTGAAATAAAAAGTCTTAAAATGTAAACAACTTATGAAAAAAATCCCATAATGTAAATAAGTTGTCTTTATTAAGAATATGTCTAACTCAATTTTGACAAAAATGTCAGATAGACCCTTATAATTTTAAGGTGACGACATGTCTTTGGACTTTGGAAACCGGAGCACCCGGAGGAAACCCATGCGAACAAGGGGAGAACATGCAAACTCCACACAGAAATGCCAACTGACCCAGCTGAGGCTTGAACCAGCGACCTTCTTGCTGTGAGGCATTCATGCTACTCACTGTGCCACCGTGCTTGTTTAAACTACGTATTTAAAATGAGTTGAATCAACACAGTTCTTATGCTTTGTTTTTAAATGGGGGGACAGCTTAACTGTTTTATGTTCAATTCACTTAAATTTGTTAAAAGTGTTAAGTTAACTTAATCGAATTGTGTTGAGACAACATGAGGGAATTGTGTGGAACCCAGCATTTTAACAGTGTATGGAAGTTTGCACATTGCATAATGTAATTTAAAACGTCTTGGAGAAGCAATGAGAGTAGTGATGGCCAATCACGAACGAATCATTCTTTTTAACTGAATCTTCTAAATGAATCGGTCAGACAAGTTCATCAAAACTGAACTGATTTGTTTAAAAACGATTTGCATCTCCAGTAAGCATTTAAGCCTCATTATGAGTGACTCACAGCTGCAAAGCGGCAAGCGACCATTCATTTTAATGCAGAGTGATTGATTTCCGGTGATCTACATCTACACGAGCGACAGCGACCGTTGGCGACCAGGTGGGCATGATGAGTGATGCAACATAGTTGAAAAACCTTTAACTTTATGCAAATGAAGAGCCACTTTTTTGAGCGACAGCCGACCAGTAGATCTCACATGATGCTCTCTCAGCTCGCTCAAAGGTTTGTTGTATTCTCTGTGCTGTAGACCTACACAGACCTGCGTTTGCAGCAGGTCGCCACCCAGAGCGACAGGCGGCTACAAAGTCGCTGCTAGTGTGAATGAGGCATAATCCATAAATTACTTTCTAACATGCCTGATACCCCCTTTGACTATAAATAATTTCTCAATTATTCAGTTATACACTGAGATCAGATTTGAGAACCAGTAAACTGATTAATGCTGCAGCGTGGGTAAATCGAGGGCCTAAATGAGAGGATCTGGTGAAACCTATGTTTATTTCATAACAGAAAATCCTAATTTAAATCGTAAGTGAATCATGCTTAATTTGGGTTGCAAAACTTATTCATAAGAAACTTTTCAGTTCATGATGATGTTTTAACTGACTGAAATTATGATGGCTGGCTATATATTTTTGATATGCTGAGACCCAACATGGGAGGATTGTCATTATGTCATTGTGACGGATGTAATTACTTTGTAACGTAAAACAACCATGAACTGTTTTTTTTTTAGATATATTTCCCAAAAGATGTTAAACAGAGGAAGGATTTTTTCACAGTATTTCCTATAATGTTTTTTCTTCTGTCTTATTTTTTCTTCTTCTTCTTCTTCTTCTTCTTCTTCTTCTTATTATTATTTTGGCTAGCATAAAAGCAATTTTAAAAACATGTTAAGGTCAATATTATTAGGCCCCTTAAAGGGCCATGAAACCCCCTCCTGTCTCAGCAGGGTGTTTTCACACCTCTAGTTTAAAAAAGGCAGGAAAGCCGGTGAGTCTAGCTTTGTTCAGGTGAAGTGTCGAGTGCCAAAAGAGGGAAGGATTTGCATGAAAAGGGGAGTTTCAGTACATGCCCGCGTTTTTATTTTCACACTGCCAATACAAACACAGACGAATGGAATATAGACAATGACGTTTACATGGACATTAGTAATTGAAATATTTGCCTTAATCTGAAAAAGACAATAATATGATTAAGGTGTTTACATGATCTGCTTTTTGAATGTTCCTTTCATGAACCCGTTTTTCATGTTTTAGCACATAATTAGACTAACATCATTGCCACGCTATCCATATTTTTTTCAGAGTTTCATGTAATTTCTGATGTTTCATTCTTAATTTGTTGACTTTAACTGCAGTTTGGCACTTTCACTTTCATTTAGGAACATTTCCTGCATGCCCCCCATGACAAATGAGATATTGGATGCGAGGAATTGCTGGAAGAGTGTTGTTTTAATGGAATTCTATACCGCACACCAAACGAGAGAAAACAAACAAAACCTTTGCATTTTTCGGTAGATGCAGAGACTAGGTAGGTGCAGAGAATAGTGTCAAACAGTTGTGTGTATAGACTAGCCTGTCACAAAATGCGGTGAAAATCATACGCTGCAAAAATCCTACAAAATGGTAATAGTTTGATTAAGGTGTTTAAATTTGTATAGCAGCATTTACAGTGGATCTTTCAGTCCATAATAGTGTAGTGATATTAACATACTGTAAACTTAATAGGTAAATCATTTTGACTGATGTAACGTTATGTCTTTAATGACTGAAAAAGTACTGCTGACGAGATTAACTAACTTTGCCATCTGAATAAACATAAACAAAGAACATTGATCATACACTCACCAAATCCATAAAGACAGGACAATCAACACCAACTGGAACCACTTCTTTTTTTAAATGTCGAGTGGCAAGTCCGGATTTCACCATTTCCAGAGTTGAAAAGCTCTCGGGGAAAAAATCATCATTACAGACATATTTTTTGTTGCATGTTAGCAGACCACTGTAATCCACAAATGTGAGTTCACAGGCCAGCTATGCTCTCATCACAAGAAAATAGAAACAAACAAAAACAACCAATTTTCCCTTTTTTTTGTGAAATATATATATGTCCTAACAGTGTTTTTTTAGCAACGTGGGACACATATATGACTGTCAACATCTCAAAAAAAATGTGTTTTGGTGTTTCGTCAATACCCTGATTGTATACAGAAGAAACTAATATGTTTAGAAATGTGTTGAAAAAAAAATCTCCTCGTCATCAAAGGGAAATTTGGGAAAAATATACTGGAGGGCTAATAATTCTGACTTAAACTGTATACTTACATATTCCTTCCTTTTTCATAAATAAGAAATAGTGTCATTAAAACAAAGATACGCTCGCATTATGCTGAATCCCTATAGTGATTGTGACTGTATTAGCGCAGATGCGAGCGATCATGTCTGTGCATGCATGCGTCTGATATTATGTGCAAATCTCTGATGGTATAACACAGTTGGCGATGTGATATATGAGCTGGCAGTGGCGTAGCCCATGGCGTGAGTCTGCTTTGAGTGATTGTGGTCATTTCGGCAGACAGAGAGACAAGCGTCCCCAGACCAGGCTGAGACGGGCACAGCGCCCTGCTGTATTAATGGCAGCGGCGTGCCAGATTGGACGGGTCCATCTAATACAGATAAATCATCATTACAGAGGTGTGGGGCTGGAGGGGTGGGGAGTTGCTTTGGCAGTCAGAAGGAGAAAAAAAAAGGGCTTTCATTTGTGCCCAGGATCTCTGTAAACTCATTCATCATGCCAGCTCTGTTACACTGAAACCCCTCCACACCAGTCACACCTCTCTCGATTTTTTTTCTTTCCCTATTCTTCTCTCTTCTCAGTCTCATCCCTCTTTCTTGTGCTCCGCCATGATGCACTCCTTCTGTCTGTGTTTGCACTAAGCTTAAAGACAAAATGGCTTTTGAAATGCCCCTAACTGTAATAGCATGTAGTAAAATAAATTAGATAAGAATGTATTGATTTGAAAAAGTAATAATAATAATAGTAATAGTAGTGGAAGTAGAAGTAGTAGTCATAGTAGATGTAGTCGTAGTCATAGTTGTCATCGTAATCAATTAAAATCAATTGAAATTAAATAAAAACAACAATCTTAAGGGTTCTGTGTTTTTTTTTCTATCCAGTATGATCTTTATTTTGTATGTTCTATTGGATTCAAGTCAGGTGATTGGCTTAGCCATTCTGGAGCTTGATTTTCTTTTTCTGAAAGCATTTAAGAGTTTCCTTGGCTGTGTTTGGGTGATTTTCTTGCTAAAATGTCCACTCATCATCCTGCGAATGTAGATGTTGGACTGTAGCATCTAATATTGATTTACAATGATGAAGGGCAGAGGGTTGCTGAAGAACTACTGAGAGATTTCAGCTGCTGTCTGGGCTTTCACTGCCTTTCTACAGCTCACTTCCTTCATTTGTTTAATACATTTCCCCTGTGTCGTTTTACTTTATTTAACATAACTTAATACTAATTAGATTTGTTTTCTGTTCATATGGATTTATTTGGTTATCAACATCTGGTGAAAATTTCAAGTCAATTTTCAAGCCCTTCCAGCTGCAACCCAGTACTGGGAAACACCTTTACACAGTCACATTCACACACAAACACTATGGCCAACTTAGCTTATTCAATTCACCTATAGTGCATGTCTTTGGACTACAACTGGAACAACCGGAGAACATGCAAAGTTTACACAAAAATGCTAACTGACCCAGCTGGGCCTCGATCCAGTGATCTTTATGCTGTGAGGCAACTTAGCTAACCACTGAGCCACCGTGTCACCCCACAAAGTTCATTTTAAATTAGTAATTTAAAATTTTGTTTTAAAAAGACATCGCTTAACCCATAAAATATTTTAAAAAGATGCAAAACTACATCAAAACTACAAATATTTTTGCTGCTTGTTTTGAATATTTATTTAAAATGAACTGAAACAATGCAGTTATTGAGATTTATTTATAAAAAAATATTATTAATAATGGTGGGCAGCTTAATTGTTTTGTGTTCAATCAACTTAAAATTGTAAAACTAAACGATGATTACTTAATCAGTTGATTAAGTTTAATTAATTAAGCTTAATAGATTTTTTTTTTACAAAATTAAGTGGATTAAACGTTAAACAATTAAGTCACCCCCCCCAATAAAAAAAAAAAAATCTTAATTATTAGTTCAAGCACCATTTAAGCTCTAATGCCATTTTAAAAGTTATGATCTGGCAATGGTGTCATGAAACAAACCAAAACCAAAAAAAAAAAAAGAGACACAACCCTTTTTATTTGTAACAACAACATTTTGCAGGTTGCCACATACAGTCTGAATTATTAGCCCCCCTGTTTATTTTTTCCCCAAATTTCTGTTTAACGGAGATACGATTTTTTCAACACATTACTAAACATAATAGTTTTAAAAACTCATTTCTAATAACTGATTTATTTTATCTTTGCCATGATGACTGTAAATAATATTTTACTAGATATTTTTTCAAGACACTTCTATACAGTTTAAAGTGACATTTAAAGGCTTAGGTTAGGGTAATTAGCCAAGTTATTGTATAACGATAGTTTGTTCTGTAGACTATCAAAAAAAAAAAAGGGGGCTAATTTGACTTTAAAATGTTTTATTTTTTTTTAACTGCTTTTATTCTAGCCAAAATAAAACAAATAAGACTTTCTCCAGAAGAAATAATATTATCAAACATGCTGTAAAAATGTCCTTGCTCTGTGTTTAACATCCTTTCGGAAATATTTAAAAAAGAAAATTAATTCAAAGTGCGGCTAATAATCGTTAGGGATCTGAAGTTTGTCTAGGATCTGAAGTTTTTACCATTTACACCCCAAGCAAGAACCATACCTTAATATTCCTTTTTTGTGTGTTCAGTAAAACAAATATACCCGTACATAGTAGGCTTGAAACAAGTGGAGGGTGAATAAGTCACATAATTTTAGTTTTTGGGTGAACTAACCTGTTTAAATTGTTGTGAAGAGGTAGGGTGTTTTAATATGATGAACAGATTTTATTTATGCTTTTATTTACATCTAAATGATTATCAAAATTTAGAGTGTCACAAATAGTAAAACATGTTTGTTATCCTAAAATAACAATAAGGTTTATTCTTAATTTCTAGCAAAATTAGCATTTATGGGTAAAGGTTACCTTTAAGTGATTTATTTCAGTGCCTAATTTTGGTGGCACCTAAATTCCTAAGCTGACGATTGAAGACATTTTGGTCAATCACTCTTTAAAAAAAGCCCAGACAACAAGCTATTGCATAAATTACACAAATCTATTCAATAAATAATTGTAGTTGGATTAGGTGGTATATCTGTCATTCAATTTAAATCTTTTTAAAATTATTTGAATGTAAAAAAAAAAAAACTTTCTTAAATGTCACCCAACATCATTTTGTGGCTGTTTATTTGTATTTATTTATTTATTTGGATTGACTCAGGCACTATTCTAAAAGCATTTAGCACCCTTGTCATAAAACTATTCAAAAGATTTATAACAACTTTTGGTGTTTTTTTGACAAATGTGGGGGCTCGTCCGGGATCTGAACCCATGACCACTTATACCCCAAGCAAAAATTATGTCCCAATATTCTTTAAAATATAATTTTTGGTTGTTTTAAATGATGACCAAAATATAGAATGTCACAAATAGAAAAACATGATTGTTTTGGCAAATAAATAAATAAAAATAAGTTGCAAGTCAAAAGAACTTAAGGACTGTGTTGTTTCAACTCATTTTAAATGAGTAGTTTAAACAAGCAGCAAAAATCCTTTTTTGAGTGTGTAATGCAGATTACACAATTATTTTCCCTTTAGAGTAAATTAAAGATGTACTATAAGACTAAAGACAATTATTAAAGAAGCTGAAAGGGCCAATTTTATATGCATGTCTTTTAAAAGTGTAAAGGATAAACAAGAGGGTGGATGTTTTCCACAGTGTCTGACAGTCATCATCATCTCTTTAAATTACCGCAAAGAACAATTCAGACTGATGCAGCCAAATGACAGTGTGTATAATTAAATGTGGAGATATGAAATTGCTGTAAAAAAAAAAATCTTGACAGATGTTGTCACGAAATAGGAATTGCACTTCTCTGGAGGGCTAGATTTTGATTCACCACCATCACGGGCCACGCTTCTGCGTTTTATCTTGTTTTCTCAAAATCATTAATTGAATCGTGATGTTGCATTGAAAGCTACATTTATCCTGAAGGCTTCGGCTCACATTAATCTTACATTTAACAAACACGAATCATGCGAGAGGCGTTATTTTGGAAGAGTGGCATTCATGCTAGTCAAGAGCAATTGCTCGAGTCAGATTTTCATGATTGCTTTTAACATTCGTTTGTTGTTTTATAAAGTGAAACACAAGTCACTGAAATATTTAACGGGATAGTTCACCCCAAAATCTGTCATCATACATTCACTTTTAAGTAGTTTGAAGGCATTAAGGCTATCTTACTTTATTCCTAAAGAACAAATGTTGATTGATATGACTGATCACTGTTTTAAATGCACAAAGACTACATTTTTCAAGGCTTAAAATGATAGAAAAGCATAATAAAAGGCCCATGTGGTTCATACGCAATATCAAAAGCTAAAGTCAAACTGCGACTTTGTGTGAAGAGCAGACTGAAATTGATCTAGATTGTAGCTTCTTTTGTACCTTATCTTTTCAGTAAATGATTTGTTGAATTTATGGTTAACACATTGACCGCTTGAAGTGACTAAAATCTTGTTGTCCACTTTTTGACCACCAAGAGTGTTTGCTAGAGTTCAGACTTGTAAATATAGGTGCTGTTTGCTGCTGATGTTAAGATTTGTTTCCATTTTGTCGCATCAATAGATCTTGCGCCATCAGTTCCTCCCTCTAATGATTTGTTTGTGAGGTTTTTGTTCATCATTAGTGCTTGTTTTTAGCTTTGTTTGATTCGCTTTCAAGTTGTTTGGCTTTTGGTTTTACGTTTACATACTCGAATGATTGTTGTTTTTGTTTAGTTTTTTTTCTTTACTTTTTATTTTGTAATAATTAGTTAGGATTTTGATGTTCTCTCAATTTATTTGTATGTTTGGGTACCAAAACCTTGTTCTAATATAGCAGCAATTACACATGTAACCAGCGTACATTGGACACTGGACTAGACATTTTTTATCATTTATCATTAAGTCACTGATGGCATTTTAAATGTTATGATTCTGAAAGTCAAGTTATGAATTGAAATCATTCTTTTTATGATTTAAAATGTAACAACTTTTTGTCAGATTGTGATGTGGGGGCTCGTCCAGGATATGAAGTTTGTCTGGGATGTCAACCTGTTACCATTTACACCCCAAGCAAGAATCATACCCTAATATAATATAGCACCAGTTACATGTGTATAATGGACATTTTTATCATTTATCATTTTTATCAACCATACCAAAAACAAAAAAAAAAGAAGAAAACAATCGCAACAAGTTATAGCAGAAATTACACAACGTTATTGCATTATTGTAGTTGCAGGTGGTAAATTGCTCGATTTATTTATTTTTTCTCTCAACAAAAGGCTTTTTTAAATGTCACATATTTATTTAATATTAGTTCTAGCATCATTTAGACACTGCTGCTAATTTAAATGTTATGATTTGTGGAAGTCATAAACGTTATGAAATGAAATCATTTCATATGATTTTATATGTACCATATTTTGTCAGATTGTGACATAAATGGGGACCCGTCCGGAATATGAAGTTTTTCTGGGATCTCAACCTGTTACCATTTATATCCCAAGCAAGAATCATACCCTAATATTTTTCAGAATACCTTTTTTGAGTGTTCAAAAGATACTCTTATATAGTAGGCTTGGAACAATTGGAGGGTAAATGTGTAGCAGCATTTTAGTTTTTGGGTGAACTAACCTGTTTATACTGTACCTTGTGAAGAGATATGATATCTTAATATGATGAACCAATTTTATTTGTGTTTTTATTTACATCTAAATGATTACCAGAATAAAGAATGTCACACATAGTAAAAAAAAACATGTTTGTTATGGCAGAAGAACAATGAGGTTAATGCTAGCATTTGATGCAAAATAATCATTTGTGGGTGAAGGTTACCTTTAAGTTATTTATGTCAGTGCTTCATTTTGGTGGCACTTAAATTCCTAAGCTGACGATTGAAGAAATTTTTAATTAATTACTTAAAAAAACAAAAAACCCAGACAGCAATCTATTGCATAAATTACACAAAGATATTCAACAAATGATTGTAGTTGGATTAGGTGGTATGTCATTCAATTTAAATCTTTTTTTTAATTACTTCAATAAAGAAACAATGTCACCCAACATCATTTTGTGGCTCTTTTTATTTTGTATTTATTTATTTATTAGTATTGGTTCAGGCACCATTTTAAAAAAGGATAAGCACCCGTGTCATAAAACTAATCAAAAGATAGACAACTGTTTTCATTTATAACAACTGTAAGGGTTGTTTTGTTAAATATGGGGGTTCGTCTGGGATCTAAACCCATGACTACTTTAGCACCAGTGTCATGAAACTAATCAATTTTGGCCAGTTTTTGACAAATGTGGAGGCTCGTCTAGAATCTGAAGCCATGACCACTTATACTTTAAAGAGCCCCTATTATGGGTTTTTGAAAATGACCTTCCATGTAGTGTGTAACACAGCTCTTAGTGAAGTGAAATATCCAGCTAAAGCTTAAATCTGAAAGTGGACAGTTTTTAAAACTATTCATTCATCTATAAAAGAGTCGACTCATAGTGGTTTAAATGAATCGTCTTGATAACGAATCTTCAGCCGTTTCGGTGTGACGTCGTTACGAAACATAATGGTTGCGCTCGCAGACCCGGCAAAATTCAAACCTGCTGCCCCGCCCACTAACACAGCAGCAAGACGCTCGTGAAGACGCTGTGTTTACCTGGATATTATTGGAAGTGTGAGGGAAAGGAGTCGTTCAGAAATCTGCACACTTACAATGGGTGATCTATCACTACACAGCTCATGCATTAGTTTCTTCCTCCATCTTGTAATGGACAGACAAGACACCAGGGGTGCGGGCAAAATAAGGACAAATTATTAGGTACACCGGCAGGTTGCTGAACGCTGGGCTTCGGGCTGGTGAGCAGCAATAAAAAGGCTTGCGAATGGAGAGCGGGAGCCCACAGAGATAGCTTGTCATAGGACCGAGGATGCTACAACCTCCCGGCTGGGGATGTGATCGTTTAGAAAAGCAGAATACAGGTAAGCCCTTAGAACATATAGCAGTTCACGGACGAGGTGCCACAGCAATGACTGCAAATAGAAATGATCTACATGTTTTGTTACTAGTAAGCGCGTGTACTGTATCAGGATAACTCTTTATATTCTTATATCGCGTCTAATGCCACATTGTAAACGCGACGCGTGCTGCTTTGTTTACAGATTTGAATGCTTTTGTGAGCTCGTTCCACTGCCATTTGTCATTGCTATGGCCACCGTTAGCTGATCCTGCACACGTGCAGCGGTCAAGGTTCATAATAGTTCAGCTTTTGCTGCTGTGTGGATTAAAACTGAATGTGTGTCATACTTAACAAGAGCAAAATGCTTGTGTTTAACTGCACTGCTTTCGGGGGTGAGGTGTCTGAATAGCACTGTTGAGAACCAGGTACTGTTTACTGTGGTGTTAGTAAGTTTACTTTGAAGCGTGTTTCGGGCGTCCGCTGCGATCGGATCCTATACCAATGTTGGCGACCCGCGGGCTTGATAAACTGCGCTGGGCATTTTACTGTCTCGTGCTGAATGCTGTCGACCAATCGGAACAGGCTGTCATCGGTCCAATCAGCGCAGATTAGCTTCGTGCTAAGGAGGGGTTTGGGAACAAATGAATCACTGAACGATTTATATAAGAGTCGCTGGGATAATTAGGTAAAAATAAATGCAGATTATAAGACCATGAACAAGTTTTTTGACCTTGCATACATATCAGTATGTTGTTGGAGACCCATACAATCGAAATATGACCCTTTTCAATGTGTAATAGGGGCACTTTAAGCAAGGATCATGCCCCAATATTCTTCAAAATATATATGTTTGGGTATGTTCAGTGAAACAAACATACTCATTGAGTTTGGAACAAGATTAGGGTAGAAAAAGTGACTTTTGGGAGAATTTTGGTTATTTATTATTTGGGTGACCTATCCCTTTAAAGCTTTGTGAAGATGCAGGATATTTAATATTATCAACAGATTTTATTAATGTCTAAATGAGGACCAAAACATAACGTGTCACAAATAGTAAACGCACCAAAACTCATAAAGTGTTTGTTATTGGAGAAGAACCAATGAGGTTTATTCTAGCACTTAGTGGTGCATTATCTTTTATGGGTGAACATTTTATTTAAGTTATTTATTTCAACTGTGTTTTGCCTTTCCTTGCATTCAATTTTTCACTCTGGAAGTAGAGATTACTTTGTTTTTGCCTACACTTCAGGCATCTTTTTTTTTTCCTCCTGGCTTTCAAGCTGCCACGCGGACGCTGATCCATCACTGCTCAGATTAGATTTACTTGAATTCTGCTTTTCTCTGTTTCTGCTTTCATAACACACAAAAGCAGCGAAGGTGTACACACATCCTGATAGCCTATCTTACAATCTGGAGCTTTGCTTGGATCTGGCTGCTATTCGTCGAGGGTCTGTGAGCGAGAAGCCCTCCAGAGGCCACATACACTTAGACAAAACAAACAGCGCCCACACACACATACACTTACCGTACTGATACCGTAAGTTTACAGCCCTCAAGAGTCCACTCGCAAACCTTGTATTTGTTTCTCTCTCCCACGGCTGAGCCACCTCAAGGGAATTCTGGGATATCGTAGGATGGTTCATTCGGTCAGCCTGCTCTGTTAAAGGCAGAGATTACCCACAGGTCCATGCTGCGGTGTGCCTGCTATCCAGATTTAAGAGTGAACTGAACGGTTCAAGCAGCAAGCGATCACGTACGGGCAACATGACCCTACTTTTACCTCACAGCTGTCCACCGCTGGGACTGAGGGACCAGATCAGTATATAGCATCAGGCTTTAACTGGATTGTGTGTGTTTGGAAAGATATGGTTCAAATGAGCATTAGAAAACCTTATATCATTTTAAACGTGCTGTCTTTCATTCTAGTTTCTTATCATTCTATTTATTGGTTCCACCCATCCATGTTTTTGTCTGTCATTGTTTATTTATCAATCTTTTTCTGTCATTTTATTATTTGTTTGTGTTTCCACCCATCCATCCAAGAAAAAAAAAAAAAAAAAACAACTACAATATATTGGCAGTATAGAGTATTGTGAAGCTCTGAAAGATCCAAACGTGATGATAATTGTATTCAGATTTATTTATTCCAACCCTTCTGAAGCCCCATGGTAGCTTTGTGAGAGGAAAAAGAGCAAAATATAAGTTATTAATCATGAAAAGTCGTGCCCTCTGCCACAGCTGTCTAATCTCACATTTGCAATTCAGATATTCTGCTTTATGTAAAAATAAAGGAATGAGATGAGGATTTGTAAAATATATATTTCATTTTGGGGTGAAATAACAGTTGAACTAGGATAGATTTAGACAGGAGTTTTCAAAATTGGGAATATTCAATGCATACACAATTTTACGTGTGTGTGTGCGTGTGTGCGTGTGTGCGTGTGTGCGTGTGTGTGTGTGTGTGTGTGTGTGTGTGTGTGTGTGTGTGTGTGTG
>CAIGQZ010001336.1:4884675-4897726 GCA_903798205.1 Danio tinwini | reverse complement strand
AGACAGACAGACAGACAGACAGACAGACAGACAGACAGACAGACAGATAGACAGATAGATAGATATTATCTCTCATATTGTCTAGTATCTAGTAATGAATGTAATATATGAATATAAACAAATATTTTCTCAAATATATACATATATGTAAATACAAGTTTTATTTTGGGCCACGACTAATCTTTTGATTATTATTATTATTATTTTTTATTAGTATGTTTTTAGTTTTTTGGGATGGGATATAGATCCTAATGGAGTGTGTATAGCTGTGTGTGAATGTAAACGATCTGCAAACCTTCAAAGGTTTCAAAGTCTTCACTCCCAACCATGGACTTGTCATGTACATCCACTCTATGGCTGAATTGTTGCTAATTTTGACAAATAATACATGTTTCGGGGAAATTGTAATACAAATGCAAAAGTAACCGAGTTAGGTAGGTCATGTGATAATGACAAATAATACATGTTTCGGGGATTATAATAGAAATGCAAAAGTAATCGAGTTAGGTAGGTCATGTGATAATGACAAAATGGCGGATGTACTGAGTCTGAATTTCATTCACATTCATACTATATAGAACGTACTTTCAAATGGTCATGTGGTCAATTCAAGTTTAAATGTAGTACTCAAGTAGTAGGCATTTTGAACACAGCCTAGGTGCTCAGAAAGGCAGGGTTCAGTGAGACCAGATCCTTAAACGAACCGTTTTATACACTGAGAAAAGAGCTGATGCTGTGATGTATATTAGCAAGAAATGAAAGTGTCTTCTGGCCTTGGGTTGACGGATGGTCTCCACATTGTAAAATACCTTCAAAATAATGTTAGGAGTCTTTTAAAGATTATAGGGGCACTTTAAGTTAGTTATTAAGGTGATTTTTAAAAACCATTGGAAGAACTTAAAGATGAACGAGAAGATTGTCTGTGACAACCGACTTTGAGATTTCACATCAAAAAGAATCATTTTAGGTTTTTTTAATATATATTTTTTACAATACATAATATATATCTCAGGGCGTCAGCACGATCGCCTCACAGCAAGAAGGTCACTGGTTCGAGACCCAGCTGGGTCAGGTGGCATTTCTTTGTGGAATTTGCATGTTCTCCCTGTGTTGTCGTGGGTTCCTCCAGGTGCTCCGGTTTCTCCCACAGTCCAAAACATGTGCTGTAAGTAAATTGAATAGGCCAAATTGACCGTAGTGTATGTGTGTGAATGAGAGTGTATTGGTGTTTTTCAGTGTTTCCCAGTGCTGGAAGGGCATCCGCTGCGTAAAAAATATGCTGGATAAGTTGGTGGTTGATTCCACTGTGGCAAACCCAGATTAATAAAGGGACTAAGCTGAAAAGAAAACGAATGAATGAATGAATGAATATATATCTCAGGTGTCACAAAAAATGTGTCTGTGAAGTTTTAGCTCAAAATACTTCACAGGCCACTTTTTGGATGCATGATTTCATGTGTGTCTTTTTATATGCAAATGAGCTTCCACTCTCCGACCTCTTTTCTGTAGGGTCTGTACAGATTTAAAATATTAAAGTACTTTTGCATGTCAGCTGTCAACAATATCTGATAGGTACCATCCTCATCCATCTCCTCAGCATTCCCATGGGTAAAACTGAAACATTAGTACAAGTTTATAGAACAGCATGGGGTTGGTTTATTTTTTGGGTGAACTAACCACATTATATTGCTTCTGCCTAGCAGAATTTCTTTTTTTTCCTGGTAATTATTATCTTGTGTGCAGATCTCACGCTGTGATTGCTAAAAATAGTTTTTTTTCATAATTGTTAGCACAGTATAATATTTCACACTTATTATAGTAAATTGATGGAACAAATCACAGTGCCGTTCCTTCCTCCAATTATTTGTTTTGACAAATTTAAATTACAGCTCATGGTTTCATTTGCTTTTTATTTATTTGCAAATGCCTAAAACGCCTGACTTCTTTTTTTGGCTAAATGTCACCTTGTCCGAGAGTCATAAGACTTTGGGTTAAAATACTTCATCTAATAACTATAGGTATGAATAGAGAAAATTGTGCTTCATTGTTTTTTCATTATGGATACTAATTACAAATATGCTAATGTTCAAAGTAATTGGTCAGTTTACAAATTATTTATATTTATATTCTTAATCTCTAAAATTATTAAAAGAGCAGTTGATATTTATTTATATCATATTTATGTGTTTGTTTGTTTGTAGTTATATATGAACCTGTAATATTGATAAAATAAAATAAGGCGACACGGTGGCTCAGTGGTTAGCACTGTTGCTTCACAGCATGAAGGTCACTGGTTCGAGTCCCGGCTGGCCCAGTTGGCATTTCTGTGTGCAGTTTGCATGTTCTCCCTGTTGGCGTGAGTTTCCTCTGGGTGCTCTGGTTTCCCCCACAGTCCAAAGACATGCGCTATAGGTGAATTGAATAAACAGGTGGAAGGGCATCCGCTTGTGTAAACATATGCTGGATTAGTTGGCGGTTCATTCCGCTGTGGCGACCCCTGATGAATATAGTGACTAAGCCGAAGGAAAATGAAATGAAAATAAAATAAAATAAAAGCAGTAAAGTGTTCCTATTGTGGATGATAAAAGATTTATATGTTGGTTTTGGGAGTCCCTAATAAACAGGTCGGCATTCATTATTTTTTTACCAGATTTGATGTTGATGCCATCCTGGTTCTGCATATGAAACAAGTGGGCTAGCACTTAAAAATTATTTATTTAAATGAATCCGAGTCGACTCTTCTATTGAGAGACAATAACTTTATACACTGTGGTTTAACCCTCTACCGCATGGTGTTGCCATATGGGAACATGATATTTATGTTCATTTCCCTGCCACTGTTTCTTTAAAACAGACAATCATTTTTTTTTTTTTTTGTTGGAAAGAGAAGACCTTAGTTTAGCCAATGATGTGCTTTGGTTAAGTCACATGACATGCAGTGTTTTTCTGTGGTGCGATATCTCACAGACTGGCATTTATTTTGAGTAGTTGCTGAATGCAAATGCAAATGTCAATAAAAAGAGATGAACTCATGTCATATCCACAAAATAAATCTGAAACATCACCGCCATTAGGATCTAAATCCCTTCCCAAAAAACTAAAAACATACTAATTAAAAAAATAATAATAATCAAGTTTGTTTTGGCAATACTTTTCATTAGACATAAATACAGGAGTAATGGAGAGAGTTCAAGTAAGTTAGCTCAGAGGAAGATAAGACAGACCTAGTATAGTATATAGTATGATATGTAAACATTGTTAGCTAGTAGCTACATTATTCTATGCATCTGGATATATTAGACTTGTTTTTTGTTTGTTATCATATTTGCTAGAGGAAATATTTATACCTGTATGTTGTATACATGATAGTACAATATTGTGTTTGTTTTCAATAATATTTAGCAAAAAAGAATGGAATAAATGAAAGCTGTTGGAAAATCAGTTGCTGGAAAGTATGTATAAGGTGTCATTTATAAGTTCTGTGTTAAAGCTTATAATACTGCAACACTACTTAAACCCACACAAACAACAAAATCATTAATTATAAGGAGAGATCTAAATCAGATTTTTTTAAGTTTTAAGTTAGATCCACTGTTGGACATTGTTGCCATATGGCAACATATCATAAAGTACCTAAAAAAATTAGCCAATTTTTTATTTGGTCACACTTTATTTTGAGTCTGTTTGTTGAATTTAAGTTACATTGTAGCTAATTATCATTAGATTATAAGTAGACTGTTAGGTTGGGGTTAGGGTTAGTATAAGTTGACATGTAATTGCAAAGTTTCTTATAGTCAGTTAAATGTCTGTTGAAGGACTGTTAAATGTTAGTGTCAACAGATATTAAGCAGACAGTCTACTAATCCTCAAATGGACCATCAAAATAAAGTGTTAGCTTTTATTTTTATTTATTTTTTACAGCACTTCAAGTTAAGCCATTCTACTGAAAAACAGTCAAATATATATATTTTAAATCAATCTATCATAATGCGTGCAGTAGAGGGTTACATTTTAGCAAGTTATTGTCACTCACTTATAGCTGTGTTACACATTGCCTGAAATGTAATTTTCATTTTATTATTAGTGCATTAACTAAATTCTAAGTTGGTTTTCACTATTGATTAAAGCATTCATAGAAATTCTCATCTATAGTGAACAGTGACGGGAATAACGGTGCTATTAATAAACAGCGTTACTAACGGCGATACTTATTGCAAATGAATTACTGTTTTCCCCGTTACGACGCCGTTACTGTTACTGACAATAAAATGTGCGTTACTATAATTGAGAACACTAAAGTGGTTTTCATGCGAGCAGTGTCTCTCTCAGCTATACAGTTGCAATCAGAATTATTGAACCCCCTTTGAATTTTTGTTTTCTTTTTTAAATATTTCCCAAATGATGTGTAACAGAACAAGGAAATTTTCACAGTATGTCTGATAATATTTTTTTCTTCTGGAGAAAGTCTTATTTGTTTTATTTCGGCTAGAATAAAAGCAGTTTTTTAATTTTTAAAACCCAAAATTATTAACCCCTTTAAGCTATTTATTTTTTCCATAGTCTACAGAACAAACCATCATTATACAATAACTTGCCTAATTACCTTAACCTGCCTAGTTAACCTAATTAACCTAGTTAAGCCTTTAAATGTCACTTTAAGCTGTATAGAAGTGTCTTGAAAAATGTCTAGTCAAATATTATTTACTGTCATCATGTCAAAGATAAAATTAATCAGTTATTAGAGATGAGTTATTAAAACTATTATGTTTAGAAATGTGTTTAAAAAATCTCTCCGTTAAACAGAAATTGGGGAAAAAAATAAACAGGGGTGCTAATAAATCAGGGGGTTGAATAATTCTGATTGCAACTGTAGGACCTCTCTTTCTCTGTGGTGGGTGTGTGTGTGTTTAGGGCTCGGGCGGACACATAACCAATTAGTGATAATGATCTGTGTGTCTGTGAACATGGTGTAACTGAGAATGTGACCATTGGCTTAGGTAGAGTACATTTTCATCGTTTGCCAATCAGGGGCTCAGTAGAGCGTGTGTTCACACAAGCACACACAGTTAGTTGCACACACCAATGATGATGAGTCAGAACCATATCAAATCCAAGTTCAAAGGTAGCGTTTGCAAACTGGAAATATAAGCACTGCTTTTCCCTCATTGAGGTGAAAGGCAAGAATGTTTATGATAATATTTGTAATGATTTGTTGAATTTGATGGTTATCTCTCATGTTGTCCCAAAACAACATTTCAATACACTCTCAGAAATAAAGGTACGCAAGCTGTCACTGGGGTGGAACCAAGGTACAAATTTGCACCTAAAAGGTCCAAATAAAGGTACCTTAAAAGTACAAAAGTGTTCTTAAAATGTTTTGGTACTAATATATACTTTTGAGGTACCAATATGGATCCTTTAAGTATAAATGTGTACCTTTTAAAAAGGTACCACCCCAGTGACAGCATTTCTGAGAGTGTAGAGTAGATTAGTGTACATGTTTCATATTTATTTTATAGTCATTTGACAAATAGATTTTAAGTAACGCAATAGTTACTTTTCATGGTAATTAGTTACTTTTATTCAGCTACTGCTTGTAAGAAGTAACTAACTATAACAAATTACTCTTTTAAAGGAACGTTCCCAACACTGATGGTGAATTTCTGTCAACATACTGTATTGTAAATCAATTTTTTTTCTAAAGAGAAGATCATTAATGGCAGTGGGGCTGCTCATGATGATGTCGTTTAAGTATTGTGATCATTGCAGCTTTGAAAAACATTCCCACAATGCACTGGGGCCTTTTGCAGCACGCAGTTTGGTTTCTATGAGCAAAAAAAAAAAAAAAAATAGAGGTATTTGGATTGTGAGAGTGCGCAGAGGTGGCCTTCATTCTGTACGTGTCTGAATGAAGAAATCAGAAAAAAAGCAGGAAGTCTGCCGATGTGTGGCGCATTCAGATGCTTCTTTTCAGGTTCTCCTATGTCTGAATGTCGTTAGAGGCTACATTAATACGCTATTAGAGTGTACAAACACACACCGCCTAATGATGGCCATTCGCACACTGGCACGCTGTGTGAAGTCACCTTGAAACCCAATTAAAGAGCTCTCTGACCTCTCCGAGCTCTGGGCCCTATTATGTGGCTTGAGAAAAGGCCATGGTGACGGGACAAATGAAAAAGAGACAGCGAGGGATACAGACAGACGTGCTAGAAAGACTTCTGGCATGGGAGTCTGTTGAATAGCTTGAATAGGTGAAGAAACGTGTCTGGCTTTTAATGAAGAGCCACATCGTCTTCATCCACCACTTCCACTCAGGCTCTCGCTTTTCTTCTTCACTTTGGCTTTTTGTTGCTTTTCATCACTAAAAATCGGAAATGTTTTCGGATTCAGTTTTTGTTCTCTGTTCTGTAATAGCTAAAGTCTCACCAGCTCTTAGTTCGAGATGTACACTTTCAGATATAAAGATATGAGAGCTGTCACTGGGGCTGGAACCTTTATGAAAAGATTATTATTATTATTTTTTTTTTATTATTATTATTATGATTATTATTTATTAAAATCTGAATCAGAAAGAGAGCATTATTGCCAGGTATGTTCACACATGCAAGGAATTTGTTTTCGTAACAGCTTATGTACAGGTATATTACTATATACAATGTTATATGTGCAGCTGATTTGTGCAAATTGGCATGTAAAGTGTGTTGTTAAATAAGTGCATATGTGTATAAAAGTGTATAGCAAGTAGTGATGTTTGTTTCACAATTATTACCATCAAGTGTTCATGAGATGGATTGCCTGAGGGAAGAAACTGTTTCTGTGTCAGGCTGTTCTGGTGCGCAATACTCTGGAGCGTCAACCAGAAGGTAAAAGTTCAAAGAGGTGGTGTGCTGGGTGTGAGGGGTCCAGAGTGATTTTGGTAGCCCTTCTGCTCACTCTGGATAAGTGCAGTCCTTGGGGAGTTGGGAGGTTTGTACCAGTGATTTGCTCAGCAGTGCGAACTATTTGACATAGTCTTCGGAGGTCAGATTTGGTAGCTGAGCTAAACCAGACCGTTATTGACGTGCAGATGACTGATTCAATGATAGAAGTGTAGAACATAAATTGAGTAAAGTGCATTACTTTACTTCAAATAAGTAGTACAAATCTGTTCGCTCAGACCACCGGGACCTCGCAATTCACAAATTAAGCACTGTCTATATTCCATATTATTCTATATTTCTAAATAGGGTTTTTAGGTCACAAAAGTCGTACTTTGTAGTATATAACAGATTTTGGCATTTATTTTGGCACAAGCAAGACAAAAAAAAAAATCTGAATATAGAAAGTCAGTTTGTGTGGCTTAATATGCATTTATTTGAGTGTTGTGTTGCTTCAATGCATTGTTTAACATGTTCTGCATATGTGCTTGCTTACGAAACTAATAAAGTTGGTTGAAATAATGAATAAAAAAAAATTAAACATCTTTTCAATCTGTTTTAAATTTGGAGCATGCAGTTACCAGGTGTCTTCTGGCTCTGAAATCAAACACACGCAGTTCACTCAGCTTCTGTCATCATGATGGAATATGAACTACGTAATCTGCATGTTAAACTCATGTATTTTTGCCCCGGGGAGCTCATCTCCATCTCCATCTTCAATCCTGCAACCTCAGATTCACCCCGCAACTCATATTAGTGGTCATTAGCTCTCAAACACTAAAGTTATTCATGATGGAGTGTGGATTTTTGCAGATTATGTGATTTATTTATTTTTTCCTCAGGTGTTCTGTTGAAAAAATATAAATAATTATTGAAATAATAGCATTTATGTTACAAAAACAAGCCAGTCTATTGTGTTTTTGGACCTAAATTAAGCTCTGTCATAGTTAATGTTAATATCAGGCATAGCCAAAGCCTTATGGTGTATTATTTCTACTCTATACATTGTTAATTGCACCTGTTATGTTTTGAACTTTGTTTTGAAGTGCTACTTGTTGCTGTATACAGTGCATGTGGTAAAATATTGTCCGACCTTTATTATCTTTAAAATATTTTAATTTTTTTTTGTTTTTTTGTCTTTGGTTTCCTGTGGAAGCCTTAAAAATGTTTGTGACCTATGATTTGTCATTGCCACTGACTTTCTGTGAATGGGCAAAAATAACAATGTAAGTCAATGGGAACTGAAACTATTTGGCTACCAACATTCTTCAAAATCTTTTTGTTGCGTTCCACTGAAGCAAAGAAGTAATGAAGCAGAGGTTTAGAACAACATAAAATTGAGAAAATGATGACAGAAATGTCTTTTTTAATTTGACTATTCATTTATTCATTCATTCATTTTCTGCCGCTTTTGCGGGGCCGGGTCGCGGGGGTAGTAGTCTTAGGAGAGAACCCCGGTCTTCCCTCTCCCCAGACATTTCCTCCAGCCCCTCTGGGGGGATCCCGAGGCGTTCCCAGGCCAGCCAGGAGACATAGTCCCTCCAGCTTGTCCTGGGTCTTCCCCGAGGCCTCCTCCCGGTGGGACATGCCTGGAACACCTCCCTAGGTGCCCGAGCCACCTCAGCTGACTTCTCTTGTTGTGGAGGAGCAGCGGCTCTACTCCGAGCTCCTCCGGAGTGTCAGAGCTCCTCACCCTATCCATAAGAGTGCGCACTGCCACCCTTCGAAGGAAACTCATTTTGGCTGCTTGTATCCAAGATCTTATCCTTTCGGTCATGACCCAAAGCTCATGACCATAGGTAAGAATATGAACGTAGAATGACCAGTAAATCGAAAGCTTTGCCTTTCGGCTTAACTCCTTGTTTATCACAATGGACCGGTACATCGACTGCATTACTGCTGCCGCTGTACCAATCTGCCTGTCAATTTAACGTTCCATCCTTCCCCCTCTTGTGAACAAAACCCTGAGATACTTAAACTCCTCCACCTGGAGTAAGGACTTTCCTCCAACCTGGAGATGGCAAACCACCTTTTTCTGGTGGAGCACCATGGCCTCGGACTTGGAGGTGCTGATTCTCATCCCAGCCGCATCACACTTGGCAGCAAACCGCCCCAATGCATGTTGAAGGTCCATGTTCGATGAGGCCAACAGAACAACATCATCTGCGAATAACAGAGATAAAATCCTGTGGTCCTTGAACCGGACTCCCTCCAGCCAAAGGCTGCGCCTTGAAATTCTGTCCATAAAAATTATGAACAGAATTGGTGACAAGGGGCAGCCCTGCCAGAGTCCAACATGCACTGCGAACCAGACTCCTATTCTGTTCATACAGAAACGAGACGGCCATTAACAGAGCGCCTCTGACCCCATACTCCCCGAGCACACTCCAGGGAATGCCACGAGGAACACAGTCAAACGCCTTCTCCAAGTCCAAAAAAAACATTTGGGCTGGTTGGCATACTCCCATGAACCCTCAAGCACCCTGGTGAGGCTATAGAACTGGTCCAGTGTACCACGGCCCGGACAAAAACCACATTGTTCCTCCTGGATCCTAGGTTCAACCATCGGCCGGATCCTCCTCTCCAGTACCCTAGCATAGACTTTCCCCGGGATGCTGAGGAGTGTGATCCCCCTATAATTTGACTATTCCTTTAAATTAATTGACATCTAATTTATTTTGTTATTAAAAAGCTGTTCCTGTTATGTACAGTTAAACCATGTTTGGTCACAAACTAAAAAGACAAAACAATTTTCAGTAAATGACCTAAAGTACATGCAAATGATGAGGGCATAACCTGTGAATCACGCAACAGTCTGCTTTGTGTTCTGATCGGTCTCAGCAGCGTTTTACACTCATGTAATTTGCATGAGAACAAGGAAACAATGGTGTCTGAGGCTTTTTTATAGGGTACCTTTAATATTATTTTTAAAGTCTGCATGAACCGGAAGTTGCTAAGTCTTTCATTTCTGCATGTTGATCAGTATGTTTGAAATATTGAGTAGAGACACAGCTTTCTTTTACGCATTCCCTCATACCAAACTAACCATAAGAGGGGCATGCACTGTATAAAATTATGTTATTCAGCAGTTGGGATGCCAGAAAAAAAAAATAGCAACCATTAAATTACAGAAATTTACCGTAAAATAACAGATGTTAAATTACAGAACTTTGCTTACATTAAAATTTTCAGTATATTTCTGTAATTTAATGTGTTACTTTTACGATTTTACGGTAAAATTCTGTATTTAACTGCCTTTATTCTTATGTTTTTTTTTCTGGTACTCCAGCTGCTGTAAAAAAAATAAATAAATAACGGACGTTAAATTACATAATTTTGCTTAAAATAAAATTTTTCTGTAATTTTCTGTAACTTAACGTCTGTTATTTTTACAATTTTATGGTAAATTTCTGTAATTTAACAGCCATTATTTAATGTTTAATGTTCCGCCACCCCAGCTGCCGGGAAAAAAAAGTAAAATAACGGATGTTAAATTACAAAAATTTGCTTAAGTTTATATTTCCGGTAAATTTCTGTAATTTAAGGTCTGTTATTTTATGTTTTTTTCAGCACCCCAGCTGCCGAAAACAAACAAACAAAAAAAAAGTTAAAAAACAGATTTTTTTTTTACAGTGTGGTTAAGAATATTGATTTGGATTTACTACGGAAGCCCTGAGGTTGACATAAACACTCCAAATGCGGAAGCAGTTGCTCAGACATTGATTGAAGATTACCAAAACAAACTTTTTATTTCAGTGGATTAATTCACACAAATTATGAATTCTCTTTAATAATAATAACACTATGAACTAGCAAAATAAACATTGTAAATTTTGATTTCATGCCGACTTTAAGTGCAAATAGAATTTTTTTTTCTAGCTGTCTCAGAACGTGTTAAAGTGCCAGTTGTTCAAAATTTGTATTCACTTATGAGATTTGTTCAGTCGTTTCATGATGAAAGCAAGTTAAAGAAGCAAAATACATATAAGAAGCGGCTGTCGCTAAAACAGGTGGGCACGAACATAATTCAATATTGTCGCACCAGGGGTCTTCAGATCTGTATCCGCTGCTGGGTGGTTGTAGGGACTCTCTCTCTGCAATTGCACATCATGGGCTTTTTTTTGGCCTGGACTGGCAGCGTCCGCTCAGCCGACAGCATTTCAGTGACAAATTATTGATCACAGAGCGGCACTGAGAGAGACGGCGAGGATCCCCTGCCACGGAGGCCTACTTCAAATGCCTGCACCAAATATCAAATAGCTACAGGAAAAAACGAAAGAGACGAGGGGAAGGCCGTGACTGTAAAAATCAGGAGAAAGGAAAATGAGTAGTGTACTGACAATCTCTAACTGTGTTTTTGTTTACATGTCAGTTAGTATTCATGAATGCAGAATTAGCACCAATTTTTTTTTTTTTTCATTCTCTTTCATCCTGTTTGTATGGCTCTCTTGATCTTCTCCAGTCTGGAGATGCATGTGTTGCCACAGCAGACAGCAAATGAGCAAAATTGCATGTATATAATCACACTGTGTCACAGTTTGGAGTATTTTTCCTCTCCCGGAATCCATTCATCTGACAATTCTGCAGAAACACATTCTGATGGTGTAAGAACCTCAGCAATTGTACCAAATTTGTTAGTGAATGCAAAAATAATGACTATTTTCAAACAGGCCTTCTCATCTGCCTTAGTTAAAGCTTGGATAGAGGTTTGTGCATAGTACAAGAAGGAAAACAAATGGTTTCCTATAGTTAACTATTGTTTCGGCTTATTAAAGGTGTATTGTTGTGCGTGTGTGTACGTGTGTGGTTTTGTCGGTTTACGAGTTAATTTGTGTAATGACATAGGTATGACCTAGGTATTACAATGTTGAGGTGCTTTGAATTAGGGCTGTGTGATATGGACAAAATAAACCTATCATGATTTTCTTGAGCAATATTGTGATTTTGATTTTAATCATGATTTTGTCACACACAGACGTTTTACTGTGTGAATCTGAAACAAGTTTCCAAAGGAAAATAATTTGATCTTTATTAAGACAGGGCTTGATGCTTACTTTTTTCAGGAGTAGGACATGCGCTCCTAAGTTGAAAAATTTAGGACCACATTAAAGAATTTTAGGGGCGCAGTGAAAATGTATAAAATAAATAGTGTTTTTGCCTAATAAATGTACACGAGGAGACTGAGTAGCACATTCGCCTCACAGCAAGAAGGTCACTGGTTCGGCTGGGTCAGTTGGCGTTTTTGTGTGGAGTTTGCATGTTCTCCCCGTGTTGGCGTGGGTTTCCAGCCACACCCAGTTGAAAACATCTCTTTAAATGTAACTTTTGAGAATGCCACACCACGAGTCACAAAACAAGAACTGACCGATCAGCTTTATACTTTGTATGGAACACACATTTTCCAAACACCCAGTACTTTTTAATTTCCTCCATAAATAAAACTTGTATCAGAGCTGCAGGAGTGTTTTGTTAGTTTGTCAACCTCTGAGAAAACGGTTAAAGGTCACCTAGCAATGGTAAAGGACCAAAGAACGCGAGTGCAAACATATGACTAACTTATAAATTACCTGGTTTGGTGATAGCCTTCCTGTATCCAAAATAATCCCACACCACAAATGTTGACGTGGCACCAAGTTCTCTTTTGCTGAACTCATCATCCCTGTTTATGTGGTCTATTCAGTCTCCTGTCCTCGTCCTCTGTTTAGGTGTGCTACGTTATGATTGGTTCAAATAGCATATTGCGGGAAAATTGTACTGTAATGCGATTTAGAAATTGTGCATTTCCAAATTGCGATTTCGATACCATTTTAATCAATTGCACAGCCTTACTTTGAATACATGCCCTGTGTCCTTGGATTTCAAAACACTTACTCACTCACTCACTCACTCACTCACTTATCTTTAGCTTAGTCCCTGATTTATCAGTGGTTGTCACAGTGAAATGAACCGCCATTGACTCTAGCATAGTTTATTTATGCTGCGGATGCCCTTCCAGCTGCAACCCAGCACAGAGAGTACACTAACTTGTGAACTATTAGTGCTGGGAAACACCCATACACTCTTTTATTCACACACACACACACGCACACACACACACACACACACACACACACACACACACACACACACAC
>CAIGQZ010001336.1:4825751-4835780 GCA_903798205.1 Danio tinwini | reverse complement strand
ATATACACACATATATTCAATATTCTACAGAACAAACCATAATCATACAATGATTTAAATAATTACTCTAACTTGCCTAAATATCCTAACTAACCTGGTTAACTCTTTAAATGTCACTTAAAGCTGAATACTAGTATCCTGAAAAATATCCAGTAAAATATTATGTACTGTCATCACGGCAAAGATAAAAATGAATCAAATAGAAATTAGTTATCAAAACTATTATGTTTAGAAATGTGTTGAAAAAAAACTGTTAAACAGAAAATGGTAAAACAATTTACAGGAGGGCTAATAATTCTGTCTACAACTGTATGTATATTACACACACATTATGTCAAAACACACTTTTATACGGATGTGATTAATCTCGATTAATCTTTGTCCAGCACTAATATTAAGTAGAGACATTGTATTTGCTTGAGCTCAGTTATGGGGAAAAAAAAAATGTTCTCAAAACATAGCCAAGAAATCTTTCCCACACACTCCCACCGTGACTTCCATGTAAACCTAGATGTATTACTTGCACTGTTTTGCTTCCCTTCATCATTTGGGAAGTTTTGCTTTTGCCCGGCCAATTGAAACAGCTAAATCCAAGAGAGAGTGTCGTATCTACACACACACACGCACACACATGCACAAACACGCACACACATGCACACACGCACACACAAACCCTGGTCAACACGCAGCTCCTGAAGAATTAATCTTGAGAATTGTGCTGTCCGGCTTCCTCCAATTAAGCAGTGTGCTGTCAGCCATCAACGTGCTCCCAGCAGACGTTTCTGAGGAAATCATTTAGGTTCTGATGGAGGCTCGAGGTGATTCGGGCCAGTCCCACAGAGAGAAGCACGAGCCCCCAGAGAGAGAGAGACAGTGAGTCTGAGAGCGAGACAGACGTCCACTCAACCCCCCGAGGAGCTCACAGAAATGGACACAAAGATGGAGAAATGCTTGATTCTCAGTGAAGCTGTGGCGATGTGCTTTTGTACATGCAGATTCATGTGAGCTTACTCTCTGTCTGTAAATCAATCATCAAGTACTGCATATCAGATCATTTTGCTAATAAGTCTAATATGTGTTTCTCAAACAACAACATAACTCAAGGCTGAACTATCATAGTACAATGCATCATTTGGAAAAAGAACGATGAAATGACGAGCGTTTCCCAAAACCGTAGATTCTCTGTCGCAGATCCATCCTTTGAATCACTTTAGTTATAACGTAAAACAGCTATAATGACACTCTAAATAGGGCAGAGTAACAACTTCTTTACAGAAAATCCACAGTTTTTTTTTTTTTGTGCAAATTGTTTTACACACACATTTATTTTTATTTATTCCAATATTAGTTTTAGTAAAAACATGAACTCATTTCCATATTAATCCAAATATATGTAAATGTTTCTTTTAAAAATATTACCACTTACAAAAAGCTGACCCATATTCTAATCTCATATATAAATCATCACATAATGGTTTTAATTCATAGTAGGCTATTTATTAAGAAAATAATAATAATTGTACCTGACAAAAGTCTTGTTTATTTATTTATTTACCATTTATTTATTTGCAGAAATTATTGTGATTGGCCATGAAGGTCATCGATTCACTGAACTCACTGTTGTTTACTGAGTTTAACTACAGATACATGGACACTGGAGAATGTTAAAGGCACAATTCATCAGATTCTATACTGTACATTATTTCCGTTAAGTAACAAGACTTTTGGAACCTTTACTTTACCTTACTGTCCTAATTAAATAATTAAAAATCAAGGCATGATCATACTGTATTTTGATAAAGAAGTGTAATCTAGAGGCCTTTGCCTTTCATATAAGCGATTTCTGAAACCAAATGATCAACTAGAAGTCAAGTTATTATTTGTTGTTTCTAAAACTTGGATAGGTGACAAGACTTTTGTCAGGTAGTGTGTTTATGTATACAGTTGAAGACAGAATTGTTAGTCCCCCTGCATTATTAGCCCTCCTGTTTATATTTTTCCCCATTTTCTGTTTAAAGGAGAGGATATTTTTTCAACACATTTCTAAACATAATAGTTTTAATAACCCATCTCTAATAATTGATTTATTTTATCTTTGCCATGATGACAGTAAATAATATTTTACTAGATATTTTTCAAGACACTTCTATACAGCTTAAAGTGACATTTAAATGCTTAACTAGGTTAATTAAGTTAACTAGGCAGGTTAGGGTAATTAGGCAAGTTACTGTATATATTACTACTTACAAAAAGCTGACACATTCTAATCTCATATAAATCATCACATAATGGTTTTAAAGTATTGTGGGCTATTTATAATATAATAATTTTACCTGACAAATGTCTTGTTTGTTTATTTATTTATTTATTTATGTATTTATTTATTTATTTATTTATGTATGTATGTATTTATTTAAGGGAATTATTGCTTAAGGGAATACTACTGACCTTGAAATGGTTTTAAAAAATATATATTAAAACTGCTTTTATTCTAGCCAAAATAAAACAAATAAGACTTTCTCCAGAAGAAAATAAATATTGTTAGAAATACTATATATATATATACTATTTGCCATTGTGTTCATGCTCAACAGAAATGATTGTGCTTGGCCATGAAGGTCATTGATTCACAGATTCACTGCTGTTTACTGAGTGTAACTACAGATACATGGACACTGGAGCGTTTTAAAGCAGCGATTCATCAGCAGATTGCTCGTATGTCAGCTTATTACCAAACCAGTTAAGCGACAGCGCTTAAATGTTTGCGGGAAATGGATGTTTTTAAAGTGCCGTAATTTCAGTGCCGTTTGGTATCGAATTCCAGTATTGTGACAACCCTAATATATATAATTGATTGAATTGAATAATAATATCAGCACACACCTAGTAACTAAACAGATAATGTAAAAGGAATTATAAAGATCTTTAAAACAAGTAATTTTTTTAATACAAATGTGTCTTTGTAGAGATAAATATACAAATGCTACTTAACTTATTTAATACTGTTTAAACATCTTTGCTCTGTTGAACATCATTTGGGAAATAAAAAAAAAATAATAATTACAGGAGGGCTACTAATTTTGACTTCAATTCAGTTCAGTTCATCTTTATTTCTATAGTCTTTTACAATGTGAATTGTGTCAAAGCAGCTCAACATAGAAGTTCTAGTAAATTGAAACTATCAGTCCAGTTTACAAAGTTGACATTTCACTGTTCAGAGCCCAAACACTGAAGAGCAAATCATAAATGGACAGCTCTACAAGTCCTACTATAACTGTATATATAACGTTCACATTAATGGGTTGGTTATATCTGAAAATGTAAACCAACTGGAAAAAAATCACATTTGTATATTAAAATTGTATATTAAAGAAACAGTAGAGTTTGTGCTTTTAATAGCAAACTATAACAGAAAATCACTCTTGGCTCTGAATTTTGCCTAATAGTTACACTATCTTTAATGTCTTCCTGTATAACTGCTAGATGCTTCGCAAGCTATTTTAAGCAGCATCTCACTGAAAGGGAAAAAAATCATTTGAATCATTTTCTCACTGTCTGAGACAGTAAAATGACCAGGTGTTATGCTACAGGCCTTTCTCAGAGCAGGTGTTGGGCTAAATCGCAAATTGCCATCTGTATGTGTTTTACTGAGCACCATTTTAGATTCTAAACGGTGAATTAAAATGCTGAGAGGACTTGCCAGCTCTTCAGGACTGCGAACACTAACTGCCACCTTTTCATGTTTTTTTTTTTTTTTTTTTTTTTTTTTTTTTTCTCCTGTGCCAGCTCGTACTTCTTTAATTCAGCAGAAAACTACACGTAACTGGAGTATGTTTTACAAGAAAAAAATAAAATAAAATAGGCTTCACAACCAAATATCACACTTTATTCAGTATGTTTAGCTTTTCTTTGCTAGTAAATGAACTATTGATTTCTGGGTGACAATAGTTTCTACACATTTTTTTTGTTGTTTGCGTGCGCAGTCTTTCACTCAAAAAAAGCTGCTTGTTTAAACTACTTATTTAAAATGAGTTTAAGTTTTTTAGAGACAACTTAATTGTTTTATGTTCAATCCAAACAATCCTTAAATTGGTAAAAAAAAACAATTAAATTAACTTAATCGATTTGTGTTGAGACAACATGAAGGAACTGTGTGGAACCCAGCATTTCTTACAGTGTTCTTTACAGTATATGTTTCGACTTAAAAATAAATAATTACACAAAGTAAAAAAAAGAGAAAAAATAACTAAAATAATAATTTATTTAAAGTATTAAAAATGGACATAAAAGCAGAAAAAATACAAACCAATTTAAAATATAAAAATTGAAATTCTGCTAAATAGACGATGCTAAAACAGGGCAGTAAATAATAGATCTGTAGTGTTTTGAAACCCGTTGACTCCAGCATAAATTAGATGTGCCAAAAAAATTTTCATTTCTTAAATAAATTCTAAGAGATTTGATCTAAAAGGACCAAAAATAAAATAAAATTAAAAAAAAATCACCCAGAGGCTGTTTAAAATGAGAATAAAACAATTTGTTCCTGTGTGTTCAACATGTGTTTTAGGAAAGAAATAAATGTATTAGTGGAGGCATCCAAAAAAATAAAAAATAAATAACTGCAGTAATTGAATTTGTGATTGAAGATTGGGAAAGACAACAACCCTGCTGAAAATTCCAGCTTTAATCCAGCCTAAGATGGTTGGCTGGTTTTAGCTGGTCGACCAGCCTGGCTTTTAGAGGGGTTTTGGCCATTTCCAGGCTGGTTTCCAGACATTTCCAGCCAGGTCTTAGCTGGTCAGGCTGGGAGTTGACCTGCTAAAACCAGCTTGACCAGACAAAACCAGATTTCCAGTCTGGTCAAGCTGGTTTTAGCTGGTCATTTTCCAGCCTGACCAGGCTGGAAATGGCTGGAAACCAGCCTGGAAATGGTTAAAACCCCTCTAAAACCAGGCCAGCTTAGGCTGGTTTAAGCTGTTTTTTTCAGCAGGGAACACACACACACACACACACAGGTACAGTCTGTCCCATTAAACGCAAAACACATGACAGCAGAAACTACTGAAACACCCACAAACTTGTAAACAAAGAGCCACTGTTATTTCTGGAGGAGATTCACCATTAAGACCAAGGTGTTGATTACTTCAGAAGAGCAGTGCGATCAGACAATCATTATACAGAGGATGATAATGTGTAACACGATCATAAATGAGGTTGTGTCGTGATCTTGTTGCTTTCGAGTGTGCATGCGCATTAGCTCAGGCAACCTGAAAATATGCTGATTTTGTTTGATTCGAACATCTACAAACGAAACTTATAAGACAGCTGTTGTTCAATTTTATTGGTGATTCCAAATATGTAATGTAATCGTAAGCCTGGCAAACAGTTTGGAGACAGATTCAGATAGAATGCCTGAGCATACTGGCCGAGAGGCGTTTCAAAGATGACCTCTGAGTGAAATGACTTGCTTTAAAGGGACTTTCTTGAACCAAAGACTATATAATGCACAAGATGTGTCACTTGTATAGTTTTGAATGGGGAAATTGGAACAGTCAATATGACGAATGAAGCCCAGCCTACAAGTACTGGAGTCAATCATCAATCGCTAAAGAGAGGGGAGAGAATTGTTTTCACAACAGTTTTTGTGTTCAACAAAAACACTGGAATCTCAGCAATACTTGCTTCACTGAAATAAGAAATATATCCACATAAAGCTTGAAATCCCTACTCTTAAACAAACCAATTACACTTTGAAAACAAGTGTTTTTTGGTTTTGTAATCTGTATGAAATGAACTTGAGGTACAGTCCATCCTGTCAAACTCACAACACATGACAGCAACTACTTAAACGCCCACAAACTTGTAAACAAAGAGCCGCTGTCATTTCTGGAGGAGATTCGCCATCAAGTTGTGCATTACTTTACATTGCATTACATACATTAGAAGACTAGCGCGACCAGATGATCATTATCCAGAAGATGATAATGTGTAACACAGCCATAAATTAGGTTGGTGTCGTGATCTCTTTGTTTTCAAGTGCGCACATGCATTAGCTTGCATATGCCGAAAATTTGATTTGAAAATCTAGAAACGAAACTTACGAGACAGATGTTGTTTAATTTTATTGGTGCTTCCAAATATATAATGTAATCATAAGCTTGGCAAACAGTTTTGGAGAATCTGATGTTTCCTCATTCAGACAGAATGCCTAAGCATACTGCCCGAGAGGAGTTTTAAATGGCCGCCTAGTGAAATGACTTGCAGACTTTGAAGTGGTTAATTACTGTAGGTTAACTAGGCAAATTAGGATACTTAGGTTTGTTCTCTACACAGTCTAAAAAAATTGCTAATAATATTGACCTTAAAATGTTTATTTTTTCAGTTTTTTATTAAAAGCTTATTTTATTCTAACCAAAAGAATATATATAAGACTTTCTCCAGAAGAAAAAATATTATAGGAAATGCTGTGAAAAATTCCTTTGTTGAACGTTCATTTATTCATTTTCTTTTTGGCTTAATCCCTTTATTAATCTGGGGTCGCCACAGCGGAATGAACCAGCAACTTACCCAGCATATGTTTTACGTAGCGGATGCCCTTCCAGCTGCAACCCATCTCTGGGAAAGATCCATGCACACTCATTCACACACATGCACTACGGAAAAATTAGCCTACCCGATTTAACCATACCACATGTCTTTGGACCGTGGGGGAAACCGGAGCACCCAGAGGAAACCCACGCAAACACAGGGAGAACATGCAAATTCCACACAGAAATGCCAACTGACCCAGTCGAGGGTCAAACCAACGACCTTCTTGATTTGAGGCGATCGTGCTACCCACTGCGCCACCGTGACACTCTGTTAAACATAATTAGCGAAATATTTGAAGAACAAAATATTCACAGAGGGGCTAATAATTTTGACTTTAACTGTATATACAAGTAATATATATTTTTCTATATCTTTTATTTTCAACAGACATTATGCGTCTAAAAAAATCTCATTAGCACTCTCAATTTTGGCAACATATTCCTAATAGTGTAAGCCTGTGCTCTCCAAATGCTTGTGGTAGTGATGTTCTGACCTGAGCGCTTGAGTTTAATGCTAATGATGATTAGAATAGCAGTAATAGGAGGATGATGATGATGGTGATGATGATGAGAATGACTCACTGGTGCAGGGCATGTCTGGCTGCTCTCCGTCTGCTCGGTAGTAGCCGTTCCTGCAGACGCAGATGGTGGCTGCTTCAGATGTGGATCTGCTGTTGGCTGGACACTGAGAACACAGACCCGGCCCTTGACTAGCCTTGAACGTTCCTGGAGGACACGCTGGAAAAAAAAAAGAGTGAGAAAGATGTTGTTAGTGAGAGTTTTTGTAGCTTTAGTGGAGTCTTTAGTGCTCGTAGACTTGCTCTGAATGAATAATTTGAATTAGTGAATTGTAAACTGTAGTTTCACTTTGGTAATATCATGAAAAGCAGTGAATCGCTGACTGTAGACTCACTCTGGATGGATCGTTTGTTTAAGTGAACTGTTAACTGTAGACTCACTCTGAATGAATCATTTGAATCAGTGAATTGTTTACTGTAGACTCACTCTGAATGAGTCATTTGAATCAGTGAATTGTAAACTGTAGATTCACTCTGAACTTATGATGAAAAGCAGTAAATCGCTGATTGTAGATTGCTCTTAGTGGATCATTTGAATCAGTGAACTGTTAAATGTAGATTCACTCTGAATGAATCATTTAAATCAGTGAATTGTTAACTGTAGACTCAGTCTGGATGGATCATTTGAGTCAATTAACTGTTAACTGTAGACTCACTTTGAATAAATCATTTGAATCTGTGAATTGTTAACTGTAGACTTGCTCTGGACTTATCATGAAACGCAGTGCATCACTGACTGTAGACTTGCTCTGAATTGATCATTTGATTCAGTGAATTGTTAACTGTAGACTCACTCTGAATAAATCATTTGAATCAGTGAATTGTTAACTTTAGACTCACACTGAATGAATCATTTGAATCAGTGAATTGTTAGCTGTAGACTCACTCTGAATGGATCATTTAAATCAGTGATTTTTTTTACTGTAGACTCACTCTGAATTAATCATTTGAATTAGTGAATTGTTAACTATAGACTCACTCTAAATGAATCATTTGAATCAGTAAATTGTTAACTGTAGTCTCACTCTGAATAAATCATTTGAATCAGTGGATTGTTAACTGTAGACTCACTCTGAACGGATCATTTGAATCAGTGAATTGTTAACTGTAGTCTCACTCTGAATAAATCATTTGAATCAGTAAATTGTTAACTGTAGACTTGCTCTGGACTTATCATGAAAAGCAGTGAATCACTGACTGTAGACTTGCTCTGATTAGATCATTTGAATCAGTGAACTGTACAGTAGACTCAGAATCAGCTCATTCATGAATTGGACATTTCTGTGACAATTTCTCCTATATGCAATATTTTGTTTAGAAATGTAGTGAGGTAAATGTTTCCAAAAAAATGTAAATACACCACAGATACTTATAAAATTTTACTTAAGTAGGAATTTAAAACATTTAGCTGTTTATACCACTGCTCCAGATTTGTCAATTTGACAACAACTAATAAAATACAAAATCCCTATTTCATCTGAATTAATAGGAATTTTAATTAATGGATATGTGCAAATCTAGAAAGTCTTTTTTTTTTGATGATGATGAAAGGAATGACAACAAATGGAAATTTCCAGATTTTCCGCTATTAATGAGCCATATACCACTTTGGATACAAGTCAACATGGTATTGTTCCGGAACGCACTGCTGACAGAGTGTCTGAAGGAGTTAGTGTCGGGTTACTTCAGACTAAAAATGTGTTTGTGGGAGCAAAGCTTGTTTTTTGTTCCTGTTTGAGAGCAAGGTGAGACGTTTCCTGTTTGCAAGGCCGGTTTCAAGTGAAATGAGTGAAAAGGTGCTCCCAAGACACGTCAGTCAACCTGATGTCAGCAGAAGCACAGAAGAAAAGCAAAGAGTGTTTCTTATTAGATTGAAAAAAGAGAAGCTAGTCTGACTCTTTCAGAGAGGCTATATGGAGGTGTTGATGATTTATTGTTGCTATATAAACCTGTCCTATACTCAGAGATGGCAAAAGTACACACATCCTTTACTCAAGTAGAAGTACAGTACACATATTCATGCTTAAAACAACCCTGGTAAAAGTACTGACTACACTTTTGTACTCAAGTAAAAGTAAAGAAGTACACTGCAATATTGCAAAGCAACACTGCTCAAAAATCTGTGTATCATTATCCTGACACAAACTTACAGCGTTCAGCATGTAGTTTTGCTGCTTTTAGATCAAGAGCAACAACTGCCATTAACGTCCATTCATACACTCAAAAAAAATAAGGCCTATATTTTTACAAATAATAAACATCTTCAATTAACACTTAATTTTGTCATAATAAGTTTTTATTAATAAATACTTAATATATTTGACTTTTTATGTGATAAATTCCTGATTCTTTTCATAGTAATTTTATTCATGAATCACCCAGTGTGAATATTGTGAAATTTTTGATATTAAAACACTTATTACCAATTTAACCCTCCTGTCATGTTCACATCTCGCCCTTTACTTTAGTGTTCCAGGTCAAAAATGGCCAGTCTGTTTTAACTGCTCTTATATTGGCACAAAAAAACATTTTTCACCACCAATTTTTTTTATTCAACATTCTTTAAGCTGTGAACAATGTCTCAAAGTAGTATTTAACATAAATTTATAGAATTTGACATAAAATACCTGCAGTGAAAATACAAATAGGCACTGAAATTGTATTACAAAATGAATAATGGAGGACAGAAATCAAAACACTTTGTTTCATTACCAATAGACAGCTCGTTAAAATAATGATTTTAGGGTCTGACTGAGGGTATAGACGGTGAGCATGGACAAAGGAACGGAGATTGGCAGAAAGATTGGAGATTGGAGAAAGAAAGAAAGAAAGAAAGAAAGAAAGAAAGAAAGAAAGAAAGA
>CAIGQZ010001336.1:4813938-4825241 GCA_903798205.1 Danio tinwini | reverse complement strand
AGTGAGTGAGTGAGTGAGTGAGTGAGTGAGTGAGTGAGTGAGTGAGTTGGGGTAGTGTTTGGGGGGATGCTTTCTGTCTGATGGATGAATAATGTCTGGATACCCATTGATTTCCATAGGTGGTCACTTTTGACCGGGAACACCACAGGTGTAACAAAATTGATTAAAACATTCCAAATTCAACGAAAGAGGTGATCATCCCTTTTATATGTTCAAGGGCACAGTGTGGAGGATATGTTAAGGCCTTAAGGGCTTATTTGTTATGATCAACAAGAAGAATTCTTTGAGACATGTTGGTTTTTCTGCGGTCAAACAGCATCTTCAAGTCCACGAATATGCAAGAGCCTACACGAGTCTTTTACAATGACAAGAGTAGTCTAAAACAAATCTAATTTGAAAAAGAGTTTCTTTGGCCTGAACGAATCTACAAAGACAAAGGCACAGTCGTTGAGACTCTGCCCATAGCATTTGCATCACTTTGGCTCAGCCAGTGCTCAGGAAGCAAATGGTTTAATGTCTCTTTCACCCTGTCTGCTAGAGTTTTGAATGACATGGAAATGAAAATGAATCATTCATTCATTTATTTTGGCTTAGTTCTTTTTATTAATCTGGCGTCGCCACAGCGGAATGAACCGCCAACTTATCCAGCACATGTTTTACGCAAAGGATGCCCATTCAGCTGCAAATAATCTCTGGGAAACAAAAAAATTAATTAATTAATTCATTAATTTATTAGTTTATTTATTTATTTATTTATTTATTTTATTTATTTATTTATTACTTTTTTGTTTTTTGTTTTTTTC
The DNA here is from genome assembly GCA_903798205.1 of Danio tinwini. Lineage (NCBI taxonomy): Eukaryota > Metazoa > Chordata > Actinopteri > Cypriniformes > Danionidae > Danio > Danio tinwini. The sequence continues at coordinate 4,824,438 of CAIGQZ010001336.1, read as the reverse complement.
CCAGTACTGGGTTGTAGCTGGAAGGGCATCTGCTGTGTAAAACATATGCCGGAATAGTTGGCGGCTCATTATGCTGTGGCGACCCCTGATAAATAAGCCAAATAAAAAATAAATTATTTATTTGTTTGTTTATTTGTTTATGCATTTGTTTGTTTGTATTTATTTATTTATAATGTACCTTCTTCAGTGTGGGTATAAGGCTGCCACAGAAATGTGTGTGATGTGTCATGATACAAATTCTAGTAATATCTGTCAGTTAGGAGTTAGGTATGGTCAATTTGTGCATGATATACCAAAAACACCACTTCAAGCACATTTAAGAAATTTGTTCTGATTAGGCTTGGAAAAAAAAAAAACACACCGGCATCCAAAATACACCTTATTAGGGTAAAATATTAGGGTCATGCCGGTCTTTTACTTTCAAAGATTCTGAGGCACAGCAGAGGTGCGGAATAAATTCTACTTGCTTTTCCAGGCTGAGTTTATCTGACTGAATGAATAGCTGAGGAGAATCCTGCTCTTGTTTATCATTAATTCTGCAGCTACACAACAGAGAGGCTTTCTGCTGCTTCAGCTACATGACCACCGTGAGCAAGACTCATTGAAATCGGTGTGTGTTTGATGACATGGGATGAACTGATGACACAATGGGTACTGCTATGGACACAAAAATACCACATACACACTGTAAAAACTGTTGGATTCCATGCAATTCCTTCTTGTTGTCCCAACAGAAATCAATTAAGTTAACTTCATTATTTACTTTACAAGTTTAAGCAAATTGAACATTAAACAATTAAAGCCCAATCACAATTTTATTTTTGTACTGCTTTCCCTATCCCTTCCTCTTGGCCTTTGAAACAGAGTGTGAAGAGAAAGTGCTTTAAATGTACCCTTAAGAAATGGGACAGCACAGTAGTGAACTTTTACTTCATATGAGATCGACAATGCCAACTGCTGTAATTATTCCAGTTGCATTATTTTTTTTTTGGCATTTATCTTCAGGAAATCACTAAAGGCAATGGTGTCATGTTGTCATAACAATATAATGTGGCAATAAGGTCATAATTGTACTGTGCATTTACACCGTGGCCATATTCAACTATGCACAATAAATCAAATCAACATTAAAGTTTTACCAGACACTCTAAAAAGGTAATTCCCAGCCACTAGACTTTTCTGACAGGTGTTAACATATGTTGTGGGACTACTATACAGGAATTATTATGAATTATAGATAGCCAAATTTGGTGTTTTTTTTTTTATTGTTTTATTTTTAAAAAGCATTATCGTAAAACATAAACATTAGGAATGTAATAAAACCAACGCAATGTCACGGCAATTCGTAACTTTTTGATTTAGTGGCTAATTCGTATTAATTCGTATGATCTTATTCGTACAAATTAGTACCATTTGCTCATCACCCAATGACGGTTGGGGTTAGGGGTGGGGTTAGGTGCCACGCCTTCTTTTTAAAATCGTACATTTTTGTACCACTAAACTTGTACGAATTCATACGAATTAGCCACTAAACTGACAAAACGTAAAATACTTATGTTTCCTCGTAAGATCAGGCTGAATAAAACATGGGCTTGTTTGTTGTAAAATCCTTAATAATGCAAAAATATATATATTAATTTGTGCATCTCTTGACTGTGTGCAGCCATGGTGCTGTTGTAGCTGGTGTATTCTGGGAAATTTTCGTACTACCTGGCGTCGAGTGTGGTCCTGGAAAATCTCAGTTTCAAAAGCTATCTAGCCTCTCCCCTTAGCCCTATGTCTTGAAGCTAAAGAGAATTCGGACACTCCTACCCCTTCACGTGAACATGCAAGGGGAAAGGGCTAAGGGGTAAAATTGGTATTGGGCCTAAGTAAACATAGGAATCCAAAAAAAACTAGGAATGGTGTTGTTTCAACTTATTTTAAATAAGTGGTTTAAACAAGCAGCAAAAGTAATTTCTTGAGTGCAGGCACATAGCTCAAATATCTCGTCCATCATATAATTTACATCAGCGATGCAGACTGACACATTTTTATTTAGAAATTTCTCAAAATTGCAATGTATTGCTACACCTCTTGGGGCAACTGTAGTGAGTTTCTGTTTATAACTATCTAACATTTGAAGGAGCCATTCACACACTGTAAAACCCAACAGTCAACTTTATTAATTTAAATGAGTGTAGTTAACTCAAAATTTACTGAAAGTTTATTCTACTCATTTGAAAAGAGTTTTGAACACTTGAAGTGTTGAAGAAATGAGTTAATTAAAAACATCAATACTTCAACTTAAATGGAGTAAGTTCACAGTACTCACTAAAATATATATTTGTTTTTTTTTTACATGGTTTGTAGCAAACGGTTTCCTCAAATGGTTTGAGTTGCCTTAACTTACTGGGTTTTAAAGTACTCTGTTGGTTTGAGTTCTCTTCATTTGTTGAGATTTACCGTGCTCAAATTGCTTCTATTACTCTAATGTATTAAGTTCACAGTAGTCATTAGGATTCGTTTTTAAACTTAAAAACGTAAGTTTCGCTAGACCTCATTTACTGGGCCACATGCCCCAGCAAAAATAGCCAGTGCCCCAGTAAATGCTTTGAGTTAAATGCACTGCTGGAAAGAATTAGCGGTTTAACTAGAGAATCATTAGACTCATGTTTTTGTCTTTTGAATTACATGTAAACATCTTATATGTATACACCCACCCCATGCGGTGAGTCTGTGACAGCTGATGAGAAGAGCAGTAACTTTATTGGTCTATTATTGTTAATCAGAGATATTTTATGTGTTTTATAAATACATATTTAATAAATACATCCAGCGTAGAAATGCCTGAACACAAAACAGCTAGATGTGGGCCTAAGTTGTCCCAAAAACTGTAGGAATGGTGTTGTTTCAACTTATTTTAAATAACTAGTTTAAACAAGCAGCAAAAATAATTTTGCAGGCACATAGTTACAGTTTAAGTTATATGTACTGTATTAATTAAGAGTTTTAATCCCAGAACAAAGACGCTATTCTGTATGTACAACCCAATCAATGTTTTCGAAAGCAATGCATTTCATTCAAAAACAATTGAAAATCAAAAATTGACGCATAAGCAAAGATAACATATCTGCATTCCTCACACACCGCTCCTGCTTGATGCTGATGCGCTGCTCCTGGGGTCTGTTCTTCCAAATGGATTACTTAATAAGCTGGATTTAGTTATTGACGATTTGACACAATCCAGGATTGTTTCGGATTGGATCGAGAGTTGTTATCATTGCAACAGTTCTGGTAGCTCAAACCTGCTCAGGAGCACGCTTATTTCATATAAACAGGATTAGATCAGGTCTTTTCAAGCAACGGTAATACTGAGAGTATGTACCGAATTCTGATATGTTCTAACAGTAGTAGTTATATACACTTTGAAAAATAGTAAATAGTAAAAGAAAATATATAAATTTATAAGTTTAAAAACATAGTAATAAAACCTACACTGTTAAAAAAAATTTTAATTTTACAGTTTGTTTCCGGCAGCTGGGGTGAATTAGGTATGAATTAATTTCTGTAATTCAACCTCTGTTATTTTACAGTAAATTTCTGTAATTTTTTGTAAAAAAAATTTCTTTGCAAAAGCTGCAGACACCTTTACCGACATGTAAAGGTGTAAGTTTTATATATATATATATATATATATAATTTAATTTAAACAGCCAGTTAGTCCTTACGTTGATTAAAAAACTAACCTAGGCTACTAAAATAAAGAAAAATCTGCTCTTAATGTAAAACTAAATAAATTGCTAAATAGCTACTCTTGACACATGAAAATGTAGAGCCTGTAGCCCACAAGTTATTGTGTATCATATTTAACAAACTGTTTGCTACTAAGTTTATGTAACTTTGCTCACATTGATGATTGAATATTAATCGGATGATGTTATTTTGTTGCTGTGCCATCAGCCAATCATTGCATTGCTGATCATGATTTCGAGGATCGATAGATCAGTCCTTCACAACACATGCAGAGATCTCAGATCAGTTCATCCAGACATTTTATTTTGATTTGTGAACTTGTTTGAAGAACCAAATTAGCCAGAGATCAGTTATCAAGACTAAAAGATCCAGGGTCTGCCAAATCATTTAAGTGAGTTACAAAGAACAGACTCCTGGTGTGAGTCCAGGTTGTTTATAAGCACGGCGGAAAAATACGCACCACTCACACATTCTGAAACCAGCGCAACAGCCTTTATTGCAGAGGTGTCGGAATGCAGTGAGTTTTGCCAGTCGGCAAAACTAATGTTTAAGTAATATGATGATGATCTGATTTTGAATAAACATGGCTCCTGGAAGATAGATGTTTTTGTATTAAGCAGAAAATAAATATGAGTCATGGAGGTAAGACTTAATAACATTAATTCTCTGCCATCACAGTCAGGTCTCAGACAAAAAAATAAATCTTATATATATATATAAAGTCTTTGTGTTCTCTAGAATTGGCATATGGAATTAATATTTATATAAAATATTTCTCAGAAGATCTTACCAAATCATTTAGTTGTGCCTTTACACTGAATAAAACCCAATAAGTTAAGGTAACTCAAACCATTTGAGGAAACAGACTGCTACAAACCATTTAACTTCAAATCCTAATGAGTACTGTGAATTGAATCAAGTTGAGTAAACGAAACAAGTTAAGCAAAGCAAAACCCAATAAATAAAGAGAACTCAAACCAACTGAGTACTGTAAAACCCAATAAGTTAGGGCAACTCAAACCGTTTAAAGAAACCGATTGCAACAGACCATTTAAGTAAAAAAAAAAAGTATCTACTCATATGAGTACTGTGAACTTACTCCATTTAAGTTGAAGTAATGAGGTATTTAATTAATACTTTTTAATTATTATTAATATAATTAATATAATCATTTAGGTGCTTTTGGAGGACACTTAGATCGGCAGTCAACATTTTCTGAACTCTCCAGCAGGCAATATATCATGTCAGCACTAGATCAATGTAATCTGCTGTTAATACCTTGATTAACCAGCATTACTCTGCTGACAGATGGGACATTCTGGATCAAGACGGACCTGGATCGACCTGTTCGTGTTAAGGCCTGCCATTTGCATGCCATGCATATGCATCACACTCATGAATATGAATCAAGGGGCAAACATGCGCTATACAGGGGAATTTAGGATGTGGGCGTGATTAATGCACTTATCAATTTACATATAAAGATGGATGAAGGAAGGAATGGATGGTTAGAAATGAATAAAAGGAGGTTGGAAGACATGTGGTTTGAGCGGAAGGGAGGCAGAGAGTGTGTCTCTTCTTTAATGAGAGAGGACAGAATAATTCATCCCTCTCTCCATCCTTATGAAGGAGTGTGACCTGCGCTGCGTGTGAAATCAAACCTCTGTTCCTGAATATCTGCAGCCTTTGAAAAAAATTAATTAGATGCCATACAGCTCATTAAAAGTTTAGAGGGTCGGGTCCACTTTATTACTCTGTTCTTTTATCTATCCATCTACTCACCCGCGGACTTATTCATTTAGTCGTTTAATAAATAAGGGGAGGGGACGAGATTAGACATGTAGGGAGAGAAAGAGAAGAAAAAGAGGATATTAGACCACGAGAAAGAAAGGGGAAAAAGGGGAAACGTGAAGGAAGAGAAGGGAAGGGAAGGTAAGGGAAAAGAAAAAAGGGAGAAGGGAAAAGAAAAAAGGGAGAAGGGAAAAAGGCAAAAGGAAAGGAAAGGAAAGGAAAGGGAAATGAAAAGAAAGGAAAGAAAATTGTAAAGGAAAGAGAAAAGCAAAGGAAATAGGAAAGAAAAAGAAAGAAAAGGAAACAAAAGGAGGAAATGAAAGGCAAAGAAAAGGAAAGAGAAAAGGAAAGAGGACATGAAAGGAAAGAAAAAAAGAATAGAAAAGGAAAATTAAAGTGGAAAGGAAAGAGAAAAGGAAAAAAAAGAAAAGAAAATGGGAAAAAGAGGAAAGGAAATGAAAAGAAATATGAAAGGAAAGAGGAAAGGAAAGAAAATAAGAAAGAAAAAGAAAGAAAGGGAAACAAAAGGAAAGAGGAAAGGAAAGGCAAAGAAAAAAGGAAAGGAAATGAAAGAAAACACAAAAGGAAAGGAAAGGAAAGGAAAAATAAAAGGAAAGAAGAAAAGAAATGAAATGAAAGAAGAAAGTATAGGAAAGGAAAAGAAAGGAAAGGAAAGGAAAATAAAAGAAAAGAGAGGAAAGAAAAGGAAAGGAAAGGAGAGGAAAGGAAAGAAGAAAGGGAAAAAAAGGAAATGAAAGAAAACACAAGAGGAAAGGAAAGGAAAGAAAAGGAAAGGAAAAATGAAAGGAAAGAAGAAAGGAAATAAAATGAAAGAAGAAAGTATAGAAAAGAAAAAAAGAAACAAAAGAAAAGGAAAGGAAAGGAAATGGGAAAATGAAAGATGGATGGAAAGGAAAGGAAAGGAAATGAAATGAAGTAAAAGGAAAGGAAAGGAATGGAAAAGGGAAAGGAACTAGAGAAAAAAAGAGAGATGATTTTAGAGGAATACTTGTATCAGAGGAACATTTGGTGTGAAGCCCCCAATAGACAAACACACATACAGCAGAATGGGTGAAGGTGTTTGACAGACAGCTCCTGACCCAGCCCATATGGCACGCATGCACACACACATTTTATTTTTAAGTGTTTCCACAAAAATGTATGTCCTCGTAAACCACCTTAAAGTTCAATTGATCTCAAAATTTACAATGTTTATCTTGCTAGCTCACATTGTTATTCTTAACTCTTTAAAACTGCCCCTTTTAGGCTTTGATTCACATTGCACCATTTGCTTTAAATTCAAATGAGATTGTGCTCTTTTCAGAAGAGGGTGGAGTTTAAACATCGATGTTTCAGCATAACAGCAGATTCAAAACAGGACTAATCTTATCTCTGTGAGAAAACTGACAATGTCAAAAGAACTACCTCAAAGAGGGCAGTCTGGTGTTCATTTGTGCATCCTAAAACATTCATAAACATTGCATTAGCATACACATAAAACTAAATACTTTTAAAATCCAAATCCTCTAAAGGATTGTTAGTTTGCAATATTTAGGGCAACCGGAGCCGGGAACACCTCCCAAAAGACATTATAATTTGAACACATCAGCGCTTATGTTAGTCTTAACTATGTTAGTTACAAGAAGTTTGGTGAGAGGTGAAATGGTAGTGCTTAACTGAGCCTGGTTTCTCTCAAAGTTTTTTTTCCTTCACTTTCATCAATTGGTGAAGTTTGTTCCTCGCCGCTGTCGCCACTGGCTTGCATGGTTTGGCACTTGTAAAGCTGCGCATCAATGGATTTGCTCTTCAGTGTTTGGACTGTTTTAGCAGTGAAAATTAAACCACACTGAACTCAACTCAACTGAACTTTAACTTTAACTTCAATTTTATGAGAAGCTATTTTGACACAATCTACACTATTAAAGCGCTATAGAAATAAAGATAGATTGAATTGAAATTGTATAAGTTCGCAGTTCATTTCGCTGTGTCGACACTTGATTAATAAAGAGACTAAGCTGAAAAGAAAATTAACAAAAGAATGTCAATATTTTATTGATTTTTGAGATAAATAAAAAATCTGCATAAAAAAAAAATGGTTTTGTGGTCCAGGGTAGAGGTTTTTAGTCCCACTCCCGCATGCTCCCACAAGGTTTTATTCCACACCTGACCGCTCCTGCTGTATATTCAGTTGTTGTTTACCCGCTGCCCGCTTAGAATAATTTTCTATCCAACCCGACCATTCCCTCTAAATTAAATCTGGTTTCCAAAACCCCACATTTAAAGTAGGTACTACCAAAAGAGAGAAATAACAGATACAACTGCAGGTTGTGCAAGGATTGTATAGGCTAAAGCCCAATCCCAATGGTATTTTTGTACCCCTACCCCTTCCCCTTGGCCCTTACAACCGAGGGTTAAGGGGAAGGGCTTTAAAACTTAATCCCTAAGAATTGGGACAGCACTTCAACACCTGCACGTCATCGCGATCTCTTGCTTCATATGAGATCAAACGATCACGACTGCTGTAGTTATTCCAGTTGTGTTATTTTTTGGTGTTTATCTTCAGGAAATCACTGAAGGGATTTATTATGTTATCATAACGATCTAATGTGGCAATAGGTTCATAACTGTACTGTGTATTTACACAGTGACCGTATTCATCTATGTAAACACACGAAAACAACATTAACATTATCCCAGACACTGTAAAAAGCTCATTTTCAGCCACTTGACTGCTCTGACAGGGTGTTCGAGTGTCAGAATGTTGTGGGACTGCTGTACAGGAGTTATTAATAGGAATTATAGATCGCAAAATTTAGCTATTTTTATTTTTTAATTTTTTTTAAAGCATGACGGTAAAACACAAACGTGGTTATGAATATATTAAAACATATGTTTGTTTGTCGTAAAAATGTGTAATAATGACAAAAAAATACTAATTTGTGGATCTCCTTCCAGGTTCAGCATAACTGCCGTTGTGGCAGGTGTATTCTGGGAAATTTTCTTTACCCCTCCATTTTTAGTGTGGTCCTGAAAAATCTTTGTTCGAAGGGGTGTATACCCCTTGCCCATAGCCCTACGCCTTCAAGCTAAAGAGAATTGGGACACCACTACCCCTTGACGAGAACGCGCAAAACAAGGGTTAAGGGTAAGAAGAAAGGCTAAGGGGTAGAATTAGGATTGGGCCTAAATGTCAATTTTGTTTGCCCTTTTGGGATGAGACATGAGTGCTGCCTTAAATCTGAGGCTCCAGTCTTGTGACTGCTAAATGGTAAAACTTTAAGGTATTATCACCACACAAAGGGTGATTTTATTCCATTTGTGTCTATAATGCATGAAAAAGACTCCTGAACATCTGAATTTCCTGATGTGGGTTTGCTAAAAGAGCAAACTGAATGTTTTCTAATGCAAGCTGAACATCCTTCAAGGACAGCGCATCTTCAGTTTGCCCTGCCATGGTAAAACACGATTTAAAGACCGTTATGCAGATGATGCAGGCACAACCTGTGCAAAAAAAAAGATTGTGCAGAAAGCCCGGGTCATGTGTTCATCATGTGTAACAGTCGTGAGCACTGGCTGTACTGGTGCTCAATAACAATGAGAAAATCACAGATATGCTGTTCCGAAATATGCCGGGAATTGGGAAGGATATATTGCTAGAGCGATCGCTCCTGTTCAAATGACACCAGAGTTACCGACTACTACCGCGTTTTATTCAGAAATTTATTCCCACGCCGCAAGAAATCTAGTCGGCTCCCGGGAATGCAGACCTCAAGTCCAGGGTGCATTTTAGAAAACGTATACCAATAATACTAATCTGCAATTTTCAACATAATCAATCATCTGTGGTTGTATGGCGAACACTATTAGTATTTTCTTCACCCTACCCACCCCCAGTGTCTTTCTTTTAAAACACGTAGCCCACATTTTTTTAAGTTTAGACACAGCAGGTCTTTGTCTAAGCAGTAGATTATAGTGTTTGCTGAGGCGTCAAACTTGCAGACTCTGGAACACTAAAAGTGGACCAACATCTGGTGTAAAAGCTTAGAAAGTGAATGACGGCCCCTGAGGGCGAGCGCTCAAACGCAACACACAGCAGCTCTCAGAGAAGACCTCCACATCTCTGTAGCTGTAGGCCAAGCCGGAGGAGAAGCCTGAAAACAGACCACACCAAATGCCCCATCAGCAGATACACAGACACACAGGCAACAGTCAGTCCATCTCAGATACCAGCGCTTTCATGGGCTGAGAACTGTGAACAGCAGAGGGACTTGTTTTACCTGACAGAAATATCAGAAATGTGTCTAATCTAAGACATGCACACACACACACACACACACACACACACACACGCATATACACACGCACGCCAACATATATGCAAGTACACATGCAAGAATAAACGCATCTACTCATTTTTAAAAATCTTATTTAATTAAATATGAAATAAATTTAAAATAAAATTATAAAAATATATATATTTATTCATTTATTATTTAATTATTTAATTAATTAATTAAATATTTATGTTGGTAACACAAACACTTGACACCAAATGTAACTGACTTTTCTTTAGCATTTTGTGTATTTTACTTTAATGTATATGTGGTACATTTTAATTTAAGTTATAAACTATTTATTAAAACATCATTGAGTGTGTTCAAAAAATTATATACTTAAAAAATGAGATAACCATGTGACATTAGTTGTATACAGAAACAGTTTGGGGATATTTTCTTGTGACCAAGAGTCTGCGTTTTAAACATTAAAATAGTGTCACACGCAAAAAAACGTTTATGTCCACTAAGAAGAATTGCTGTCATGTCCGCTTCGGACATTAAAAAGCAAATCCTCAGCATAAAAAAAAAAAAAAAAAGGAGAGCTGACATGAACAAATGGAGGAACAGAGTAAGGTAAGGTTTGTTAACGTTTTATATATATATATATATATATATAGCCTCATTTTCTATTTAATTA
>CAIGQZ010001336.1:4751582-4767682 GCA_903798205.1 Danio tinwini | reverse complement strand
AAATTTCAGACGGCATTTATATATATATTTGTCAAGTGCTGTTTAGAAAGTTTAACTGAGAGTTAATTGTTTCAAGACATTTTTAAACATAATAGTGCTAATAACTAACTTTTGATGACTAATTTATTTATTATTATTTAATTCATTATTTATTTATTTACAAAACATATTAAATGTAATCCATAATGGTATTCGTCACAATAACAGTACATAATATTTTACTAGTTGTTTTGCGAGATACTAGTATTCAGCTTAAAGTGCAATTTAAAGGCTACAGTTTAATTAATTACTTGGTCAGTATGAACAAATGTGGTTAAAGGGGCTAAAAATATCGGCCTAAGCTGTTTTAATTGTTTTATATTTAAATATACAACCTAAACCTAATAACTGGTTAGATCACCCTCAGCAGCAACAACTGCTATCAATTGATAACTTTTAATAAGTCTGTTACAGCCCTATAGATGAATTTTTGTAGTTTTGTAGTTGTTGCAATTTACAGGTAGCTACATTGGGGGGTTTTCGAGCATGAACCACCTTTTTAAGGTCAGGCCACAGCATCTCAATTGGATTCAGGTCAGGACTTTGACTTGACCACTCCAAAGTCTACTTTTTTTTCTTCAATCTTTCAGAAGTGGACTTGCTGATTTGCTTTGGATCATTGTCCTGCTGCAGAACCCAAGTTCACTTCAGGACACTAACAGCTGGCCGGACATTCTTCTTCGGGTTATTTTGGTAAACAGTATTCTTCATGTCCTCCAGGTGCTGAAGCAGCAAAACAGCCCCAGACCATCACACAACTACCACTACATTTTACTGTTGGTATGTTGTTATTTTTCAGAAATTTTGTGTTGCTTTTACGCCAGACATAACGGGACACACAATTTCAAAAAAGTTCAACTTTTGCCTCATCAGTCCAGACTGTTTTCCCAAAAGCCTTGGGGTTGATCAAGAGGTTTTCTTGCAAAACTGAGATGAGCCTTTGTTCTTTTTGCTCATCAGTAGTTTTCGTCTTGGAACTCTGCCATGCAAACCATTCCTGCCCAGTTTCTTTCTCATGGTGGAGTCATGAACACTCACCTTAACTGAGGCAACTGCAGTTCTGTGGATGTTGTTGTGAGGTTATTTGTGACCTTTTAGATGAGGCGTCCACACCTGGAAAGGTTCTCCACTCTTTAATGTTTTTGTCATGTGCAGATAATGGCTCTCACTGTGGTTTACTGTAGCCCCAACGCTTTAGATATGACTTAACCTTTTCCAGACTGGTAGATCTCAATTATTTTCGTTCTCATTTATATATTTTTATTTTTATTTATTTTGATTTTGCATTATGTCTAGAATTTTGAGGATCATTTGGTCTACTTCACTTTGTCAGGCAGGTCCTATTGAAGTGATTGCTTGATTGCGAACAGGTGTGACAGTAATCAGGCCTAGGTGTGGATAGAGAAATTTAAATTCAGATCTGATAAATCATAGTCAGTTGTTTTAACAGGTGGGCAAACACTTTTTCCACACAGGGCTATGTAGTTTTGGATTTATCTTTTTCCCTTTTTGACAACATTTCCCCTTTTGCTGTATCAGAATTACACATCATTTATTAAAATAATGTGTCTTTTACTAATATTAAGCTCCTTAATACTTTCAGTTTTTTGGATTAAATGGCTTTGAGAATAACTTTTTTAATACTATAAATTGTAGGTTATAAGGGTATGTATTTTATGCTGATCTATGGTATTTCTAAGTGTTACACTCTCAAAAATAAAGGTACAAACCTGTCACTGGGGCAGTACCTTTTCAAAAGATACACTTTTATACTTATCAGATTGCACCTTTACACCTAAAAAGTACAAATGTGTACCGCATAGCACACATAAGTACACAAATGTTCCTATAAGGTGCCAATGTGCACCTGTAAGGTACACAAGTTTACACCTGAATGAATCAAATACTGAAGTGCTAGTGTTTGGCCCACAGAGTGTTTGTGAATCTACAATAAATCAACTAGGTCTGTTTAAATCTTAGGTCCGCAATCACGCAAAGAGTCTTGAAGTTATTTTTGATACAGTTATTTTTGAGTCAAAGTTTGACAAGCAAATAAATTCTGTTGTCAGAAGTGGTTTTTATCAATTAAGGAACATTTAAGGATTTGGAAACCATCATTACCTTACATTACATCATCACTTTATTTTGTCCAGATTGGACTATTGCAATTCAATTCAAATTGTACACCTGCAGCTGATTCAAAATGCAGCCACTAGGCTTTTGACTGGGACAAAAAAAGTGTGCTAGTATTTCATCAGTTTTATCATTGGTTCACTGGCTCCAAGTCCAATTTAAGATTCTGTACAAGTGATTGTTATTTGTTTTTAAAGGTTTAAATGGTCTGCCACCTACTTGGTGAGGTTTTTCACTGGCATACTTCATCTAGGCCTCTTCGTTTGGCACAACAGTTTCAGATAGTTGTTCCCAAGTCTCGATTAAAATCAAAAGGGCTTTTTTCCCCTTGTCTGTTGAATGATTTATCTTTATATATCAGGTCATGCTCTTTCCTTTGTGCTTTTAAATCTTATAAAAAAAAAAAAAAAACACCTTCTGTCTCTTGCGTTTGATTGTAATTAATTTTATTTTGTTTACTTATTCAAGTAGAGATTTTGTGTGTTGGTTGAATTTGTAAAGCACTTGGGTCAATATATGTTGTTTTTAAATGTGCAAAACAAACAAACAAACAAACAAACAAACAAAGTGTACCTTTTGAAAAAGTACAACCCCAGTGACAGCTTCTGTACACTCTCAGAAATAAAGGTACGCAAGCTGTCACTGGGGTGGTACCAGGGGCGTTGCTAGACCCCATTTCGCTAGTGCCCCAGTAAATGCTTTGAGATACAATTTACTTTATATACAAGTGTATTTATTCAGAGTGGTAATCTGATAAAGACATTATTCTCTATGTGCAACTGAACCAACGCTGGTGAAAGCAATGCAACGTTAGTTTAATCAAAAAGTATGCATGCAGAAAACCATACTCATGCGCCTCCTGCATCACTCTTGCTTGGACCGCTGCTCTGCTCTCGCTGTGAGGCCCAGTTGTTGACATGCACACTGAAAAAGTATTCGCCGCTCATACGTTGTGAAACCGGTGTAGCAATCGATTCTGTTCCCTTCTGGAATTCCAGTTTCCCCTCTGCGAAGCGTGTCCGCTAACAGTGTATGCAGACACACCCAAACACAACTGGATGTACGGAAAGCAAAGTGGTTATAAAAGTATGTGTTTTTTCCGAACTTGAAAACGAAAATGACTAACATAACTGTAGGCCTACGCGCAATATTAAACTAGGGTGCATAAGCTCAGACGTTAGAAAAAGCTAAAAATACAAACAAAAACCACAGAAAATACGTAAGTGTAAGATTAATTTAGATTGACGCTACTTTGACATTCCAAGACATAAAAACATTGGCAACACTTTTGTCTCTTTTTGCTTTCCGTACATCGAGTTGTGTTTGGGTGTATCTGCATACGTTGTTAGCGGACACGCTTCATAGAGGGGGAACTGGAATTCCAGAAGGGAAAAGAATCGATTGCTACACTGGCATAACAGACTTTAATGCAGAGGTGTCGGCACGCAGTGAGTTTTGCAAGTCGACAAAACTAAAGTTTAAATAATACGATGATGATCCTATTTGGACAGCATGGCTCTAGATAGATTTTCTTTCGTATGAAGCAGAAATGATAAGTCAGGGAAGTGTAACTTATTAAACCTAATTCTTTACCATGTATCAAGTAAGACAACAGACAATTCTATATGCCATCATTTTTGTATTCTATAGTATTTCATTCTTATAAAATTAATATTCATGCAAAATATTTCTTAATGGATCTTAGCATATCACTTCAATTGTGTCTTTACATAGTTTTCCAGTTATTCGGGATTGATTTCTGTTAATAATTTAGATTAATAATTGTATAACAATAAAAATAATACACATTTATAATTATTAAATATTTTTGTATTATTAATACAAAACTAAACAAAAACAAATATATATGGGTGGGTTTGAGGGGGCGGTGCCCCAGTAGAGCTTTATGTCTAGCAACACCCCTGGGTGGTTCCTTTTAAAAAGGTACACATTTGTACTTATAGGGTCCATATTGGTACCTCAAAAGTATATATTAGTACCTAAAAAAAATTAAGAGGAACACTTTTCTACTTTTTAGGTACTAATATGTACTTTTAAGGGTAGTAATAGGGACCTTTAAGGTACAAACACCTGTATTTGTGAATGTATACAATAGGGTTTTTTTTTAATGCAGACAAAATTTAATCATAAACTGTGACCCCAAAACAATGATACAAACTTACAATTTTGTGAACCATCACATCTCTAACTTACACACATTTGCATAAATAAATAAATAGATTGAAAAATGGGCTCAAAAATCTGTGGAAATATCTGTATTTTTGCACGCACAGTATCTGTTTATGCGTAGACATTACTCAACATACGCTCCATCACGATTTATTTTACGAAATCAAACTATACCCAGCTCATATTAGTCCCTTCTCCATCACCTGTTAGCTTGCTTGTTTTGATCCAGTCTAATTGGAGTTAATTGGTGTAATTGGTGCTCCAGTGCGACGCTTGTTTCCAGCTGAACTGAGCGATGCAGCATCGGTTCATGACTGCACACCATCCGCAGCCCAGTGTCTTGTAATCGCTCTTCTCCTGACATTAGGAGTCAGAACAAACAAACAAAAAAAGATCATAACACCGAATCAGACACCTGCCGACTTTTCCTCCTTACTCTAGAGTCTAGAGAGCCCAATGCTGAGGTAAATACACCTGATTAACAGGAGCCTCTAATGGCGACGCTTGACAGATTGATGCCACAGTCTCCAACGTTGTTATCTTTTCAGAGACTTTAATGAGTCTTTTACTGTTAATGTAAGCGGTAATTGTTCTCTTCATGTACCTGATGGAAATGCCCAATGGGGGCGGAAGGAGATGCTGTTTTGCTCAGTCCTGGGGAGGTTGAACTTGAGAGACTATAGGTGTTTAAAATTAAAGCTCATTCTAGGATGTAATTTCCGTACTTGAGAGGCGAGTGGATGAGATTTTACAGGGGAGCCGGTTTGAAAAAGCACAGTTGAGTGGTTTAGTAGGACGGATCCAGATCTCTGCTGGATTTCAGAGACTCGTTTGGGGAAATAAAGGGCTTTTTTGATGGAGAGGGTCTGCTCAGAGTTTGTAGAGCAAAGAGGAGATTAATTAGGAAAGGTGATGTGTGTGTGTGTGTGTGTGTGATTTGTTTGGGTGTTAAGGAATTGCAGAAGTTATGAGTGTTTCAGTAGGTTTTTAGGACACACTATTAATGTAGTACTGTTTAAATTGACATTGATTATTATTTAATAAATGTTTTTGGTTTTGCTTAATCTTGCATCATCATTTTGGTTTAGAAAATGTGTAAATTAAGCAAGATGGCAGTGGAAATATAAATCCAGCTGTTAAAATCATTTGAAACATTTTGTGCATATGCATTACATGCACACATATTCTCCAATTTTATTTTTATTTTTTATATTTTATTTATAGCTCTGGTAAAAAAAAAGAATACATTATTTTTGATAGATTTGTTAATATGCATATGAATGCTTTTTTTTAGATGTTCAATATTTAAAATATAAAAGTTGAAAGTATAAATAAAAAAAAAAACAATATTTAAAAAATAATTCATTCATTCATTTTCTTTTTGGCTTAGTCCTTTTAATAATCTGGGGTCGCCAACTTATCCAGCATATGTTTTACACAGCGGCTGCCCTTCCAGCTGCAACCCATCACTTGGAAACATCCATACACACTCACGGGGACACAGGGAGAACATGTAAACTCCACACAGAAATGCCAACTGACCCAGTTGAGGCTCGAACCAGCGACCTTCTTTCTGTGAAGCAATTGTGCTACCCATTGTGCCACCGTGCTGCCCCAAAATAAATATATAATTTATAATATTTTAGCCTTTTAGGTCTGTTTTTAAATATGCACACTTTGCATACTGTTGGTAAATGTTATTGAAAAAAATGAATCTATTTAAATCTGAACAGTAAAAAAAAAAAAATAATAATAATAATAATAAATAAATCAGTAAATAAATAAATAAATAAATAAATAGTAAGTACGTTGTAAGTAAATTAGTTCATTAATTAATTAATTAACAATAGGAGCACCTCAAGTACAACTAGACAAAAATGTGTGTAAATGGGGTTGTGAAAAATTTCTAATATAAAATGTAATGTTTAAACTTAAATACATTTTAAATTTAAAGACTTATGAAATATATATAAAAATAATAAATACAATATTTTAAATATATATTTCATTTTATTTTAAATATGCAAACTTTGCATGATATTGGTAAATGTTATTGAAAAAGATATTAATCAGATTTAAAACTGAACAGAAATACAGCAATAAATAAACAAACAAATAAATAAATAAATAAATAAATAAATAAATAAATAAATGTAACAACACAAGTACAACTACAAAAAAATGTTTAGGTAATGGGGTAAAAAAAACTGTAAACTGATATTTTTGTACGCTAAATAGGTCACACATTGAAACACTATTCATAAAAACGCTGGAGTGTTCCTGGGGTTTATTACAAGAATTGTAAACTTTTATTGTGAAAGAAAGAAAAAATAAAATAAAATAAAAATAATATTGTAATCAAAGTCAATGACGTTACCATACATGGTTTCTTGCCTGACAAAGAGTAAAAAATTCACTAATAACTACAGGTTTGTGCACTAAATAAATGTTTGGTTTTCCTCAATTCCTTCGTGTTGTCCCAGCACAAATCGATTCAGTTAACTTAATCATTTTTAAAAAATGTAAGTGAATTAAACAAAAATCAATTAAGTTGTCTCCAAAAAATTTAAGAATAGTGTTGTTTCAACTTAACTTTTTAAATAAGTAGTTTTAAACAAGTAAAAATGCTGGGTTACACATAATCAATTTGTGTTGGGACAACATGAAGGTATTAAGTTGACTTATTAGTTGTTTTTAGAAATTTAAGTTGACTAAGCAAAAAGCAATTTAGGGCTGCAACAGTGAATCAATTAAAATCAATTACTAAAAGTGTTGGCAACGAATTTCATAATCAATTCATCATGTCGCGCAATGCAGAGTTGTTTGATTATTTAAAGTTTTTCTCAGTCACTCAGTGGTGCATTTCTCACAACACTATTTACCTTTGCACAACAGTTAATGCATTTCTCAAAACAATTAGTGCAAACTGCAAAACCTAGTGGATAACCTGCAAAAGCGTGTCACTTGCTCAAAATGGATAGCCCATTCCTCAAAAGCAAGTATTCATGTCAATGAAAGTGTCAGTGTCATCAAGATGAAAAGTCTTGACACCATTGTTCATGAACAAGATAGTCAAATGGCTTTGTCATGTTTTCATTAGGACCGTTTACTCTGTACATTTTTTCCAATGCAAAAAAGTCTGATTTTGGTGACACTTTCTGAAAATGCTCAAGACAGCACTATATACTATTTGCACAGCCATTTGAAAACTACAGTAAAGTTAGACATCACTGCATTTAGTGAGGTATCTGAGTACAAGACACTGAATATGTATGTTTTTACATTTTTACAGCATATGCTATTTCTAATTTATTCAAAGCATTGTGCAAAAGAATAAATACACTCTTATTTACAGCAAACAAACTTCCTTTGGGTAGAGCTGTGCACAACTGTAAACAATACTGCAGTACATATTGGAACTGAACCTACAACATACATAGGTCTGTAAATCATTCATGAAATTGTTCAATTGAAAAGACATTTTCAGGAAAAAAATAGATTTAAAGTTTCTTTAATAAAATGAGCTTGACAGATTTTGACAACTAGTTCAGCATTTTTGTATGTAATGACTCAAGTAATGAAATGAGGACTATTAGTTTTATATGGAATGACTATTCAGCATCCACAAGTTTAGTTAATTTTGACTGACATGACATAAGCAAATGATAATGTTACAAACAGCAGAGAGTTGTATGAAAGCAATTGATGCATGTCCAAAATTAGCTATTTGCTAGAAGGAATGAGAAACTGCTACTATGATGTGCACAAATGACTAATTGTTTTGAGAAATGCATGAACTGTTGTGCAAATGTAAATAGTGTTGTGAGAAATGCACCAAAGCCACTGAGAAAAACTGTAAAAAAAAAACAAACAAAAAAAACTTGTGTTCAGCGAGGAGCGGAGTGAACGCACTCTGCCTCTCTCGCGCACTGATGCCAACAGAGTTCAGCGCCTCATAGACAGGATAGAGCTAAAAAACGTGCAGAGGTAACGATACATGGCGAAGGCAGAGAAATCTGTGCAACCTTAGTCATCCAGGGTGTTGGAGCATTTCACACTAAATAGACAAAAAAAAGTGTGTTAACGGCCAAATATGCAAAAGTGATGACGGTAGCACCACAACAATGATCCAGCACCTAAATGCAAACATATTGGAGTCTTTGATGAGGAGGAAGGGAGCAAAAGCAGGGTAAATTATAACAGAATCCTGCATTTGTTCCGTTTTGAAGTGAGGACCGTAATACCCCTGGTGCTGGTGTTTACTTGTTATCCAGCTTGACAAGAAAGTTTTGTAAAACACACAAGAAATTCTATTCACTCTGTTCACTCTATTTTTCTCCCAGATGGCCAGCCACTTGCTTGCATGCAATTTGGGAGTAACTGATAAATGTATGTGCTGAATCCTGCATGTTCTGCTTTTATGAATGAGGCAAACGTGCGGCAGCAAGTCAATGTGGCGATGCCCATCTCACATTATAATCACGATCAAGATAATTTATACGTCTTTTAAACAACAAAAAACACTCAGTTATATATTTTGTATTAAGACAGAAAAGCATAATAAAAAGGACACATCTGTCATACAGTGCTATTGTGGCTGCGGTGTGTCGCGTAACAAACATGGCACGTCGCCATAGAAACAATAAGGGTGAAAGTTCTAAAATAACGATCGGCTAACAAAACTCACTCCCATGGCCAGATAAAATATTTTAAACTCACCAGTGAAAGGGTTGATAACAGTAGTAAAGCAGCAGTGGTAGAGTTACTTTGCACTTTGTATTGCAAGACTAAATACATTGCTTTTATTCACTCGCCTTTTTTGGATCATTCATTTTTTCATCTGTTGTCATGTATAGCTACACTGCTAAAAAGCTTTTCATACTTTTCTTACTATATTAGAAAAATGGCATGAGAAAATGAAGTGATGCTTCAAACTTCTGTTTGAGATTATATCTCATTAAGATTTTTTTTTTTTACCCCATTGGCAAATAATTTCCTTTTTTTTAAGCAAACATTCACTTAATTTTGAGTTGTTGTTTTTTCAGAAAACAAGACATATGTCTTATGCTATTTCATGTGTCTAATGTGTATCCTGATATAAGATTTTTTTTAGATATTTTGATTGAAAACAGGACAAAACTACAAAGTTTTTAAAATGTAATTATTATTTTAAGAGCTTAGGGATGTTCAAGGGCATCAGGTTTGTGCACTTTCTAAAGATTTTAGTTCTGTTTTTGAATAAAGGGTTGGAAAGGAAGGCTTTTTTTCTTTTTAATCTGATTCATCAATTAATCAAAAAAAAAATAGTTGACAGATTATTTGATTATTAAAGTAATTGTTAGCTTCAGCCCTAAAGCAATTACACTCATCTGGTTCTTGTATAGGTACACCTGTCCAACTTCTCATTAACGCAAGTTTCTAATCAGCCAGTCACATGGCAGCAACTCAGTGCATTTAGGCATGTAGACATGGTCAAGACGATCTGCTGCAGTTCAAACCGAGCATCAGAATGGGGAAAAAAGGTGATTTAAGTTACTTTGAACATGGTGTAACTGTTGGTACCAGACTGGCTGGTCTGAGTATTTTAGAAACTGCTGATCTATTGGCATTTTCATGCACATCATGCATATCTCTAGGGTTTACAGAAAATGGTCAGAAAAAGAGAAAAT
The DNA here is from genome assembly GCA_903798205.1 of Danio tinwini. Taxonomy (NCBI): domain Eukaryota; kingdom Metazoa; phylum Chordata; class Actinopteri; order Cypriniformes; family Danionidae; genus Danio; species Danio tinwini. The sequence continues at coordinate 4,757,651 of CAIGQZ010001336.1, read as the reverse complement.
ATCCAGTGAGCGGGAGTTCTGGGGGCGCAAATGCCTTGTTGATGCCAGAGGTCAGAGGAGAATGGCCAGAGTTGAAGCTGATAGAAAGTCAACAGTAACTCAAATAACTACTCGTTACAATCGAGGTATGCAGAAGAGCATCTCTGAACACACAACACATCTAACTTTGAGGCGGATGGGCTACAGCAGCAGAGGACCACACGGGGTAACACCCATGTCAGCTAAGAACAGGAAACTGAGGCTCATCAAAATTGGACAATAGAAGATTGGAAAAACGTTGCCTGGTTTGAAGAGTCTTGATTTCTGATGCAACATTCAGGTGGTAGGGTCAGAATTTGGGATCAACAACATGAAAGCATGGATCCATCCTGCCTTGTGTCTAGGGTTCAGGCTGGTTGTAGTAGTGTAATGGTGTGGGGGGTATTATTTTGACACACTTTCTGCCCATTACTACCAATTGAACATCGTGTCAACATTACAGCCCACCTGAGTAGGCCATGCCATAAAGCGTGAATCATCTCAGACTGGTTTCTTGAACATGACAATGAGTTCACTGTACTCAAATGTCCTCCACAGTCACCAGAACTCAATCCAATAGAGCACCTTTGGTTGTGGTGAAACGGGAGATTCACTTCATGGATGTGCCGCCGACAAATCTGCAGGAACCGCATGATGCTATCATGTCAATATGGACCAAAATCTCTGAGGAATATTTCCAGTACCTTGTTCAATCTATGACATGAAGGATTAAGGCAGTTCTGAAGGCAAAAGAGGGTCCAACCCAGTACTAGCAAGATGTACCTAATAAATTGGCAGATGAATGTATCCATCCCCAAAAAACCTTAAGAATTGTGTTGTTTCAACTCATTTTAAATAAGTAGTCTAAATAAGCAGCAGAATTATTTTTGAGTGCAGTATCTTTAAAAATCAAACAAAGAACCACAGAATCAAATGGACAAATATTCTCCCACTGAGTGACTGAGATGAAGAATGTCAATGGGTCTTGCCGGTTAGTGTGGTTATTTTCAGCGTTAACAGGTCAAGCTGAACTGGGCTCTGTGTTCACCCGCAGGCGCTTGTGTTTCTCGACGGGTTCAGTGGTTTGCAGAAGAAAACACCCTGGCGAGCGTTTGGCATTTACAAACTGCACTTGGTGCTATTGGTCTGTGCACATATGGCAGGACAGGTGAGGCGGGAGAACAGGCTGACCTTTCAGATGCATGGAGGGTGTACTTACTGCACATTATATAGTCTGTAGGTTGCTATTTGTCAACTTTTCGAAAGCTTGTGTGCAACACAAAAGCACAACATCCGAGTTTTCACAGCTAGCATGAAGAAACGCGTCCTCATTGTGTCCACAAAACTCCATCAGTGAAGATTTCTCCTGCCTGGACGCCATTTTATCTCTCAGTCTGTCCATTCATCTTAATATTACATTTCGTTTGTGTTTTAATTTGGTGTCAGTTAGGAATAATTACTGAGGACATTTGACAGGGTAATCAATGTGTATTAAAGCATGCAGAGTCTCTCGTTTCCTGCGCCAACAGATCAACTAATGAATTAACCAGGTTGCAAAAGTGTTTTTTAAAAATGTATGTCGCACTGGAGGACTGTTTCTGCAGTCTGCTCTTATGGATTTCTTTTTAATCTATTAAGCATGGTTGTTATTCACATCCAGTCTGATGAAAAGATGTTTTGTATTCAAATTTGTCTGATTTGGCAGGTTGAAGATTTTTGATGAGCAGAATTGTCAAGTTGCAAAAAGTGTGTGTGTTTGTGTGTTTGTGTGTGTGTGTGTGTGTGTGTGTGTGTGTGTGTGTGTGAGTGTGAGTGTGTGTGTGTGTGTGTGTGTGTGTGTCAGTATGCTCTCAGAAATATTTTCTGCATCACACACACACACTCACACACACACACACACACACACACACACACACACACACACACACACACACGAATATGTTCATATGTAGTATCATGAAAGTTATAATTATTATGAATATAATTGTTTTATATATTACAATATATTGAGGAATATAGTATTATAAAATAGTAATACTCATTAATATTGTGTTATTACATTTTAGGATAAACACTTTTGATATGATTTATAATAGCATGCATTTTCTATAATGTTCCTCTTACATTTGATTCTCAGTCTCTACTATCATTGTATGCAATTTGTCTTATTAATGTTGTCCAAAAAACGGATATTATAGTTAACCAATATTAAGAGCATCAAACCAAATGGTATTTGTTACTTGAAAGGAAATAAAAAATAACAATTAATAAGGTAATTTAAACTATTAATTAAAATAATAATAATAATTTAAAATAAAATAAAAGATATCAGAAAATAGAAAATAAAACAAGAAAGGAAAGAGAAGAAAAGAGATAAGAGAAAGATATAATAAATAAAATAAAATAAAAATAGGCAAAAAAGAGAATAAAAGGAAAGGAGAGAAAATAAAAAAGAGATGAAATGGGAAAAGTAAAGACAAGACAAAAAAGAAGCAAACGGAAGAAATATAATAAAAAAGATGAGAAAAAATAAGCAAAAGAGGTGTAAGAAAAAAAGACCTTAAATTCAATTTATGTTTATTTCTATAGCGCTTTTACAATGTAGATTGTGTCAAAGCAGCTTAACATAGAAAATTATAGTAAGTTGAAACCGTCAGTCCAGTTTTCAGAGTTGAAGTTCAGTTTAGTTCAGTTCAGTGTGGACAAAAAAGAAAAAAGTGACAGAAGGAGAAAAAAAAGAAAAGAACCAAGAGAAAATAAGAGATAAAGAAAATGGATCAAATCAAAAAGAGGTGAAAAAAGATGAAAAGAAAAAAAAAGCAAAAAATAGATAAAAGATGACAGGAAAATGAAAGGAAAGAGATGAAAAGAAAAGCAAAAAAGGAAAGAAATGAAACAGAGGCAAAAAGAAAGGAAAAAAAAGGCAGAAGGAAAATAAAATAAAATAACCAAGAGAAAAGATGAGACAAAGAAAACAGTTGAAAAGAAAAATAGGTAGAAAAAAGAGATGGAAAGGAAAGAAAAATAGATGAAAGATATTAGGAAAATAAAAGGAAAAAGATGAAAAGAAAAGCAAAAAATAAACAAAAAGAAAAAGAGACAAAAAGAAAAGAAAAAAAGAGACAAAAGGAAAATCAGAAAAGAAAAGAGAAGCACAAAGAGAAAAGAAGAGACAAAGAAAAGGTGAAAATAAAAGAAAACCAAAAAGGGAAAGAAAGGAAAAGAAAAGAAAAAGAGGCAAAAGAAAAAGCTGAAAAAAAGGAAAGAAAAAAGAAAAGAAAAAAAGACAAAAGGAAAAGAAAAAAGAAATGAAGGAAAAGAAGAGACAAAAAATAAAAGGTGAAAAAAAAGAGAATAAAAGAAAAAAGAGACAGAAGAAAAAAATGAAAAGAACAAAGTGATAAGAAGAGACAAAGAAAAGTGATGAAAATAAAAAAAGAGATGAAAAGAAAAAAGAGATGGAAAGGAAAGAAAAGAAAAACAGATAAAAGATAAAAGGAAAAGGAAAGGAAAGAGACGAGAAGAGAAGAAAAGCAATAATGGAAAGAAAAGAAAAAAGAGACAAAAAACTGACAAAAATCTAAGAAAAGATAAAAAGGAGGAAAAGAAAAAAGGGGGAAAACAGATGAAAGGAAAAAAAGAGGTAAAAAGAAAAAAAAGTACAAATAGATAATAAGATATGAAAAAGAGGCGAAAAGCAAAAAAGAGATGAAAAAAAAGAAAATTAAAGAAATCAAAATGAAAGAAACAAGACAAAAAAGAGACTAAAAGAGAAGAGTTGAAAAAGAGACAAAAAGAACTGAAAAATAAACGGATGGAAAAAAGAGATGAAAGGAAAAGAAAAGAAAAAGAGACTGAAGGAAAGAAAAGAGACTATAAGAAAATGGATGAAAAGGGAAAGATAAAGAAATGGAAGGAAAAGGAAAGAAAAGAGATGAAAAGAAAAAGGATGATGTATATTTACTTCTGGTAAATGTTCTGAATGGAGGTCTAGAAAGAGCAAAAACACGAGCAAGAAGGTGACTGGTATAAAAGTCGTGCCCGGCGGCGCTACGGCTCTCAAGGGTTATTAAACTCTCCGACTAGCATCTGGACTGCGTGTCTGCTCATTCCCTCATCAATATGGCGGATTTGAAAGTGTTTTCTGAACCGCTGCCCGACTGGACACAAACCTGGATGAAGGACACACCGTTCCCTCAGCTTCAGCTCTTCCTTCTAGATTAAAAATGGTAATTGTGTAGATAAATCATCTTCTCACTCTCATTCCCATCCAAACAGGTGATTAGCTTGAAGAAAAGAGCGTATACGCAGTCAGAAGTGAACTGTACACTGTATTCCAGAACTCTACATATTTGTATTATTATTTATAGAGAACACAGCGTACACAATCTGCCGAGACATCATAGACAACTTTAATATTCTGAGTAGTTGCAAAGTCTCTTAAAAGATGAAATGAAAATACTGTTTTTTTGTTTTTTTAGGATGTTAGTATCAATATGCTATAGTATGTTTTGAGGGATATCTATTAGTGTGCTCCAAAACAGTGCCACAATTCACATTTAGAAGACATAAATCTGATATAAACACCCAAAGCTGGCAGTTTATTTATTTTTGACCTCAAACTCATGCATACTGCTAGCTAAAACCATAATTGACAATACTCACTTCACTTATTCACTTCACTTCACTTATTTACTTCACTTCACTTATTTACTTCACTTCACTTAACATATTCACTTCACTTATTCACTTCGCTTTACTTCACTACACTTCTGTTTCACTTCTTTGCTTTAAATCACATCTTCACCTCACTTTAATTCACTTCACTTATTCATTTCACTTCTTTTTGCTTCACTTCACTTCTCTACTTTTCTTCACTTCACTTCTTTACTTTGCTTCGCTTCTTCACTTCTCTTTACTTTTCTTCACTTAATTTGTTTACTTTACTTCACTTATTAACTTCACTTTGCTTCACTTGTTCTCTTCACTTTGCTTCACTTCTTTACATCACTTTACTTTGCTTCACTTCACTTTACTTCGCTTCAATTCACTTAACTTCACTTGACTTTGCTTCAGGTCACTTCACTTCGCTTCACTGCATCACTTATCTTTACCTTTCTTCACTTATTAACTTCACTTCACTTCGTCCTAACTTCGCTTCACTTCACTTCTTTTCACTTTGCTTCCTTTATTCACTTTGCTTTGCTTTGCATCATTTCACTGTGCTTCAATTTACTTCACTTTACTTGACGACTTCGCTTCAGGTCACTTCACGTCTTCACTTATCTACACTTCACTCATTCCCTTCACTTTGCTTCACTTCATTTTGCTTAGCTTCACTGTGGTTCACTTCACTTCGCTTCTTCACAATGCTTCATTTCACTTCGCTTCACTTCATCACTTATCTTCACTTCACGTCTTTACTTACCTTGACTTCACGTCTTTTCTTATCTTTACATTACTTATTTGCTGCTCTTCTCTTACTTCACTTTTATTACTTCATTTCACTTTTTCATTTCTCTTCTTCACTTCACTTCTTCACATCACTTTCTCATTTATCTTCACTTACAGTATCTTCACTACGCTTCAATTCACTTTACTTTGTTTCACTTCTTCACTTCTTCATTTATCCTCACTTATCTTCACTTCACTTATTCACTTTGCTTTGCTTTGCTTCACTTGTCTTCTTTTCGATTTACTTTGCTTCTTTACTACGTTTCAATTCACTTCCCTTCACTTCTTTACTTCACTTATCTTCCCTTCCCTTCCTAACTTATCTTCACTTCACTTCCTTACTTATCTTGACTTATCTTATTCACTTCGCTTTACTTCACTTATTCACTTTGCTTCACTTCTTCACTTTGTTTCACTTTTTTACTTATCTTCTTAACTCCATTTCTTCACTTTGCTTTACATCGATTCGCTTCACTTCTTCACTTCTTTTTACTTCACTTGACTACTTTACATTGCTTCACTTTCTTTTCTTTGCTTCACTTAATTTCACTTCAATGCACTTTTTTTCACTTCTTCACTTTGCTTCGCTTCATTTCA
>CAIGQZ010001336.1:4692948-4703794 GCA_903798205.1 Danio tinwini | reverse complement strand
ATCTATCTATCTATCTATCTATCTATCTATCTATCTATCTATCTATCTATCTATCTATCTATCTATCTATCTATCTATCTATCTATCTATCTATCTATCTATCAATCTATCAATCTATCAATCAATCAATCAATCATTTTAAATTATTATATTTTTTATTTGTATTATCTATTTATTTTATTTATTTTTTGTTTGCATTTTATTATGCAGTTTTAGTATAATGTTAAACAAAATACGTATTACACATCATGTAAACTGTCTATTAAATGTTTTATTGAATGAATATATTTGTTTTTAAAATTGCACAGTTGTTTTATTTATTTTTAAATATTGAATATCTTTTATATTAATTTTAGCAAAAAAAATGTGCATTATAATGTTCATATAATGCTAATGCATATTATAATGCTAATGCTAAAGATGTATTATGTAACGTCATAGTACATATAAGAGTGTTACATTTACCAGCGATCTATTAGTGTCATGCTGTATTTCAAAGCTCTCTGCTTGCAGCGAGTCTTAGTTTAGCCACCAGCTCTCCTTAAGAGTAAAGCATCTCCACTTGCTGATAAATTGGTCTTTATCTGAGTCAGTTCTTTGCTGTAGGCTAACAGTAATGATGGGTGAGGTGATGCAATTCCTGTAAACAGTAAGCAATTCAAGCTTTTAATCCAAAAAATAAAAGAATTGGACCACAAAAGGCTTCTCCAAACCCCCAGACACAACTGTATGCAAAACCTGCCCGACTAGGAGTTTGGTTTTCTTACTCCAGTTTTAGTCAGACAGAAAATTTGAATCTAAAAGACTTTCTAGTGTTGTAGCATCAAATATTGAAAAAAAAAAGGTTAAATGACACAAATAAGAAGTAAAATGTTCAGTTAGTGTGTCACTGAGTGCTGGTGTTTTACCAGAACAGCTTTTTACTTCCTTGTCTGACCAAATATCTACAGTTGTGTGAAAAAGTGTTTGCCCCCTTACTGACTTCAGGGCTACGTATTTTGTTTCCCATAATAATAAAAAACCTCTATTTAAAAACTGCATGATGTGTTTACTTGTGTTATCTTTGACTAATATATGAATTAGTTTAATAATCTAAAACTTTCAAATGTAACGAAATCGGTAAGGGGCAAATACTTTTTTCACACCACTGTATGAGCAAAAAAAAAACCAAAAAAAAAAAACCTTGCAACAGTTAATAAATGTTAGACACTCATACGGTGATACAGCGACTCAGATTGTGAATGTTTAAACAATCTGAGCAAATCCAGACTCCTTTAATAGCTATGTTTTTAAAATTGTATTGCTTCTCTCTGTCTCTCTCTCAAAGGAAACGAGCTTACAATAAGGAGGCGGTGTACAGTGACAAACTCCAGCACTACAGCACTGGCAGAGGTAAGCAAACTCTTCCATTATAGAAAGCAGAAGTCGGGTTCCCGCAGTAAAAAACATTAATTTCTATTTATTTCCTATGAAGGGAAATTAATTTACAAAATGACAAATAAATCTTTGAAGACCCTTTGTGGTATCCAAGGTTGTTAATTAATTGTACACACTTTTTTGTTGTACCATTGTGATCTTTAGTTCCATCAACAGATTCTGAATTGGATTTATGTCAGGACTCTGACTAGGCCACTGCAAAACATAATTATTTTTTTGCTAACCATTTATTTATACTTTTGCTTTGTATTTTGGGTTGTTGTTGTGCGAAAATGTCCACTGGTGCCGATTCTTTATTAAGTTTAGCAGTTTTTTTATAATTTATTTAGCCACCTACTAGTGGTGTTAGTTGCACATGACATGCCTAAACCTGCTAAGTTACTGGCAGAAAACACATTTTATTTATTTTAATTTAATTTAATTTAATTTTAGTTTAGTTTCAATTTCATAAAAAAATTGGTGTGTAAAACAGTAGAGACTAAATAAATAAATGAGACCACTTGTAAATTCACCTTTTCTCTTGATTCAAATGTTTTATTTAGTATGTGTTTGAGTAAAATGTTAATATCTAGTATATTCAATAAAGATCTGATGACTTTTCTATTGAACTTCAAAGTAAATCAGTGTTATTTAGAGCACTTTTCTTTTCCAGAAAATGGCAATTGGTCAAAATAGCAAATGTTTGTATTTGTTGTAATGGAAAATCAGGCTTATTCCAAGAATTTTTGATTTCTTAACTCTGTTCAAGTTCAAATGTAGGTATTGTTTTGGTGTCATTCGTAGTTTTGACACCGTTTTTTTTTTTTTTTATGCTCTAAACAAGAGTACTTTTACTTTACTTTTAAAAGAAATGCCAGCAGTACTTGCAGAAAAAAAAATGTAAATTATAATTCCAGAGAATTGACAACTGGTTTCTTATTTCATATCCATATTGTGAAGACCCAAAATGTTTTTGACAAAAAAAAAAAAAAAATAGAATATTCTGTGAAAATATACCTCTGATATTTTTAATGTTGACTGAGTTAGGCCATGTCAAAGATTTGTTTTATTTTCGACTTAGAAAATAATATTTTTGAGAATATCCAATTTAAAGAAAAACTTATATTTAACTATAATTTTATGTATTTAGCCATAATTATTTTCACAATGTGCCATATACAGTACCAAATTAAAGCAGGCATTCTTACATTTTCAGTCATACTGTATATGACAGTGGTCCCCAAACTTTTTTATCACTGCGGACTGGTCAAAGCTTGATAATTTTATCGTGGCTCAGAGGGTTAAATCCTTGGCGCTCAAGTGACGAGATGTAACTGAAAGAATATGGTAATTTTTCTAAATAAAATATTTTTCAAAATAAAAGTTTTTCTAAACTTCCAATTGATCAATTGAATCCCCTGGGGGTTGGGGACCACTGAAATATGACACATTTATGGGAAAATTCTAAAAGTTTTATAAAACTTTAATTGTTGGTTTAATTGTTAAGATGTGCTGGTCCAAAAAGCATAAAAAACCCCAAAACTATTTAATTATTGGGCATGGTACAGCACATTTATTTCAAAAATCAAATGTGAGTAAAAAAAAAATTAATACATATATAAATATGATATAATATAATAATAATATTGATCTATATATAAAATACAAAGTATAATACTATATTATTACTAATACTAGTAGTCATACATCAGTCATATGCTGTACATAGTATCTTCTATGTGTTAATTTTACTGGCCGATAACACGGTTGATTAAGTTAACTACTATTTAGCAAAAAAAGTTAGCCTATATGAGTCAAACTTTCATTCAAATCTCCCCATCTCCCATTCAACAATGTTTGTTAATTGTTTGTAATACATTAAATAATGCTTTTTTTTAAAATGTCCTGGGTAAAAAATATAGGGCGGCACGGTGGCAAGTTCACTGGTTCGAGCTCCAGCTGGGGCAGTTGGCGTTTCAGTATGGAGTTTGCATGTTCTCCCCGTGTTTATGTGGGTTTCCCCCACAAGTCCAAAGACATGTGCTATAGGTGAATTGAATGAACTAAATTGGCTGTAGTGTATGAGTGCGAGAGTGTATAAGTGTTTCCTAGTGCTGAGTTGCTGCTGGAAGGGCATCCGCTGCGTAAAGAAACATATGCTGGATAAGTTGGAGGTTCATTGTGCTGATAAATAAGAGACCAAGCTAAGGGAAAATGAATGAATGAATGAATGAATGAATAAAAAATTGATAGAAGAAAAAACACCATTGGTGTTGATTGACATCTGTGTTTTATACTTGGCCCCACCCCTTCCTCTGAGGCAAACATTATCCTGAAATGAGTTTTGAATTGGAACTAAAGCAAACAAAGAGAGAAAAACAGAAGAATAGAGATGTGAGGTTACAGGAAATGCCGGGGGATACAATGTAACGGAGGAAAGGAATGAGGGATTGCTCCAGGCCTGCGCACTTTTAAAAAGCTGACACGAAAAAAGCTCTTCCAACCCGTATACATCCCATAGCCCTGCAAGGGGCTTCAGGCTCATTAGGAAGTGTGAAATCTCTCTCTCTCTCTCTCTCTCTCTCTCTCTCTCTCTCTCTCTCTCTCTCTTTCTGACTCTCCATCTCCCTGTAAGCAACCTCTCTGAGGATTTGGTGGGCGATCTGCGAAACCAAATTTAATTAACATAAGTGCAGACGAAAAAGTAAACAAATGATGTGACAGCCAGACTCACACATCAAACAGACAATTTAGAAAGCAGGAAGAAAAAAAAAGAACAAGAGGCTGTGGGAACATGATCTCATTTTCAGGAGAAACATTCGGATAATTACTGTATCAGAATTTATTCAGTCCTGAATGTCAATGCATATAAGCTAAAACAAAGCGAAGGACTCTCCACTGAATATAATTGGCGAAAATGTCACAGACATCCTTGGGTTTCCTAGCATTAGGATTATTAAAACTTTTTTTAGTAAGGTGCTGGAAGTGTGAAGTTGGTGTCTGCATACTGAAGTTAACTTAAAGCGGACTTTCAAACTTATTACATATAAGGATATTTAAATATTACCTCTAATGTCAAGGGCAGACTAGTTTTTCACTAGTGAAAATGTTTTTCATGTGTAATGGTAGTTGAAACTAAGGCCCAATCCCAATTCAGTTTTTGTACCCCTGCCCACTACCCCTTTCCCTTCCCCTTGGCCCTTGAAACGGGGAAGAGTGTAAAGGGGAAAAGCCTCAAATGTAGGCCCCGTTTACACTAATACGTTTTAGTTTTAGAAAGCATAAGTTTTGGTATGGTTACTTCTTTTATCCACACTACCCCAGAGTTTTTAAGTCTCAAAAATGGAGCATTTTGAAAACGCTGAAGAGGCTGCTTTCATTTTAAAACGCTGCTGCTCGGTGTCAGTGTGGATGAGGGAAAATGTAGACATCTGAAAATGGAGGCGTTGGTGCAGACATTCGCCTATCTGATTGTGGCTTTTTCCTCAATATTAGGGTGCTCTGAATTGGGCTTATATATATATATATATATATATATATATATATATATATATATATATATACTGCTGTTAGGCTGCAAATCACTCTCAGTTTTTAAGAATTCTACTCAAGAAAAATTAACATGTTTACCTTTTCTGGCAGAAGTTGGGACCTTTCTTGGCTTATTGTGCTCCCTGCAGTTGAAAATACCCCATTTGAGTTGCAAAATGCAGTTAAACAATCAGCTGTGGCTAAAGTTTATGATTTATACTGATTATATTAATTATATTCTGATTCAGTTTAAATTTTATTTTGCATTTACTACACTGAAAAAAAAAACGATTAGATACTTTCCTTAAAAAAGAGAGTAAACCCATAAACTGAAATCATTTAAAGGCAGCATGTCTGTGTGCAGTTTGCATGTTCTCCTCGTGTTGGCGTGGGTTTTCTCTTGGCGCTCCGGTTTCCCCCACATTCCAAAGACATGCACTATAGGTGAACTGAACAAACTAAATTGACCGTAGTGAGTGTGTGAATGTGACTGTATTGGTGTTTCCTAGTACTGGGTTGCGGCTGGAAGGCCATCCGCTGCATTAAACATATCCTGGAATATTCGGCGGTTCATTCCACTGTGGTGACCTCTGAAATTCTAAGCGAAACTAATCTGAGACTAAGCCGAATGAATGAATGAATGAATGAATGAATAATGAATGGATGGTCCTTCCATCCATCCATCCATCCATCCATCCATCCATCCATCCGTGCCTTTTTCATTTTATTAAACTATTAGTTTGTAAACAGCTCTAATAACAATACAACAGTGTCTCGGTAGCACAACATGTTTTTGTTCAAATCCTTTCTTCCATGAAATGTCAGCATTACTCCACCTGCCCAGGCAACAGTAGGAGCCTGCGTGAAACTGTATGCTTCGTGTGGTCTTAAATGTCCCTTTTTTTTGTCTGTCATGTCACTGCTATTTCTGTGCCTTCATTTTGCTGAATCACAACCAGGGCTGTTGTGCTAGTCAGTAAACTGGAACCTGGTTAGAAATGAAACGCCCACCGCTTTCACTTTCTCCGTCTCTAATGAGCACCCTAAGGAGCTGAAAGACGTAAACTGCTGCGAATGGAGAAAAAAAAGACTACTGAACATAAAATGGAGATAGGGTTTTGTTTAACATTGATTTAAAGGTCTTTAAATAAACGTGTTTATTTGAAATGTCACATAATTGTAACTGAAACGTGAAGACAGGGTGGGGCATGTTTAATAGTCCCTCCCCTTCTTTTTAAAATAGCCAATAGCATCATTTTTAATCTTCCAGTCAGAGTTGTTGAGCTAAAACACATCTGACTCATGACAGCTACAGTTTTTAATAGCAATGCTGAGTCTGTCTAACTGTTTCTCCATTTTAAAATAGAGCATTCAGTGTAATTCTATATATTTTGTAGTATGTGCTATTTTCACCTCCTCACTTTGTTTTTTCTTTTTCTGATTATATATCTAGAGCATTTTCGAAAAAGAACCGGTGTAAATGCAACGCACATATGTAAATTTTACTCCTCCCAAAGTGCAAACACGTAAACGTGCATGTCGTTGGCTTATGACATAAACAGATATAACAGTGCTAAAGAAAAACACAGTGTCGCAGATGATAGTTTGGGATGTTTGTTTGTTTTTTTTTGTTTTTTTTTTCATGTCATTCTCTTTTTGACTACTCATTAATGTTAATTTGAAATAAAAAGTAAAGTTAATGTCAAATAAAAAGCATTAACAACAATAAATAAATAATTGGAAATATAGCATTTAGTTTCTTTACAGTGGCACAGTGTTATACTCAAATTATTGCAAGCCCTTAACAGTTTTGAATGATGTCTTGCACGTCTCTGTATGACAAAACAATACACCTCTTTTAGCTTGTAATGACAGTAATCACAGAGCCTGCCTAGTGTGGAGATGTTTTATAAGTATAAGTAATTATTGATAAGTAATTAATAATCAGATGTTTTTATTAAATTTTTATTTAAAGAAATGTATTTATTTAAATAATAATTGGACTATATTGCCACCAGCCAATCGCTACGTTGCTTATCATGAATAAAGCATCTATACTGTAGCTCTATGCTTCACAACAAACACGAGCACCCGCATTAATCTCAGATCAACTCGTTCAGATTTTTTTTTGTCTGATTCTCAAACTTGTTTAAAGAAACAAAAAAGCCAGATTAAAAAGTCCAGGTCCAAGTAGATCATTTTAGCGAGGCACAGAAAACAGACTCCTGATGAGCGAAGTTCTCTGTGAATTCATAAAAAGCAATGATCAATATCGGCAGAAGTGAGAAACTGCGAGTTTTGAATTATGTCTAAATGTGAATTGTGTAACTGTCTTTGAGAACACTAAACTTACAGATAACATTGGGACTAACATATTGATGTTAACAACCACATTTTATTATTTTTATTTTTATTAATTTATTTATTTAGTTTTTTTTTTTTTTTTTTTTTCAGGGAGACATAGCATAATAGAACTTTAAAACAATAGCTACACTGTAAAAAAAATCTGTAATTTTACGGTTTATTTCCGGCAGCTGGGGTGCTGAAAAAATAAAATAACGTAAAAATAATGGCCGTTGAATTACAGAAATTTACTGTAAAATAACAGAGGTTGAATTACAAAAATTTACATTTCAGGAAATTTCTCTAATTTAATGTCCATTATTTTACATAAAATTTCTGTAATTCTGTAATTTGGCTGGTGGCAAGATTTAAAGTTTTTTTTTTTGTTTTTTTCTGGCAATAAACCGTAAAATTATAGATCTTTTTTACAGCTTTTTTTACAATGAGCATCTTGAAGTATTGCATGAGAAACAACTGACAGAAATGGCCAATTTCAAATAAAAATCCCTTAATTTGCAAAAAAAAAGTTTCTACACTTCCTTGAGGTTGTGGGAAACAGGGTCATGTTAAAAATGGAAGATGAAAACATGTTATCTGAATAAAGTCTGAAATAGAAAAACATTACACCCACAAGACCAGTCAACCATTATGCTTGCCTTGTTTACTTTTGGTTACTTGGGTTACCAATGCTACAGTCGGCTGCTCTAAGAACTTGATTGAAATGAACCTAATTCACTTTTGTTTTTGTTTTTTTTGATTCACGTTAGACTGACTAGTGTGTCAGCTGTAATGTGGCATGGTAATAGAGTGGGCTTCATAATGCATGACTTTTTAATACCAAAAAGAAAAAAAAAATCAATATTTCTCACCTGAGAGATCAGCGAGATGCAACTAATCTGAGCTACATGTGCTTTACACACTGTCAGACGCTTCACACAAGAGCACAAATGGGCAGATTTTTTTCTTGAAGCTTCTTAAACAGAGAGAGATTCTTTCATGTATCAAGACATTTCAGAGACGGCTGTTCATTCAGAGCTCAGAAACAATGCGATTACACGAGTCAAGGGTCACACGCTTGCTGTATGCAGGCACTGTATTAGGACACTCCTGTTCACAAAGCCAGATTAACAACATCTTGAATAGAAGGTGAGAGTGGATAAGAAAGCAGTTTAGTGCAAATATAGAATACACTACCTGGCAAAAGTCTGGCAGAAGGTAGATTTTTCAGATGAATCATCTGTTGAACTGCATCCCAATCATCACAAATACTGCAGAAGACCTATTGGAACCCGCATATACCCAAGATTCTTACAGAAATAAGTCAAGTTTGGTAAAGGAAAAATCATGGTTTGGGGTTACATTCAGGGGCGTGTGAGAGCTCTGCAGAGTGGATGGCAACATCAACAACCTGAGGTATCAAGACATTTGTGCTGCTCATTACATTACAAACCACAGGAGACGGCAAATTCTTCAGCAGGATAGCGCTCCTTCTTATACTTCAGTTTTCACATCAAAGTTTCTGAAAGCAAAGAAGGTCAAGTTACTCCAGGCCAGACCAGTCACCAGACATGAACATTATTGAGCATGTCTGGCGTAAGATGAAGAAAGGAGGCATTGAAGATGAATCCAAAGAATCTATTAATAAGTTATTTGAGTCTTTGCAGAGATTTATTGATGCAGGGTAAGCTAAATTGTCTGTAGTGTATGTGTATGTTTGAGCGTGTATGGATGTTTCCCAGTGATGGGTTGCAGCTGGAAGGGCATCCGCTGCGTAAAACATATGCTGGATATGTTGGTGGTTCAGTCCGCTGTGGCGACCCCAGATGATAAAGACACTAAGCCGAAAAGAAAACAAATGAATGAATGTTTTCCAGAGTTTTCTCCAATTGTCCTCCTGCTCAAGTTGAGATGAAGTTCTGGTCTTTTAGTTGCTTCTGTCTTGCTGGATGGCAGTTCAGTGGGAGTTTCACAGCCGTTGCTGTTCCTAGCACGCACGGTTCAAGTGGCTATGAAATATTAACATATATATTTTTATTTCGCTCTCTCAACCATAAGAACAGAGTGGAGCCGTTACACTGCATTACTCCAGAGGACGATGGGAGATAAACTGTTTGCCATTTGACTTATTGATGAACTAAAGGCGCGTTTCTAAAGTTAAAGCACTCTGTAGGTTTGTGCACGTGTGTGTTAGAAATGAATAATTCAGCAGACCTTCATGACCCTCAGTTGCTTAAAGGGTTCATATCATGGGTTGCTTTTATTATTTTTTCCCCCTGATGTGCACTAAAAGAGTTAGTAAAGCTTTGAAAGGACTTGAGACTGGACCGTGGTAAAATAAACTTCAACCTTTTGTTTTTAAAAGGGATCTGCTAAAATGTACGTGTATAGAAACAGCACAATACACAATATTTTTAAGATTCTTAGGAATATATATATATATATATATATATATATATATATATATACGCTATATATACAGTACTGTACTGTATAAATACATACATTTTGTATATACAGTATACTTTATATATACATACATATACAGTTAAAGTCAGAATTATTAGCCCCCTTTTTCATTATTAAAAATATTGTATTTAATTATTTTTTTCTTTTATTAAATATTTCCCAAATGATGTTTAACAGAGCAAGAAAATTTTCACAGTATGTCTGATAATATTTTTTCTTCTGGAGAAAGTCTTATTAGTTTAATTTCGACTAGAATAAATCAGCTTTTAATTTTTTAAAACCGTTTTAAGGACAAAATTATTAGCCCCTTTAAGCTGTATATTTTTTCAAAAGTCTACAGAACAAACCATCATTATACAATAACTTGCCTAATTACCCTAACCTGCCTAGTTAACTTAATTAACCTAGTTAAGCCTTTAAATGTCACTTTAAGCTGTATAGAAGTGTCTTGAAAAATATCTAGTCAAATATTATTTACTGTCATCATGGCAAAGATAAAATAAATCCGTTATTAGAAATGAGTTATTAAAACTATTATGATTAGAAATGTGTTGAAAAAATTTACTCTCTGTTAAACAGAAATTGGGGGAAAAAATAAACAGGGGGGCTAATAATTCAGGAGGCTAATAATTCTGACTTTAAAAAACGAATTATTATTATTATTATTATTATTTTTTTTTTTTTTAGTTGTAGTTGTATTTTTAATTAATTAAATTTTTTGTTATTAGTTTTAATACAATTTAGAATAGAGAAATCAGAAATGCAAGATTAAAAAAATCACATCTATCTATCCATCCATTCATTTATCCAATGTTCCTTATTTTGATTCATCTATCTTTCAATAGTTCTTTTATCCATCTGTCCATCCGACACTCCATCTGTCTCTCCATCCATCTCTTCATCACCTATCCATCTGTTTGTCTATCCATCCATCCATCCATCCATTCATAGTTTATCCATCCATCCAATTTTTTCTTTTTGATCCATCATTCTTTCATCCATCCAGTGTTCCCACTTTTGATCCATCCAGCCACCCATAATTTTTCCATCCATCCATCCATCCATCCATCCATCCATCCATCCATCCATC
>CAIGQZ010001336.1:4649320-4661886 GCA_903798205.1 Danio tinwini | reverse complement strand
AGATTATTTTGCTTGGTTTAAGGACAAACTCACTTAATATTGGCATATTATTTCTAAAACAAGACATTATATTTTGCTTGTCTAGAAAATTCTTCTTGATGTAAGATTTTTTAGATATTTGGACTAGAAACAAGACGAACAATTTAAGTAAGAAAACTTTTTTGCAGTGTAGCTGCTTTATGCCAAGTTCAGACTGCATGATTTTAGCGCTGATTTTGACTCGCTGACAGGTTTTGAGAAATTGCAGACAAATGCCTGAAATCACAGGCAAATTGATGCTTGTGCACGCGTGTGACTATCACCCAGTGTGAACTATCAAGGACGCGTTATGAGAGAGTCGCAGATGCTCGTGAGATATTTGGCATGTTAAATATCTGGAGCTGTCGGCGATGCAAATCATGCCGTGTGAATGTGTTCTGACTGAAAATAACATCCGCAATCATCTACAGCCAATGAGAGAGCAGCATTCAGCATGGTTATCTACAGGCCAGCGGGAGGCTGGGGGAGAAGCTAAAAGCGCTCATTTTCCATTGATTTGGACCCAAGAAATGGAGAAAAAACGAGTGTAAAATTGGCACGCGCACGGTGTCTGTTTGATGTGTCATCTGATCAATATCACAATCAGGTTGAAAAGTAAAAAAAAAAAGTTAGGAGAGATTGTTAATTCTATTCAAAAGCAGTTGAGCAAGACACGTTTCTAAAGCTAAAGCCTTCTTTTTCCATTATGTTGTTAAAGGGCCATGAAACCCCTCTGTCTCAGCAGGGTGTTTTCACACCTCTAGTTTGGAAAAAGTCAGGAAAGTGGGCGTGTCCAGCTCTGTTTAGGTGGGAGTGTCGAGGGAGGGAAAGAGGGAAGGATTTGCAAATATGGGAGTTTCCATTTGGGCACGCACTGATTTTTCATTACATTAGTAATCGAATTATTTCCAACTGCAGTTTGGCACTTTCACTTTCTATTCAGGAACATTTCCTGCATGTCCCAAGTGACAAACGAGAGAAACTGCTGGAGAGTGAAATGTTTTTTTAATGCAATGTTTGATACCGCACGGCGTATGGGAGAAAAAAAATCCTCCGCATTTTTCGGAAACTTAGATGCATTCGGTAGGTAGCGTCAGAAAGCCATGTGTGTATAGACTATCATGTCACAAAATGTGGCGAAAATTCTACACGACAGTAGTTTGATTTTATTGTTTAAATTCGAAGAGCAGCATTTACAGTGAATCTTTCAGTCTATAATATTGTACTATAATATTGCAGTGATATTAACATACTGTAAACTTAGTAACTAAATCATTTTGACTAAGGTATGTCTTTAAAAACTGAAAGAGCACTGCTAAAGATACGAACTAACTTAGCCATCTGAATAAACAAACAAAGGGCACTGCTCTCACACACACACACTTACCAAATCTGTAGACACAGGACAATCTATACAAACTGAAGCCATGTGTTTTTTAAAAAGGAGACGAGCGGCAAATCCGGATTTCATCATTTCCAGATGCGAAAAGCTCTCGTGTAAAAAATTTTCCTTACAAACGCATTTCTGTCACATGTCACATGAACTGTAATCCACACGTGAGTCCAGCTGCGCTCTCATAAAGGGAAAATGAAAACAAAACCTTTGTTGCAGCACATTAATAAACGCAGTACATTAATAAATGCAACACTGACAACCCATGTCTCCAAATTCTCGTTCTTTCACTTGTTTTGGCAACACAAAGTGGCGCCTCTCTGCTGAACACTGTAACAGGTAAACAGTCTTCGAAGCTATCGTGCATATTAATGAAGTTGCACCGCATTCACAATAGAGCGCGCTGATTGGTTTTAACCCAGTCTTTCTCATGAATTAATGCCACACACTCAGAGACGTCACCATGTACTCGCAGGTACAGACATCCACTCTCCACACTGGACTACACGCAAGTATCTAATCGCCGTGACGCATCTTAAAAAAATTGATTCAAACCGGAAGAACGAATTTGCTCAATATAGCGCAAAAACAACCAGTTTTCACTTTTTAGTGCAATATATGTGTCCTTATAGTGTTTATAGCAGCGTGGGACACATATATGACTGACAACATCTCAAAAAATGTGTTTTAGTGTTTCGTGACCCTTTAATAATGAAAAATATATTACGTGATATACATTACGTGACCTCACGTTGTTTCCATGTTACTTCTCACGTTTGTTTAGCTGTGAGACGTAGTTTTTAGACAAAGTTGTCTGTGATTCTTCCTATTTTAAAGTCATGCAATGTGAACTCTCCTGTGCCGATCCATCCTACAGTGTAAACACAGCGCCGACAGAACATTAGCCCAGATAGTCATGCAGTGTGAAAACATCCGTGACACAACTTCTTTGAAAACCATGCAGTCTGAACTCGTCATTAGTGTGTTCGAGTATGGTTCAGCATTTAGGAGCAAGGTAGAAGACCTTTTTTGCACAATCGAAAAATAAAAATGAATACTTTTCTCTGAAGATAAAAAAAATAAATTTTGTCTCACTGTCGATACATATGAATTGTCGTCATTAATATAATTTTCACAAAAAATACCAGAATATATTGTGATATAACTGTAAGTCCATATCCCCCATCCCTGAGTTATTTGACTACTCTTCTCCTCTGCATCTCACTCATTCTTTCTTTCTTTATTTCTTTCTTTTTTCTCCTCCAGACCTTCCCAGCCACTGTTGGATAGGTCTATCCCTGACTTCACCACCTTTAGTTCAGTCGAGGATTGGCTGGCCGCTGTCAAGATGTCTCAGTACAGAGATAACTTTCTCAACTCTAGCTTCACATCCCTACAGCTGGTCACTCAGATGACTTCAGAGTGAGTCTGAAATACAGAAGGTCTTTTCTTTGAACAGTAAATACATTTTTTATCACTAAAGCTGGGAGAGACAGGTCATATTAGCATTACACAGTCAACTGGGGAGCCAAACCAAAGCCCTTTTAGAATGTTTTGCTAGTTTATTTTTGTTTAGTTTCTCAGCAACTAGTCAAATGCTTTCCAAGCTCTAGCCAGACTCAACAACAATGCATATCAGGTCAAATTTGACCCTATCAGCTGAACTACAGAGGCAGACATTTGTGTTTAAATGTTGTAATTTAATAAATATGTTAATATAAAGCCCCTATAACTATAGCTCAGCTCCGCTAATTTACCTTTGCCTTTAAATATGAGTGTTTTTGTAGCCCAAGGACTTTCTGCAGTGATAAAACTTTGCAAAATTTTTTTGAGTAAAAAGTGAGAAATGCACCTTTGTGGGAAATCTAGTAGGTAAGTCAAGTAATTTTAAGCTACATTACAAACTAAATCCATACAAATAAATTGAAAAAAAAAACTCAAAACAGCTTAGAGCCGTCTACAGTACTTATTAAGCTGTTTAAAATATAAAATGTTTATAAATAGTTTATGCTGTTACTTCCACACCAGCTTAGCTTAGGCCAGGTTAACTGACATTATCAAACTGACTCAATGAGCTAGTCATAAGACCAATTAGCTTAAGATCCCAATCACATTGATAATTTGTAAGCGATGAGAGGCACATTATAAAATGGTTTTCAATTGGCAGTAAGCATTTTGCGTGCTGTTTATTCACCATGGAGGGTTCTCTTTCTAACCACCTACTGCTGATTGCATTTTTGATGGAGTGCTCTGTGTGCCTGCAGTTGAAAAAAAAAAACAACAACCAGAAAAAACACCTGATGTCATTCACTCCAGCACCAAGCCAATTGATGAAGTGGGTGCCAAGCAACACAAAAACTGCATCACACTGCTCTTTTCTTAAAGTCAACAAAAAGGCAGTGTGATGCACCTTTCCACAATTTTATTAGGTGGGATCAGCCTCTAAATCAGCTAAAGATAGTCTAATTTGTAACTTTTTGAAAGATTTTTTAAACTGTAGGTGTTCATCATTGTTACTAAAGCTCTACCCTGCTGGTATAACCAGGCTTTGAAATATGTAGCTGAAAGGTCCTGTAAAGTGCTTCAAAATGTTTGTTTGTTTAATTGAAAAGAGTGGTTGAGCTCAAGCGCATCAAATGAGAAGTGTCTTGAAGAGAGCAGGACATGTCAAATACTATAGAGCAGTGGTCCCCAACCCCCAGGTCGCGCACCAGTATCGGTCTGTAGATCTATTGCGACCGGGCCGAACAAAAACTTATTAATTATTACCGTTTTATTTATTATCTGAGACTGAACGATCTTTTGTTTTGAAAAAGCTTTTATCTCGAAAAATTACCATATTCTCTCGCTAGCAAAAACAGATGTCTTTGGAAAGTTTCTTTGCAAAGGGGAAAAGGCCCAGTGAAGGACCCACAAACTGCTAGAGATCGTAAAGGATGGTGGCTTTAGGGGCTGTTACATATTGCTTTTTTTCCATGTGCAAGTTGTTATTTCCAATAGAGGCACCTACATATTGGGAGTGACACATGCAAGAATGCCACAAGCACGCTGCGAGTCACATGACAAGAACTGACCGAGCAGCTTCATACTTTGTATGCAATATACACATTTCGGCATACTAACACAGAACACCCAAACACTGCAGTGTTTTTTTATTTCCTCCATAAATAAGCAATGTCAACCATCCTCTGAGAAAACGGTTGATGGTCACCTAGTAATCTACGTAGAACATACATCTACCTTTCCTCCCGGGCCGCTGTAAAAATATAAAGCATTGACTGGTCTGCGGTGATAAAAAGGTTGGGGCCCACTGCTATAGAGCATTTGATTGGTCAGAAGATTTGATGTTTGTATCAGATACAGTGCATCCGGAAAATATTCTTAGCACTCAACTTTTTCCACCGTTTTTATGTTACAGCCTTATTCCAAAATGGATTACATTGATTTATTTCCTCA
This sequence comes from Danio tinwini, assembly GCA_903798205.1. Taxonomy (NCBI): domain Eukaryota; kingdom Metazoa; phylum Chordata; class Actinopteri; order Cypriniformes; family Danionidae; genus Danio; species Danio tinwini. Next base: position 4,657,019 of record CAIGQZ010001336.1, on the reverse strand, counting down.
AAATTCTACACACAATAATGACAATGTGAAAAAAGATTCACAAATTGATTAAAAATAAAAAACCTGAAAAATCACATGTACATAAGTATTTACAGCCTTTGCTGTGAAGCTCTAAATTGAGATCAGGTACATTCTGTTTCCACTGATCATTCTTGATTTGTTTCACCAGCTTAATTGGAGTTCATCTGTGGTAAATTCAGTTGATTAGACATGATTTAAAAAGGCATACTCCTGTTTATATAAGGTTTCAGGGTTGACTGTGCATGTCAAAGCACAAACCAAGCATGAAGACAAAGGAATTGTCTGTAGACCTTCAAGACAGGATTGTCTCAAGGCATAAGACTGGGGAAGGTTACAGAAAAATTTCTGCTGCTCTAAAAGTACTAATGAGCACAGTGAGCTCCATCATCTGTAAGTGGAAGATGTTTGGAATAACCAGGACTCTTCTTAGAGCTGGTCGGCCATCTAAGATGAGTGATCGGGGGAGAAGAGCCTTAGTCAGGAGTTGATCAATAACCCGATGGGCACGCTGTCTGAGCTCCAGGGATAAAACACTGCAGTCCTCTATAGCACATCTTCATATTGTCTGTAACAGTGTTGTCCCGGTACTAAAGTTTTAAAAATGTCCATTTCCCACTAACATTTAAGCACCAGTGCTCAACAGAATGACTGTGAAGGTTATCAGTTCACAGCTCTTCACAGATTGAAAACACACATAGACGGACATTGAATCATTTTAAAGCCGTGAATATCAGTCAATTCATCAGCGGATCGCTCGTCTGTGTTTGCACTCAGTAAACAGAGGTGAGTTTGGTGAACTGATGACCTTCACAGCCAATTATAGTCATTTCTATTGAGCACGTGAACATAATGGCAAATCAGCGCCGCTGTTTAAGAATGCCATCAACAGCGCTTAAATGTTAACGAGAAATGGGTGTTTTTTTATTTAATTATTTAAATTTTGTATCGTGACAAGTCTAATATAGTGAAAGCATCAGTTCATTAACTTGAGTTTGATGAATAGCATCTAAAACGTATGTTTTGGGAAAGAAAACCTTGGCTAACTAGTGCCATTTCCCATAACTTAGCTGAAAATGAGGTCAAAAATCCCTTTTTATTTTCACTATTCATTCAGAACGGACCTTCGGGTCACTCAGAAGGCGGTGAAAGTATAAATTTGTGTCACTTTCTCTTCGCTGAAAAGATATACAGCCAGGTACACAACATTCCTGTGTGACTCAGGCGATACTTTCTAGGTTTCTTCCCACCACAGCCTCAATTTCGCTGTTAATAATGGCGGCCGCGGGAAATCAGTCTATAGAGTGGCTTCACAACAACTCGGTGAATGTCCTTGAGTGGCCATGCCAGAGCCCAGACCTAAATCCTATCAAACATCTCTGGAAAGATCTGAAAATGGCTGTACACCGTCATGTACATGTGATTTTTCAGTTTTTTTTTTTTCACATTGTCATTATGGGGTATTGTGTGTAGAATGCTGAGGAAATTAAATTAATTTAATCCATTTTGGAATAAGGCTGTAGCATAAAAAAATGTGAAAAAAGTTAAGCGCTATGAATACTTTCCGGATGCACTGTATATTTCTAAATGGAAATTTTGTCACTGTATAAGCTAGCACACTAGCTTATAAGTTTCCTTAAATTGATATTGATACAATTTTTTTTTAATGAAACCTTTAAGATAGCAGCCATTCTTAGCCACACACTCACCTGTTCAGATGGGCTTCCAACTTTAACAGGGTTAACCAACTTCGTCAAACTGAAGTAATCAGCTAGTCATGCAACTAGTCAAACCAGCTTGGAACAACTAATAGAGGGTGTTCTTTTTAAAGTTATTGCATTTATTACAGTTGCTCATCATACAGCAGATACTAAAACTCTACCTTGCTGTCGTTCTTTACAACAGTTATGTGTCCTATTCAGCTCTACTGTCTCATTATTTGTTTATGTTAGATTACGTCTAGTGCTCAGTGAAGTAGTTTGTTCTGTGTGTGAAGAGTGATTAAAGCTGGTCTCAGATTTCCAGACAGCCATTGATCACAGAATGTCTGGTGGTCCGATATCTCTGCCAACTTGTTTAATATTGATTTCTAAATCATACAGTAGGATTAGTGCATATGGCTGCAGTGTGTGTGCGCGTGTGTGTTTTGACTTGTTTGATTCGCTATCGAGCGAACAGGTGGATATGCTGTTGATGATGTTTAAAACACGTCTCCTGGTGTTTTGTTCGTGGCGGGAAGCGTACTGTGAGGTGTAGCATTTCTGACGCACTGATTAATGCAGCCGGCGTTCACAGAGAGGGTCTGCGCTTAATTAGCAACATAAGTATAAGCCCACGCATAAACAGGAAGTTAAATGCAAGCGGCTTTCATGTGCTAATGCTGTTTGCTCTCACATCCATAAACCTGTGGGGGCTCAGTGCTGTTCATCTCTCTCACTCTCTTTCTCTCGCTTTCTTTTTTGAATGGTTGGTATATTGATAGTACAGACTGTCCTCATTCAGAATAAAGGCTCCTCTCTGAGCATGGTGGAGTAAATTGAGCGTTTATTCCAAGTTGCTCTTTTGTCTTTGTAATTTAAGGAGGCGATGAAACAGTCACCTAAAATCACATGCTGTATCAGACCTGTCTTGATCTTCTTTGGCCTTTCGGTGCGCCGACTGTTTCTCTACTATAACAGCAAGAGCTCCTTGTCTAGACAAGCTCGTGGAGTGAATCTTTTCTTGTGCCATCTGGCAAACAGCTTTTAGTGTATTTCAATACCACTGTTAGAAAGATAATAAATAAGCAATGTCATTAGCGAGGAGGCGTTAGCATAGATGATAAAGAGTGACAATGACAACAGGCTGCAGATGTATTATAGCAGTGTAATGGGCCTTATTATTAATATATGGAATAACAGCTATGTAGGAAGACACCTGTTGCGTTGTGTTTGAAATGTAAAAAAGATTGATGTTTTCCGCAGTTATTGATGGCTGTATTGTTTTATTGCTGCTTAATGTTAGCTGTTTAAGCCACATTTATGTAGGTTCATACAATTGAGATTAAGGCTGAAATGCAGGGGTGACCGTGCTTTTGCAGTAGCTGGTCCTACCTTGGTGAATGCTCTGCCCCTCTGTATTAGATCTGTTTCATCTCCGTTTCATCTTCTCTCTACGTTGAAAACATACCTTTTTGATTTGCCAATTTATCAGTGAGAATTGTTTGTTTTAGCTATAATAATTATCAGTGAGAATTGTTTGTTTTAGCTCATTTTATATCTTTTTCTTTGTGATTTGTATTGTGCAGCACATTGGTCAACCTTTTGATTCGAATTAGAAATTGATAATGTGAAATCATCATGAAACAATAAAAATGGAGACAACCGAAGCAAACTAATTACATGTTACTGAACAGCATTAAATAGTATGTATACATGCATAGGCCTATTTTCATTCATTATATGTATTTACTCGCCACCCCAAAGCCCCTTATGACCCTCTTTGGCCCAAGATATTCAGCAGGCTAAAAAAGGCCAGCTGCTAACCCAGAGGTAGCGTTTAGATTCGCTGCCCGAGCTCAGACTTGACCCGACCCAACCCACGGGCCCTGTCAGGCAGATATTTCCTGACCACCATCTTTGGGCTGGGCCAGGCCGTGATCAAGCATTTGTATTTTTTTTTTTGTCATTACTTAGTTAATAATAATAATAATAATTAATAATTATTATTATTAATTATTATTATTATTTCTTAGTTAACCTAATTGGGTGAAAAGCTATGCCAAAATTAGAATTATTATACATCTATTTTAGCAAACTCTGTCTAAGCAACGTGTGGGTCTACAAAGTGCAACGCATGTCATGCACAGCAACGCTCTAGCTCCTGCAACATCATCTCTTCCACCGGCACACATTCACACAGCATGCGCAAGCAGAGGTGAAACAGCGACAAAATAATCATGACACTGCTGCTTAAGCTCTGCTCACGCTCCGCACTGACGCGTTGCTTCTGCTTGCGATATGAAAGCTCTAACCTGTTAACATAGATGCTGAAAAAAACATGTGCTGCTCACACTCTGCTTGTGCATACAATGTGAAAGAGGTGATAGCAAAAAATACAGGGACTTCCACAATGAACAGACACATGAAGAATGCTTGCCATGGCAGAAAGGATGATAGGTAGCCTTCAATATCTTTTTTTGTTACAATCCATTCGGAATAAACAAACAATGCAGTTTACATGCTTCGTCCATTTTGCACTATTCATTAATATAAATCTAAACTAATTTCTGAAGTTCAAACAACTCAAAATTGTAGTTGAGAACGTCTGTTACTGTATAACAGCTGACAAATAAAAAAATAGTCAGGTTTAAGTCTAACCAGGTCAGGCTCGGACACAAGGTGCATGGGCTCAGGTAGGGTCAGGTTAAATTTTTTGAGCCTGATCTAAGATCTATCCCGAGGAAGCCCCACTTTGGCCTTATCAGACTCTGGAAGTGACTGTGGAAACACGACTAGCCTTGGCTCGCACTGGCACCCTCACTTTAGGCGTGACAGTGGAAACTTAGCTATTGTCATACATAACATGACTTTTTTGTATTTGCAAATACTGTTGTCCAGTAGAAGTGTATTACAGTATGTGTATGTGAATATATAACAACCAAAACAATAACATGATTTTATTGGAAGGCATCAAGGAATGTGCAAATCCAAGTTCTGCTTTATTTTCTTTCTTTGGAGGTACCTTTTCAGATCAGATTGGGTATTATTTTGTGTGTAAAATGTTGGATTTTAACCAACATTTTGAACGTTGATTGAATTTCTGGCAAGAAGTTAGTATTGTATCAACAAATATTCGCTTAGTCATCACCGAAGCTCTCTCTATTTCATTAGATTTCGTATTGAGCCTCTTTTATGTCAAATTCTGCTCTTTTGTGGCAAACTCATTGCACATTCCACATCATTCTCACCTACTTTGGGGATATTTGACAGTTTTATATTTCACTGCCTGCCCATTTCAAATGTGGAAATGAAGCCTTCACTTAGAATTTGAGCTTCATGAAATATTGCATAGTCATCCTGAAAAACGACAATGGGATGCATCTTCTGATGTTGGCGTGCGGTAAAGATACAGGCTGCATCTGAAATCACCTACTACACAGTAGGTACTGCATTTTAATTTAAATTTACTACTCGACCGTAAGAAAAGTATGTTATGAATGTGAGTAGTATAAATGACACTCTACATCCGCCATTTTATCATGATCACATGACCTTCCGACGACAGTTGCGTTGCTTTACTCCCATTCATGAATTCCCTCATGGTGCATCATAGGACAGCATAGCGTGCATCTGATGCACACTTCAGAATCTAGTCTGAAGTAGTAGGTCACCCGAGTACATCTCGCATACTGTTTTTCAAATTCTATAAATTCTGACATACTACTCGGCTCGCATGCTATTGTTAGCGTACTATATAGTAGGGAAGTATGTGATTTTGGATGCAGCCAAAGTCATAGGCTCCTAAGTTTTTGCTTACTTAAAGGCACAGTATGCTATTTTTATTAATAAAGAGTCTGTATTTATTACAAACAAAGGCATGTTGTGTTGATGTTGAGTGTGGAATCGTTGAGGTTATGGTCTTCATTACATCCTATGGGACTCCTACCAAAGTCATGTTCATGGATGGGCTAAAGTATTCAACACCTAATGTCATAATTGTTGTGATTTCCAGTGGAGTTGTCTGCGCTGGCGATCACTTCCTGTAGTTTATACCAATTGCCAGTAGGGTTTTCTATACTATGCGCTCATCAAAGGCTGGTAACAGCTGACAATAATCCGGACACTCGCACACAGACAAAGCTTCTGCTCATTTACACTGATTACAAGGACTATATACAGTATGCACCTCACATTAATTAATTCAGGGCCGAGTTGTTTATCCCACGAACATTACAATGCTGTGTCTGTGTGCGAGTGTCCGGATTATTGTCAGCTGTTACCAGCGTTTGATGAGCGCAGGGGTTTCTGGCAGTTGGAGTTCGCTCAGTGGTACTTATACTTTTCTAATGGTCAATTCAAATTCAATGTAGTACATACTCAAGTAGTAGGACATTTCGAACGCAGCCTTGTAGTCTTGAACACCTTGAAAATATGTGTTTTATTAAGGTTGGAGCAAAACTTCAGAGCTGCAGCTCTCCAGAAACTTGAGACTTATGTAAGAGGGTGTATTTTTTAAGGTATGCCCAATACTAACCATATACGTCGATTCTTATTGTGTCCACAGAGACCTGTTGAGGATAGGAGTGACTCTAGCCGGCCATCAGAAGAAAATCCTCAACAGTATCCAGTCCATGCATCTGCAGATGTCTCAGTGCCAGACAGCCACTGCGCTGGCATGACTACAGGGGGCGCCAGACGATGGGTTGGGCAGCTTGCGGAAGAATTACCAGCGGGCGAGCCCAATCCCATCGGAGCGCGCCAGAATAGAGACTATCATCCTGATCTGAGGACGCCTCTCAGTAGAGGAACCATCATCCCATTTCCAGCAGAGCAGGACGGGGACCCGCGGGGACATCGTCCGTTTGTCTCTTCGGAGCTACAGGGAAAAGCAAAGAAGCGGACTCTTTTTGTCCCCTTCTCATAGTTGTAGTTATCTTCACAAGAAACCGCAGTGACTGTTCAGATCGCGAGCACCGTTTTCGTTCGATTTTTATTTTCTTCCCACTATTAAACATCACTGCTTCCCACTTACACTACCTGTCGATCTCGGTATGGCTGACGTTTGCCAAAGGACATCCCGAATGCCTGCGTCCCGCTCCCTGGCCATACAAGCGTAAATGGTGTATATCTTTAAATAAATATGAGTATATCTTCAGAGTAAAACCTTCATATTGAAGGTGAAGTGTAACGGACCTCTATGTAAATACTCTCTTCTTCCGCTTGCATTTTTGGCAATGTTGCGCAACTGGATCAAAACCGCCAATTCTGCAGGACACGAACAATTCGGGATGAACTATAGACTCTTGTCGATGTTGTGTAAATATCAGTTAGTTGTGTATAAACTAGAACTATTTTAGGGCGAAAAAAAGCTACGCATTCAGGCCACTAAACAGTGTTTATTGTAGGTGTTTACCACGCTGATGAGCACTTACGTGTACAGCTTTTCTTTCTTCCACTTCTTCTTCTTCTAGTTGTTCTTGTTAGTTTCGTGTCGGAGTGTTTGAATGCGTCGACTAGCGTTGGGAGGGTGCGCCATCGCCGCCTTAACTAGCTAGTACACTTAAATGTAGTTCCACTGTTAATAAGCTGTACTAATGTTGGTCTTACAGGGTCTTAAAAAACGCTGATCTGTTTCCAAAGCACGTGTTTACATGACGAGCAAATGAAAAAGGGAGGGAACAAAGAGGGAACGCTGCCCTTCACTGCTTTTTCTTTTTTATTATTATTATATTTTTCCAGGTCGAGTCACTCTCTCTCGGCTCCAGATGTTTCCAGATGACATTGCTAAATGCGCTACATATTCTTTCGTGTCACCAGCTCTCCATTTATTTGCGTGTGTGTCTGGATTGAACATCTGTGTGACCCTTCATGAACAGATGCCTAACGCCACCCCATTGAGCACATTCTACTTAAGCAGTCAATGAAGCACTGGTGAAAACACACACACACACACACACACACACACACACACACACACACAC
>CAIGQZ010001336.1:4628197-4639340 GCA_903798205.1 Danio tinwini | reverse complement strand
TGTGTGTGTGTGTGTGTGTGTGTGTGTGTGTGTGTGTGTGTGTGTGTCTCCTTTAATGATTCAGTGGAGCAGATAAAACCTCTATATTTGTGGATAAAAACAAACAGCAGATTCTTAAAGTGGCCCATTATGCGCTTTTAAAGCCTCCTAATTTATTTTGGACATTTCCCACAACTGGTTTGCATAAATTGAAGATCCTTCCCGCCCTTCAAAAAAAAAAAAAATAATAAAGCTTTAATTTTCTCAACATCAGCTCTTTTTTTTCATAGTGTCTGAAAGGGTTCATTTAAGAATTCAGTCTTGCTTAACTCCGCCTTTCTGAGAGCCTGCTCTGCTCTGATTGGTCAGATCATAGCCCATTCCTGCTTACAGGATGTGTCAGCCAGATATTAAAGGGATAGTTCACACAAAAAAGTAAGATTTACAGACTATTTACTCACACTTAAGTGGTCCCAAACCTTTATGAGTTTCTTTCTTTTTCTTTCAAATCGAAATGGATCGTTGTAATGTATCATATCAAACCATATCGCATCGTATTATATCGTATGGTATCATATTGTATTGTATTGTGTCATATCCTTAAGTATTGTATTGTATATTTTTTATTAGTTACTGCTTCATAGATATTTTTAATGTATCATATTATTGAATATGCATTAAGATGTGTATCTTATCTGTCTCAGTTCAGAGATGCACATCCTTAGTTTTAGAGGTTTTTAATTACATTTTTGCTGGTCTGAAATAGTTTGTTTGGACATATTTGCTCATTTTGAAACCAAATGATCAATCCAATATGAGCAAATTCCAGTGAAAGTCAATACTTAATAAAAAAAAAAAACCTTTATAAGTTTCTTCCTCTTTCAAATTAAAATGGATCATTGTATTGTGTCATATCGTATGAAACCGTATCACATCGTATTGCATTGTATCGTATCGTATCGGTTGCTGCTTCATACATATTTTTAATGTATCATATTATTGAATATGCATTAAAATGTGAATCGTATTGGCCTCAATTCAGAGATGCACATTCCTAGTTTTAGAGGTTTGTGGTTTCATTTTTGGTGATCCGAACCAGAGTTTGTTTGGAATTTTTGCTCAGTTCGAAATCAAATGATCAATCCAATATGAGCAAATTCCAGTGCAAACTTATACTTTAAATAAACCTTTATGAGTTTCTTCTTATTTCAAATCAAAATGGATCATTGTATTGTATCAAATCATAACGGTAGCTTCTTCATACACATTTTTATCATATCATGTTGTTGACTGGGTGACACAGTGGCGCAGTAGGTAGTGCTGTCGTCTCACAGCAAGAAGGTCGCTGGGTCGCTGGTTCGAGCCTTGGCTGGGTCAGTTGGAGTTTATGTGTGGAGTTGCATGTTCTCCCTGCGTTTGGTTTACCCCACAGTCCAAAGACATGCGGTACAGTAGAATTGGGTAGGCTAAATTGTCCGTAGTGGATGAGTGTGTGTGGATGTTTCCCAGAGATGGGTTGCGGCTGGAAGTGCATCCGCTGTGTAAAATCGTGCTGGATAAGTTTGCGGTTCATTCCACTGTGGCGACCGCAGATTAATAAAGGGACTAAGCCGAAAAGAAAATGAATGAATGTTATTGACTGATGCATTTAGATGACTTTCATATCTGCCTCAGTTCAGAGATGCACATCCTTAGTTTGAGTTTTTGGTTACATTTTTGTTGATCTGCACCAAAATTTTAAAAGCAGTTTTGGACGTGTATGTTTAAACCAAATGCTCGATCTAATATCCAAAATTCCAGTGCAACCTTATACTTTAAAGAAATCTTTATGATTTATTTTTCTTCTTTCAAATTGAAATTGATCATTGTATCGTATCATATCATATCAAACCCTATCACATCACATCATATTGTATCGTATTGTATCACATCGGTTGCTGCTTCATACAGATCTTTAATGTATCCTATTATTGAATATGCATTAAGATTTGTATCTTATTGGCCTCTGTTCAGAGATGTACATCCCTAGTTTTAGAGGTTTTTGGTTACATTTTTGCTGATTTTGAGTTTGTTTGGACATTTTTGCTCATTCCAAAACCAAACGATCAATCCAATATCAGAAGTTCTTAATAGCGAATAATTATCAGAAGCAACTTAATACTTTAAAGAAACCTTTATGAGTTTCTTCTTATTTCAAATCAAAGTAGCTGCTTCATACATATTTTTATAGTATCATACTATTGACTATGCATTAAGTTGTGTATTGTATCGGCCTCAGTTCAGAGATGCACATCCCTTGTTTTGAGGTTTTTGGTTACATTTTTGTTGATCTGCACTAAAGTTTGTTTAGACTTTTTTTTTGCACATTTTGAAAGTAGTTTCAGATATGTATGTTTTAACCAAATGATCAATCCAATATCCGAAATTCTAGTGCAACTTAATACTTTAAAGAAACCTTTATGAGTTTCTTCTTATTGCAAATCGAAATGGATCATTGTATTGTATCGTATCGCAAAGTATCATATCATACCGTATCGGTGCTTCATGCATATTTAATGTTTCATATTATTGACTATGCATTGAGATGAGTTTAGATGTTTTGGTGACATTTTTGTTGATCTGCACCAAAGATTTGTTTGGAAAATTTTTTGCACATTTCGAAAGTAGTTTCTTATGTGTATCTTTTACCCAAATGATCAATCCAATATCCGAAATTCCAGTGCAACCTTATACTTTAAATAAACCTCTTGCGTCAAATTAAAATGGATTTTTTGGATGGATTTTAGCTTTGGTGGGTTAGATAACCACACCCACTAGCCATTCTGGCTGGTTGAAAATAATTTTTACAATGTAGTTTTCTAAAAAAAGCAAAGTTCGACAATAAAGATACCCATCGAGAAGAAGCTCAATTGACAAAAACAATTATGGTTGTGCGAGAAAAAGAAAACAGATAAATACCAAATGAGAGGGTGATCAGTGACAAGGGCTTCAGTGATGTGTGCACAACTGATGTGATGTGCGCGAGTGTTAAAATGCTTGCGCGCTCCCGTTCCCTTGTGTGAAGCAACTGTGCCTGGAAACGCAACTGATGCAATCGGTTCTCTTTGAAATAGACTGAACAACAAGCGATGCTCAGGATGCTTGCTTTCTAGAGTTTGAGATTTGTTTGAAATTTTTTTTTGAGTAAGCAGCAGAGGTTGCCACTTTCACTTTAACCGTTCTTTGAACAGATTTTTAAAGGGCCTAGCGTTAACCATGTGCAGGTGATCATCCTTTCATTACCGCACACTGCATGTTTTTCATCTGCTTTCTTATTAAGTTTTATTAATGGTTTAATTATCATCCTTATATATAGTAAACTGGTGATCTAAGACCTTTAGCCAGGACAGACTACTAGTTCTATATTCATTAATTCATTTTCTTTTCGACTTAGTCCTTTTATTAATCAGGGGTTGCCACAGCGGAATGAACTGCCAACTTATCCAGCATATGTTTTATGTGGCCCGGGTTCTCAGTTCATGATTGCCTCCAAATTCCCTAATTCTGAAAATCTACGAGCCACAGTGGCTGGTGATCAAAAAAGTTAATGTCAAGCCCTGATTGTATCGTATTGAATCATATCGGTAACTGCTTCATATATATCTTTAATGTATCATATTATTGACTATACATTAAAATGTGTATCGTATCAGCCTCAGTTCAGAGATGCACATCCCTAGTTTAGAGGTTTCCAGTTATATCATCTTGATCTGCACCAATTTGGACATGTTTTCACATTCTGAAACCAACTGATCAATCTAATATCAGAAATTCCAGTGCCACTTTCTAGACATGAATACTAAATAAGAAAAATGAATGCTAAGTGCAAAAGCCATAGAGAGTAAAGAGTTAAACAGGCAAGTAAGACGTGCAATGGGTTTTACTAGAAAGCCGGAGTGAAACAGCATTATTGGTAAGTAGTAGAGTGTGTAGAAAAATGATTGTATGCAAATGCCTCTTAGGAAGTGTTTTAGCTTCATAGCACCGGCTTTCCAAGTCATTTGTCAGGATGCATTTGAAAGATCCAGCGGTAAGCTGTGTGTATGTTGCGCAGGCTTAACTCCTGCCTGACTTGTGCGCTGCATTAGACTTTCAGTGGAAAGAAACAGCATGCTTCTGCATCTCAATAGGGGTTTTAGAAAAACTTCCATCAGGATTTTGTAAAGAATTCATAAAGTCATAGTGCTGTGTAAAGGTCATCTGAATGCTGCTCTTCTGAATGCATTCACATCATGCGCAGATGTGACCGTGTGAATGTAGCGGAACAGGCTTTTTTTCATTTATAAAAACAACAACTTATGAAATGTTGATATTTTAAATGCAAATGTATTATTTATACATAAAAGGGCCTTGAACAGATTGCACAAACTTAATTGACCGTACAGGGGATGGTGAAGCATGTTAGTAATATCAAGAAATAAACGCACAGTTAAACAGTACAGCCTAACAGAAACAGCAGTGATGTTGTGCTGAATATGAATAAGGTTGTGATTTAGACTTATATTCAGTCTATGTATTATTCAAAGGTTCTGCACTATTTTGTTGTTGTTTTTTTAGGAAAAAAGATAATAATAGTTAGAATAATAAGCATAGGTCGCTGGTTTAAGTCCCAGCTGGGCCAGTTGAAATTTCTGTGTTTTGGGTTTCCTCTGGGTTCCCCCACATGTGCTATAGGTGAACTTCATTCACTACCTACTGCGCCACTGCGTCACCATAGATGAACTTGATGAACTAAATTAAGCTTAGTGTATGAGTGAGTGTTTGAATGCGAGAGTGTATGGGTGTTTACCAGTATTGGGTTGCGACTGGAAGGGCATCCGCCGCTTAAAACATATGCTGGAACTGTTGGAGGTTCATTTCGCTGTGGCGACCCCTGATAAATAATGGACTAAGACAAAGGAAAATGAATAAATTCTTCTTCTTCTTCTTCTTCTTCTTCTTTTTTATTATTATTATTATTATTATTATTATTATTATTATTATTATTAAAATAATTAAAATATGATGATGATGATGATGATGATGATGATGATGATGATGATTAACACAATATTATTATTGATTATATTGTATATTTTGGGCTTTTAAGTTTTTCCATGCTTGACGCTTTTTGTCATATAAAAATAATACAATAATTCAGAGCTCTATAAATACGTTGTAAATGACACTACCACATTTCAGAACATTTCTATATCTTATCTTGCTTTGATTCAGTGGACAAAATCAACTTATTTATACACAGCGTTCAGCTCACCTTAATAAATAAATAAATAAATAAAAATAGACAACTGAATTGACTTTGATTTATTGCAAAATTCACAAGCAAAAAATAATACATTAAAGTGTCTAGAGAATTGACTAGTTTTAACAAACAAGCCTGGACGTTTGTGGTTTCGCATTGTGCTTTTATTAAGAGAAAATGCAATGAACTTTGCAACCTTTGGTAAGGTTTAGTGTATTTATCATGAAAGCTCATTTTAATGGCCTGCTTACTTACACAACACTTCTGAACAAATTAGTAAAGATAAAATGTCAGCTATATACAATGCAAAGTGACTAAAGAAAAAAACACAGTTTTTTATACATACTAGCAAATTCAGGCCTGTTGATAACTGAGGGTGAGATTTTTGCATTTTTGTCTTTGGTCACGACTACAGCATTTTGAAAGCCTGAAAACTTGACTAATGCTAATGGCTTTCAAAGTGCAAGCTTGTGAAAACAATACTGTTATTGTCCACATGTAAACTACAAAAAAAATTAAATACATTTTTTTGTGAAACTGGTGACTTCTTAAAGGATAAAAACAACTGTTATCGTCTAGGTGTAAACTACAAAAACATGATTCTTGTGAAACTGGTGACTTCTTAAAATTGATTAAACATCCAGATTTTCTACTCAAACACTTTGCTAGCTGTAATGTTTTGTGCTATTGCTAATGGCTTTCAAAGTACACGCTTGTGAAAACAATAGTTATCGTCAACATGTAAATTACAAAAAATGATTTTTGTAAATCTGGTGATTTAATAATTAATTAATATATGGAGATTTTCTGCTCAAAAACATTAATAGCTTCAAGATTTTTGCTAATGGCTTTCAAAGTATAAGCTTGTGAAAACAATTCTGTTGTCGTCAATGTGTAAACCACAGAAAAAATGTGATTTTTGCAAAACTGGCGTCTTAGTAAACGATTACAATATAGATATATTCTACTCAAAAACAAGACTAGCTGTAATAGTTTTTTACTATTGGTAATGGTTTTAAATGCTAAAGGCTTTCAAAATGCAAGGTTTTGCAAACTACTGTTATCGTCTACGTGTAAACTACAAAAAGTTTTAGATTTATGTGAAACTGGTGACTTAAATGATTAAAATATGGAGATTTTCTTCTCAAAAACATTAGCTCAAATATTTTTGCTGATCGCTTTCAAATTACAAGCTTGTAAAAACAATACTGTTGTTGTCAACGTGTAAACTACAAAAAAAAAGAAGATTTTTGTGAAACTGGTGACTTCGGAAATGATTTCAATGTACTAGCTGTAATAGTTTTTGCTAATGGTAATGGTTTTGAATAATGGCTTTCAAAGTGCAAGCTTTTGAAAACAATACTGTTATTGTAAACATGTAAACTACAAAAAATAAATAAAAAATCCAAAACTGTTGACTTAAAAATATGGAGATTTTCTGCTCAAAATCATTACTAGCTGTAATATTTTGCACTAATGCTAATAGCTTTCACAGTACAAGCTTGTGAAAACAGCACTGTTGTCTTGAACGTGTAAACTACAAAAAAAAAAAAAAAAAGATTTTTGTGAAACTGGTGACTTTGTAAATGATTACAACAGGGGTGTCCAAACTCGGTCCTGGAGAGTTTAGCTCCAACCCTAATCAAACACACCTGAACCAGCTAATTAAGCTCTTACTAGATATACTAGAAACTTCCTGGCAGGTGTGTTGAAGCAAGTTGGAGCTAAACTCTGCAGAACAACAGCCCTTCAGGACAGAGTTTGGACACCCATGGATTACAATATGGAGATTTTGTGCTCAAAAACATTACTAGCTGTAATATGTTTTGCTAATGCTAATGGCTTTCAGAGTGCAATAATTTGAAAACTACTGTTATCATCTACAGTAGGTGTAAACTACAAAAACTTCTTGTGAAACATGTAACTTCTTAAAATTTATTAAACATCCAGATTTTCTACTCAAACACTTTGTTAGCTGTAATGTTTTGTGCTAATGCTAATCGCTTTCAAAGTACAAGCTTGTGAAAACCAAACTGTTATCGTAAACGTAAATTACAAAAAGATTTTTGTGAAACTGGTGACTTTGTAAACGATTACAATATGGAGATTTTCTGCTCAAAAACATTACTAGCTTTAATATTTTTGCCAATGGCTTTCAAAGTACAAGCTTGTGAAAACAATACTGTTATCGTCAACGTGTAAACCACAGAAAAATTGTGAAACTAGTGACTTTATAAAATATTATAATATGGAGATTTACTGCTCAAAAACTGTACTACCTGTACTAGTGTTTTGCTAATGCTAATGGCTTTAAAAGTGCAACCTTTTGCAAACAATACTGTTATCGTCTATGAGTAAATACAAAAAAATAGATTTTTCTGAAAATGGTGACTTAAATTATTAAAATATGGAGACTTCCTGCTCAAAATCAGTAATAGCTGTAGCCTAATATATGTATGTTGCTAATGCTCCAAGCTTTTGAAAATAATATGTCTACATGTAAGCTACAAAAAAGTGATTTTTGTGAAACTGGTGTCTTCTTAAAGGATTCAAATATGAAGTTTCTACTCAAACACATTACAAGCAGTAATACTTTGTGCTAGTGCTAATGGCTTTCAAAGTACAAGTTGTGAAAATACGGTTATCATCAATGTGTAAAAAAAAAATATTTTTGTGAAACTGGTGACTTCTTAAATTATTAAAATATGGAGATTTTCCGCTCAAAAACATTATTAGCTTTAATATTATTTTTGTTAATGCTATAATGGCTTTCACACAAGTGGCAAGTACAAGGTTATGAAAACAATACTGTTATCGTCCTATGTAGGGCTAGGCAATTAATCAAAAAAGCAATTGAAATCTACATTCAGAACCTATAATTGATCAAATTTTTCCAGGTCAATTTTTTTTATTATTTTCCCTACCACATGTAGAGTCACATGACCCCGCTCTGTCATGTTTATACTTCTGCGTTGAGCACAAGCATATGGTTCAGCGCTGCTTTTACGCGATCGCATACCCTACTATACTATAGGTACCCCATACCTTTTACTCTTAATATAACATTGAAATAAATTCATTTTGTTCCCAAAAGAGCAAGTTATTTATAAGAAAAAAAGTGACGGTTTGTTTTAGACAATGGGTGTTTTAATTTAATTTGTTCAATGGTGATGTTCAATAAATAATCTTAGGCTACGTTCACACTGCGAGGCTTAGTGCTCAAATCAGATTTTTTCTCAGATCTGATTTTTTTGCCTAGCTGTTCACACTGTTCTTATAAATGTGGCCAATATCAGATTTGCAGTGTGAACAGATCATGGTCGTAAACTGACCCGCGTGCACAGAAGTACAGTTACGGACAACACAAAATGTCTAATTATGCACACAATGTGTTTACTGTATGAAGCACGTTGTCAGATTATGCTTAATATGATTATTGCCCTTTTCACAGACAACCGTGGTGTATTACATGAACTGTAAAGGGTTGTTCTGCTACTGCTAATGTGTATTTCGACATTTGAAACCTAAAATAAGTTCCTATAAAATAAGAAAACACTGATCATTTGTGATTTATGACAACCGTGGTGCTCGTCTGTCTGACCGCCGGTGTAGTGACCTCATCAAGGGTAAATGAGCAGTCGCAGACTGAACTGTGAAGGCAAAGTTGGTTTATCTCCATTTACAGTTATTTTATTTAACTTCGTTATAAACAACAGACACGTGCAGATGGGGGGTTTGGGTGCTTGAGCTCCTGCCCTTTATTCGCTCATAGATAATGTTCATCCTTAAAATGAAAGTGCCCCCTCCTTTGTGCACGGATCTCCTTTCCGCTCTTTAGCAACACGATCATCCCATGCCCCGATTGTTAACCAGAGGGGTTAACAAGCACCAGTTTTACCTTCAAAATCTTTTTCAAAATGAACAACCAACTTTCTGTGGTAAAGTAATCGCACTGTGTGTTATTTTACTGTGCTGCAGAGGTGTAGATGATGTTTGCAGCACAGAATGATGACATACAGTGCGATTACTTTACCACATGTTGCTCGAAGATTATGTAAAAGTCACATGAAATCCGACATAACCGTTTACACTGCGCTCGCATTGCAAAACATCAGATCTGTGTCTGATTTAAGACTACATAAGAAAGTGGCAAAAATCTGAAGTGAAAAGATCAGATTCCATGCGGTTTGGGCTGTTCACACTGTCAAGACCTGAGTCACATGTGGGCGAAAATATCAGATTCGGGCCACATTTGCCTGCAGTGTAAACGTAGTCTTAGATAGTAGATAGTGTGTGTTTCTTTCAGCTATTTTAAAATCAAGTAATGCAACCTTCATTCAAAAGTCTCTCACCAAAAGTCAGTAAACTACAAGGGCAAAAAAATTGTATGAATAAAATAATAGTTCATTAATCTTAATCTACTTAAAATGTTCAATTAATCGAGATTTTGATTGTAGGCCAAATTGTCAAGCGCTACATCTATTTGTAAACTACAAAAATAGATTTTTTGTGAAACTTAAAATATGGAGATTTTTCTGCTCAAAAACATTACTAGCTGTAATAGTTTTGCTAAGGGCTTTCAAAGTACAAGCTTGTAAAAAAACAACACTGTTATCATCTATGTGTAAACTACCAAAAAAGTGACTTTAGCTAAACTAGTGACTTATTATCTAACTAGTGACAGAATATCTCCATATTGTAAATTATTACAATATGGAGATATTCTGCTCAAAAACATTACTAGCTGTAATATTTTGTGTGGAACAATATTACAACCCCCAATGTTTACATTTGCTGTATAAATATGCATGCAATCACATTTTCTATACATTTTCTGAGAGGAACTCTAGTAAAAAGCAGACTGTTTGGTGTGAAGGCCTCTTTTTCTCTCTGTCTGACTATAAATATTCACAGGGCAATCACCCGCAGAAGAGGATTGCCTCTCAGCATGCCATCACCAAAGAGCCAGAGATTGATGGAATGAAAAAGTGAGCGAGACAAAGAAAGGGGGAAAAATACAGACGACACAGATCGAGATAAAAAGAAAGAACAAACAAAAAAACTGGATACAAAGGCTGCATCTAATAGAGTCGTACCTAATAGATGTTCTGATGGATACCTGACAAAACCACAGCCCGTTGTTCATCCTGCGCTCTGATTGGCCGCAGCAGGTGAAGTGTAATAAGCAGGTAAAAGCCTCTCATCTCCCCGTGAGCCCCTGTAGCTCTGAGGCAGGCTGGGAAACGGTGGCGTGGTGACATGTTTACTGTGGCCCCTGTAATATCCGGAGTGTTTTTAACAGCCTTTAAGGGTATTATTAATAGCAATATGCAGAGTGTTTGGCAGAGAGGCTCTTTGAATATGGATGTGTTTTGGAGTGCTGGGTTTAATGTGCCTTTAAAATGCTTCTACGATCCCAGCGAGCTTCTCCCGCAGCTCACGTACAGCTGCTGGATCTGGCCGGACTCCAGCACTAATGTGTTTGAGCGAACTCTTCTCGAGAGAGAGCTCGAGAGAGCTCGAGAGAGCTCGAGAGAGAGAGAGAGAGAGAGAGGGAGGGAGAGAGAGAGAGAGAGAGAGAGAGAGAGAGAGAGAGAGAGAGAGAGAGAGAGTGTGAGAGTGAGAGACAGATTTGAGTAGGTGGAGGCCTGTAGGTGTATCAGATGTGTGTTTGCGTTTTCAGACATTTGAAAGCTTCACTGTTTACTGGAAAGAGCCCAACCTGAGTCTTTGTGTGTGTATGTGTTTGTGTTGGGTCCTACTGGAAAACCCTGCTTAAAACCAACTAGACAGAGACCAAAAGATAGATCTATCTATCTATCTATCTATCTATCTATCTATCTATCTATCTATCTATCTATCTATCTATCTATCTATCTATCT
>CAIGQZ010001336.1:4606243-4618197 GCA_903798205.1 Danio tinwini | reverse complement strand
TGAGAATTGTGGCATCTCTAAAATGTAAATAAAGTTGTGAGAAATGCACCAAAGTGACTGAGAAAAACTGTAATAGCCAAGCAAAATAATACATTTTAATTACATTTTAAATCTGTGGTCGAAATGCACCAACCTTTTCAACTAAAATAAACATATTTAATGCATTTTGGCTGTATATAAACAACAGTTCTTTATAAGTGATACAATGAACTACTGGCCTGGCATGCCTATTTTTTTATGTAATTATGTAATTATGCAGAAAGCATTTTCAGATCTTCATCATCCATGCACATGTTTGTTAATGCTAGGAAGTTTTTTTTTTTTTTTATTATTGTCCAATAAACTAACTCTAAATTTGCATTTGAAGGGGTTAACTGCAGTCAGAATGCAGAGGAAAAGAGAAAGGAGTGAGCCTGAGTGGTGGTCTAAACTGTAATGAGAGATCAGTCCTCTGTCCACTGTAAGCTAAAGAGGGTTAAAGCCCAGGATTCATCAGCAGCAGCTTTTTCCTTCTCGCAGGCTACGAGCCTCAGTCCCTCAGATGGCTACTGTACCTTAGAGAACTTAATCCACACCTGTCAATCTGGTGTTAAATATCTCACCATTTCACTGATTCACTGCCCGAATGTGCTGCACTCAGCTGCTGTCACATCAAATGCTGTTAACCCTTCTGTTGACTTGCAGGTCAAAAATTCCCGGGCACTATTTTAACAGCAGAGAAGAAAAGCAAAAAAAAAAAAAAACTGAACCTTTTTATTAATTTATTTTTATTTGTTAACCTTTTCTAAAATGAACATTAGAAAAAATATGTTCATGATGATTTTATGAAGGACATCACAATGGTGGTCAGTTTTGACCCTCCAGCTATAAAATGACCTGCCATTTATACATCACAAAAACTACAGACACACACTCTCTCTCTCTCTCTCTCTCTCTCTCTGTTACGAACACACACAAACACTAAAAATGTTTTATACTTATGCAGTTACTTTTAACTTTAAAAAATACACAGCCATTTCACTCACTGAAGCTAAGCAGGGCTGAGCCTGGTCAGTACCTGGATGGGAGATTATGGGAAAACTAGGTTGCTGTTGGAAGAGGTGTTAGTGAGGCCATCAGGGCTGGAGCTCAACCTGTGAGGCCTAATGGCCCAGTATAGTAAAGGGGACACTATACTGTCAGTGAGCACCGTCATTCAAATGAGACGCTAAACCGAAGTCCTGACTCTCTGTGGTCATTAAAGAACCCATGGCACTTCTCGTAAAGTAGGGGTGTAACCCCGGTGTCCTGGCCAAAGTCCCTTTGACCTTACACATCTTGTCCTCCCAATCATCCCTATACACCAAATTAGCTCTATCACTCTCTCCACCTAGCTCTGTTGTCCTGTGGCTACCTTAACATCATCCAATTGGGCGCTGCACACTGGTGGTGGTGTGGAGAGACAACCCCCCCCTCCCCTTGTGATAGTGAAGCACTTACACAATATTTGCGCTATATAAATACAAACATTACATTTATATACACCCTTTACTATTGTGAAAAAACAAGTGTTGCCCTCTGATTAAACATTGATGAAATACACCACACTAATGAGGCCAAATCTATAGAGTTTAAAAGATGAGTTGAACTGAACGAATTATAATGAACTATTTGTGTGCAGCATTTATTAACGATAGTTCAACATTTACTAATGCATTACTAAAATGAAAATTAATTAGATAATGTACTGTGAGTTAACAATGAACAACTTTACTTCTATTACTTACATTAACGATGAATAAATACTGTAATAAATGTGCTGTTCATTGCTCATCGTTCATCGTGAACAAACATCAATGAGAGTTTGCATGTTTTCCCCGTGTTGGCGTGGGTTTCCTCCGGGTGCTCCGGTTTCCCCCACAATCCATAGACATGCGCTATTGGTGAATTGGGTAGGCTAAATTGTCCGTAGTGTATGTGTGTGAATGAGTGTTTATGGATGTTTTCCAGTGATGGGTTGCATCTGGAAGGGCATCCTGCTGCGTAAAACATATGCTGGATAAGTTGGTGGTTCATTCCACTGTGGAGACGCCAGATTAATAAAGGTACTAGGCCGAAAATAAATGTCTATGACTATGTCAACTCACCTCTTCTGACAGGTCTTCAAATTTGAGTGGTTTGTTCATGTCACACTGACAGGGCCATATAAGCTTAGCCAAAGCACACATTCTGAGCAGAAAGGAGCCATGACTAGTTCAGCTTTCGAGTCTTCTGGTTTTTGAATCGTTTGTTCATCACATGACAGCATGTAAAGACAGATGACTCAAACTCGAGAGATGAACGAATTAAATCTTTTTTCGGCTCTAAATATGATTTGCCAATTATGATTGGCATATGATTGGCAAATTTCCCCAATTTTCAAATGCAACTGCAAATAGGATTTACAATAGCATTTTCCATGTTCTACGAGCTATGTGCCTAACATATCTAAAGAGCAGAATGATATAGCACCAGATTCTTGTTCTACATGCTCTGTTGTACCACTGTGCTCACTTTCATATCATATTACTGTTTCATTTTTTAATAATAGTGTGCCATTACTGCTGCTCCAGTCTTATTTTCTTTTAATACTTCGTTTAGATACTCCAAGCAGCCAAGCAAGCTGGACACACGAGTAACCACACGTCACATAGTACTGGACCATTTCTAGTGGTATTTCCGCAAAAGGACATCCTGGTCCTTTAGCTCTGTCCTTTATAAAAACCCTGCCGGTAACTTCAATTAGGTTGGCGATTCGAACTGATTGTGCTTTTCGACAAGGCCACAGACTCATTTAATGTGTCCAAAATTAAATGGATTCTAAGTAAAAGGAAATCTGTATTGCAAGAGCTGTCAACAACCTGCTGCACAAACTGTTAACACGATGACTGTGAGTGCGTCACTTCCCAATACAAACACACCCAATAAAATAGCCACTTCCCTGTCGTTTGATTGACAGCTTTCAGTGGAGACATCAGAAATTCAAATTCAAAAGGATTTGCGATTCCATTAGAGTTTTGGCAGGTTACACGTACAACGCGGAGAAAAAAAAATAGCAAAAGAAGCAATTAATATTGCTTTTTAGATATGTCAGGCCCATAGCTCATAAGACATGGGAAATGCATTTGCAAATGGACTTTCCTTTTTTTATTTGAAATGTGGCAGTCACTGCGGAAATACAAAGGGTAATGCGGGATTTGCAATAGCATTTAGATTATGACACAATTTATGCGTCCACATATGGAAAATGCAATTGTATATCCTATTTGCAATTGCGTTTGAAAATTGACCAGGATATACGTCCATATGTAATGGCTTCTGTCTTTCACGTGATGAACGAGCGACTCAAACCCGATAGAAGACTCGAAAAATGAACTAATCTTCCACTCCACCTGCAGAAATGTGCGAATGCAGGAATGAACAAATCACTCCCTGAGAGGACTCCTCATTCTCAAATCATAGTTCAAGAACGACCAGTGTTGGTGAGTAACAAGTTACATGTAACGCCATGTAAATGATGTTTCATGTAATTTAATTACAAAATAAAAGTAACAGTAATTCGTTACAGTTATTTTTAATTACAATTAAATTACAGTTACTTACGAAAATGTTAAAGATTACAAATGGGGTTACGTCTAAATATGACGAATAATATAATCTGTTGCTTTGCCTATTTTTGATATGCACGATGCCTTCTGCTAAGGCTATTTAAAGCGGTGCAATTCTGACGCTTTTTGGTCTTTCAGTTTGATTGCAGCGCACCACGTCTACCAGTTATGTTAATCCTCTCTGCCGCTGAAAGCATTAGGCTACTACAATCAGTCTGAGAGCTGCAAGTAGTGATGCTACTAGCTTAACTTTCTCAAAAGCATGTAGGTAGTGTCACTATTTTATAAATCAAAAAGCTTTTCAGCAGCGAAGCTACAGTATTTTATTAGTGAAGTAGCGTATGGGGATTGAAGAAAGAAATGGGGATTTCTTCTTCTACCTGTTTTTCAGTGGTTGACAACAAACTTTTTGGTGCATTACTGCCACCTCTTGCTCTGGTTGGTGACGTCTCTAACCAATTAGGCTAACACGAGAAATTTCCTTGATGGAAAGATGACTGAGGTAGAGGAGGTCTATATATATATATATACTGTAGATATACAGTTTACTGTAGTAAAGGCTGAAGTATACTAGGTAATTACTATTAGTTTATGATAGTTACTAATAATTGAAGTGTAATTTATTAATGAAGAGTTGTTACTATACTGTAGTATTTTTAATGTGTAACACCTGGATTTATTGCATTTTTACTTTGTGCTGTTATATACTATAATCTGCTTCTGTTTAGTACAGCATATTATTTACAGTAAATAATTTAACTGAACATTCTGCCTCATAAGTTTCATTGTTTTATGGATCACTAAGATATGATTGGCTTGGATTTAAGTTGCTTTGATTTAAAAATGAAAATTGTAAAAATAGTTTACATGTATTTCTTTTATTGCAAAGTGAAGTTTATTTATAAACTAATTTCAAGAGGATCACGTGCGTATGATTGCTTGCAGCTGTCCCGCATTATCCAATTTATTATTCACCAATCAGATTCCTAGGCCACTATAAGTACTCTAGGTTTCATACCACAGACATCTTCGTTTTGAAAAATCTCTCCTTCCACCTCTACTCCTCCTCCTTTTCTAGATGGGTGGCATGGTGGCCCAGTGGTTAGCACTGTTGCCTTACAGCAAGACCGTCTTTGGTTCTGGTCATTAACAAAACCAGCAGAAGTTTCTGTGCGGAGTTTGCTCGTTCTCCCCGTGCTCGCGTGGGTTTCCCCCAGGTCCCCCGGTTTCCTCCCACTGTCCAAAAACATGCAACTTAAGTAAATTGCCTAATCCAAATCAGCACCATAGACATGCACTTAGCAAGTAGCTATCTCTTAAGAGCATTCTCTCTCTGTTCATTAACTTCTACAGCAGGGCATTTCTCGAGTTTTACCTGAGCTCAAACTCCCCTCTTGCAATTGGAGGGAGCCCCGGGTTCAAGAATCTTTTGAGCTCAGGGCTCTCTCCCTCAATCATCAGCTAAGTGTGAACTCTTGAATGCCACAAAAAAAAAAACACCCTGCACAACAAAAGTTTAGATTTTGTAACAACAGTAAAATATGTTTTTGTTATAAGGTCTGGTTTTGTGGTGGCTGTACTTTAAAATTAAATGAATATAATCTTAATTCAAGTGATGAAAGATTTTTGAAATTCAAACAGTAAACAGCGCTAGTGTAAGGTCACACCTGCTTGGTATAAATGCTTGAAAATTATTTAGCTGAAAATATCCATTAGAAACTTAAAAGTAATCAAAAAGTAATCAGATGTAATCAGTTACTTTACTTTTATAAATTAATCTGAAAGGTACACTACTTATCACATTTAAATAGGGTCATTTGTAATCTGTAATCTATTACATTTCCAAAGTAACCTCCCTAACACTGAGAATGACCCATAACTATTAAATGCACATTTAACGGAAATATTTCATTTATTCGTTCATTGTCAAGCCAATTTGATTCAAGATATTGTTGGTGAGTAAAAGCTGACACACTTTTTATTTTGTGGCTAATGCATTTTAAACTCATTGCTTCATTGTTTTCCTTCACAGCCAAAGCCAAACATTCAAATGTGAATGACCTCTCAAAAACGTGTGGGTGAAATTACATGATTTCTTAAATGTGGATCATAATGGATAATGCCTCTGAATGGGACAGGGAAAGATTGAAAACTAATTCTCAACCTCTGCTTTAGTATTCGTGTCTTCCCCTAAATGTGTAGGTTGTGTAAAGTCGTTTCCTTCCACTGTTATTAGATCACAAGATACACATCGCTGGCTGCAAAAGGTCAAACATTAAATGCGCCTGACAAAATGCAATAAACCCGTTTACTGTGTTATTATTTCTTGATTGGTACGCGTCTGTGTGGGCTTTTGAGATGGGGGCGGGGCGTTTTGAGTGTCTCTCAGGGGACTAAAGCTCTTTGACTCGCCTGCTGATCCAAAACAGAGGCGCCAAGCTGCTGTTTGTGTGATGGCTTTTGACAGGCGGGTGTCCAGTGGTTTATTATTCTGCTCTTCTTCTGCTTCTCCCACACATGTCTGCGTCTCGGTGGAGGAATAGAGAAGCTTGTCACCGAAGGGACTGCTGTCTGTGCTCTTGGCAGCCTGATTGTTTTTCCGCTGGAAAATGTGACCAGCTGTGAGGCGTTACGAAGATAGACAATTAAACAGACCACACGGGTGATCTGCGTTCAGTTATTCTTCTGGAACTAACACTGAGACGTCCTGTTAAACAACGATTTGTGTTGCATTCGTCCAAAGTCACTTATGACCAGCGCTGTTTCTCAATATGTGCTTTTAAGCAATCTTGCGTCCTTGTGTTCTGATTCAGTTCAGTTCTGATAGCCAAGAGCGCAAAGACCTGTGACAAAACCAACCCAGGCTCATTCTAAAAAACATACCACTATATACATTTCTGGAGAGTATCAAATTCGTCCCAGAGGCTACGTTTTTTTTTTTTTGCAGTTTTTGTTGTTTTGTTTTGAGGTCACTGTGCATGCTTTTTAATATCTCAAATTTCTCTCACGAGTGACACTCGCGCATGTTGTTCTTGCTTAAATCCACCAGAGGCCGCTGTCGACAGACTGACTGACTGATTGACTGACTCACCCTTCTCCTTCCCTACACCCAACCAATAGTGTTTTCAAAAGCACCGATTGACCAGCAAACCACCCACTTCCCTAAACCCAACCGACAACCCAGAAAAAGAAAAGCCCTGATTTTGACCACATTTTCAGATTTTACCATCTTCTCACTCTTCTGTTATTTACTTGTTTATTTAATTTTTTTGACTTTTGTTTTTGTCTTACCTGCTTTCTGTCACATCTTTGGTCTGATCTTGCTCATTTCTGTTTACATGTGGTGAACACACATGAATGTTTATTTTGATCGCTTTCTGTACCGCTCCTCCATCTCGTTATCCCATTTTCCATCTAATATGATTGATTTTACTTATGTGCATTCTATTAGAGATTCCTCTCCTGCCCTATTTATTCCCCTCTTGTGTATAGTCCTGTGCTAGATTGTTGTTTGCGAGTGCACCTACGTCAAGCCACTCTCGTCTCGTTTCCTGTTGTTTATCTCTTGTCCTGTCATGTTGTGCTGCTTCACACCAGAACCATCAACTTTGCATTTTGTTTCTCCTTAACTTTCTTTGTTCCCAGGCCGGACTGCTTCTACTTCACAGAGCCTAGCGGCTTCATTCGACTGCCGGCTTCCTCTAGCTCTCTAAAGCATCACTTTCACATTCCCCACACGGCCACGCTCCAGCTCCTGCCGGGTAACATCGCTATAGACTCTATTTTTTTGTATACATTTTTTGGCTCATCCCGGCTGTCTTTTTGATTTCTCCTTTTGAAGACTTTTAACGGTGCTCCCCCTTTTGGATGTGTCCAAAGTCAAGACACAGCTTCTGTTGTGGAGAACTCTTCGGTGCACTCTTTTGGAAGTTTTTTTATGCAGCTTTTTGTTTTATTTTTTACCTTATTGTTTCCTTCTCTGCAAACTCCCAGCTGGATTTAGATTTTTTTCCTCCAAGGTTTATTTTCTGAACGCTTAATAAACTTTCCTTAACCTGCAGTGGTGTCCGCCTGTGTTCCCAAGTCCCAAGTCCACCAACATACATGGCAAGCTAACTGGACAATCTGGTAACAGCGGGAAAGCCGTCCATACAGAAGTAAGCAGTCAGCTGATAAGTATGAAAAGGAACGGACAAAGGACAAAATTTAAAGACAACATGCAGCCATACAAAATTCTGGCTACATAGTTCGCGATTTCCAGATATCTATATAGGGGTACATTTTCAGAATGGGTTCTGATAGTCAAGACTGGATGCACTGAATGCAGACTTGAGTGCAGTACTCACTGTAGAAGTCCCAGAAATCATTGCTGATAAATGAATGAGATACACTACATATTTTATATATCTATTATTAATAAAGTTTGAGATAAGCATTCTTGGAACTGAGAAACAACCTAGGGGTCTCATGTGATGTATGCAAAAAAACAAGGGGAAACCTGTGTAAATGCAATAAAAGTTGTGGTCTGTTAAAAATCGAACATGATGGGAGAAGTGCAGGGCTCTAAGTAAACTCCAAGTAAACAAATTTTACTTGAATATTGACATAATTGAACCACTTTAAATCCTCATATGAGCCATAATCATTAATAAATAAATTCAAATGTATGCTGGGGTACGTTGATGTCATGTAAGGACTCTGTATAGACAGTTTATTTGATAAAGGATAGCAGTTTAAACAAATACATGGAAACCATTGCAGGGACTGAGATGGCATGATTGGATGGGAGACGGAACCAGGAACACAGTATGATCAGACACGGAGATCTACCAGACTGGGAACTCAGGAACGTGGATGATCAGATACAGAAACCAGAAGAAGACCAAAACATGGTACCAGAGGGGATCCACACTAGGGAGGAGACGCAGACACGGGAAAATCACACAGATCAAGTAGCGGTGACAAAACTTAAAATGAAACACTGACCTTAATGAAGGGTTCAGTCCTTCGTTAATAGCAACGAGACCAGACCCAGAGTGCTGGGTGACTGTGGATTTTTTAGTGCTAAAATGATGAGTAGTGATGACACTCAGTTGCGGGGCTAATAGGCTTCAGGTGAGGGTTATTCTGAGGAGAGATAACCTGGCCTATATCCCGGATGTGGTCTTGATATCGAAGATGCAGATTTCATGATGCAGACTTGAGCACCTAGAAGTCCCAGAAGTCATTGCGACTGGAGGTGGGAAGCACAGCATTTTATTTAGATTTATTATTAAAGTTCAGAGATATCACTTATTTACCTCAAGAGTTTTTTCTAAATGAAACGGTCAATATAAACATGACCATGGACATTTATATTGGTTTTATTTATATTGTGCAACGTATATGTCATGGTATATATTTTGAAAAGGGGGGGAAAAAACAATAAATCTTTGTATGAATGCTGTAATGTTTAAATAATTTTTATTTTAAAATGTGTGAAGGTCATGTGACCATCAGGAAGAACGCAGCATCTCATTTCTCACAGGATGTGAGATGATTAACAAGATGATTAGACATTTTAAAAAGCAAGCAATTGCTATATGTTTTAAATTTCTGTCCAGAGAGGTCATATTTTGATGCTTAATTGGTCTCATGCGGTCAAGTGATGCGATTTCGCAGGTCAGAGTTCACCAAACTTGAACTCTGCACCGCAGCAAACTCCGAAGCTTGACGCATGACCCTGCGTTTCCGGTCTGATGCATTCGCGTGCATATGAATGCAAGTCTATGAAGAGAAAAGTCCAGTGAGACCACAACTTTAGTTGATTGAAGCTATTAGCAAATATTACTTACCAGATTATTTAAATATCCATTCATTAAATACATAGAAACCATTTTACACTTTTTTTATACGTGTAATGCTGCACGTTTTCAATTATAAACAAATAGGGTTTTTTATTTAGTTTAGTTTTTAAACTCTCTTTAAAATGTGTATCAGGATTTCCACAAATATACAAAGCAGCATGAACGTTCTGAAAATTGAAAAAAAAAATAAAAATCTTTTGAGCACCAATATTAGAAAATTCTAAGGACCAGACAATGCTAAAGACTGGAGTAATTGATACTGAAACTTCAGCTTTGCCATCAGAGAAATAAATGACAGTAAATAGAAAATAGTTATTTTAAATTTGTTATAATATTTCATAATATAGCGCGGGAGTAAGTGAGTAACGCTGGCACGATGCAGTGGGTAACGCTGTCGTCTCACAGCAAGAAGGTCGCTGGTTTGAAGGCTAGGCTGGGTCAAATGGTATTTCTGTGTGGAGTTTGCATGTGGTTTCCCCGTGTTGGTGTGGGTTTCCTCCAGGCGCTCCGGTTTCCCCCACAGTCCAAAGACATGCGCTATAGGTGAATTGGGTAGTCTAAATTGTCCGTAGTGTATGTGTGTATGTCCTGGTCCTCCAGGTTAGGGGTTGAGCATTGGCCTAAGGACCCACCTTGTAAAAATAAGATGTTACGAAACACCAACATGGTGCGGCTAAATATCAACTTTGAAATAAATGGCCTTGGGAGTAAGTAATCAGAAAGAGCTTTATCAGAAAGAGCTTTATTCCCAGGCATGTTCACACATACAAGGATTTTTTTTTTTCGTGACAGAGCTTCTACAGTGCAACAGAATTACAGAGACAGGACTAAAAAACATATAATAAATATATTTTAACAATAGAAGTAAGTAGTGAATGCAAATATACAAACTGACAAGCGTATGTGTTATGTGTGCAGCTGTTATGTGCAAATTGGCGTGTAAAGTGTTTTGTTAAATGTATATAAAAGTGTATAGCAAGTAGTGATGTTGGTTCCACAATTACTATAATCAAATGTTCATGAGATGGATTGCCTGAGGGAAGAAACTGTTTCTGTGTCGGGTTGTTCTGGTGCACAGTGCTTTGTAGCGTCGACCAGAAGGTAAAAGTTCAAAGAGGCGGTGTGCTGGGTGTGAGCAGTCCAGAGTGATTTTGGCAGCGCCTCTGCTCACTCTGGATAAGTACAGTTCTTGTAGAGTAGGGGGGTTTGTACCAATGATTCGCTCAGCAGTCCGAACTATTCGACGTAGTCTTTGGAGGTCAGATTTGGTAAACCAGAGCTAAACCAGACAGTTATTGATGTGCAGATGATTGATTCAGTGATAGAGGTGTAGAACTGTTTCAGCAGTTCCTTTGGGAGGTTGAACTTTCTCCTGATGAAGAAAGTACAGACTTTGTTAAGCTTTTTTTGACAATGGAGTCAATGTGAGTGTCCTACTTCAGGTCCTGAGAGATGGTGGTGCCACAATGCTGTCCATGATACTCAGTGGGGGGAGAGCAGGGAGGTTTCTCTTGAAGTCCACTATCATCTTCACTGTTTTGAGTGTGTTGAGCTCCAGGTTGTTGTGACTGCACCAGACAGCCAGCTCCTTAACCTTCTGTCTGTAAGCAGACTCGTCACCATCCTGAATGAGGCCAATAAATGTAGTGTCATCTGCAAACTTCAGGAGCTTGACAGAGGAGTCTTTTGAAGTGCAGTCATCCGTGTACAGGGAAAAGAGCAGTGGGGAGAGGACACACCCCTGGGGGATGCCAGTGCTGATTGTGTGGGTGCTGGATGAGAATTTTCCCAATTCACCAGCTGCTGCCTGTCCGTTAGGAAGCTGTTGATCCACAGACAGACAGAGGTTGGCATGGAGAGCTAAGTTAATTTGGGCAGGAGAAGTTTTGGGATTATAGTGTTAAAAGCCGAGCTGAAGTGAACAAACAAGATCCTCACATAGATCCCTGGTCTGTCTAGATGCTGCAGAACCTAATGCAGTCCAATATTGACTCCATCATCCACAGACCTGTTTGCTCTGTAGGCAAACTGAAGAGAGTCCAGTGAGGGTTCAGTGATGCCCTTCAGGTGTGCCAGCACCTAACCAGGAGTGCAATAGCAGCAAGTGCAGGATATAGGTATACGTTATAAAGTGCAATTCTAGAAAAACTATGGATAATATTTGCAGATGGACTATGAACATTATATAAAGGTTGCCATGATCAGAGATTTACAATAAATGAATATATGTACAGGTTGCTATTAATTATCAGAAGTATGCAGATATATAGAGCAGCATGGTGGCACAGTGGGTAGCACAATGGCCTCACTGCAGGAAGGTCGCTGGTTCGAGCCCCGGCTGGGTCAGTTGGCATTTCTGTGTGGAGTTTGCATGTTCTCCCTGTGTTTGCCTGTGTTTCCTCCAGGTTCTCTGGTTTCCCCTATAAGTCCAAAGACCTGTGGTGTCTGTGAAAAATTATCCGTAGTGTTTGTGTGAGTGTGA
>CAIGQZ010001336.1:4576422-4591561 GCA_903798205.1 Danio tinwini | reverse complement strand
ATAATATAATATAATATAATATAATATAATATAATATAATATAATATTGAAGCTGCATATGGCATGTTCAGTGGTTACAATTGCCATCCAGCATCATTTTGTTAAAGTTGCATAAATCAGTTTATGCAGAATTGTATCAAACACATGTTGTTTACTCTCCGTCGAGTCAAAAGAAGGTGTGTTTAATATTTCCTTGGGCTTAATTAGAGGAAACGGAGTAGAGATAAATATATAACAGCCATAGTGATCCATGCGCTGAACTCCCTCCGTTTTATTTGGCGTCATCCATCAAAGGGATCAGTTAAGACAGGTTCAATATGAAAACAGGATGTGGATATCAGAGCACCGGTGTGTGTGTGTGATGAAAGACATCAGTCAGCGAGGCTGACAGAGGTGTCACACATCAAACTAACGTGTCAGGTTTATGAGCAGGTGTTTATACTTTTGAAGTCACACACACATATGCAATCGATCAGCTGCACAAGCCGCCAAAGGCAATGCCAATCAAATGAGCTGCTGATCAAAACATGGCTGATATTTATCAATCACAACCCCCGGCATTTAGGTGTATGTGAAAACCAAATATTGTATTAGCTGAACTTTGTACAATGTTTAGTTTTGCTTTCTATAGAAATAATTCAATCATGAAATTAATCATATAGGTGATCAATTATGACTGCATCAAATGAGCCCATGGTTTCTAAATTTCATGAAATGTCAGAGATTTGTATTTCACTTTCTGCAGTCATCTTTACTTGCAAGCGTTAATGCATTGCTTTTATCTTTCTCTTTAGGCTACGCCTTGCTGCACACCGCCATTGGTCAGTAACAGGGGCGGAGCTAGGGGGTGGCCAACACCACCAATGACATAATCCCGGCCACACCACTCGTAATTGCATTTTTTAAAGAGAAAATGAAATCCTAATCTTTAAATCATATTAACAATAATTTTAAGAACTGTTTTTAATACAGCTTTCTAGCTTTCATCAAAACTAAAAGACAATGGGTCCTATTATACACCCAGCGCAGCAAGACGTGTATTGCATGATTTGTTGCTATTTTTAGAGCAGCACAACCATAATTTTCTCGTTTTGTGCCACGTTGTTTAAATAGAAAATCCATTTGCACCACTTTGCGAACTCATGGATGAGCTGGTCTAAAAAGGAGGTGTTTAAGGCGCATTGGTGACTTTTTTATTCATGACAATCTGCATTTGTATCATTTTATTATTATTAGCAATATTATTTATTTTATGCATATTTATAATTGTTTCAATAAAAATAAGTTTCGATCTTACCAACTGTCAGGTTTTGTAGACGCATCACCATAAGAATGGGACATGTTTTTGGATATAACTCGTTTTTTGACCAGACTTCGTTATTTTTTTTTTTCATTTATTCGTTCGCTGGAAATTAGAACTGAATTTAGAAATGGTTTTGAAACAAATCTTTGTGCTTAATAAACAAAATTATACTTGTAGGCGAATC
Organism: Danio tinwini; assembly: GCA_903798205.1. NCBI lineage: Eukaryota > Metazoa > Chordata > Actinopteri > Cypriniformes > Danionidae > Danio > Danio tinwini. The sequence continues at coordinate 4,590,074 of CAIGQZ010001336.1, read as the reverse complement.
AATGTCTTCAGTGGAGTGAGTTTACACCGTTTCCTTACTCCACGAAAGTAAAGAGTAAAGTAAAAAGAGAAAGTAAAGAGGCTCAATGGAGGAGGCTTATTCTTTATCCTCGCACTGCAGATGGTCTGTTTAACTGTTTTCTCGCTAGTGAAGCGTTTAGTTTTTCCCCTTACAAAGTCCCCCATGTAAATAGCAAATGTGCCATGGGAACAGAAGATCTCTGATTGGTTTAATGCACGTTATGCTCAAAACACACCCGTAACTCATTAAGAGAATAAGCACAACCCTGTTTAGACCATGCGCCAGAGTGCACACTGTATTTTTCCGTTCTTCAAAAAGCAAAAGTGGATTTGGACATGCCCTTAATGCTTTTGCGCCATACGCTTTATACTTTGCACTTAAATAGTGAAAATAGAGCCCAAGGAGTGCCTGTGTGACAGCAAGCTTGACCCCCCTAAATTTGGAAGTTGGTACTTAACCAGACTGAACAAATGGCTATGATGCGTTTTTAACCACTTCTCTTCTGTAAAAGTGCAGTAATTAACCTCACTGAGCAAGATCTGACAGGAAAAGAGGAACTGTGTTGCCTGATCTTGGTCAGGAACAAAGCTATTAAAACCAGCAAAAAATTTTTTTTATAACATAGTGCTAATATATCGATTTCCGCGTATAACCACTTTATTGACTGTAATAATACTCATCTGTCATCTGGTCATCCATCTACTGTACTGGTCATCCATCTACTGTACTGCCGCGCTCTGGCCCACCTCTTCCAACCTGGCCAGGGCCGGCCAACTGAACCGTGCCTGAGCCCAATTCAGAGCACTTACACTACTCAAACGATCTGGGTAATGAACCTAGATAGCATAGTGTGAGTACACCCTAAGTAACCATGTACGACAAGTTATCATCAGGTTTATTGTGTACTGCTCAGTATTTCTATCTCATTTTCTGTTTCACTTTGCTTAAGATAAGCTATTAGAGCTATAGAGGTGATGACATCTGAGGCAAAATTAGTGGACTACACTGATCCCGAGAGAGATTTTGGATTTTTTTTAATTCAAATTTATTTCTACCATTAAAAAAACAATTAACAAATATATATTCTACTCAAGCCATTTTGTGAATATATCTTTAACAGAGGACAACATATCCTTATAAACATTTTCCTTCAGCTTAGTCCCTTTATTCATCAGAGGTTGCCACAGCGGAATGAACCACCAACTTATCCAGCATATGTTTCCTTGATATTCTTATCAAAAACATAATAATAATAATAAAAATAAACTCACTTTGAGTTAAACTCGGCGACACAGTGGCGCAGTAGGTAGTGCTGTCGCCTCACAGCAAGAAGGTTGCTGGTTCGAGCCTCAGCTGGGTCAGTAGGCATTTCTGTGTGGAGTTTGCATGTTCTCCCTGCGTTCGTGTGGGTTTCCTGCGGGTGCTCCGTTTTCCCTTACAGTCCAAAGATATGCGCTATAGGTGAATTGGGTAGGCTAAGTCGTCCGTAGTGTATGAGTGTGTATGGATGTTTCCCAGAGATGAGTTGCGGCTGAAAGGGCATCCGCTGTGTAAAACATATGCTGGATAAGTTGGCGGTTTATTCTGCTGTGGCAACCCTATATTAATAAATAGATTAAGCCGAAAAGAAAATTAATGAATGAATGAGTTAAACTCTAAAAAACTTGTACCACATCTTAGCAAACTTCACCCTCTATCCTTCCTTATTTCATGTTAATCGTCATTTTGGCTTTTCCTACAGCAAAATGTATAGTTTGCTCTTTTTCTTTAAACTTAAAATCATAAAAATGATACCATAAATGAAAAATATAACCTTTAAATCCTCAAACATAAAACTAAGCATCATAAACAAACCTTTAAGGCTTTCACAAGGTACAAAACTATGCAAGTAAATTCAGTAAACTGATCCAGAGAGAGAGCGAAAGAGAGTCTCCCAAATGTTTATAGGGCAGATCAGTCTGAGATGCTGCTCTCTTATTGGATGAGACAGCCATGATGGATGAGTGAAGTCAGTATGCTAATGCTCATCTTGTTTAGCTAACACGGATTCATAGTAACCCAGTGCTTTAAAAAAATACCATGGATGGATGGATGTTTGTATTCTTGACTTTGTGTCTTGTTGTCTATTTGGCTTATTAAAAAGAAGGGGAAGAGTTGGCACATTTAGTTTCTGTAGCTACTTTCTAAGGATTGATAAAACTCTGTTGATTTCGTGTTGAGTCAGCAGAGAAACTTTGATCAAGAAAAGAGGCATAATGGCTTGGTTAAGCTTGCATATGTAACAGAACTCAATAAGCAAAAGTAATATCAGAAGTTTCAGTAATATAATCACACTTCTGTTGGATGAAAACTCCTCCGCCGGCTCTGAGGCACATGAAAACAGAGCTGCTTTTCTCTGTCTGACTGACGTCTGTGTTCACAGAGGGAAATATCAGTGCACATATGAGGGCAGATGTCCCTTTCTTGCTGTCAAGCTTGTCTGATGTAAATGAGTCAACGCTCCTAAACTCTAATATTTTCTGAACAACAGTTAGATTTCTCACAGCCCTCTCTCTCTCTTTCTGACTTTAGCCTTCTGTCTTTTTTTTTTCCTCTGTCTTTCTCTCAGTATTCTTGGCTAAGGCTGAGCTCACACTGCGAGGCTTAGTGCTCAAATCAATTTTTTTTTCTCAGATCAGATTTTTTTGCATGGCTGTTCACACTGCAGTTACAGATGTGGCCGATATCAGATTTGCAGTGTGAACAGATCATGGTCCTAAACTGACCTGCATGTGCAAAAGTACAGTTACGGACAGCACAAAATGTCTAATTATGCACACAATGTATGAAGTAAGTATGTTGTTAGATCATGCTCAGGTCCAAACCACATAGAATCTGATCTTTTCCCTTTTAGATTTGTGCTAGTTTATATGTAGTCTTAAATCAGACACAGATCTAAAATTTTACAACGGGACCGCAGTGTGAACGGTTATGTCGGATTTCATGTGACTTACTACATAAGCTTTGAGGGACATGCGTCATCATTCTGTGCAGCAAACATCATCTACTCCTCAGCAGCATAGTAGAATGTTGCAATTGGTTGTCCGCAAACAATTTGAGTTGCCTTAACTTATCAGGTTTTACAGTACTCAGTTGGTTTGAGTTTCCTTCATTTATTGGGTTTTACTGTGCTCAAAGTCCTTCGTTTACTCAAATGGATTACAGTTTTTCTCAGTGGCTTTGGTGCATTTCTCACAACACTATTTACATTTGCACAACAGTTAATGCATTTCTCAAAACAATTAGTCATTTGTGCACATCATAGTAGCAGTTTCTCATTCTTTCCAGCAAATTGCGAATGCTTTTGGACATGCATCAATTGCTTTCATACAAGTCTCTGCTGTTTGTAACATTATCATTTGCTTATGTCATGTCTGACAAAATTAACTAAACTTGTGGATGCTGAATAGTCATTCCATATAAAACTAATAGTCCTCATTTCATTACTTAAGTCATTACATACAAAAATGTTGAACTTGTTGTCAAAATCTGTCAAAGTCTTTTTAATTAAAAACTTTAAATCTTTTTTTTCTGAAAATGTCTTCTAAATTAAACAATTTCATGAATGATTTACAGACCTGTGTATGTTGTAGGTTCAGTTCCAATATGTACTGCAATATTGTTTACAGTTGTGCACAGCTCTACCCAAAGGAAGTTTATGTTGGTTGTAAATAAGGGTCTATTTATTCTTTTGCACAATGCTGTAAATACATTTGAATTGAAAAGAGCAAATGCAGTAAAAATGTGAAACATACATATTCAGTGTCTTGTACTCAGATACCTCACTAAATGCAGTGATTTCTAACTGTAGTTTTCAAATGGCTGTGCAAATAGTATATAGTGCTGTCTTAAATATTTTCAGAAAGTGTCACCAAAATCTGAGTTTTATGCATTGGTCCTTATGAAAAAAAAGACAAAGCCAATTGACTATCTAGTTCATAAACAATGGTGGCAGGACTTTGCATTTTGATGACACTATCACTTTCATTGACATGAATACTTGCTTTTGAGGAATAAGCTATCCATTTTGAGCAAGTGACACGCTTTTGCAGGTTATCTACTATGTTTTGCAGTTTGTACTAATTGTTTTGAGAAATGCATTAACAGTTGTGCAATGTAAATAGTGTTGTGAGAAATGCACCAAAGCAACTGAGAAAAACTGTAAGTTCACAGTACCAATTAGAATTTTAATTAGAATACCAATACCAATTAGAATAGTTTTTTTGCAATTGGTTTCCTCAAACGGTTTGAGTTGTCTTAACTTATCGGGTTTTACAGTACACAGTTGGTTTGAGTTATCTTCATTTATTGGGTTTTACTGTGCTCAAATTGCTTCATTTACTTAAATGGATTAAGTTCACAGTACTCATTAGAATTAGTTTTTAAACTTAAATTTTTTTTTTTGCAATTGATTTTCTCAAACAGTTTGAGTTACCTTAACTTTTTGGGTTTTATAGTGTACCATATAATACATTGTTATAGATTTCTTACTCTATTAATGGTTTCCTAAGCATATGATTCCATTTATCAGGGTTTTAGAATGACCCAGGGTTAACAATATCAAACACACACAAATCTTTTTTGCTGCTTGTTCAATATACTTATTTAAAATCAGTTAAACATTATTTAGTTTTTTATTTTGTTTTTTTAGGACAGCTTAATTGTTTTATGCTCAATCCACTTGATTTTTTTAAGTGATTGAGTTAACTTAATCGATTTGTGTTTGCACAACATTAAGTAATTATGTAAAACCCAGCATTTTTTAAAGTGAATGTGAAAAGCTCTGAAGTGTGCTTGCTCTAAATCCTGTAAATAAATAATAAGCTGTTCTGTAGAAATCAATTCAGAGAACCACAGTAATATATTTTATTGTTATACAAGTATGCAGAATTATTTTATTTGTTAATTAAGAATGTTATGTATGTTATAAAAAAATTTAATGATAAAAGTAATTATAAAAGTATAAGTATAAAAAATAAATATAAAAGTAGCATCTTTAATGAAGATGAAAGGCTATGTCTGACTCATATTTAAATAACTAAAATAGTTTAATTATTATTGTTTATGCGTTGGTATTTTCTGGAATATTAAGTAGCGTTAGTTCAAGTAATTAAATTCCTTATTAAGTAACTAAATTACTTTTCAGACAGAGTAATTAGGAATGTAATTTCAATTATGTACGCATTTATTCATTTTCTTTCAGCTTAGTCCCTTTATTTATCAGAGGCCGCCACAGCAATAAGTTGGATAAACCTCCAACTTATCCAGCATATGTTTTATGCAGCGGATACCCTTCCAGCTGCAACCCAGTACTGGGAAACATCTATGCATACTCACAAACACACTCATACAATACACCAGATTTAGCTTATTGAATTTACCTATAGACCAATTACCATGTTTGTAAACATTCAAGATGCGCGCGCAGGGAGGTGGCAGAAAAAAACGGGAGCGCTACCATTTACAACGAGGGAATGACATCCGATGCGGTACAGAGTTTGTCGTCTTAGAAATAAGATATATTGATTACATATTATATATATTATTTACATAATGCTTTCAGCGTATTATAACAGCTTTTCACCCAGTGATAAGCACAGTGATTCGGCAAAATTAACATTAAAGTGAGAAGCGTTCATCTGACAGGTCCATTTGCGATAGCACCCTCCCAATGGATATTGAATAAGACGAAATGACCAAGCATCCAGCCCCAAATATACAATCTCATTGAAGCTCCAAAGGACTTTACAAGAGAGAAGTTAGGTCTACAAGTGTTTGGATGCCAACAATTGTGTTCTGTGTGGTCATGTGCAAGAAATAATGTTCCCTGATTACCAGATTTAAAACTAAGTAGACTATGCCCAGCCAAAGACAAGGTAAAAAAAGACGGAGCTAACGTTATACAAGGCCTGGGCCCGTAATCATCAACAAGCAGAACAACTGCATTCTGACAGCGAACTGCACCTGTACGGCAGGCCTTACACATAAAGGTAAAGTTGGTTTTATATTCAAACATTCAGACTTTCTCCTTAATAATATAATTTCAGAAAATTATTATTTGCAAACTCTAAATAGCGAAATCATATTAGCAGCCAATGACTATCAAAGTGCAACATTGTTCACAGTCAAATAAACAGTGTAAATGTTGTTTTTTTAAGTTACACTTGCCGGTTATTTCAGACCGAATACTCAAAGTGCCGTGTTAAACAATATAGGGAGTGTGTCACAAGTTGTCACTGAATGAATGTGTGAATATAAAACCAACTTTAATAACTTTCACGTTTCATTCTTAGCATTTAGTGTACGCTGTTTAATAAACCATATGTAACTGTTTTGCTGAAATCATTGCTGCAATCTAAAACGAGTAATGTGTTTTATTCAGCATAACCTGAACTTCCCTGATATAACATAAGAAGTGCAGAGTCCAGCATTCATAATTAGGTCGTCACTTCATTCAGCTCCCTTTTAACCAAAGACGTCTGCAGTTGGCATTGAAAGCAGTGTGGTGTATGGTAAAAGTTAAGTTTTCTATTTTTGGACTTTTAAATTTGGCATCCTACCACAAAACACAACATGTTTGCTATTAAAGTCTTTTTTTGCAACCGGGGACCCGTGTGACGTAGGTTGGTAATTCGTCTATAGCACATGTCTTTGGAATGTTGAGGAAACTGGAGCACCCGGAGGAAACCCAAGCCAACACAGGGAGAACATGCAAACTCCGCACAGAAATAACAACTGGTCCAGCCGGGGCTCAAACCAGCGACTTTCTTGCTGTGAGGCGACAGTGCTAACCTGAGCCACAATGCTGCCCAATTATGTAATCATCAATTCTATTTTTAAAGTAACTCATTAAACACCGGTCCCACTTCAAACCCATGTCATTGGTTGAGCCAAGTGAGCGGTGTGATAAAAATCTATTTTTGACACTGAATTCCAGTGACATAACAGAATGCTGGGTTTCCAAGGTGGCAATGGTGTTATCTTCAAAATGTCTGTGCCAATAATCCAGATGAAAAATGTCACTGCGGTAGTTGATGTGAAAGCAAGAACCAGCTGTACAAGAAGACAGTTTACTCACTAACAACAATGCTGAGAATGCTTGCTGTACTAGCTGTACCTGTCCTGACACATTTTAGAACACAGTGACACATGAAATTGTACTAGTGCGGCTGGATAGCATTAGCATTAGCAGGCCTTCATTTGAACACATTTATATTTCTCCCACACAACAGAGCTGAAAAGAGCTCCATCCATATGCTAAAATGTGTTAAAAACAAAACACATCAGCTAATGCTTCACCAACCTGATGGATTTAGCATTTTTCCCATGGTTTACTTAGTATGGCTCTGACATCTTCCTCGCTTTCCTGCACTTTTACACCTGACATTAATATGCAGGCACTTAGCGTGGGAACATCATCTAAACGCCCGCTAGAAGAACAAGCCATCAGAAAGCTTTAAATTAACACGCAGTCCCACACACGCGCACGTCAGATGTAGCATAAACTGCGCTGTTATCATCTTAGGCGCCCTTTTCTGAGATCTCCTCCACCTGTAATTGCTTTTAACATGGCTGGATGCTGCTCCGCACCCCCCTCCACCCCTCCTTCATCCTCTTGTTTCTATGAGACAGCTCCGCCAGTGACAAGTTAACAGCCCGACCAGAGAACAAAAAAATTGTGCCAGGCCTTTTGTCTCCCTGGCAGATGGAGTTCGCAGTATGCCGTTTGAAAAACCAGCCTACGGCGCACGAATTCCATAACAAACAGGGAACATCTCTCTGATCACAGTCCATCTTTTGCTATTGTCATTCACAAGCCATTGGCTCGATTATTATCGCATTCAGCATGCGCCTGCCGTGTGTCAATGATGCAAAAGTCATGTAAATCAGTCATAAAAAAACAAGGTGTGACAAGCAGGAAAATGAAATGAAGCAATATTTCCGAATTGATTTGGCATGTCTTCCTGGGGTTTGTTGTTTTTTTTTTTTTTTAAAAAACGTGTCCCCTGTTGACATCAATCTGTTCCCCAATTTCCTCCACTGTCACTTCAAAGATGAGCACAAATGAACGAATAATGTCTCGGCGGCCACCAAATCAAAGATACAGAAATGATCGCTTGTTTTCTAAGGCTAACCAGTCCGAACAATTACTGCGCACCAAAGACTCAATTTTTCAAAAGCTAGAGTGTTTTGCGCATCAGACGGAGAGACAAGGAGACAAAAGGCGATTTTAATGAAAGCAGTCCTTTCATTTCCCGTCAAAGCTGCATTTTTTTAATGTAGTAATATTTCAAGATTGCCCAATCTGCTTCAGTCCTACAGATGTCACTCAGTTCCAAAGCTCATTGAAACAGGATAAGTGGTACAATTGCAATTAAGCATAAAACAACAAGAATAAAAAAAACCCTTTTGATTGGCTCAATTGGTCCATTTTAAGTCACAAATCATATATGTCTTTAATGATGGTCATTCATAAAATTGTCAAATTTATTGCCAGCCCAAAAAAAAAATTGGAAATATGTAGGCTCAGACAGAACCTGTGCCCCGCAGAAATCTGCGTACTTCCACAAATTTTTAGTCCATCGTTGAGTCTATTTATTTGCTTTATTATATATATATCGTTCTCTGAAGGGTGGCTATAAACAGTAAAGAGCAGAGCCTCCCTATAAGCAACCCATACTGCCAAACCACCAGGAGCCACCCTTTTGCTCTCAGTTTCCCAAACAGATTCTGTACACGCTATTTGAAATGGAGCGAAAGTCTGGGTTTTGGGTGCGTGCTTAAACAGACATATATACATTATTAATAATAATATCAAAAGATGTTGGTGGGGTTTTTTTCTAACACAACTAATTTTGTCCTAAATGAGCATAAAAAGTTAGGAAAGCAAACAAAAAATCTAAATAAATAAGAGATTCATTTGTTGCTCTTTAATCAGAATGTGTAAATTTTACAGCAAAGAAACGGCTAATGAGATTTAATAGCTTATTTTTATTTCATTATAATAGCTATTAATTTTATTAAGCTGAACTGTTTGCTAATGTATTTGCGGCTACTGTATACTATTTGTTTTTTATTTTGTAAATAATAATAATAAAACATATTATTGACCATTTAACTGTTTGTTTATAATGAAACAGTTCCAAATCAACATATTTGCGTCGGGAGAATCCCTTATTATGGTGGGAATATCCCTTATTTTTTTACATCCCAATGTTAACAGGTATGCGTTAAATGTCACTTTAAACTGTATAGAAGTGTCTTGGAAAAAATCTAGTAAAATATTATTTACTGTCATCATGACAAAGACAAAATAAATCAGAAATTAGTTAATAAAACTATTATGTTTAGAAATGTGGGGAAAAAAATCTCTCTGTTAAACAGAAATTGGAAAAAAAAAACTGATTATATATATATGACAAACTGATATATATATATTTGTGTGTGTGTGTGTGTGTGTTTTGAATATTATCATTTCAGTATTATTATTGAATCATTTGCAATTAATGCAAATGTTTATCTGATTTATGTGCAGTACAGTTTTCTGTTTTTTTAGATATACTGATATATGAGCAATATGACACGAGTAGCAGTACGATATGGCTGTATATCGGCACTGATGGGAGGAGTGTATTGGCTTAAGGCTGCAAGCCTTAGTGCCAGACGTACGGTAATTATCATATTTGTACAATAATTTTGACCTCTGTACGATGTACGATCAATAATTTAAAAAATCCTATAATGTACGATAATTTCAGAATTATATGGCATTCAAAATGGATTTCCTTATTATTCAATTTAATTCAATTCACCTTTATTTGTATAGTGCTTATACAATGTAGATTGTGTCAAAGCAGCTTCACATTCAAGATTATAGTAAATTGAAACAGTGTCATTCAGTTTTCAGAGTTTCAGTTCAGTTCAGTTAAGCTCAGTACAGTGTGGGTTAATAATCACTACTAAGAGTCCAAACACTGAAAAGCAATTCCATCGATGCGCAGCTCTACAGATCCCGAACCATGCAAGCCAGTGGCGACAGCGGCGAGGAAAAAACTTCACCAATTGGCGAAAGTGAAGAATTAAAAAAACCTCGAGAGAAACCAGGCTTAGTTGGGCATGACCATTTCTCCTATGGCCCAAACGTCTTGCGTTATCGTAAGACTTCTATACTTTTTGATCTAGCTGCATCTTTTGTCCACTGTCTGTGAGGAGAACGTAGAGTTAGACACCTCATCTCACGTTTTCATTTACATTTTCTCAGCCAATCAATGTCAAAAATGGCTCTCTCTCACGAGTTAGCATTCGCACACAGCCATGCTTAAGTCAATCATTGTGTAGGTTGAGGTTGATTGTTAAAGCAATAAAGTTTTAAAAAGTAGTGCTGAAAAGGAATATAAAAAGGACAGGGAAGTTTGCCCTTAGGCCCATTCCCAATTCTATTTTTGTACCCCTACCCCTTGGCCCTTACAACTGAGGGTTAAGGGGAAGGGCTTTAAAATGTACACCTAAGAATTGGGACAGCACTACAGCACCTGCACACGTCATCATATGTCATCATGTTCTCTTGCTTCATATGAGATCAGACGATAGTGACTGCTGTAGTTATTCCAGTCGTGTTTTTTTGGTATTTATCTTGAGGAAATCACTGAAGGCATATATTGTGTTATCATAACGATCTAATGTGGCAATAAGATTGTAACTGTACTGCGCATTTACACAGTGGCTGTATTCATCTATGTAAACATATGTATAGCATACACTGTAAAAAGCTAAGTCCCAGCCACTAGACTTTTCTGACAGGGTATTCCAGTGTCATCGAGTGTCAAAATGTTGAGGGACTGCTGTACAGGAATTTTGGCAATGGATTATATATCTCAAAATTTATTTATTTTTTAAAGCATGACGGTAAAACACAAACACGATTATGAATATATTAAAACATGTGTTTGTTTGTTGTAAAAATTCGTAATAATGACAAAAAATACTAATTTGTGGATCTCGTTACTTCCGGGTTTAGCAATACTGCCGTTGTGGCAGGTGTATTCTGGGAAATTTTCTTACCTCTTGGTTTTGAGTGTGGTCCTGAAAAATCTTCGTTTTAAGGGCTATTCAACCCTTCCCCTTAGCCCTACGCCTTCAAGCTAAAGAGAACTGGGACACCCCTACCTCTTGACGTGAACGCGCAAATCGAGGGGTAGGGGTAAAGGGAAGGGCTAAGAAGTAGAATTGAGACTGGGCCTTAATGTTCTCGTTTTTCACCATTCAAATGTGTCATGTGAACTGTTTTTCCAAAGTAAATTTCATCAAAACAAAGCCACGAAATTGGCTCATTACAGATACTCTGAATGGGCTTGTGTGTAGCAGGGTATGTTGTTACACCAGATTATAAATCATTATTTATTTATTTTGTTTTACATTTAAATGATTAGTCGTCTGGGTCTTTTATTTTGAAAGATTGTTATGCGCTTTTGCTGTGTCGGGAGTCACAATGTGCACGTCGGCTGACGTTGCGTAGCGAGAGAGATGTAAGTGTTGGCGCACTCAGAGCTCCTCCTCTTTCCCGATGTTTGTTGAGAGGAGGTACGGTTTGAGCTCTGCTCTGCTCATTTGATGTTAAAATACTGTTTAGCTTTATATTTTGTGTTTAGATGACCTGCTTTTGAGAAAGTATTCCATGTAATGTTAAATTTGACCACTCGTTCAAGCTGTTGATCAGATAAGTTTATTTGAGTGCTGGTAATGGGCGAAAGGTATAAAGCGTGAAATGGCGGCCCGCGCATGTGCGTCGCGAGTGAGATGTATGTATCGCCTTCGCGGCTAAAATTTTTTATTAAATGTATTATAATTAGATAGATGTACTTTGATAAATAGATAGATATGCATTGATAAATAGATAGATATGCATTAACAAATAATATATAGATGTGTGTACAGTACCGCCGATCCCTATACGCAGAGTACGCAGGTTGCGTAGGGCCTCAACTCCGGAGGGGGGCACCATCTCGGTTGCACAAAAAAAAAAAAATTAACATTTATTTAATAATATTAACATGAACTGAGTGTGAATGAAATATATTTATTGATAATATGTTAAATACATTTTTAAAAATTATTTTTATGACGACCACAAAAACAAACGTGACATTTTTTTTTCTGTGTACGCGCACAGACGCGTGCACGTGGCGCGGTCCGGTCCACTTATCTTTGCGATGCAAGTTGCAGCTCTATGCCTGAGAAAAGACAACAGCAGTCTGGAGCCGAGAAAAGGAAAAAAGTATAAGATGATCGTGTGCATCACTTTCAGGTAACTATGAGTCTGGAAAAAATATTTTTGGTTGTTAAAGAAAATTAGTGAGGCTAACGTTTAAACTTCTCCATAACTGCACCAATCTGCCTTATTTGTTGTTTACGTTTAGTTTCTTGCTTTGCTGCTCTGCATTGTGCTTAATCTATGACAGGACATGTTCTATGACTTTTGGAGTTTGCCCCTTCCCCATGTTGCTGATAATTAAACTCAATTATTATTATTAACTTGTGCAATACTTGCTACCAGCTAACATTACATACACATGCACTGCACAATTATTTCACTGTATGTATTATTTATGATTATATAGTTATTATGTTATACAATTATATTTCATATAATTCTTTGCAGTTGTCATTGTTTACTGTTTTGTCTATTTCTATACTCTTATTGCTGCAGTTGGTATTGCTTGTATCACTGCAATGACAATAAAGTCTCTTTAGTCTTTATATCAGTGAATTTGTGTGTTTTTAGGCCAGTTTTTTCATTTTTGTACATTACTATTTGAAATAACAAAAGTGACTCATTCTGTGATTTCTGAAAGATCAATAATATAAAACGAGTCAAAGTACTGTTAGCCACAGGCCATAAACTATATTTATTGCATGAATTCATTAGATGATTTTATTTCTGAATGTTAAAGTTTTTGTTTTAAAATACACACATTTTAATACACTTTAATTCCTAAAAAACACAAATGTCTATAATTTATACTGACAGCAAGGGTCAGTGTTTGTCACCATAGATTATAGTGCAAGTTAAATCCACATTTAGGTTGTAGTTTAGACACATTATGAGGAGTGCTGGGCTAGCCCGTTGTTTTAATGGTATGTTGTTTTTCTTTAAATGACTGATTTCTTCTGTATTGTACATGCAGGTTCAATGCTGAAATTTGCCACAAAAGAAGATGAGGTGTCCTGATCCAGCACTGCTCCAGAGACACCAGCAGCTACACAGGTACAGACACAGGGTGCAGCACTGAGGACCGGCCATCTCCACAGGTACAGAGAGGGTTTATTCCTTATCTTTTGTAAATGTTTGAAAATGGGAATGCTTTAGCAAAACACATGTGAGTGTTTATTTTAATGTAAACTATTATTTTGTATAATTTTGAGTGTTTAAATGCATATTTATGTATATAAATAAATAAATACATGTTTAAATACATATGCTTGTGTTTTTGTTCCTCTGGTGGGGCACCACAGTAAAATTTCGCATAGGGCACCCTTTTGGCCAGCAGCGGCCCTGTGTGTGTAGATGTATATAAATGGTTGAATATGGATAA
>CAIGQZ010001336.1:4542102-4571422 GCA_903798205.1 Danio tinwini | reverse complement strand
ATTGAAAAGGGGGAAAACAATACATTGCGTATGAATGCTGTAATGTTTAAATAATTTTCCTAACCCTAACTATCAGAAAGAATGCAGCATCTTATTCCACACAGGAAACGTTCTCCGCATTCTTAGAATTAAGAAACAGCCCTAGTTTCTTGTAGTCTTGAACACCTTGTTTAGTTGGATCACCTTGATTAGTTGCATCAGCTGTGTTTGATTAGGGTTGGAGCAAAACTGTGCAGAGCTGTGGCCCTCCAGGAATTGACTTTGAAACCCATGGGTTAGAATTAAAATAAGCAAAAATCAGAAGTGTGCGCACATCTAAAAAAAAATCTCTGAGACAGCTGCTCCATCAAAAATAAACACTAGCAAATATTAAAAGAAAATCGGCAACACTGCCACTTTAGCTCTCAAAAGTCTTTAATATCACTCACACCACTCACACAACTTTCTACCGACATGATCTTCATCAGGTAAAACTATACAAATTGGAATTCTCAAGAAATAGTGAAACAGCTCTACACATTACACCTGCAGTCAATCATCACAATCAGCCAACAAGCCCGCGAGCAGGCACATTTACATACAAGAATATACATATAAGTGTATATCCTACACTGTTGTATACTATATATATATATATATATATATATGTGTACTCAATCTTTTTCCCCCTTGGTTCACTGGCTTTGTGTTTGATTGATGTTATTATTGTTTGCAGGTGTGATGCGCTATATTTATACATTGATTACTCTGTCTTCGTGGAAGTTGAAATTTGGATTTGTATTTTAAATATTTTGTGTAATGGTATGTATCTCATAATTTCATATGTCTATTTTTGTATGTAAATGTGCCTGCTCACAGGCTTGTTGGCTGATTGTGATGATTGAATGCAGGTGTAATGTGAGCTGTTTCGCTATTTCTTGAGGATTCCCATTTGTTTTGTTTTACCTGATGAAGACCATGTTGGTTGAAATGTTGTGTGAGTGATATTAAAGACTATTGTTAGCAGTGTTGACAATTTCCTTTTGATATTTTGCTGAAGAATTAAAATAAGACATTGAACACACCTTAAAATATGGCAGTCATTTTTAATGGTTAAAAATTAAAAATGCTACAGTAAAAATGTAACCTGGTTAACCTGTTACCTTAAAATATGGTGAAAAACCATACAGTGACTTTTCCAGAAAACGTTTGGTTGTATTTTATTCTGTTTAACAAAGGCATAATAATGATATAAATTAATGAAAAGCAGTAGTTTGGCATAACATTTGTACCTTTATACTGTGTATTCTGGCAACCACAGTGTCTTGTTTTTGTTTTTTTTTGTGCAAATTTTATAGATTTATTTTGTAATTATTTTTTTTACAGTGCTGAAACAAGCTGTTATGGCAAGACAACTAAGTCAGAGCATCTCTGAGAAAACCATGGCTTGTCAGCTGCTACTGGTTAGCAGCAGGAAGAAGGTACCAACAATGATCAGAGAAGGGACAGTCAACACACCAGTGACACTGTTTTCAGAACCCAAATCTCTGATTCACAAGGGTGGGAGTCAAAAAACTTGATCCTGGAGGGCTGTAGTTCTCCAGAGTTCAGCTTCAAGTTGCTTCGAGGCATCAGCCTAAATGTTTCAAGTATACCTAGTAAGACCTTGATTAGCTCGTTCAGGTGTGTTTGATTGGAGATAAAATCTGCAGGATATCAGCCCTCCAGGACTGAGTGTGATGACCCCTGCACAAGGGCATAGGCTATTCTGTCTGATCTGAGTCAGATCATGCAGAACAACACCAAATGAAAATGAAAGGAATGTGTTGAAACACACACACACACACACACACACACACACACACACACACACACACACACACACACACACACACGCACATTTGTTTTTGTGAAAAGTGGGTACATTACATAGGCTTCCATTCATGTTATACTGTTCAAACCGTAAATTATATTGTAAGTGTGATTACTAACCATTATTCTGCCTTGAAACCCTCTGCGTGACCATTCATGTGGACAGAAATTTGACAAGTGTTCCTTACCTAAACACTCTACCTAAACACTGCTTCATGTAAGCTTTTAGTAATATTTGCACCCTGCCAAACTGCATGCATTTTTCAAAATATTTTGAATAGAATTACGAAGAGTTCAAGGTGTTGCCCTGACCTCCAAATTCACCAGATCTAAATCCAGTTCAGCATCTGAATCTGGATCAACATGTTCAATACACAGCAGCTCCATCTTGCAACTGACAAGACCTAAAGATTCTCCTACTAATTTTGGGGTGCCAGATACCACAGGGCACCTCCAGGAGTGTTGTAGAGTCCATACATTGGTAAGTTAACTGAGTTGTGGTAGCACATGGAGGTTCAACAGCATATAAATCAGGAAGATGGTAGGACGGGGACAAGCCAGTGGAGCAAGTGTGATGTTCTGGCTAGTGTTCTACAGGAAAACCCTGGGTCTAGCCATTCATGTGGACAGAAATTTGACAAGTGCTACCTACCTAAAGATTTTACCCTTCATGACAGTCCATGACAGTCATGACATGTTCCATGGTGTAAATGTGCACCAGGAAACCTTGAGTCTAGCCATTCATGTGGACAAAAATTGACAAGTGGTCCCTACCTAAATACTGTACCTAAAAACTGCTTCATGCAAGCAATATTGATATTCCTTGGTAGAAATTGCCTCTTTACTAAGATATGCTTCCTGTCACGCTGCATGCAGTGTTGATTCAATTGTTTGAACAGTATTATGAAGAGTTCAAGGTGTTGATCTCCAAATCCACCACCAGATCTTAATTCAGCATCTGTGGGATGTGCTGGACCAACAAGTTTAATCCACAGCAACCGACAGGACCTAAAACATCTAATGATAATGTGTTGGTGCCAGATACCACAGGGCACCTTTACAGGTCTACAGGGTAACTTCAAGAGTCCATGCATTGATTAGTTGGAGATGGTTGGAGTTTAAGCAGCGCATGAAGGTACAACATCAAATTAGCCAAGAAGGTGGTAGGACGGGGAAGCAAATGTGATGTTCTGGCCAGTATTCTAATTGGAAACCCTGGGTCTGGCTATTCATGTGGCCAGAAATTTAACAAATTCTTTCTACCTAAAGATTCTACCCTTGATGTCAGTTGTGTTTCCTGGTGGAAATGGCCTCTTCAGTAGGATATGGACCCTACCACACTGCACATGATTCAGGAATAGTTTTAACAGCATTATGAAGAGTTCAAGGTGTTGCTCTGGCTTCTAAATTCACTAGATCTCAATCCTGTTCAGCATTTGTGGGTTGTGCTGGACTAACAAGTTTGAACCACAGTAGCTCCTCTCCACAACCTACAAGTTTTGAAGAATCTGTTGAAAAACGCCTTCAGGACACCTTCAAAAGTCTTGTAAAATCTATGGTCGGTCAGTTGGTTAAGTTTTAGACAGCGTACAGAGGACCAGCATCACAGTGTTTTGGCTGATCTGTGTATTACTTCTCTGTGAAACGTTACATTTGGTGTACATTTTGGCCAAACAAAAAGGCATACAGATTCAAAAAATCCTTTACTTTCAAGACATGTAAAGCTTTAAAATGCTGTTTTGCCCTGTTTGAAACAGAATATGTCACTGTGTTTGAATGAGCCTCACATGCTTTTCCAGACGAGTAGCGGCTGCAGGCAGCAGAGTGAGGGTCATATATCTTGGTAGACACTGATATGTGGAGATACAGCAGGTTGATTTTATTGTGACCTTTACTTGAAATTGCCATCCGTTATATATTCCAGAGGTATGGAAATGCAAATGTTTCAGGGATAGAAAGAAGGAGGTAATGTCGGCGCAATGCATTTAGTACAGGAAGAGGAAGAGCAGATGAGTTTTCCTTTTTTGTTTGACATGCATGTTCTTTTCAGAATTTTTGATCTGGTAAAGGACAAAACTTTTTCACAGCTAATTTCCTGTGATTTACTAAACAGTGTTGACCATGTCTGAAACTGTGTCATGCTCTCATCTGGCCTCTTAGTCAGAGAGAGACTGACTAAGGGTTAAAAATGATTCATGGAACAGAACAGATAGTGTTGAATAAACACTCTTTTATTTGGATTTTCACTTTGAATCAAATGTATCGGAAATTCTGTGGTCTCGATGTTAGACCTTTTTCTCACACATTTGTCTGCTTATTTGTCACTTCAACTTGCTTTGTTGGCGTAAATGTTGACATTTACAATAGCACCAACAAAAAATGTTTAAAGTACAGGGCTTTGTAGTGTATATTATATAAAAATATTATTAATAATATACCCACTGTACAAAACAAACTTTGACATCCATAATAGTACAGTTATATAAATGTACAGTAATAAAATCTTTTTAACTAATTTGGCGTGAAGGTTTTTAAAAGCCCCTCAAAAAGGAAAACATTAATATTTGATCTGTAGGTTAAACCTGAGAAAAGTGTCCCAAAAAGAAAGAAGGCTTATTGACAAATTATGCTTGACTTATTGTTGCTTTCATGACTCTCAGTATAAATATTGGTGCTTAATGGGATTCAGTGGGGACATTTTTGCCATTTAGATCACAAGTGTAACTTGCAAAGTGTAATGTAAATAAAATTAAATATGATTAATAAATGCTAGTATTGCTTATTCTTGTTAGTTAACAACATGGCTGAAGTCCCGGGGGGGGACCAAGCAAGCCAATGGCGACATGGCATAATGTTAATTTAACATTAACGGCCATAATTAGCATATTGTTTAGCTGTTAATTTACTAAATGAGCACTGTCCTATGTCCGAAATGACCCCACTATTTGATTTATTTTTGTATAACCAATTTCTATTCTATGTGAATTTTCTAATTATGTGTAATTCCGTGTTTATATTATATATGAGAAGCATGTCAAATCAACAGAAATATCAATGAGTGAAAAATTATTCATCTTTCACCAGCTCTCCTTTGCTGTCTCTGACTGACCAACTGACCCACCCACACCCTTCCCCTTAAAAATATTAATGATAGAAGCAACTGTATTGTTTGTGACGCCTTCAAAAATTGCTCATGAGAAATTTTACATTTATTGTCCCCCCTGGAGGATTTACAAATTTCCAAATTTACACCCACAGGGCTCAAAATTGTGACCATTTTTGTTGCATTTGCGCCCACAATTCAATCTATATGACCTCATAATATATTTGTGAGCATTTGTGTGAGTGAATATACTGTATTGGTTGTAGTGAAAACTTTTTTAGTTTTTTTCTAAAAATGTTCACCGATTTGATGAAACGGTGATCAGTCTTCCCTGCAGTGTAGATCTTATATTGGTTTATATGAAAACAATAGTGCAAAAAGTATATTTCTTATTGCAATGCTTTGTTTTCATTTGATGCAAACCATAGATTTATTTTTTCATAATGTAACAGGCATGGAACGATAACCGTTTTTAAGGTATACTGCGGTTTGTAAAAGTCAAGGTTTTAAAACCACCAAAATGTTCTGCTTTACTGTTCCTAAAATATATGTAAGTATTTTTATTTATTTATTTATGTTTTTTTTAGGACACCAGTATCTCCAGCAGAAAAGATATCCAAAGATGCTGTTTTAAATTGTAAAGAAATCTGTTTTTGAAACCAATTAAGACAGCAGAAGTGATACTGTTAAGTGATACTGTTAAATATGCGTAAACATTTCCGGAACGTCTTTACCGGTAAATTCCAAAAAGCACTGTTCACACAAGCAAGGACGTTACAAAATTTTTCATGGGAAAGACCATTCGCACATCTATTCTAAAATACCAGTACATTTTGACATCATTAACCAAAAATGACCTCTAAATTGCTGCGCTTGTATATGTAAACATTTGACTACATTACAAACTGTGGATGGATAAGTATTGTGAACAACTTCAATAAAAAAAAACAAAAAAAAAAAAACTTGATATTTTTATCCAAGGTTATCATACCGTCAGAATCCGGCCCATGCCTAGTAACAATATGACTTTGTATAGCAGAAAATTTAAAATGACATTCATAGCAGCACATTCAGGCTAACATGATCATTCATTCATTCATTCATTCATTTTCTTGTCGGCTTAGTCCCTTTATTACTCCAGGGTCGCCACAGCGGAATGAACCGCCAACTTATCCAGCACGATTTTTACGCAGCGGATGCCCTTCCAGCTGCAACCCATCTCTGGGATAGCTAACATGATAATGAGAAGTGTAATTCATTGTTATTATCATCATTAATATTTATAATTATGTATTGTGCAAATATCAATAAGTCATTGCAGCATTAGTTAGATTGTTGTTTCTGATTTATGTTAGTCCTGATTGTTGTTTTCAAATACAGTAAATGCGTTAATATACAATTTGCAGTGATGCTCATACATTTTTTTTGTGGGTGCTCATACATTTTTTGCAAAAAAATTAATCGGCCAGTGCTGCCTTGACACTAAAGTTTAACTTGGCTGCTACTGAATGTCAATTGCGTGCAAATAGAGTGCTTTTCACACCTAGACGTTTGTTTCAGAACCTGTCTCGTTTGCCCAGTTGTGATTCGTTTGGCATATGTAGATCACGCACGGATCCCTGCTGAAACAATTGGTCAGAGATCACCGGAATGAGGTTATCTTGGCTCTATTGAAACAAACTCTGGAGCGGATCGATTGTAGTAAGAAAGAAAATCGATTCAACAAACTAACGAGCCAGGTTATATCACAGTGTATTATGATTGTGTATATGGCTACACGAAGATAGATTTATGAGTAGGGTGGGATCTCAATCCTACCGGCAAATGTGCATTTCATGTCGAATACGAAAGTGGAAGCATGCTGAAATATTATCCAGAGCTGTTTATCGATTAGGAAAAGTAACTGATTACCATCTGATGATTTTTACATATTTTAGAAGTCTTCCATTGTTTCCATTTTCCATTATTTGTAGAAAATATCCTTAGCGTTGAACCCATAGACTGTAAAAGATATGGATGTATCTGTGATGTCACCCATAGGTTTATGAAGAGAGCAAATAAAGCAACAAGTAGGCGTGGCCAACCGTCGCCATTTTGATCGTGTGACATCTCACCCACCAGGGGTGACCAAATAAGAGGTGCAGCGTCAGTGGAGCTACAAACGCCTGCTAGCATTTTGCTTAGACAGGCTTTTCTTTAGGAGAAACATATAATAATTCATTACCTGCGATTCGTTTGTGTTCTGACCACATGTGCTTGGTTGTACACTAAATAAATAAAGTGTTTAGTCTTTAAAAAACCCTGTTGTAATACATTAAGCCACTAAGCATTGTTATGACATTTTTCTTCAGGAGGAAAAAAATGACTTCCAAATACTTCAAATATAGTCTGTGTTAGTAAATGCAAGGCTATTTATAAAATCCAGGCTTAACACTATCTGACAACGTTTCAGATTTTCTATGGCCTACAGCTAATCAATCTGTCAGATTCTGGAGTGCATTCAAGTTCTAAAGAAAATTATAAATAATAAAATATCTTAAGTAAACTAATTACATTTATTAATATAGTATAACGTATATAAGAATTTCACACAGCATGCCATATTATCTGATAATTGTAGAAAATAAATCCAAAGGTAATTGACTGTGTAAAGACACATAAAACAACACAAAAATATGATGTATATGCCGAATTTCAGCAGCTAATCAGTCGCAATCAGCTGGGGTGATGAGACAGCGAGCAGCACGACTTAGCTGTCACTCAAGTGGCCACGCCCTTAATTGTGCAGACTTAATAAAGCTCAATAAAAATGAAATGAATGAGTTCTAAAAAAAATTTTGTAAAAACTCCCTCACAGTTGTCATGAAGGGTACTATTAGCTATATGCACCAAAACCATCTTTTTTACGACTGTAAACATGTTTTTTTTTCAGCTGTAAAATTAGCTATTTACTATCGCAGTCAGAAAACATCTGAATTTCCTGGAGCCTGCTCCCAAAGGCAAGTCGATGAATGGCAGTTTCAGTTACTTCCGTATTGGCTTTCTGAGGTAGAGCGGGAGGTTGCTGCTTGGTTGAACACTGAAACCTTGTTGTAAAGTGTGACCCAGCTTTTTGTATAGTGTAAAGTTTTACGAATAGAAATCAGGTTGATATTTAAAATTTATTTTATTTATTTATTTTTTTCTTCTTCTTTTTCAGCCCATATGATCAAATAAACTGAAACTAAAAGGAAAACAAAGTATCCATGAGGACACACAAGTTTTAATTGATGTATAGCTCAGAATAATCATCTTTTTTTTTTTTTTTTTTGAGATTTGAGATAATCTTTGAGCTCTTCCTTGTCTCTTTTGTCTTCTAGGCCAATAAATCAGCAGATTGTATAGGGCTGACTGAATGTTTACTTGTTGGTGCCACTTAAAATCCCACTATGAGTTTCTCATCCTAAGATGTGATCATCCTGATCTTTTATCAAGGCAAGTTACTAATTTCCATGCCTTTGTAAGCACCACTTAGCCAAGAAATAAAAAAAAGCATAACACAATCTCTCTCTCAGACACAATGTAGATGGGCACTCTGCATCTTTTTTTGCCCTTTTTCTTCTCACTTCTTCTACTTCTTTTCCCATTCATATTTATTACATTACACACTCGCCACATTTACAAGGCAGGGATTCATTTAGCGCAGACGCTAATTGGCATTTAATTGATTAACAAGAAGCACCAAGACCTGCTTGCAGGAGCTTTTAATTATATATACAGTGTGGATGAGAGCAGTGGAATACAAAATTTCCTCCTATTTAGTTCAACAGTGTTTTTCAATGGATGTTCAGCTGGTCACGAGTAATGGGTTATTGATGTTTCACAAACAATTACTAGCTAACATGTCTCAAACATAAGGAAAGGGAAGCATTTAAAAAGAACAACAATAGGTTTTTAAATAGCTGTAGAGACCCCCGATTTGTGCCTTTTCACAAAGTGTGCTCTAAAATATATCTTGGCACTCTGCCAACTATGCTATCAGTGCCAACTTTACCAGTTTTTGAGGAGGAAAAAAACACATGATACCATATTTTTATATACAGCAGGGAAAATAAATATTAACACATCATGTTTTTGTTTTTTTCCCCCTGGGAATAATATTACTAACTAAGCGGTTGACGTGGAATGGGTCCAGATTTTTTTAAAAACCCAAACAATACAAACATAAAAAATAAAACAAAACAAAAAAATCTGAAAAAATAGTTATGTGTAATAACAATAGAATGATAGAAGGAGAAAGTACTAAATTACTGAAATGTATTTAATACCTTATATAAAATACTTAATGGTGATGGAAGCTTAAAGACGCCTCTCGTATGGAGAATGAAGTCACATAAATTTCTCAGGTGTGAGTTTTTCGCAGATTTCAATCTTCAATCAAATCATAATTGTCTTGCTGAAATGTCCACCCTGGTTTCATCTTCATCATCCTGGAAATGTAGATGTTCGACTGAAGCAGCTAATATTAATTTATAATGACGAAGGACAGAGGGTTGCTAAAGAACTACTGAGAGATTCAGCTATTGTCTGGGCTTTCACTGCCTTTCTACACCTCCCTTTCTTCATGTGTTTAATACATTTTCAATTTAATGAATATTCAATAAATAGATAAGTCACCAGAGCAGAGATCAACATCACATAATGCAATTCACCACCTTAAACAGAAAACAGAAAATATGGAAAGCGTTTATTAACATATATATCTTCAGTGTACTTTAAGTCAGAAATACATGTATGCAGTACAATAAAACAAGTAAGTAATGTACATTAAACATTAAAGACTCATAAATATTAAACTTCCAGGAGTGCCAAAATGTTTCTGGTTTCAAAAGTTTCAAAGACACACTGTTAATCATGTTTTACAGTATTAGCTGGACCATAGACTCTGTCAAGCCCATAGTCCCTTGCGTTGATAATAAAAAAAATGCAGCTTTTATTGATGGTTTGGGCTCGCTGGGCCTGTCACTTCGTGAGTTTGCCTAAAGCGCTCGAAACGGCTTTCTGTAATGAAATATTTACAATCAGAGCTGATATGTGAGATGACTGCCGACTGGAGCCCCAGGATAATTATTTGAATCCTTAGGCAAAAGCCAAATAATAATAATGCTTGAAATATGAAGATAGTTGTTTATTTGTTGATTAATTTATTCTGTATTAATATCATATCAGATTCCTGGGATTGTGTTGATTGATTGGATTACAAATTGTTCTGCAGTAGTTATTTAGTGGGCTTTCAAAAGGACAGCTTATACTGTTAGGGCTACAAAACTTTAAGGGCTGAACTACTGTTTTATATAATGATTAATTTGTACTACTGATGCAAGTAGATGTGTTCTATTCTGTATGATGAATTTCTTTACAGTATTTTACAGTATGAGTAAATTTTTATCACGGCCCCAGAGTTATTTTCAGTTGTAAATGCAACTAAATGTTTATGTCAATTTCATTTAGAACTAAGTGAATAATTTGATTTAATACTTTACATTAAAATTAAAAGCTGCTTTAGAGGCGTTATAAGTATACTTAAACATATTAAAACTTGCTCAGCAAAGCTGTGTAACAATTTGCACACCATCCACACTAATTTAATTATTAAACTTAAAATGTGTTTGTTCATTCATTCATTCATTTTCCTTCGGCTTAGCCCCTTTATTTGTAAGGGGTCACCACAGTGGAATGAACCGCCAACATATCCAGCATATGTTTTACACAGCAGATGTCCTTCCAGCTGCAATCCAGTACTGGGAAACACCCATACACTTTGTTTAATTCCCCTATAGCGCATGTCTTTGGACTGTTGGGGAAACCGGAGCAACCCGTAGGATACCCACGCCAAACACTGGGAGAGTATGTAAACTCCACAAAGAAATGCCTACTGACCCAGCCAGGACTTGAACCAGCAACCATTTTGCTGTAAGGCGATCGTCCTACCCACTGCATCACCATGACGCCACTACGGCCAATTTAGTTTATTGAATTCATCTATAGTGCATGTGTCATGCTGACATTGTGTTTAAGTTCTAGTATAATATTATTTTAATCTGCTAATCTTTTAAATGCATAGTTATGCAAACACATGAACAGATTATCCATAGTAAACCCCATGGCTGGTAAATTAAGGTGCTTCTTCAATTCTGTCTATGTGCAATATGTATATCTAAACTGTGACAAAATGATTGACAGGGCAGTTTAAACAGAGCTCATCTAATCTTCTGCTGCATGCTTTGCTTCACAAAAACAGTCCATGTTGTTAGAAAAAAACGAATATTCTATTCAATTCATGTTTATTTCTATAGCGCTTTTACAATGTAGATTCAATGTAGAGTCAAAGCAGCTTAACATAGAAGTTCTAGTAAATTGACACTGTGTCAGTCCAATTTTCAGAGTTGAAGTTCAGTTTAGTTCAGTTCAGTGTGGTTTAAATTTCCCTGCTAAAAGTTCAAGCCCTTAAGAGCAATCCATCGATGCACAGCTTCACAAATCCCAAACCAAGCAAGCCAGTGGCAATAATGTATGCAAATTCTGTAAGCATGCAAATTGAATGAGTTATTTTGAAACAAAAAAGAAGCTATTCAAACAAATCAATAAATCTGTTAGTCAACAAACCAGTCAACAAGTCCATCCATCCATCAATCACTTAAATAATAAATTAGTTGATTGATCAATGAATTAGTCAGGTAGTCAGCCAATCAATCAACCAACCAGCCAAATAGTTAGGTAATCAATTAGTTTATCAATCAATAAATCAATATGTTAGGCAACTAACCAATTAATAAGTCAATCAATGAATGAATCAATCAATCACTTAAACAATCTATTAGATGGTTGATCAATTAATTAATCAGGTAGTCAGCAAATCAACCAACCAGTCAATAAGTTCATTAATCAACTAGTTTATCAATCAACCAACCAATCAATCAATCAATCTGTTTGTCAACCAACCAATCACTAAGTCAATCAATCATTTAAATAATAAACTAGTTGATCGATCAAATAATAAATCAGGTAGTCAGCCAATCAATCAACCAACCAAGTAACCAACCAAACAACCAGCCAGTTAGTTAATTAATCAATTAGTTTATCAATCAATAAATCAATTTGTTAGTTAACTAACCAACCAATCAATAAGTCAATCACTTAATCAATCAATCACTTAAATATTCAATCTCTTAGTTGATCAATCAATGAATCAACCAGGTAGTCAGCAAATCAATCAATCAAGCAGAAACTAGTATTTTAGTAAATGAATCAATTAGTGCATCAATCAATCAATCAATCTGTTTGTCAACAAACCAATCAATAGGTCAAGTAATTAATCAATCAATCAAACAACCAATCAGTAAATTATTTAGTTAGTCAGTTAGACAATTTATTAGTTTATCAATAAATCAATCAATCTGTTTGATTGATTGACTGTTGACTAATCAATCTGTTAGTCAACCAAGCAATTAATAAGTCAATCAATCAACCAGACAAACAAACAAACAACCAATCAGTAAATACATCAGTTTTCAGTTTTCACTGCTATGCAGATGATACTCAATTATACATTTCAACTAAACCTGATGAGATGTCTGAACTGTCTAAGCTAACTGTGTATTAAAGATGTTAAAGACTGGATGACCAACAATTTTCTTCTCTTAAACTCAGACAAAACAGAATTATTACTTATTGGGCCTAAATCCTGCACACAGCAGTTCCCACAACTCGACCTGCAATTAGAGGGATACAAAGTTAGAGTTAGCTCTACTATAAAAGATCTGGGTGTCATATTAGACAGCAATTTAACCTTCGAAAATCATATATCCCATGTCACAAAAACTGCCTTCTTTCATCTAAGAAATATTGCTAAATTGCGAAGTATGCTATCCATCTCAGATGCAGAAAAGCTAGCTCATGTTTTTATGACTTCTAGGCTGGATTACTGTAATGCTCTGTTTGCTGGTTGCCCAGCATCCTCTATTAACAAACTTCAGCTAATACAAAATGCAGCTGCCAAAGTTCTTTTCAGGTCTAGAAAATATGATCATATCACCCTAATTTTATCCTCCTTACACTGGCTGCCTGTTAAGTTTCATATTGAATTTAAAATATTGCTTCTTACCTATAAAGCCTTAAATAATCTAGCTTCTGTTTATCTAACCAACCTCTTGTCTCGCTACAATCCAACCCGCTCTTTAAGATTTCAAAACTCAGTGCTTCTTGTAGTACCTAGAATAGCAAAATCGAGTAAAGGAGGTCGAGCCTTCTCATTTATGGCCTGGAACTCTGGAATAGTCTTCCTGATAATGTCCGAGGCTCAGACACACTCTCACTCTTCAAAACTAGATTAAAGACCTATCTTTTTAGCAAAGCATACACTCTGCATTACATAGCGGTATGACGCATGATGTGCCCCACACACGATTTTGCTTCTTGTTTATATACACTATGAACAACAGCTACGCTAATTATTCTCCTTATTCTGTATTTCCACCTGGGGGTACTCATCTTGATACCCTCAGACTATGCAGTGCCACTGATGCGATCCAAGACCAGCGACGAGACGATCCCAAGGTTCTGGACCAGGCCGTATCCTGAGCTGCTGCTATGGTGGTCATGGTGGCGAGCATGAGACAGACGTGTCTTCGCTGAGGTCCAGCTACTGCGCCTAGACTGCAGCTCTGCACAAGACGTTTGGCCATAGGAGAAATGGTCGTGCCCAACTAATTCCTCACTTTCGCCAATTGGTGAAGTTTTTTTCCTTGCCGCTGTCGCCACTGGCTTGCATGGTTTGGGATCTGTAGAGCTGCGCATTGATGGAATTGCTCTTCAGTGTTTGGACTCTCAGTAGTGATTATTAAACTACACTGACCTGAGCTAAACTGAACTTAAACACTGAAAACTGAACTGACACTGTTCAATTCACTATAAACTTCCATGTGAAGCTGCTTTGACACAATCTACATTGTATAAGCGCTATACAAATGAAGATGAATTGAATTTAATTGAATTAAATTAGTCAATTAGTGTATTAATCAGTTAGACAATTAGTTTATCAATCAGTAAATCAATCAATTAAACAATAAAGTAAACACTTAATTAGTCAATAAATAATTCAATTAACCAGTCAATTAGTTAATCAATCACTTAATCAATTATTTAACCAGTTAGTTAGTCAGCCAGTCAGATTTAAATGATCAGATTTAAAAAGACTGTGAGGATTATTTTTAGGCCTCATAACTCATCTGCAGTGAAACATACTAGTAGAAATAACACATATCCCATAATGCCACAAAAAATGTATAATTGTCATGGCTCTCTGTGCTTCGGGATCTTTCTGTTCTTGCTCATAAACTCCTCTTATTTCTCCAGCAGAGACAGGCAGCTTCCCTTTATAATCCCTCCAACTAAACGCACTCAGTTCGGTGAAGATCATCTACTGAGACTCGCTTTGTCCTGGTTCAAATTCACAAAAGCACAGAGCAAGTCATTAAAGTCTTGTGTCCACAGAGAACTGCAGAATCGGTGCATTAATAATTTGCGGAGGTGCGCAGAACACTTCCAGGAGCGTATGTAAATGATAGGGAGAGAATAGGCTGGCAGTATTAATATTGCATTTGTTCTGCGTTGGGTTTATTAGTCAGGCGGGAAGCTAATGAGCCTCTCGCACCCAAAGCTGTCAGATGCTCAGCCCGTAACTCAAAGCTGGAGAAGAGTCTCTTTCACTCAAAACACATCCTGCTTCTGAATTATGACTCCAACTCCAGTACGCATCAGACTCATTAGAGAGTGTATCCATTAAATTATATTAGCTGACAAAGTTATTAAAAACTTTGTATAACAACTTCAGATTAGAGTTTGGATTGTCTCTACAGGAGTTTCCAAAGTTTCGGCGGTGATATATCCAAATGGTTTGCTGTTTTTAAATGAGGATTGAATTGCATATAAAGAATTATACCGGCCACTTTATTAGGTGAGTAATTGTCCAACTGCTTGTTAACGCAAATTTCTACTCAACCAATCACATGGTAGCAACTTGGTGCATTTCGACATGCACAAGACAATCTGCTGCAGTTCACAACAAGCATCAGAATGGGGAAGAAAGGTGATTTAAGCGACTTTGAACATGGCATGGCTGTTGGTGCCAGATGGGCTGCTCTGAGTATTGCAGAAAATGCTGATCTACTGGGATTTTCACTCACAACCATCTCTAGGGTTTACAGAGAATGGTCAGAAAAAGAGAAAATATCCAGTGAGCAGTAGTTATGTGAATGCAAATGCCTTGTTGATGCCAGAGGTCAGAGGAGAATGGCCAGACTGGTTTAAGCTGATAGAAAGTTACAATTGAGGTATGCAGAAGAGCATCTCTGAACGTTCAACATGTTGAACCTTGAAGCAGTTGGGCTACAGCAGCAGAAGACCACACCGGGTGCCACTTCTGTCAGCTAAGAACAGGAAACTGAGGCTACAATTTGCAAAGGCTTACCAAAATTGGCAATAGAAGATTAAATAATCAGAATTTGGTGTCAACAATATGAAAGCATGGATCCATCCTGCCTTGTATCAACGGTTCAGGCTGGTGATGGTGGTGGTGTAATGGAGTGGGGGATATTTTCTTGGCACACTTTGGGCCCATTAGCTTCACAGGCTACCTGAGTATTGCTGCTGACCATGTCCATTCCTTTATAACCACAGTGTACGTGTCTTCTGATGGCTACTTCCAGAAGAATAAACCGCCAAGTCATAAAGTGCAAATCATCTCAGACTGGTTGTAAAGAAACTTGAAACAATGTGTTACTTTGTTTATTATTTAGAATTTTTTTGTTATTTTGTTGTATTTTGTATATGGTTTGATTTGTTGAATGAATTAAGTTGTTTAAAGCCCTTTAATTATGACATCAAATTTGCAGAGCCTACCGGACATATGGTAAAGTCTAGATTGGATATGCGGCCGGCCGGAAGTGTGATATGCACATTAACATAGCGGCATTTTTTTATGACACTTTATAACAATAATTAATATTTTTACAGTACTGTGACGGTTGGGTTTAGGGTTGGGGTGGGGGTAGGGGTTAAAAAATACAATAAATCGGACATTTCATAAATAACATAAACAATACTTGTTAACTTCGTGCCGCAAACGTATGCAATCTAGCAACAACCCGGATATATTTTGCGTGTAGTAATGAATGAAAAGAAAGCATGGAATGCTAGGTGAAACACGATAAAAGGGGCACAGGTATATGGTTGCTTCAAGGATTCCTCTTTCATGAGTTTTAGTTCCGTCCTGGTTTGAGGGAAAAATAAGGTAATTTGGTTCGTTTGTTTAGTTAATGATTGATTGTTGATGTTGACTTAGTGTTTTAACTTTCGGGATTCATTTGTGTTTGTTGTTTGTTTATTTTCTCTCTAGTTCTTACAGTGATTCATGATACAACGATGGATAATAATTCTGTGGAGTGTAACCAAAAAATGAATCGTGAACCATCAGTGTAAAACGTAATCATCTTTTAACCAGGACGCTACACTGGTTGCTTTAACATGACATTGAGTTCACTGTATTCGAATGGCCTCCACAGTAACCAGAACTCGCATTATAAATCTGCAGCAACTGCATGATGCTATCATGTCAATTTGGACCAAAATCTCTGAGTGGCCGGTGAGTGTATATCAATAATATAGGCAGTAGCAAGTCTCTATACTTGCTCTGCACCAATAAAGCAGCAGCATGTATGACCAAGCACTGCACAAACTACACACAACGTCATAAGACATTATTATTAGGTTAGATTTAGGTCTTGACATCAGATGACCAAAATGTAATGTCCAGCCAGTGTCTAAGGACAACGTTATTTTGATCACCAATAACAATGTCAAATGACATTGATATTTGGTTGATTTTAGGTTGTGTTGGGAAGTGACCAAAATCCAACATCGAGCCAACATCTTAAACCAACATCATATTGACGTCAAAAACTGACATTTATTTATCAGGTATGGCAACCAAAATCCAACGTCTGAAAGACGTCATAGTGGTAACTTTCACACAACGTCAAGCTGTAACGTCATTAAATTATGATATTTGGTTGATTTTAGGTTAGGTGTTGTACATTGACGTTGGCCTGACATTGAGTTCCGACGTCAACCCAATTTTAATTTCCAAACAAAACATCACTAAAAGTGTACTCAAGGGGAAAAAAGACGTTATTATATCATCTAGACATTTTTAAAACTACTTAGTAAATTAAAATTTCTGAGAAAAAACTACTCAATTACAGTAGTTTGAGTATTTGTAATTTGTTACTTTACACCACTGATAATATGTATATATCACCTATAATTGTTAAGTGTAAATTATTAATTTAGGGTTGACAATTAAGGGATTCCAGCTACATCTGCTTTTATGCTTGCACAAAATATGTGTGTGATCATGTTATGTCTAGGAAACAAAAACAATCCACAAATAGGACTACTTAAATAATAATTCAATATCTTTAGAGGAAAAATGTTCTCCAGAGTAAATCTTAGTTCCCCTACGGGAGGGAACTTCAATGCTATGTGGAAAAACTTCCACTATGGGGATTTCGTCAGAATCCAATCATCTGAAAGAGTATAAAAACGGGCCAATGAAATGCTAATAAATTGGCGGCGTTAGCGTGCACAGCTGTCTTCAATGACAATTAGCTTGGCATAAAAGCCCAGCATGTGCTCAGAAATGGCATCCTTTTCGCTTTCAGAGCCTTTCACGAGCTTCTAAGAGTCTTTGAGGGTATCTCCAACCTGTATCTACAGAGAGAGAAAGAGATGCAGCTTCTCCCGGTCCAGAGCGCGAATACACAGTGGCAGATGGTCGAGCTGGGTTGTTCTCCCTTGCCTGGCGTCCTTTGGGTCCGGTCCTCCAAGAGCGGTACGTATATAGGAAGCAAGTTTCCTAAAAGAGCAACACGGTTGTGCAGCGCGTATTTTTCAAGACGTCGCTCCGACCGTGCGTTTCTGGTTGCGTTGGTTTTCCTGTCCACGAATGATGGGCACGAGCACTGCGTTTCATGTCTGGGGGTCCAGCATGTTAATGCGATGCTCGCGGGCAGTGCATGCCGTCATTGTGATGTCATGTCTGCTGCGCAGTAAAGATTGCGGCTCGCTCTTACAAAAGAGCAACCCACCTCATTTGTCCCCTGCACTGCGGTTGGCACTCGGGCAGATCTGAGGGTTTCAGTGGGAGTAAATCTGCCGCCCCCGGGCTCGGGGACCTCTCGCTCCTCCACACGCCCCATCCAAGCTTCAGGTGAGAGCCCTCTCACTTGATGACACCGAAGATCAGATGTCCATCGCTGCATCGGAGGATGGGCTGTCAATGTCTGATGATGATGCAAACCCGCTCGCTCCCTCTCTCCGAGGCGGAGAGCGCGGCATTGGCATCTAAAAAGCATACATGATGGCCATGCTTTCTCGGGCTGTTTTGGCCGTGGGTCTGGTGATGGTTTATCCCCCAGCCCCGCGGCCGGACCAACTAGATGGGTGTTATGTGGAGGATATAAGAAGGCAAGACCTTCTAAGCCTTCCGTCCCCTTCTTCCCGGAAGTGTGCAGTAAACTCACGCAGTCTTGGAGGGC
Organism: Danio tinwini; assembly: GCA_903798205.1. Taxonomy (NCBI): domain Eukaryota; kingdom Metazoa; phylum Chordata; class Actinopteri; order Cypriniformes; family Danionidae; genus Danio; species Danio tinwini. The sequence continues at coordinate 4,552,834 of CAIGQZ010001336.1, read as the reverse complement.
ACTTTTTTTTGCCCGATCTGCATGTGCTTCCATCCTCACCATCCTTGGAGGGTTGGTTGTTATTGTCTGATGAGGATACGAACCCGCTCTCTCCTTCCGGGATGATGAGCGTGGTGTCGAATCCAGAAGCAGACTTTGCGGTCGTGCGTTCCCAGGCTGCTTTAGTTGTGGGTCTGGAGATGGTTTATCCCCCAGCCCCGCGGCCAGAACGACTAGAGGGGTGTGATGTGGAGGATATAAAGAAGGCAAGACTTTCTAAGCCTCCACGTCCCCTTCTTCCTGGATGTGCACAGTAAGCCCACGCAGTACGCTGCATGCGCCTCCACCCTCACCATGCTGGCTGTGGCCACCTACCAGCGATACCTAGCGCAGGCGCTGTCCCAGCTGCATGGGGATGGTTTCGACCCAGGATTGAGCGTGAGCTCCGCACCGCAACCGACTAAAAGTCGGCTGTGTGTGCTCCTGGGAAGGACGATGGTCACATTAGTAGCCCAGGAACGTCACCTCGGGCTAAACCTGGTCGATATGCGTGATGCTGACAGAGTTCACTTTCTTAGCTCGCCCATGTCCCAGGCTGGCCTGTTTGGCAACATCATCAGTGAATTCGTCCAGGAATTCACGCTGGTGAGCGAGCAGTCGGAGGCGATGGGTATACCATCTCTCGGTGGGATCTTAAAACTGCTCCCTCCCGCCGAGCCATCCACATCCACTGCTTTTCGCCAAGGGTGCTCGCCTGTGGCTTTGCTTCGCTGCCCCGCCTGCGCCTCTGGCCAAGCGGCTGCGCCGAGCATCTCGCAGGCAACCAGCGCCCCCCGCCCCAGGGCGCCGCTAAGTTCGGTAAACGGACCGCGAAGCGTCCCTGAGACGGGCCATCTGGAGAGGAGGGAATTTGCTCTTTCCCCGCTGGAGGGCGGGGCTCTTCATCTAATGGCGTTAAAATGCCATCGAATACCCAGAAAAAGAGCATTTTTCCTCTTCCTCGGAAGTGACAGCCCGAACACTGCCAGTTTGGGACGCTATGCCTTCCAGCTCGCAGGATCAGTGCACTTCGCCAGTGGTTCATGAAGCGCGAGAGAAAGGACTCCTTTCTCTCCCCCTCCCAGCCCCCCCTCCGGAGTAACGGTGCGAGATGAGAGTAAATCTCTCGCCTCCAGCTCTCCCGCGGGACCCCAGGGCTCTCCGGTTGAGCCCACCCACTGGTACGTCAGCGATTGTGCGGACGAAGCCACTTGCGAGGGCTCTGCCTGCCTGGTTAGCGCGGGCCAGCCCATCGCAATGGCTCATCCGCATGATCAGACTCGGCTACGCGATTTACTTCACGAAACGGCCTCCCAAGTTCACGGGTGTGTATTTCACCAGGGTCAGCCCTGTGTCCACTCCTGTCTTGCGAGAGGAGATTGCTGTCCTCCTGGCGAAGGATGCAATCGAGCCGATCCCTCCAGCCAAGATGGAGAGCGGGTTTTACAGCCCGTACTTCATTGTACCAAAAGAGCGGTGGGCTACGGCCAATCCTTGATCTGCGCGTTTGAACCGCTGGCTTCACAAGCTGCCATTCAGAATGCTTACGCAGAAGCGCATCCTCTGGTGCGTTCGTTCCCGGGATTGGTCTGCAGCAGTAGACCTGATGGACGTGTAGTTTCATGTCTCTGTACTTCCATGCCACCGTCAGTTCTGCAGTTTGTGTCTGAAGTTGAGCCTGGCAGTACAAGTCCTCCCCTTTTGGCTCTCTCTGTCTCCGCGGGTTTCACCAAGCTCGCGGAGGGTGCCCCAGCTTCGGCTCGCGGACATCCGCATACTCAATTGTCCCAGCGACTGGCTGATTTCAGCGCGCTCGCGGGACTAATTGATTACGCACAGAGACAGGGTGTTTCGGCACTTCGACTTATTGGGGCTTCAGGTCAACCGAGAAAAGAGCAGCCTCGCCCACGTGCAGAGCAACTCTTTTCTCGGGTTGGAGCTGGACTCGATCACCATGATGGCGCGCCTTCCCCGAGAGGTGCCGAGCTGATGCTGGCCTGTCTGAGAGAGTTCAACAGGAAACTGTGGTCCCACTGATATTATTTCAGAGGCTCCTGGAGCATATGGCATCCGTAGTCGATGTCTTGCCGCTCGGATGCTCCATATGTGATCACTTCAGCATTGGCTTCACGATCGGGTCCCAAAACGCGCATGGCACGTGAGCGTGCACCGTGTTACTGTCACTTCGCTGTGTCGCTGCGCCCTCAGCCTCTGGATGGACCCTGTGTTGTGCCGAGCACAACCGTGCAGCCAACGCGCTCTCACGGCAGTTTGCCTGGGAAAATGGAGGCTCCACCCCTGATTGTCCAGCTGTTATGGGTGCGTTCTGTGCCCTGGCTACACAGCTGGTCCTGAGGACGTGGTAAGGTTCTTTTGTTTCTTTCCATAAATTTCCCCATATTGGAAGTTTTTTCACATAGCATTGAAGTTCCCTCCCGAAGGGGAACGCTCTGGTTACTAAGGGGGGGGGGGATGGAAATGCTATATTCCTCATGGAATGGAAATGCTATGTTCCTTTGCCACAACGATTGTCCCTTAGCTGTTAAGAGTGAAAGCCTCTTCAGCTAGAAAAGATGCCGTTGCTGAGCACATGCTGGGCTTTTATGCCAAGCTAATTGTCATTGAAGACAGCTGTGCACGCTGACGCCGCCAATTCATTGGCATTTCATTGGCCCATTTTTATACTCTTTCAGATGATTGGATTCTGACGAAATTCCCATAGTGGAAGTTTTCCACATAGCATTTCCATTCCATGAGGGTTACTTTAGTAACCAGAGCGTTTCAGATTTAAGCAGAAGCCAAAATCTGCAATACAAGTGTGAGATTTCACAATAAACACAAACATTTGTCAACAAATTCCTTAAAAAATCTCCTCAAACTACTTTGCAGGCTACAGTTTTATAGCTATATACTCTAAGGCCCAGTTTACATCTGGTATAAAGATTCATCTCAGTTGTTCTGATCAGTCAGCCAAATCTACTTGTTTACACCTGACAGGAACAAGCATCTCAAATCCATCTCATGTGACGACTTGCGAGTGCACTTCAGGAAAAAAAAGTTCTCTTAATTGTTAGACTACATACATCACTTATGACAAAACAGTAAATGGGAAAATAAAAGCAGCATGTTTTTTCCTTTCAAAAATTGCTCTTACCTCAAATATGAACTTTGTTGTTAAGTTTAGTAATGAGGATGTGCATGAATTACATGATTTCTGTGTTGACAACTGTGACACTCAAGTGGTTCTAAACACTTAGGAATTTCCTTCTTCTGTTGGACACAAATTAACATATTCTGAAGAATCTTGGGAAAAATAAGTCTTTGCCATCCATAGTAGGAATAAAAAATACCATGGAAGTAAACAGCTGATGCTTTCCAACATTTTTCCAAAAAAAATCTAATAGGTTAAATGATGGCATCATGGTAACACAGTGGACAGCACGGTCGCCTCACAGCAAGAACGTTGCTGGTTCAAAAACATGTGTTATTAGTGAATTGAATAAGCTAAATTGTCCGTAGTGTATGTATGTGAGTGAGTGTGTATGGATGTTTCCCAGTGATAGGTTGCAGATGGAAGGGCATCCGCTGCGTAAAACATATGCTGGATAAGTTAGAGGTTCATTCTGCTGTGTAGACCCCAGATTAATTAAGAGACTAAGCCAAAAAGTGAACAAATGAATGAATGTTTACATGATGACATCAGTTTCATTTTGGGTGAGCCATCCTTTTAAAGACGATGCAGTGAGAAAAGTGAAAATGTCCTCTGTTTATCACAGGTCAGGCTGGATATGTGATCTGGAGCTGGAAAGGATTGTCAGAATCCAGACATGCCCTGCTGCTGAATCATGCCAGTGGGATTATGGGATTCCTCACAATGAAAGAACAGATTTAAACATACACATCCATTCTTCATGGTCCCGGTAAAGGCCTTCAACCCTGCAGGTGGTGAATTAAATCTATGGTGAGATCACAGATGGGTTGTGTGTGTGTGTGTGTGTACCCATATTTATCACTGTTCCTGGACTTTTGGTAATGACACTTTCATTGAGTGGACTGGGCAGAGACAGATAGGCCCTCTTTAAGTGTAGTTTTTAAGAAGGTGTTTTCACATTGCCTACCAAGGTTGTTCTCTTTTTTTTTTTTTTTTTTAAGTTGCCAAAGTAGTACAATAGAGTTGAGGGTCCAAACGTAGTTTATTGACAGCTTAGTCAGGCAGGCAATAGTCAAACAGGAACAAACAGTAACATGAGAGTAAATCCAAAAATGTGGTCGTGGTCACAGGCAGTAGTCTGTGCAGGCGGCAAACAGGATAAACACAGAACAAAATAAAAATCAAAAATCATGGAAGGACAAGGCACAGAAAAAGCTTAAAAATGTTACAGCGAACAAGACTCAGCACTGTGTGCGTATATGTGAGGTGTACTGTATGTATAGTCTTGGTAATAAGTCCATGATGAACATCCAGCTGTGTCTGTGCAATCAGAGAGAGAACTGGAACTGGTGTGTGTGTGAGGTGTATGATGGGTCTTGTAGTTCTCCAGCAATCTGCAACTGCTAGATTACTGCTGATTGTGACACTAATAATATCGAAAATATTGTTATAAAAATGTCCTTGCTTTGTTAAACATTGTTAACACCGTTTTGGCTTCAGAACTGCCTTAATCCTTGATGGCATAGATTCAACAAGGAACTGGAAATATTCCTCTGAGATTTTGTCCATATGAGATGGTCCATATTTATATGATATTTACAGATTTGTCAGCTCAACTCATTGTCATGTTCAAGAAACCAGTCTGAGATGATTCGTGCTTTGTGACATGGCGTGTTATCCTGCAGTAGCCAGCAGATGATGTGTACACTGTGGTCATAAAGGGATGGACATGTTCAGGAACAATTCTCAGGAAGGCTGTGGCTTTGACACGATGCTCAATTGGTGCTAATGGGCCCAAAGTGTGCCAGGTAAAAAAAAAACCCTAACCATTACACCAACACCATAAATCACCTTTCTTCCCCATTTTGATGCTCAGTTTGAACTGCAGCAGATCATCTTGACCATGTCTACATTCCTAAATGCATTGAGTTGCTACCATGTGATTGGCTGATTAGAAGTTTGAGTTAACGAGCAGTTGGACTGGTGTGACTAATAAAGTGGCCGGTGATGTATAATTGATAATCTTATTTAAATTTAATTTCTTTCTTTTTCTATTGGTTTACTAATGCTATTGCTTTAATATTTTAATATTTCATGTGCACATGTAGCTATGTTGAATTGCCCCTTGTATGTGATGCTCAGTTGGCAAAATAAGTCCATGTTTACACTTTAAAACAAGTTAATAGAATTAATTGACACAAGCTGATTAACACGGAATAGAAATAATGATGATGTGAGACATTTTGACATTTGCCATAATTAGATTTGAGTTTGCATTAGTACTTTTTTAACAAACCCCTTGCAAAACAACATCAGCTGCAATTACACAAATATTATGAAATATTTTATCAATTTAAAATGACTGCTGCATATATTAAATTATAATTTTTTTGTGCTATTATTAATGATTTTATTATTAATTAACATTTAAATAAACTGCGACATTTATTAATGTTTTCTGACATTCAAGTTTTCCACATCAAACCCTTATTTCCTTTGAAAACCATTGACTGCCTAAGTACTAGTGCAGGTTAGAAACGTGTTTTAGCTTAGAATATGACAGTTGATTGACAGATCCTAATACCAGCTGTAAACAGGCTCTTTGAGTGGCCGTGGTTGTACCATTTGTCATACAAAGATTTTCTGTCATTTACAGACATCTAAAGAGGATCGAAGTTGGTAGACGGCCATAGAGGTGTTGTTAGGGCCTGAGATCAGTAATAGGTACTTGTGTCGTGTTTAGAGATGCATTGAGGATTGAGTGTGCTGGACAACCTCAATTATCCTTAAGTTTTAAGCTCATGTTGTAAACAGATTTCACCAGATGTCCATAAAGGCGCACCTATTCATGTCTCCCTTAAAGTTTTACACTTGATCCATCATTCTGGAAACTTTGCTCTTTTTTTCTCTCCTTTAAATTCAGCGAGTTCATGTTTAATAGTGAATTAATGACATAACTAGACGTACTAGCGCTCTCTTTCGCCATACCAATCACAGATTTGACATTACTGTGGGGGAAAGGAGTTTTAGCATCTCAAGTGGCATAATTTCCATATGTATGTATAATACGCTGATGAATTCACATTCTGAGTTCGAGTCAGATGATGAATAAAACCCTAATAAAATGTCATTCTCCTGCTGAAACCCTATGAATATTTTTTTTTTCTGAAAGCAGTACTGATACCTTTCTGTTCAGCTCGTGTCGCTGATTGCCACGCTGCAATTTATTTGTGACATTTTATTTTGGACTACTGCCATTGTAAATATACAGCGCTGAGCCAAATGCTTGCCTTTGAGGAATTAATGATCCGTTAAAGATACAATATCCTGTTTCTGCCACTCACCATGATTGAGCCAAGGTAGAATCAATTTCATCTGTCAAATCTTTCAGCAGCGGCTGAAAAGTGCTCTTAAACATGCTGAAGTGTAGTTGGGAATGAGTCACCCGTGAAGCCGCTAACAGCACCCTCTGGTTTTGCTCTTTATACGTGTTTGTGCATTTGATTTTGCAAAAGAAAAGAAAAAAAATTGTCCTATTTATCCGCTGCCCTACAAAGGACAGTATCTATGCAGGCACTGAAACTGAACAAAATACCTTTACACCAACTTGGATTTTGCATTGAAAGCAGTTTGACACTTTTGTTTCTCTAAAAAGGGACTCAATTGTACCAGACTTTTGTCACAAGACAGAACAGATGCCATAAAAGCCTATGTCACTTTACCAAGGGTCCTCATGTGGGGTCTTTAAGTAACTGCAGGGGAATTTTGAATTAATTGAAAGTTATGGCACCAATTTCCAATATTAACTACTGGCTTATTACCTGCTTACTGATACGATTAGTAATTAATTGAATAATTTTCCTTCGGCTTAGTCCCTTATTTATCCGAGATCGCCACAGTGGAATGAACCACCAACTACTCCGTCATATGTTTTACGCAGCAGAAACACACATACACACTTATTCACACTACAGCCAATTTAGTTTATTCAATTTAGCTATAGTGCATGTCTTTGGACTGTGGGGGAAACCCACTCGAACCAGCGACCTTTTTGCTGTGAGTCGACAGTGTTAATTACTGAGCCACCGTGCCGTTATTATTCATTCGTTCGTTTTCTTTTGGCTTAGTCCCTTTATGGGGTCTGGGGTCTGAACTGAACTGAACTTAAACACTGAAAACTAAACTATAGTGAACTGAAAACTTTCAATTCACTATAAACTTCCATGTGAAGCTTCTTTGACACAATCTACATTGTATAAGCGCTATACAAATAAAGATGAATTGAATTTAATTGAATTGGGGTCGCCACAGTGGAATACTTATTCTACCCAGTACCAACCCAACTTCTACCATATTAACTAATTAATAGGCAGCTAATTGGAAATTTATTTAGCTAAAAGTCCTTGTTATTAGTTTAATTATAGTAATAATTTTACATTAAAATAAATGTGTCCAAAGTTTTTCATTGATTAAATCATATATTTTTTTTTAAATTTTAATAATTTAAATGGGTCATATACTCTATTATGCAGACAATAATTGACAGGTGTCAAATTCAGTTCCTGTTGGACCGCAGCTCTGCACAGTTTATCTAAATACGCATATATATATATATACATATATTTCTTACCATGTTCTCACCCTGTTATTTACTTGTTTATTTTGTTGTTTGCCTTGTGTTTTACCTGCTTTCTGGAACTTTTCTTTGCTGGACTCAAACCCTGCCTTGCAGTCAACTCCGTTCTGCTTCCCAAGTCTGCAAATTAGTGTAAAAACCCACATGTTGGTAAGCGGTCAGCTGGTAGTGCGAAAAGAAACAGAAGCTGTTGGCGGCATCATAACCCCCCACCCCCCATGTCAAATATGGACAAACCCAACCATTAGGTTTCATTTAGCAACTATTTAAAATAAAAAATAAAAATCACAAAGTTTGCTTTGTCCTTATTTGACCCAACTTTGAGTTGACACTACTGTTTTCCTATGAACTGACTCAACATTTTCAGTATTTACAGCTCAAATCAGAGGCAGTATCCCTCCCATTGGCCTCTCAAATGCCTGTATCCCCCAAGACAAGAAACTCATTTAAGGGTTAATATGTGTGGTCATCTCCCTGCACCTCTGTACCTCAGTGGGCGTCATTACCCAATCCACACTTTCACTCCTCCGCTTTTGTGTGTTCTCTGACTGATGGAGATGAGAGGACCCTAATAAGGGTCATTTAGGTAAAAGTTCACTGAATCATCATAGCGATGTGTGCTGTTCCCATGACAACTGCATCCTCTTCACATATGGGATGCTGCGGGACCCAGCGTAGAGGGTTTTCTCCCTCTCTTTTTTTTTTTAAAGTGCTTTAGTGCACATCCGATCTGATGTGTTCAGTGATTGTGAAACGCTGAGACAGTTTATTAAACATCCAATCTCCTCTCAGAGGCACAGCGGAAAAGTTAATTTCCAGGAGAAGGCCCTTAAAGATGGAATATTAATCAGCTTGACATAAATATGAGACATGCATATACATGGATGCTCACACACTGAGACAGGTCTATAATTTCATGATGTTTTTATGCATAAACCTGGTGCAGCATGTTACGTTCATAACAGATGCATTATAGAAAATTCAAGAATGTGTTTTTATTATTATCATTTACTTTTAACTTAAGATCAAGACACTATTGCAAATATACACTCACCGGCCACTTCATTAGGTACATCTGTCCTACTGCTCCTTAACACAAATTTCTAATTAACCAATCAGATGGCAGCAACTCAATGCATTTAGGCATGTAGACATGGTCAAGACTATCTGTTCAAAACAAGCATCAGAATGGGCATTTAAGTGACTTTCAATGTGGCATGGTTCTTGGTGCCAGATGGGCTGGTCCGAGTATTTCAGAAACAGCTGATCTACTTAGATTTTCACTTACAACCACCTCTAGGTTTTACAGAGAGATATCCAGTGAGTGGCAGTTCGGTGGGCGCAAATGCCTTGTTGATGCCAAAGGTCAGAGGAGAATGGCCAGACTGGTTCGAGCTGATAGAAAGACAGCAGTAACTCAAGCAACCACTCGTTACAACTGGGGTATGCAAAAGAGCATATCTGAATGAACAACACATCCAACCTTGAGGCAGATGGACTACAGCAGCAGAAGACCACACCAGGTGCCACTCCTGTCAGCTAAGAACAGGAAACTGAGGCTACAATTCGCACAGGCTCACCAAAATTGGACAATAGAAGATTGAAAAAATGTTGCCTGGTCTGATGAGTCTCAATTTCTGCTGCGACATTCGGATGGTAGGGTCAGAATTTGGCATCAATAACGTGAAAGCATGGATACATCCTGCCTATCAATGGTGGTGTAATGTTTGGGGGATTTTCTCTTGGCACACTTTGGGCCCATTAGTACCAATTGAGCATTGTGTCAATGCCACAGCCTACCTAAGCATTGTTGCTTACTATGTCCATCTCTTTATGACTACAGTGTACCCATCTTCTGATGGCTAAAGCAGGATAACATGCTATGTCATAAAAAGCAAATCATCTCAGACTGGTTTCTTGAACATGACATTGAGTTCACTGTACTCAAATGGCCTCCACAGCCACCAGATTTCAATCCAATAGAGCACTTTTGGGATGTGGCAAAACGGGAGATTTACATCATGGATGTGCAGCCGACAAAAAAGCAGCAACTGTGTGATGCTATCATGTCAATATGGACCAAAATCTCTAAGGAATATTTCCAGTATTAAATTTATTCCACAAAGTATTAAGGCAGTTCTAAAGGCAAAAGGGGGTCCAACCCAGTACTAGTAACGTGTACTTGGCCAGTGAGTGTATATTCACTCATTCATTCATTTTCTTTCAGCTTAAACCCTTTATTCATCAGGGTTCACCACAGTCTTCGGGGAAACAGGTGCACCTGGAGGAAACCCACATGAACACGGGGTAAATATGCAAACTCCACACATGCCAACTGACCCAGCTGGGACTCAAACCAGTGACCTTCTTGCTGTGAGGCGACAGTGCTAACCATTAAGCCACTGTGTCCCCAATACATATAGAGTGTTTTTTGTGTGTTTTGGCACATTTTAGCATGTTCCTATAGTGTTTTATATATTCTTACACGCAGGACCTCTCCAGCATCTTTTAACTTGCCATTTTACAATAATTTGGTTTTACATGGAATGAGATGAAGAGAGATATTAAAATATTAATACAGCCACATATACTGTCAGAGTAGTCTAATGAAAAAAATCTCCAGCCAAAACGCATGTCATAATGCTGATGTTATTCACTTATCATATTATTAAAACATGACTCATGAATGAGCAATGATCTGGATTTACTGTAGATTATTGCACTGTGAATGGATCTGCTAGTACAATGCTATTTTTAATTGCAACTTTATATCTCAGTTTTATGAATTGTGTTCATTGTTTCTGATTTTCACAATTTGATTTCTCATGATTTCAGAGTTCTTATCATTTTTGGGACTTCAAATATCATATTTTTTCTGTTTTATTTTGCATATTTAATATGGCGGCATATCAATGCCAATAATAATT